>CM077092.1:126979899-127579899 GCA_039513925.1 Platanthera zijinensis
TTCGGGAAAGAAAGAAGCGCCGGCGTTCGGGGAAAGGAAAGATTCACTCCGAAAAGTGAGATCTAGGGCTGATGCATCTCGTTGACGTCAAGAGCCACGTCGTCAAAACGAAAGAGAGTCACCTTCTCTCCAAACGTTGTTTGTATTCTTACAAGCTAGATCTTAATTTCCTTTGTAACGGACCGATTTTTTGGTCTAGTTGTAGGGTTGGGTGCACCCGGATTGTGGGAGTGTTGACTCTAGTGTGGAAGGGTACGGATAGTGGGACTAAGATGATCGATCCTAGTGTGGTAAGGGTTCCTTCCGTCGTAGTGCAAGGATTGGATTTCAATCCTGTTGGTGTGAAGTGGACCGAGGTGCGTCCCGTGTTGGGGGAGATAGGTCGCAAAGGGGGAAAGTGGAACGTTTACCCAAATCGGAAGGGAACCATTATATATTGACCTGTGTTCCTTGTGTGCTTGGTTGGTTATTTTTGTTTTCTTATGCAGCAGGTAAAACTTTAATTCCGCAATTACGCTGCAGAGTCACCTAATCCCCCCCCCCCATAGGTGAAGATAGTTGACACTAGGTGAACTTTCAAGTGGTATCAGAGGGAGTTGCTCATCAAAAAGTTCACACCTTGAGTAGAATCCTGCCCCCAGTGTCAAGAAGCAGACAGAATATACTCCATGGACGGACTCAAGCACTCCGGCAAAATCCCAGTATGCACCAGACTGAACTTTCCTATCTGGAAGGAAAGAATCAGATTTACATGGAAGCGGTCGACTCTCGGCTCTTCATGATAGTGGAGGAGGGACTTACATTCCCACTAAGGCCGCCCACCATTGATCCTACCAGGAAAGTACCCAAGCAACTTTCGGAAATGGACAAGGACGAAATGGTGCTGTTCGGACTCGACAAGAAAGCTCAGAACATCCTGGTAAGCGCAGTTGACGACTCTATGATGCAGAACTTCAGCAATTGCAGGACAGCAAGGATCTCTGGAGCTGTTGATTGTCTTAATGGAGGGCACAGATGAAGTGAGGGACGATCGGAGATCCCTCCTCAATCAGAAATATGAGGCCTTCAGACAAGGGCCAAAGGAGGAGATCGGAGTCACCTTCGAAAACTTCCTCAAGATCGTCAATGCACTCAAAGGATATGGAAGAGTGTTCACTAACGGTGAACTCAATGATAAATTCCTTAGGTCCCTCACTAAGGAATGGGACACAAAGATCTGCGCCATCCGCGAGTTTGGCAGACTTGCGGAAACCGACCCTCAGATTCTTTTCGGGAAGCTCATGTCCTATGAGCTTCAGTTGAACACAAGGAAGGCTGAAGAGGAAGCAGAGAAAGCCGCGGCCAAGGAAAAGACGGTGGCCCTAAAGCCATTCACTCCAGAAAGGGTAAGGTGTCTCTTCCTCCCGGGTATGGAAGAGGATGAAGAGGAAGACTCTGAGCCAAGCTCCTCCGGATCAGAGTTATCTGAGGAAGATTTTATCCCTTATCACAAGGGAATTCAAGAAGTTCCTCAAGCTGAGGAATCAGAGAAAGAGAACCGGCTCCCCTCAAGGGATCAGAAGAATAAGTATAAACTATTCCTCTGACAGGTATGTTTCCAAACCGAACAAACACCGCTCTTCTGACATTATATGCTTTGGTTGCAATAAGCCAGGGACACGTCGTGGCCGACTGCCATCAAGGCAAGAGAGAAAAGGGAAAGGGAGAGGAGCACAGGTCCTCAAGAGACAAGAAGAAGGAGAGGAGTTACATCGCAAAGAAGCCAAAGATGCTGAGTGAATCTGACACGTCAGACACCAGCGATGATGAGGAAGCCTACTTTGGGCTAATGGGTCGCTCTGACTCAGAAGGAGATTGCCCCCCATTTACTGGGAAGGTAAAAGCTCACACCCCTCTCTCCGACTCTGACTTTGATCCTGAGTCTCAAGATGATGATGCTGAGGATTGCCCCTCTGCCCTTGATGCTGAGCTCCTAGAGAAGTATGAGCTTCTGCTCAACACATTCCTGAAATGTCGAAAGAAACTGAAGGCGGAGAAAAAGGAAGTCAAATTCCTTAAAGGTGAGAGTGTCTCCCTAAGGGAAGAGATCACCAGTTTGATCTCCCTCCGACAGGAGCACTTAGACCTGACTTCAAAGCATTCAGAGTCTCTTAAGCTCCTTGATCTTAAGCAGGAGGAAGTCGACAAGTTGGAAGAACTACTTGCGGCAGAAAGGAAGATCGTCAAGAGCTTCTCTATGCCAAAAACTGTTCTTCCATTAGTTGACACCTTCTCTGCTCAAGCCAAAGGGACAGGCTTGGGGCACGTAGGGGTATCTAGCTCCTCGTCTAGGAGAAACAGGAACAGAAGAAAGAATAAGGCTGCCAAGAAAGCCTCTGCTGATGAGAAAGGAAAGGCCCCACTCAGTCCTGTTGAGTTCAGAAAGCCTAGCTTTCCCTGTAACCAACATGACTTTGAGTCAACATATGGGCATCACTTCAGGCCCTCGGTTGCAAAGCCGAAGAGCCGATATGATGGTGGACCTTTCCCCGTAACTTCAGTGAGAGTGTCTTCAAGGCACCATATGAGGAAATCCACTTGGGAAATTAAGGTCAATTCTCTAGCGGCCATAATAAGAAGCTGGCACCTAAGGCCAAACATGTTACACTGAAAAGCCAAGAGGTGAAGAGTCATGTGACTGTGGTCATCATGTTGCCTCCACCTCCAGGTCTTCGGCCCCAGTTGAACCCCACGTTTCAAGGGTAAAGCAGGCGCCCAAGAGGAAGTATAACAGGTTTGACTGCTGGTGCTGTGGCAAAATTGGTCACTTTGCCGTGGATTGTTGGTTTAATCCAAGGTATAACGAGACTCCTTATGTTAGCGATGCGAGGCCGACACCACTCGTAGAGTTAACCAATCGAGGGGGAGTATGCTAACAAGGAATCTAGGACCCAAGTTTGATTGGGTTCCTAAGGCAAATTAATTCTGTTTGCAGGGATGTCCAAAGGCCAACAAAACTCCTATTGGTACTTGGACAGTGGATGCTCCGTCATATGACTGGGACAAGAAGCCTGCTGCGGGAGTACACCCCAGTCGAGAATGGACCCAAAGTCATCTTTGGGGGATTGATCGGGGAGTCACCAGAGGTTACGGTATGATTTCCCACGGTACACTCTCTATCTCTGACGTAGCTTATGTTGAAGGGTTAAATCATAACCTGATCAGCGTAAGCCAGTTATGTGATAAAGGGTATGACGTTAAGTTCTGCAAGGATAAATGCCTGATAATATCATGTGACTCTTCGGAGACCGTATTAACAGGCATTAGGAGCAGAAATATCTTCTGTTTAGACTTTCTTAGTTTAGACTCTTCTACCCCTGTATGCCTAGTAGCCAAAGGCAGTACATCTCTTTGCGAGCAATGGCACAAGAGATTGGCACACATTAATTACAAGACAATTATGATGCTATTTTCAAAAGACTTAGTAGGGATGCTCCCATTATTAAGTGCATCAAAGATAGCCCATGTCCTGCATGTCAAATGGGCAAGCAGACTCGGCTACCTTTAAGAGCATCCAGACAAAGATTCCTCCAAATGTCTGTACCTTCTGCACATGGACCTGTTTGGTCCTATGCAAGTTTATAGCTTAGGAGGAAGTCGTATACGCTAGTGATTGTAGATGATCACTCTCGGTCGTTACGTGGGTGTTCTTCTTAAAACGCAAGTCGGATACGTTTGACATCTTCACTAATTTTGTCAAGCAGATACAGAACGAACTTAACTGCTCGGTGGTCAAAATCAGAAGTGACCACGGACACAGAGTTTGAGTCTGGGGCTATGACAGAGTTCTGTGAAGAACTTGGTATCTTTCATGAATTCTCCTCCCCTCGCACTCCTCAACAGAACGGAGTGGCGGAGAGGAGAATAGAAAACACTCATTGAGGCAAGCACGACAATGTGAATGACGCTTCTCTCCCAGAATACTTCTGGGCCGAGGCTGTCAATACGGCTTTTCATGTACAAAACCGGGCATTGAATTAACAAAAGCCATCGTAAGACTCCCTATGAGCTACTGAAAGGCAAGAACCCAACCATGTCCTACCTAAGGATCTTTGGCTGCAAATGCTAAGTACTGAATAATGGGAAGTACCCGCGTACACTAAGTTCGTGAAAAATGCTTCGAAGGCATATTTATGGGTTATAGTAGCCGCAGTCGGGCTTATAGAGTTTTCAACAGAAAACCTAGTGGTAGAGGAGTCAATCAATGTTGTATTTGATGAAGGAAGTTTGCTTAATTGCAAGACTTCTAGTCTTCTTCCTGAAGATGTAGGTGACAGACTTGGAGGGTTTGCAATTGGATGAGCACGTGAAAGATGCACCTCCAACATACGTCAAGGTATCCACTGCTACACCGATCGGAGACTTGAAAATCAAAATGGAGCAAATCCTTTAGAAGAAGGAGATGCCCAAGAAGTAGTCGAAGCTCCTGACGCCAGACTTCTACAGCTCAGACACGTGAGGGATCATCCTAGAGATCAGATCATCGGAGATCCTCGTGACGGGGTCAGAACTCGACGAGGTACTATTAATGAGATTCTGCATCTTAGCTTCCTGTCACAGGTTGAGCCAAAGAAGTTCGACGAGGCCAACAAAGACGCTGCATGGATTTTGGCCATGCAAGATGAATTGCATCAGTTCGAAAGATGCAACGTTTGGACGCTTGTGCCCAAACCTCAAAGCAGAATGTGATTGGCACTAAGTGGATCTTCAGGAACAAACTGGATGAACATGTGTCATCATAAAGAACAAGGCCAGGCTAGTGGCTCAAGGTTACCGTCAGGAGGAGGGGATTGACTTTGACCAGACGTTTGCACCAGTTGCACGGCTCGAAGCTATCCAACTATTCCTAGCTTATGCCTCCCACAAAGGATTCACAGTTTATCAGATGGACGTGAAATCAGCTTTCTGAATGGAGAATTGAAAGAGGAAGTATACGTCGCTCAACCTCCAGGTTTTGTCAATCCTACTTATCCTAGTCATGTATATTTTCTTAATAAAGCACTATATGGCTTAAAACAAGCTCCTCGAGCTTGGTATGAGACATTGTCTAGTTTTCTTCTTGAACAAATTCTCTAGAGGAAAAATAGACAAGACATTGTTTCTCAGGGAAGTCAAAAGCAAGATTTTGCTGGTGCAAATCTATGTGACGACATTATATTTAGCTCAACGGACAACAATCTTTGCAAAAAGTTTCAACTTATGCAAGGAAAGTTTGAAATGAGCAGTATGGGGGAGCTGAAGTACTTCTTGGGACTTCAAGTGAAACAGTCTGAGGATGGAATCTTCATCTCTCAGACGAAGTTCACAAATGAACTCCTCAAGAAATTCGGAATGGAGAATGCAACCTCTATGAGGACTCCAATGGGATCCACTATGTCTCTGGATAAGGATGAGAAAGGTAAACCTTTCGATGAAACCAAATATAGAAGCATCATTGGATCCCTGCTCTACTTACTGCCAGTAGACCAGATATCATGTTTCTCACATGTGTTTGTGCCAGATATCAGGTGAACACTAAGGAATCTCATTATGTCGCTGCAAAGCGAATTCTTAGATACCTTAAAGGTACTCCCAATCTTGGCTTGTGGTACCCGAGAAACAATGATGTCGAGCTAATAGGTTTTTCAGATGCTGATTTTGCAGGGAGTAGGGATGACAGGAAAAGCACTTCCGGGACGTGCCAATTCCTCGGAAGAAGGCTTATCTCCTGGAACAGCAAGAAGCAAAATTGTGTTGCAACCTCCACAGCAGAGTCTGAGTACATCTCGGCAGGGAGCTGTTGCGCACAACTTCTATGGATAAGGAACCAGTTAGCAGACTATGATCTTCAGTTCAAGAAAGTACCCATGTACTGCGACTCCTCAAGTGCAATTGCCATCGCAAACAATCCAGTATCGCATAACAGAACGAAGCATATTGAAGTGCGCTACAACTTCATTCGGGAGCACGTGGAGAACAAGGACATCTCTCTCTGCTATGTCCCCACGGACAAGCAGATTGCAGATATTTTCACAAAGCCCTTAGACGAGGCCAAGTTCAGTCTCTTCAAAACTGAATTGGGGATGCTCAACTATGAAGAATAAAGACTCCAGACGCTCCTGGCTCATGCCTCTAGAGGGAGCATCTGCTAGCATTTCAAGTGACAACATAAGTGCACGAACTGAGGGGGAGCATGGTGTCCGATGCACCATACCCAAATTTGCAGAAGCCGAAAAGGGGGAGATTACCCTCTCGGCTAAGGCTAAGGTAGCTCAATGCTCTAGTTTGCTCTCAAGTAACGGGTAATGCTTATCCCTATCACCTCATCTTTAAGTTTCGGTTTTTCATTCCTATATGCTCTATTCACCTTAGCTTGTAGGGTTTAGGCTTCTTCAAATAGGGGGAGATTGTTGGGTATTGCATCCACAATGTACCTAATTTGAAGAAGCCCCTGTGCAAGCCAAGGTAAATAGACAATGTATTTGATGAAATATTTCCAGTTGTACTTGCAGATATTCCATGCTAAGTACACACCAATGTCAGGGTGCAGTGGGTCAATATACACGGGTCTGTGCAACGTAATCCCTCGTTGAGCAGATCAGTGTGTTGGCCTACGTGTACTCTCTCTATTGGGGTGTACTTAATTTTAAGTACAGGGCTATGGTAAAGCAAGAGCAGACAAGGAGCAAGGATGGGCCAAAGACCAGCTCAAGGAAAGAAAGAGGAGAAATCACTCAAGTAAAAATCGACGAGAATCACTAAGTGATTCTCGCCGATTCGGCGAGAATCACTAGTGATTCTCGCCGAGTCGTCGAGAATCACTAGCTGATTCTCGCCGGATGGAGCCGGCAGTTTCGACACCGCCAGAAAATTTTCTAAGGAAGAATCGTCGAGAATCACTAAGTGATTCTCGCCGATTCGTCGAGAATGACTTTGCATTCTCGACGAATCGGCAAGAATCAAGTGTGATTCCCGCCGATTCTCCCCGGCTTCTGTATCTGTGCAGTCAGATTTCGGCTAAGTAGAAGTCGGCGAGAATCATAAGTGATTCTCGCCGATTCGGTGAGAATCACCTATGATTCTCGCCGAATTTGACTTGGCAATTTTTCTGAAAGTTCTGAACCGGTCCAAGTTACCTGCAGCTGTTTGAACCGGTCTTTGGTCCTTACTTTGGTGGGACCCGCAACGGTCATCTTCTTGACCTAAGGTATATATACACTGTATTTATGAACAGTAAAGAACACGGATACACGGTATTTCAAAAAGAACGAGCGGCCGACGACAAAACCCTAATCTCGCGATTTTGCTCCGCCGGTCATCTCCGCTGCTCGTACGGTTGTCGCCGCTGCTGATCTCAGATTCTTCCTGATCTCCCGGTGATAGAAGCTTAGGCTAGCATAGCGTCTCACGCGTCTAACCAGAGATCCCTTGTCTCTTGATTTGTTGATCGGGAAAATCCTTCCCCTTCCAAATCGATCGAGACGATCGATCCTAGTGTGACCGTTGGAAGACCTTGCTTCCTTTGCTACGAAGTTTGAATCAAGTTGGCACTGCTGCTGCTCTCCGTCGCCACTGCTGATTTTGAGAACCTTGCCGCCGCCTCAAGCCGCCGCCGGGTTTGGGAAAGATTCACTCCAAGTGAGATCTAGGGCTGTGCACTCTTCGTTGACTTTAAGAGCACGTCGTCAAACGAAGAGAGTCACCTTCTCTCCAAACGTTGTTTGTATCTCTTACAAGCTAGATCTTAATTTCCATGTAACGGACCGTTTGGTCCCTAGTTGTAGGGTTGGGTGCAACCCGGATTATGGGAGTGTTGACTCCTACGTGTGGAAGGGTTCCTTCCGTTAGTGCAAGGATTGGATTTCAATCCTGTTGGTGAAGTGACCGAGTCGTCCCGTGTTGGGAGATAGGTCGAAGGGGGAAAGTGGACGTACCCAAATCGGGGAACCACTATATATTGTCTGTGTTCCTTGTGTGCTTGGTTGTTTTGTTTTCTTATGCAGGTAAAACTTTAATTCCGCAATTACGCTGCAGAGTCACCTAATCCCCCCCCCCCCCATAGGTGAAGATAGTTGACACTAGTTGACACTAGGGAACCACTATATATATGCTTGTGACTCTGACACCCTATTATATAAATGGTATGGGACATTCTATACAATGGGAGCCTTGCAAAAGATCCCTTGCTTATGCGTACCCGCATAAGTGGAGGTTACATTTCATTATTTTCTTGATTATATACCCTGTTAGATTCCTGTCACCTGCTCTCTTTTGCCACCCCTTGTTGTCCTCCGCTTCGTCCTCCCGCACGGTGCCTAGGAGTTGCAGGAGGAGGTGCTGAGGATACGACTTAGTCTGTTTGACTAATGGTCGTTGACCTTACTATTTTAGGAGCTCGAGGAGGTGGACCAGCACATCGAGGAGGCAGGGCTTGAGGAGCAGATACCGGCTACTACTACTGGAGCACATGTTCAGGTGCGATGATTTGAGATGATAGACTCCGCTGCTGTATGTGAGAGTGAGAGTGATCATGATGTACTGGGCATAAGCCCTATTTACTTATATTTGTTGTACTCATTGCGGACTGATGTTTCATTCTCTTTTGATATATATATGTGCTGTGGTTGTAGACTTTTTCTGCGTTTACTCTGATATTATGATTTTATTCTCATATTGGCCGACAGGTTATGATCGTACTAGCCGGCAGAATCGGCGTCTTACGGTGACGACTAACCCGTACGTTAGTGTCACCGTAAGGCGGCGGTTCTGGGCATAAGATCCGGGTTAGCCTCGGAATGAGGGTGCAGGATCTTACAAACTGGTATCACTTGAACACACGATCATATGAGAATACAGTCCACCACACTGGAACACCCCGCGCGAGCATTAGTTTGCGGACAAACTATGCAGCGGAAGCAATGGTGTGCCCATGTGTAAAAGCCATATAAAACAGTCCATTAAACAATGAGTTAGGCCAATTTTGACATTATCTTACCTTTATGCAGCCTCCACAGGATACGGTTCCTCCCCCTCCGGCTGCTATTCCGTTCATGCAGACAGAGATGGGACAAACGCTGACGGCGATCCTAGACGCATTCAGAGATAAGCAAGCCCCGGTACAGCTACCCAACCCAGGGTCGAACTGGCTGAGTGCGTTTAAAAGTCTGTCTCTGCCATTGTATCGCGGGACAGAAGATGCTGTGAAGACAGAGGAGTGGTTGGAGACCATCCAGGAGCTGCTAGCTGGCATCAGCTGCCCCGTCAGACATGCAGTTCCTCTTTCCACCTCGGCACTAGATGCTCATGCAAAGAGGTGGTGGAAGTCGGTGCGAGACTCTACATTCGCCGACAGGGAGCTGATGGACATATCTTGGGAGGAGTCCAGTGACGTATTCTTGGAGCACTTTGTATCCTCCACAGACCGAGATGCTTTGGAGGCAAGGTTTCTGAACCTCCAGCAGGGGAGCCGATCAGTCATCGAGTACCAGAGAGAATTCTCCCACCTGGCTAGGTTTGCAGGCTTCCATGACTGGGACGACCAGAAGTATGCGAAGAGATTCTATCACGGACTCCGCGATTCTTTGAGGCAGCCCTTGCTGTTCATTGCTCACGGTACCATGGCGCAGATCATCGAGATGGCAAAGAAGCTGGAGGCTGACCAGCTGATGGTGCAAGGCAGAGGGAAGAGATCGCTGGATGTGCAGTCTTTTGGGGAAAGCAGCAGATCATCTCAAAGAGGCAAGACTATTGGATACAGGAGAGGTGGGGGACGTCGTCGCCCCAATTACAGGCAGGATTAGGGGCCTCCTCCACCATTGGCTCCTCCACCTATACAGATTCCCGGACCGATGAGACAGGATGATCGAGGTCAGAGGCAGATCACCTGCTTTGGTTGCGGCCAACCTGGGCACATCAGGACGCAGTGCCTGCTTCAGGTCCACCCTCTTCCTCCTCCTCCACCTCCAGTGGCCCCTCCAGTTCACCAAGGCCGAGGACGAGGACGAGGACGAGGCCGAGGCCGAGGCCGAGGATATCACGGCCGAGGCCGAGACCGGGAGCAGGTATACGCGCTGGATCTCACGAAGCAGAGGGACCCAGAGGAGGTGATTACAGGTACTTAAAATTTTTTTTAGGATTTATAAATTTTAAATTTTAAGAGTACCTTAGACATTAAAAGTAATACTATTCTTTGAACTCAAACAAACCCAGGCATAGTGATGATTAGCGGCAAGCCCGCTCACACCCTCTTCGACACGGGTGCGTCACACTCCTTCGTGTCGGACTCGTTTATTGAAGGATTAGAAGGAGTGGAGAAGTTTTCCGGTTTGGAAAAGAGAGTGCGACTCCCTGATGGTACGGAACTTCGAACCACAGACCGCTGCAATATGGATGTCGAGATAGGAGGCAAAGCGTTCGAAGCTCCGGCAACAGTTTTGAGACTACCGGATTTTGATCTGATCCTAGGCATGAACTGGCTTCATTGGAACTACGCGCAGATAGATTGCCCCTCGAAGAGGATCACACTCAGACACGGAGACTCCTACGTCACCATTGAAGGTATCCGTTCCATCCCCCGCCTTTCTTTATCTTCAGTACAGGCTGTCAAGGCCTATGAACAGGGGGAAGAGGTATATCTCATTTGCTTCGAGATGGCAGTAGTAGAGAGTTCCCTAGCCGATATTCCAGTGGCACGAGATTATGCTGATGTCTTTCCGGAAAAGTTACCTGGACTACCACCATCACGAGACTTGGACTTCGGATTCAGTTGGTGCCAGGGGCGAGACCAGTGTCCCGGGCTCCCTACAGGATGGCACCTAGAGAATTGGCAGAATTCAGGACACAGTTACAGGAACTGGTGGAATCGGGTTTTGTACGACCAAGTTCTTCGCCTTGGGGAGCACCCGTTTTATTTGTGAAGAAGAAGGACGGTTCGCTGAGACTATGTATAGATTATAGAGAACTGAACCGATTGACGGTTCGGAATACATATCCACTGCCGCGGATAGATGAGCTCTTCGATCAGCTTCAAGGAGCTTGCTGGTTTTCAAAATTGGATTTGCGCTCGGGTTATTATCAGCTCCGCATCAGGGAAGAAGATATACCGAAGACGGCTTTCAGCTCACGCTACGGGCTATATGAATTCACGGTGATGCCATTTGGGCTCACGAATGCCCCCTCGGTGTTCATGACGCTCATGAACCGTGTATTCGAGCCTTATCTAGATCGGTTTGTCATAGTTTTTATTGATGATATTTTGATTTACTCACGGTCTCGAGAGGAGCATGCAGAGCACCTAGCGCTAGTATTGCAGAAGTTAAGAGAATTCCAGATGTATGCGAAGTTATCTAAGTGCCAGTTCTGGCTTCAGGAAGTGGCTTTCCTTGGACACACGATCAGTGGAGCTGGATTAGCAGTGGATCCGGCTAAGATAGAGGCAGTGCGGGATTGGCCACGACCAAAGACAGCGTCGGACATCCGTAGCTTCTTGGGCCTAGCAGGTTATTATCGCAAGTTCGTGGAGGGATTCTCGAGGATAGCCCTCCCCCTCACGTCCTTGACGAAAAAGGATGTCGCATTTGATTGGACAGAGCAGTGTGAGTCAGCATTTCAAGAGCTCAAGGACCGGCTCACTTCATCCCCCATCCTTGCACTGCCCTCTGGGAGTGAAGGATTCCAGATATATACAGATGCCTCCTATCAAGGGATGGGTGCAGTCCTGATGCAACATGGACATGTTATCGCTTATGCTTCGCGACAGTTGAAGAAGCATGAGCATAACTACCCAGTACATGATCTCGAGCTCGGGGCCGTAGTCTTTGCCCTCAAGACATGGAGACATTACCTCTACGGGATTCATTGTGATATATACTCCGATCATAAGAATCTCAAATACATCGACACGCAGAAGGTTCTGAACCTGCGACAGAGGAGGTGGCTTGAGTTCCTCTGCGATTACGACTATAAGATGCACTATCACCCGGGAAAGGCGAATACTGTAGCAGATGCTTTGAGCAGGAGAGCCGGCACTTCTGGACCGGAGCCCCGGGTGATGTCTATGGAGCTGCTACGCATGATGGAGGATATGCAAATTACCATGGTTTCGGAAGCCGAGCCAGTGATCTATCGAGAGTACCTGAACTCTTTGGTCAGCGATGATGATATACAGAAGCGCGTTCTTACACATCAGAGATTGGATACTGATCTAGAGCCTATTTTTGGCGCTTTGGAAGGAGGCAAGTATGAGGACTACACGCTGGAGGACGATCTTCTTCGATTTCGTGGTCGGGTGTACATTCCAGCAGGAGGTGGGATCCGGGATGACATCCTCAGAGAGGCACACTACTCCAGATATTCAGTGCATCCCGGCATCACCAAGATGTGGGCTGACTTACGACGGACCATGTATTGGCCAGGAATGAAGAGGGAGATCATATATCTTGTGACACACTGCGAGACTTGCCAGCGAGTGAAGGCCGAATGCAAGAGCCCAGACGGTGTATTACAGCCACTGCCAGTCCCAGAATGGAAGTTCAAGGATATTTCCATGGATTTTGTACACGGACTCCCTCGCTCCCATTCTGGGCACGATTCTGTCTGGGTCATTGTGGACAGGTTGACCAAGGTAGCACGGTTTATCCCGGTCAGAAAAGATGCCCCAGTTGCTGTGTTGCTGAGGTTGTTTGTAGAGCAGTTCATCCGGTATCACGGAGTACCCAGGTCTATTGTTTCAGATAGAGACGGTCGCTTCACCTCCAGGGAATGGAGGGCAGTGCATGCTTACTTGGGGTCCAGGCTTTCTTTTAGCACTGCCTTCCACCCGCAGACCGACGGTCAGACAGAGCGGACGATAGGGACTATGGAGGACCTACTCAGGTTATGTATTCTGGATACAGGGAAACCCTGGGAGAGACTACTGTCGTTGATCGAATTCTCATACAACAACAGCCACCAGGCCAGCATCGGGATGGCTCCTTACGAGGCGCTTTATGGGAGAAAATGCCGGACTCCGCTATCCTGGGTACAGGATGTGGGCACTCGAGCCCTTGGGTCAGACTTTGTGGAGGATACGGAGGCTCAGATTCACTTGATCAGGGATCGGCTTTTGGAGGCTCAGAGCAGACAGGCAAAATATTATGATACACGACACCGGAAGGTGGAGTTCCAGGTTGGGGACAGAGTTTTTCTGAAAATTCGACCGGTACACGGTGTTTCTCGGATACGGAGACACAAGAAGCTCAGCCCCCGGTACATGGGACCCTACTTGATTTTGGAGCGTGTGGGCCCCTTGGCTTACCGGTTGCAGCTACCTCCGGAGCTGAGCAGCCTACATGATGTTTTCCATGTCTCTTCCCTGCGAAGAGCTCTTCTTCGACCTGAGCAGCATATCACCACTGTAGCTGGACCAGTAGAGCCTGACCGTTCAGTTAGATTGGAGCCGATCCGGATCGACGATTCAGCCGTCCGAGTGTTGAGGAAAAAGAAGGTTCCGCTCGTGAAGGTGTTTTGGTCCAACCATGGAAAGGAGGAGCACACCTGGGAACCTAGGGATCTGATGCTGGAGCGCCATCCAGAACTATTTACATCAGATACCCTCTATGATATTTTTTTTTTTAAAAGTTCCTTAAAGTTTCGGCAATTGGAACCCGTAGACCCAAACTTAAATTTCGGGGACGAAATTATTTCTTTTGTTTATAGGATTTGTAACATCCCAATGTTACTTCTAGACCCCTTAACTTAGATTGGGTTAGGCATGGGGTGGGTGTTAGGGTTATAAGCTAGGTTTGACCCTAGGTAGTGGATTGTAGCCATGTGGGGCCCACCATGGGGCCAGAGTCAAACTAGGTCAAACTAGCCTAAACAAGAACCCAAGCCACACCATGACCCCACCATGATTCCCTAACCCTAAATACAATCTAAGTGGACCCTAAGGTAGGCCATGGGGTCAACCAATTGACCCATGATGGGTCAAGTCAACACCTTTGACCTAAATAATGAAAATGGTGCCCTAGCCCAATTCACTGGGTTGGGTCCACCCAAATCAACCCAAATTCATCATGTGGGTCTAAAGTGACCCTATAAACCCTAGGGGAGAGAAAAATAGGGGCAAGCAATAGTAAATTTGGAAAATTATCTAGGAGAGAGAAAAGAGGAGGAATAGGAGAGAGAAAGTGCCTAGGAGTTATTTTGGGCCACTTGGGCTCATCCCACCAACCCATGATGGGTTGGCTGACCATGCATGGGTATTAGGAGGTGTAGGACCCCCACCATGCAGCCTTGGGTCAAGCCTAAACCCAACCCAAGCCCAATATAGCCTATTCCACTTGTAGAACCAATTCCTCTCTCTCCACTCACCTAACTCAGCCCTAGCCTTGGCAACCCGACCCATTAAGGCTTAGTCAACCCACTTGGACCAGTGGGGCCCACTCCCAAGCAACCTAGCCGGCCAAACCCTCCAACCCGAGCCCCTCCTTGGTGAATCCGCCCCCTACCTAGGTGAAGTCGCCCTTCCCTCTTAACTCAGCCCCCAAACCGCCTATCCCCCTCATTCCCACTCATTCCACCCCTCAGAGAGAGAGAGAAAACAAAAGCCAGCTGCTGCCATGGACAACAGAGGAGGAAATCGCCGGAGCTTGCATGCCATGGGAAACTGCCGCCACCCTCAGCCACAACCGCCGCCGTTGGTCTGTATCCCTTCCTCTCTTACTGTACTAGTTTCCTAGATCAACTAGGTTAGAGGTCGAGCTCAAACGAGCTCGACAGTAGGCCTCTAAAGCTTGGAAAAAGCTTCAAAAAATGGGGTTTCATGACTCTCGGCTTGGTTGCGCCGCCGCCGTCCGCCGCTCTCCGCCGCCCAGCCGCCGGCCAGCTCAAGCCCCGACCACCGTGAGGCCGGGGAGCACTTGGCCGGAGGTCCCGCCGCCGGTGATGGCCGGGAACGGCCCCGCAAAACCCGCCTGTGTCGGGTTGGCCTGCATGCAGTGCATGGAGAAGAAGACCCAGCCGCCGTTAGATGTTCTTTAAGATTCGTGCAGCTATTTCAATTAAATCCTGTATTATTATCATATGAACAGTATATCAATCTGTCACACTTTTACTGTGACTTTGCATGTTGTTTATGAGGTACTTAGAGGCCCCACCTTAGGATGGACCCTGAATGAAACATTTAGGTAGATGAGTTAAATTTAAAATGCCACAGAAATCATAGATTTTGGACCAGTAGGCTGCCCTGTAGGGCTGTTTTGCTAGGACTGCCCCCCTAACTAGGGCAGAAACTAAAACTGATGCCCTGCTCAAACCCTAAGTCCAAATGGACTGAGATTTTGGGCATGTGGCTTTATTTAGTCAAATCTAGGTCCTCCCCAAAAATCAGAATTTTTGGGGAATATTTTGCTATAGTTTTTACAAAAATACCCAAAAGTAAATAAATGTGATTTTTGGAGTTCTCCAACTCCAAATGACCCCAACTTTTGGTGGCACCCTCTCATGGGTATATTAGACCCATGGTTAAAATTTGGGCTAAATTGACTCACTGCATGATGAGGAATCTCACTTGCAAGTTTGTAAAAATAGGCTTAGGCTTGGGCTGCAAATAGCAATTTGGCAGAATTTTAAATGGCTGCCCAAGCCAAACCAGAAGTCCCTTGACCTGAGATTTTGGTCAGAGGTATAATTAGGGCACATTTAGGCTCTGCCCAAAAATGGGCTTGATTGGAAAATGAAATATGAGGAAATTACCAAAATACCCCTAGGGCTTAACTAGGTGATTCTTGGAGTTAGCTAACTCCAAATGGCTCCAAATTATGGTGGCTCATCCTTAAGGGCATCATTGGTGCCTGTTAGAAATTTCAGAGCAATTGGACCCCTGCATGATGGGTTAATCCATGTACATGTGTTGGCTAATTTAGGCCTTGGTGTGCAATTAGCAAGAAATTGTATATTGTGTATTTAGCCTAGCTGAGGCACCCAAAAACCATGCAATAAATTCCAGTGATTCATTAGGGCATGTTTCACCCCTAGAATTATTTTTGGGACTTTTGGAATCAAAAATACCACTTATTGGAATTTTTCAAATTATAGGCCTTTTTGGAAAATAAATGGGAAAAATAGAATTTGGCTATAGAAAACTTTCAGATTCAGCCAAGTCAAAGTATGGTGTCTTATTTGACTTAGGAAAATTTTAGACCTCTGTTTGGAAATTATTGGAACAAAAACCTTGAAATTACTATTTTACCCCTTTTGTATTTATTTATGAATTGGTGGAATTACATGTGGGGAAATTGTAAAAATATTTCTATAGATGTATAATAGCAATATTAGTGTTGCATATTTATTTCAGAATTTTTGTACACACTGATAATTATTAAGGTAGGAAAATGGCATTTTGGTAAATAATTAAGAATGGAAATTTATAGGCTATTACACTATAGAAGTTAATGAAACTCTGCCATAAGTCATGAATTAATGTTACAATTGCTCAGTAATTTTCCTGGAATTTTGATTTATGTATCTCTCCTACTTCATTTGGAAAATGGCATTTATGTAGAAACTTTATTAACTATGGGATAAATAGACATATTAAAAGGAAAATTATGAATTCTTGTAGACAGTAATATTTTACCCATATGCAACTCAGGAAAATTCCCATAGGTCAGAAGATTTTAATAGATGATACTTCATGTGTAAAATGACCTAGGGAATAATTTTAAAGGATTTAATTGAAGGCCTTAATAACCTAGGAAAATCATGAAAATCCACGTATTCATTTTAGTAGTCCATACCACCCTAGGATAAATATTCGGAGTCAGTTGGACCAATAATCTAGAAGTTCGATTTCAGGGTGGTGTTAGGTTTTGCGGTGCGCATAGGAAGAGTAGGCTGGACTACAGGCCGCCAGGAGATGAATCAACAACTGAGTTAGAGTTTAAGTTCGGAAGTATAACCCTGGGTGGCAGATGCATTCTAGAGACGAGAGTAATAGTGCAACATAGTCATGCCTAGGTAGAGTTGACGGAAGACCATCACTCCTTAACCCATACCTTAAATCACTAGGTCACTCTATGTAACAGGAGAGAGAAAAGGGAGTTCGGGGTAGGCAACAACTAAACTAAATATCCTTGAGAAAGGGATCTTTGGGATTCAGCCCATCGTAGCTCCTAGTGCCCCTGAGAGCCCTTCACCGGGAATACCTTGGGCAGTCCTGGGATTAACCTTAAGATTCTAAGTATGATAAATTGTAGACAAGAGTAGTCTATTAGGTTAGGTGAACTGGACATGTGCTCACTCGTGCCGGGTTGGAGGGACTTGGAGTCTTGGACTACTTGCTCACCCGTGCAGAGTTGGAGAAAGGGATTGGTTTATATACACTCACCCAGGCAGGGTTGGAGTTTTTGTAGCACATACTCACCCGTGACGGGTTGGAGAGATTTGGGGACTGGATAGTCCATCGAGCTGGAGGCTCAATACACTATACTTGCATGTGCATATACTAGTGGAGGGCCATGCGGTACTGGCCGGTCGTCACACCGACGGCAGTACGGTGGACCAGGCGGGTGCGAGGGTTAGATGGGCCAGTAGGTTGTTTTCACTGGAGTCTGGAGGACTTTTCCTAATAACGCGCACCCGGCCCAACAAGACTGACAGGTAGTCAGCAAAGTGGTACGCAGAGACTCTAGAGTGCACTGGCGGTGTACAGAGGCGTACAAGAGAGGTCTAGGCCTGGTAGTGTGTATACCCACCTAGAAGGCGGAGACGCCCGCTCCGCTGCTGTCGTAGCCACAACGGTAGTATCTGAGAGTGATGCTAGCTCTCGAAAAGTGGGAACTAAAGGTTTGTGATCACGGAGTCGTGTGTGTGAGTTGCACTGCATGTTCATATCATACCCACCATATAGTTGCATAACATTAACCTTCATAACAACTTAAGTCACCTAATGTATAAGTGGTATGGGACGCTTATACATTAGGACCTGCTATACGATCCCTTAGCCTATAAGCCTGAGTGGGCATGTTTATAGGTTAAGGTTATTTTTCCTTTATATATATGCTTGTGACTCTGACACCCCATTGTATAAATGGTATGGGACATTCTATACAATGGGAGCCTTGCAAAAGATCCCTTGCTTATGCGTACCCGCATAAGTGGAGGTTACATTTCATTATTTTCTTGATTATATACCCTGTTAGATTCCTGTCACCTGCTCTCTTTTGCCACCCCTTGTTGTCCTCCGCTTCGTCCTCCCGCACGGTGCCTAGGAGTTGCAGGAGGAGGTGCTGAGGATACGACTTAGTCTGTTTGACTAATGGTCGTTGACCTTACTATTTTAGGAGCTCGAGGAGGTGGACCAGCACGTCGAGGAGGCAGGGCTTGAGGAGCAGATACCGGCTACTACTACTGGAGCACATGTTCAGGTGCGATGATTTGAGATGATAGACTCCGCTGCTGTATGTGAGAGTGAGAGTGATCATGATGTACTGGGCATAAGCCCTATTTACTTATATTTGTTGTACTCATTGCGGACTGATGTTTCATTCTCTTTTGATATATATATGTGCTGTGGCTGTGGACTTTTTCTGCGTTTACTCTGATATTATGATTTTATTCTCATATTGGCCGACAGGTTATGATCGTACTAGCCGGCAGAATCGGCGTCTTACGGTGACGACTAACCCGTACGTTAGTGTCACCGTAAGGCGGCGGTTCTGGGCATAAGATCCGGGTTAGCCTCGGAATGAGGAGACAGGATCTTACAGAGTATAACTCAAGAACTTCTCTCTTCCAAAGTAGACTGGGCTCGGAGAGAACATATTCTAGGTCAGCAACTTGTAGAAGATGGATAACTAACTAAACTTCCTCAGGCGCATTCTTGAATCCATTTCTGACCAGATTTGAACCCTCGAACAGGAAATCCAATCTTTTTGGCGTCATTTCTTCTGTGAGTTGCTGTTGATTTTGCAAGCTTTCGTCATTTTATCGCAAGGGGCAGAGAAGGGTAAAGAACAGTGTATTTTGTTTTGCGCACACATCCTTCTATTTATAATAGTTTATATTTTACAAGATGGAGACGCGCGTACCTGTTTATGATCAAGAAGTGAACAACGGCAGGAATTGATCCCAATACTTAGCTGTAAATAGACGTCACTGGGAGCATACGTTGAGTGGACTCGATGCACTCAACGCTCTCGATGATTGCAGTTGTTTCAACGCACTCGACGCCTGAGCACTTAGACTCAGCGCACTCGACGCTTGACCTTATCTCAGTGCACTCGACGCCTGGACACTTAGTCCATTTCTTCTTTGTTTATCATGTAGATATTAACACTACCTTCAATAAACAAAAATATATTAGAGACCTTCTGAAGTTGAACTAAATTCAACATACCCAATTCAAACTTGAAGGTGTTGAACTTGGCTTCATCTAGTGGTTTGGTGAAAATATCAGCTACTTGCTTGTCAGTAGGGACAAATTTAAGACTGATTTCTTCACATTCCACATGCTCCCTAATAAAGTGATACCTAATCTCTATTTGTTTAGTCCTACTGTGAGAGACATGATTCCTAACAATTGAAATAGCACTAGTAGAATCACAATACAATGGAGTGTTACTTAACTTTAGGTTGTAATCCTGGAGCCGGTGCTAGATCCACAACAGATGAGCACAGCAACTCCCTACTGATATATATTCTAACTTAGCTATTGATATTGCAACACTAGTCTACTTCGTGTTGTTCCATGATACAAGTCTTTCTCCTAAGAATTGACAGGAGCCAGATGTGCTTCTCCTGTCTTCTCTATAGCCTGCAAAATCTACATATGAATACCAGTTAGCTCAAAATCACTATTCCTAGGGTACTATAGGTCAAGATCTGGTGTGCCATTAAGATATCTCAGAATTCTTTTTGCAGCAGAATAATGAGACTCCTTAGAGCAAGCTTGGTATCTAGCACAAACACATATAGTATATATTATGTCTGGCCTTCTAGCAGTAAAATAGAGGAGGGAGCCAATTATGCCTCTATATAAGGATTCATCAACAGGTTTCCTTGTCTATTGTCTATTGACATACTTGACCCCATGGGAGTTTTCATTATAGAGGCACTCTCCATACCAAATTTTCTAATTAACTCTCTAGTGAACTTAGACTGAGAGATGGACAATCCATCCTCAGACTGTCTTACTTGGAGGCCTAAGAAATACTTGTGCTCACTCATACTTATCATTTCAAATTTCCCTTACATAAGTTTAGCAAACTTTTTGTAGAGATTATCATCAGTAGACCCAAAGATTATATCATCTACATAAATCTGTACAAGGTTGATCTTTCCCTTTGATTCCCTTAGGAATAGAGTCTTATCTATCTTTCCCCTTGAGAATTTGTTCTCAATGAGAAAACTAAACAGGGTCTCATACCATGCCATAGGGGCTTGCTTTAACCCATATAATGCTTTCATATGCCCATAAACATGATCAGGAGAGTTAGGATTAACAAAACTTGATAGTTGCTCAACATAGACCTCCTCTCTTAGGTCACCATTTAGGAAGGCTGACTTCACATCCATCTGGTAGACCTTGAATCCCTTGTGTTCAGCATATGCATGGAATAGTCTTATGGAATCTAGTCTAGCAACTTGGGCAAAGGTTTGATCAAAGTCAATACCTTCCTCTAGTCTATATCCCTTTGTCACTAGTCTAGATTTATTCTTAATTATAACACCATTTTAATCTAACTTATTCCTATAGATCCACTTGGTTCTAATGATCTTATATCCTTGAGGTCTGGGAACCAGCTTCCAGACCTTACATCTCTTGAATTGGTTCAGTTCCTCTTGCATTTCCACAATCCAAAATTGGTCTATATTGGCATCTTCAAACCTTTTGGCCTCAATTTGAGACAGAAAGCTAGAGTACATGGCATGTAAAGGCTTCTGCTCCTTATTTTAACCCCTTGGCTAGCATCACCAAAGATCTGATGTCTGGGATGATCCTTTAGATGTATAACAGCTGGAGGCAATCTTCCTTCAGTATCATTGACTTCAATGTTTGGATCCAGCTGATCCTCATCCATGTCTTGTGATCTTTGCCCTTCTTCAGGAACACATACACCATCATCTTCATTTTGGGAAGCTGGTGGAGCATCCTTGATGGTTTGTTTGTCCATCACCTATTTTATACCTAGATCTATATGAGGAGCTAGGGAGCTCACTGTTAATCAGAGAAGAATCATAAAAAACTACATTAACAGACTCTTCTACAACTTGATTTTTTAAGTTGTAAATCCAATATGATTTGTTATGATTGTTGTACCGAACAAATATCCCCTCATAGGATTTGGCAGCAAACTTAGTCAGATATGACTTCCCATTGTTAAGCACATTGCATTTGCTACCAAAGATCCTGAGATATGCAAGGTTTGGTTTTCATCCTTTCATGATCTCATAGGGAGTTTTCTTGTGATATTTGTTGACAAAAGCCATATTCAAGACATGACATGCAATATTAACTGCCTCAGCCCAGAAGTATTCTAGGAGAGACGTGTCACTTAGAAGTGTCCTTCCAGCTTCTATGAGAGTTCTGTTTTTCCTCTTAGCTATCCCATTTTGATGGGGTGTTCTTGGAGAAGAAAATTCTTGGTGAATCCCTTCTTCTTCACAGAATTTGTCATGCCATCAGATCGAAATTCAGTGTCATGGTCACTTCTGATTTTGACCACAAAAATGTTCAATTCATTCTGAATTTACTTGACAAAGTTCCTGAGGATTTCAAGGAGTTCAGACTTTTTCTTCAAGAAGAAGACCCAAGCAAACCTGGAGAAGTCATCAATAATTACAAGTGTGTAGACTTTCCTACCTAGACTGTGAACTAGCATAGGACCAAACAAGTCCATATGAAGGAGGTATAAGCACCTCACAAAATCCTTGGACCCAATACTGTTGAAGATTGCTTTGGTCTGCTTGCCCTTTTGAGATGCAGAGCAAAGGCCCTAATTTATGCATTTAATATTGGGACCATTTCTGACTAGCTCTTCACTAAAGAATACATTTAATATTGGGACCATTTCTGACTAGCTCTTCACTAAAGAGCTTGCTAATGATCTTGTTAGTTCAAGTGAGCTAGTCTCTTGTGCCATTGCACACAGTATGAGACTTTCTCATGTACAACTACACACACAGGGGTGTCAGAACATAAACAAAACAAGTTTAAATAATAGATATTCCCACTCCTAGTGCCTGTCAATATGACCTCTTTGTCACTTGACCTTTTAATTTTGCACTCATCCCTGTGGAATACAATGATATAGCCAAGATCACATAGTTGGCTTATGCTAATTAGATTGTGTTGCAACCCTTCCACATAAGCAACTTTTGAGATAGAGACTATGCCATTGGTAATAAAACCAGATCCCTTGGTAACTCCTCTGTCTGAACCTCCAAAGATAACTTTAGGTCCATTCTTCACAGGAGTGTAGTCCTTCAAGTGACATCTTGTTCCAGTCATGTTCCTGGAACATCCACCTTCCAAGTACCATATTGGTGCATGGGTACTTAAACTAACCTGCAATCATAATTCAGTTTACCTTAGGACCTTGGCACACTTCCAACTACTGAAAATTAACTTGTCTTCCTACAGCACTCCTGCCAAGAAGACACATTTTAGCCCTTGGCACACTAGGGTTATTCCAACAATCTGTGACAAAGTGTCCCACTTTACCACAGCACTAGCACTTATGAATATTGTACCTTCTCTTCTAAACAATTCCAGTTGGATGAAAGCTATTAACAGCAGACTGTTCAGAGGGGAGAGTAGCAGCCCTTTTCTTGTTTTTTCAGCAAGAATCTGACTGAAAGTAAGTCTGACAGTATACGAACTTGGCTTACTTTGATTACTACCAACAACAATCTTTTTTGCAGTAGATGTGATGTTGATGACATCAGAGATAGCCAAGTCAGACTCACTGACAACTTGCCTTTGGTTTGTGATTTTGCTGGAAGAGCATAACAATTGGCCACTGCCATATTCTTGAGTGTAGGGGCTGGAGTCCCAAAAACAAATGGTCCATGATGGCCATCTGAATTTCTTCATGGGTAGCCTTGAAGGTACTCAAGCCCATATCCTTTCTCCCTTTACTATAAGATACATTTTTTACTTACAGGAAGAGTTTCCTATTTTTCCAGTGACCATATATGTGTTCCTGGTCATACATGTTTGATGGGAGAATTACCTTATGGAAGGTTGTCTAAGGGACAATAAAAGCCTTTGCCTTTCCCTTTGGAAGGGGCAGCCCTAGTTCTCCACTTAAACCCCAAACCTCTCTTATCCTTTTAAGAGGTAAAGGAGTCAATTAGTGGCAACACAATCTTTGGTTTACTGAATTCAGCTACTACCTTTTTTCCTTAAGGAGCTTTTCCTCAAGATCAATAATGATCTTGTTCTTCTGGTTGATGGTCCCAATCTAAATAATTTAGAGAGCCTTTGGTTGGCTGACTTCCCTCATCGTCTGATCTAGCAAAGATGCTAACTCAGCCTGCAGGGAAGCAGCTAGCTGTAGGGAGATAATCTCCTCAGCTTGTTCCTTGGCCAATCTCTTGCTCCTTTTCAAAGCTTACAGAAGGGTACCATACTTGTCAATCAGTTGATTGATATCTTCCTCAGATTCTGACTCATCTTCATCACTAGATGATGATGCATCAGAATTAGGACTTGTCTCATAGTCAGATTTTGAGGAGGAGCTAGACATAGAATGTACCTTATCTGGGCTAGGCTGATCCTTGCTGGATTCTTCATCTGACATGGTCATTAGTATATAGCAGCCACTAACATCTTCATCCACCTCAGTATCACTGTCTAAGAGTGAAAGAGGGGCCCTGATTCCTATCCTAGTAGCAGGATAGTCCACATCTTCTTCATCAGCAACTATAATAAATAACCCTACGTAGGCTTCCTCTTCTTCAGAATCTGAAGAGGCTGAGTCACTTTGACTCCAGCTGTTCTCCTTTTTGGCAATGAAGGACCTTTCCTTCTTGCCCTTCTGGTGGTGGTGCTTCTTCTCCTCAGATTTCTTCTGCTCTTTCCACTTGATTGGGCAGTCAGTAATTACATGCCCAGCCTTGCTACAGCAGTAACAAACAACATTAGAGGAAAACTGTTTATTGGGTTTAGTGTCATACCTGTCTCCCTTGGAGAACTTCTTCTCAAACTTATTGTAGTTCTTTTTGTGATGAGATGAGGAGAAATTCTTGTTCCTCCACTACTTCCTCTTCATCATCTTCTGAAACTGCCTTGAGAAGACAATAAACTCCCCATCTGACATGCTGCTGTCAGATGTGCTTGTCTCAGAGCTATCTGATTCAACAGGCCTTTTGGGAGAGAGGTAATCCTCTCCTTGCTCTTCTTGGAGTAATAAGCCTTGAAGGCCACTGTCTTCACCTTAGCTTGAGCTCTGTTGGTGGTCTCCTGCTCCTTCTTTCTGGCAGATAGCTGCATCTCATAGGAGAGCAGCTTTCCAAATAATGTGTGTGGAGGAGTTTCAGCTAGCTTGGCCACCTCTCTGATGGAACCTCTCTAAGTAAATTGTCATTTAGCTCATAATTGTTGATGACCCTCCCATAAGTCCTCAGCTCATTCACTTTTTTGAAGAATTTTTCATAGCATTCAGCTATGTTGTCCTTTTTGCCTTGCCTGAAGGCTTCATATTCTTAATTAAGAAGGGATTTTTTATCATCCCTAACCTCTTCAGTTCCCTCCATATAGACAATCAATGTGTCCCACATTTCCTTGGAGGTCTTGCAATGGATAAGATTCTGGAAAGTAGAATCATCAATGGCACTCACAATGATATTGTATGCCCTCTTGTCCATAGTTGCCAGTATGACCTCATCCTTGGTCATCTCAGAATATTTCTTAGGTGTCTGGATAGTGGCATCTTGAACTGAAACCTTCATGGGGATGAAAGGTCCCTCTTGAACAGTAATGAAAATCCTGAGGTCAGATGCTTCCATGAATAGCCTGGCCCTTTCTTTCCAAATGCCAAAATTTTCTTTCTTGTAGATTGGGAGCTTTATAGAACCAAACTCCTTATGGTTCTGTCATGAACCCAAAATGAATATCTTTAGCTACTCCTAGAGATCAGCTCAAACTATTAAGTCATTTTTGGGCAACCTCCCTCTGATACCACTTGAAAGTCATTAGATTCAAGAGTAGCTAAACACCTAAAGGGGGGGTGAATAGGTTTTTCTTCCTTTTAGTGTTTTCTTTTGACTTTGGTGAGTTGTGATTAGTTTTGCTTTGCTTTCAAAAACACACAATTAGCACACAAATGGTTTATAGTGGTTCCCTAGAGTATGGGTACATCCACTATCCCTCCCACCTTTCTAATAGTTATTTAAACAAGGCCAACTTCTCCAACTTGGCTCCAAGAGCTTATAACACAAACCCCTCAAGGTTTCTCAGACTCCTCCAAGTCCTATATTCAGGCCAAAGACCCTACACTCAGAGAAATTTTCTCCTATAACTCAGGCACACGGGCCCTACCTCATACTTTAACTTAAATTCCTACACTCTGGCTTAGAGGAAATCCCTACACTTAGAGAATGAATCTCCTACATCTCAGACACTTAGCCCTACTTCAGATCCATACAAGGATACTACCACTCAGATTTCCATCTAGAATCCTACAACTCAGGACCAAGGGCCCTATAGATCAGATCTACAGAAAGATCCTACCTCAGCCTTTTATAGATCAGGTTTACACTCAGATCAGTAATGATCCTACAAATGAAAGTGTGGTTGGAGTTTGAATGACTGCAGAGAAATAATCTCTGAGTCTGCATTTTCCTTAACTGAAATGATTCAGTCCTTTCTTCTTCACAGCTCTAGGAATGGATCTTCAAGATTTTTTTTTCTTGGGCTGTGAAGTCACTTCAGCTAGTGCTTGCTTTGTTCCTTCTTCTACCTCAGAGAGAAAGCTCTCTGAACTTGTTGTTGAAGTTATGTAGATCAACAACTAACTTTTTTTGTACTTTTAGATCAACAGAATGAACTTCTTTAAGATCTATAACAAGGTCGAGAGGAAGAAGATGAAGCTTTGTTTGCAAAAAGTTTATTATCCAAAAGTTGATTTATTCTTCCTTGATCTCTTGTTTTTCTATCCCGTCGTCAAACTGCTCTTTAGACAGTGGGACCACCAGGAGTTGGAAGTTGCAACATGCCTTTATCATTAAATGCACTACAGCAGGCAAGCGGCACCATTTGTAGTCTACTGTTCAGTTCCCGCAACATTTTGAATTGTTGTTGGCGTCATCATGACACAGCACCTATGGACTTAGCCAAATTCAAAATTTTGCATAGCATTGAGTGAATCCTTGTCAATCAATGCCAAAACACTTAAGCAAATTTCTACATCTTCAGGCATTTAGTGATCAGTCATTACTCAACAAATATTGACTCTTACAGTCTAACTAAGTAGGCGTTGAGTGAGCCTTCATCACTCAACGCATCTGGACTTGGTTGATTTTCTCTGTATGAAGCCGTTGAGTGAGTTGGCTTCACTCAATGCTTTTTACCTTTGCTTGTTTTGTTGAAGAGGCGTTGAGTGAACTTCCTTCACTCAATGCTTTTGCCCTTAGACAGATTTTCTATTGAATAGGTGTTGAGTGAGTTGACTTCACTCAACCCTTCTGTCCTTAGATAGAATTATGTATCAACCAATACTACAGCTCTGACTGAACTATGTTCTGTCGACGCTTTCTCTGCATGGCATTGAGTGAACTTCCTTAACTCAACGCTTCTAGACTTAGCCAAATTTCTTGGCAGGCTCTTCCGTGGCTTTGACTGCTTGAGATTTACTCAATGCTTCTGGCTCTGGGCATTGAGTGAACTTCCTTCACAAAACACTTCTGGACTTAACCAGATTTCTTCCTTGGCAATGTTGAGGCTTTGACTGTCTAGTCTTTACTCAATGCTTAAGGCCATCTGGAATTAAGTGAACTGCCTTTACTCAACACATCTGTACTTAGATAAATTTTAGCCTTGTCAGCATCCAATCCTTTTTCCTCCTTTCATTATTACTTGGATACCCTATTTAATCAAAGTAATAAAGAAGCACCTGCATAAATAGAACTTATAGTATGCATTAGATACAAACATGTGTATACCATTGTTCGGTAGGCCTTCTTCAAATCTGGGACA
The DNA here is from genome assembly GCA_039513925.1 of Platanthera zijinensis. Classification (NCBI taxonomy): domain Eukaryota; kingdom Viridiplantae; phylum Streptophyta; class Magnoliopsida; order Asparagales; family Orchidaceae; genus Platanthera; species Platanthera zijinensis. The sequence goes on from CM077092.1 coordinate 127,007,099, forward strand.
TTGAGATCAATGAACCTAACAATTAATGATAAATTTCCTGAAGAGTGCCTACTTGCTCTCGAAAATCTAAAAAAAAATTCCACACACTGGTTCGCATGTTTGGCTAATTATTTAGTAGCCCGGGTCTTACCAAAAGAATTCTCGAGTCAACAAAAGAAGAAATTCTTTTCTTACATAAAGAATTACATTTGGGAAGACCCCTTCTTATTTCGTGTATGTGCGGACCAGGTAGTGAGAAGTTGCGTTTTGAGTGAGGAAGGATTGCAGATATTGAGGTACTGCCACGAGGGACCAATAGGTGGTCATTATCAGGCAAACCGTACCGCAATGAAGGTGCTGGAGGCGGGGTTTTATTGGCCCACGTTCTTTAAAGATGCTCACACCCTTGTGAGTACTTGTGATAGATGTCAGCGGTCTTATAATATCTCCCGTCGGGATGAGATGCCTCAAAATCTTTTCTTGGAGTGTGAAATTTTCGATATTTGGGGCATTGATTTCGTTGGACCTCTCCCTCCCTCTTATCAAAATAAAAGCATTCTCTTCGTTGTCGACTACATATCGAGGTGGGTGAAAGCGCAAGCTCTCCCCACCAACGATGCGTGAGTTGTAGTTAATTTTCTAAAAAGAAATTATTTGCTCGATTTGGCATGCCACGCGCTATCGGTAGTGATAGGGGAATCAACTTTTGCAATTGCGAATTTACTAAAATTTTGGCGAAATATGGTGTCACGCATAAACTTTCCACCGCCTATCACCCATAGACGAGGGTCAAGTCGAGGTCGTTAATTGTGAGCTAAAACGCATTTTAGAGAAAACTGTTTCTATGAATAGGAAATATTGGGCACTAAAGCTTGATGATGCGCTATGGGCCTATCAAACAGTATATAAGACAGTCATCGGCTGCATGCTATATCGATTGGTTTATGGCAAATGTCGCCACCTTACGGTCTAGTTAGAGCATCGTGCATTCTGGGCACTCAAATTATTGAATTTAGATCCTACCCTAGATGCTAAACAATGAAAATTTCAGCTAAACGAACTCGACGAGTGGCGCGTGAACGCGTACGAGTGCAATAAGCTTTATAAAGAGCGAACAAAGTTTTATCACGATAAAAATATAAAAGTTGTTCTCAAAATTAATACAATAAAACAAAACAAAGAACTAATAAGAATAACTATGAGGTGTCTCTCACAAGTGCTTTGTTTAAGTTCACGAGCTTGATCCATATGGCGACGACGAATATTTAGGGCGGAAGGTTGTACGAATCGCTCTTCTCCAACGATGTGTCTCCTGGGAGGTATAAAAATTAAAACTTTGAAAATCTCAAAAATATTTTCTCTTTGTTTTAATCCCGCAAACACTTAAAAAAACTAAAATCTTTGAAAGGGTCATTTGGGATTTCACCCCATCATACCGCCTAGTACCGCTGTGAACCCTTCACAGGATAGCCCTCGGAAATTCCAAGAAAATTAAAATATATATATATCTTAAGTTATTTAGGTTTTAGTTTTCGTTCTACTTATGTTTACTTTTATCTTATTTAAAGAAAAAAAGGATAATATTTCAAAAAATTTAAAAAAAATTATATAGTCTTTAAAATATATATATATATATATATTATAATTTAGACTAATTGTGGTAGAATCAATAGTACCCTTGCTTTATGTTTTGTTATTCTCAAAATCTTTTATATAAACTTAGCTAGTTTTAATTTTTTCTAATCATTCTTCTTAATTATATTGTACGAGTAAATTGTTGACTCATGTAGTGTCCTAATTTTATGTAGCATATTAATTTGAAAAGTTTTTCTAAATCTTGCACTTCTTTATGATTTTCTTATTTTATTCTCATTACTTTCTTAAAATTCTTCATCCACTAATTTCCTTTTGGTTTTTAAAAAATTTTGTAATGTTAACTATGGACTAGTGTAGTAGATGTGAATTATCTTAGATGCTTATTATTGTTATGTTCATGATAATTTCATTAGTCTCTATTTGCTATCGAGGACTTATTCTTTTCGAAATTTTTCAAAACCTATGTTTTAGATGAATTTAGGAGCATAAAAATAATTTAGGCCATTTTTGAATTTGTTTGAGCCTTCATGCCAACCTTTTAAATAAATCCTTAGCCTTTTTGGGTCTTTTTCCATGTTTTACTTGCTACCTGCACTTATCATCTCACCAAAGCTAATTTTTCCCACCTATTTGATCACACTAACTTTTTTGAGTTTTATTTAAATTTCATAATTGTGATAGGTTTGTGTGATATTTGGAAAACTTAAAAACAAAAAAAAAGTATGCTCAAAAGAAGATTATCCAAGAAATATGTGTTTTAAAAAAAGTTATGTATGGCCAATTTCAAAAGAAAAATATTTATGACCTTTTGTTTGAAAAAAAAATGTTATATCAAAAAAAGGGGGAAAAGAAAAGAATAAAAAATTGCTTATACTTGTTTTTGCTTCCTATTTGAAATTTTTATAAAACTCATGCTTTGGTTTAGTGTGATTGTTAGCCACTGATTTTATCTTTGAATTCCATTCCAAATCATATACCTAAGCCATGTCTCGACCCTAATGAAGTCCTTTTGATTCATGCTCCTAGGTTTGTTCATAGTTAAGTAGAGAAGAAGAATATATTAGCTAAGTTTTTTGGTATGAATTTAGATTCTTGATTTTAGATTGATATAATCGTAATTTGTCTCTTAGGGTATAGTAACAACTCAATGCGTTATTCGTTCGTTATATTGTTTTGATTTGTTTAAAAACTTTTGGTTAAAATTTTGGATGATTAATTTTTGTTAGTAAAGATTTTAAAATGTTATTTCATAATTAAGTAAAAGCTTTAGGTTTATTTTTCAACTTTTTCCTACTTAGAAATTCGCAGGGTACTTGTGTGTAACATAATTAAGTCTTTTGATTAGTTACATTTAAGCTGGCTAGTTTTTATATCTTTGTTTGGGGACAAGCAAAGCATAAGTATGTAGGAATTTGATGATACTTATTTTAGCCTAATTTACTCCTGTAAATTATATACTTTATGAATTTTTAGTCTATAATTAGTTTTTTTTATAAAAATTGTTCTAACTTAGTTTATTTTCTATTTTTCAGGCTTTTGGTCATTTTTCATATTACACGCCCTTAGGTCATGGTCGTGTACCCCTTATACAGGCGTGTACCTGGGGCGTGTAACCCAAAACCGATGCAGATACGCTCCTGAGCCTAGATCGTGAAAAATCCACCTTACACGCCCCTAGGTCACGGTCGTGTACCCCTTACATGGACATGTACCTGGGGCGTGTCCCGCCAAGTCCCGATTTTCGGCGTTGAGGCGCGACTTTCGCCAACCCACCTTACACGCCCCTAAGTCACGTCGTGTACTACCTATACGAGCATGTACTTGGGGCGTGTCCTGCCAAGTCCTGATTTTCGGTGCCACAACACGACTTTCGCCGATCCGCCATCACGTCGTACCTTACACGTACCTCCTATATGGGCATGTACCTGGGGCGTGTACCCCAACTCCAAAGCCAATCGCTGCCCCACCGGATTTCCATCAGCCGAAGTCAACTATGCTTACACTCCCCCCTATACGGGTGTGTAAGGGGGGCATGTACTTCCCAGAAAGAAGCAAGCTCCAAGTGTTTCAAGACTATTTTTGGGTGAGAGGAGAGGTACTACTACTTTTTTTCTTGGTGTTTATGTTCTTAATTTCTCTCTTTTTCACTCTCTCACTTCAAGCTCTTCTTATTCTACTTTTCATGCAACTTTTGTAATGATTTTGTAATGTCTTTTAATATTGTAATATTAGTGCATAGCTAGTCTTTTTATTCATGCAATTGTAATCTTTATTTCAACTTGAAATATCTTTTATTTTAGTAATAAAAGTTTCTTTATCTTAATTTCTTTACTTAATTTTTCATGAACTTCTACTACCTATCTCTCTCTTACCCTTCCACCATGAGTAACTAAATCCTTATTAGTACTCGATCGCGATGATCTGAGGATTAGTTGACAAAGTTATGATGATTTAGCTTTATTTCTCTTATTAAAAGTATTGACCTTTCATTTACTCTTGATTTAAATTTAGTGGAATTATATTATAAATATATAGTCTCTACTTAGGTTTTCATTATTAGCTAGCCGAGAGGCTCATAGTTTGAATTGATCACCCAAGAGTAAAGAGAGTTGTACGCACCTCTAGAGAGAGAATGACATAAATCTCCCGAATTGGAGTCAAATCCTATAGCGGGGTTCACCACTTAAGGCGAGCTTTAGGCATTCGAATATGGGACTAGAGTTTGGTCAGATCTTCCTAATGTACAACCTCGTATTCGCGGAATGGGTCCCCCAAGCAAGGTGTAAGACTTACTACACATTTATAAGCTTTTAAGGGGTTTTGCACTCTTGGAGGCCAATTTATGGTTGATCTGCATAATATAATAGTAGGGGGAAGAAAAATTTGCCTATCTTACTAGTGCTTGGTGTACTCTTCAGAGGGAGAGTGCGGCGGGAGGCTGGCACTCTCCCCAGCCCCTATCCTATGGGTGAGGGTGTGGTGCAAGGACGACACCCGCCACGGCCTCATTTCAAGGGGCAGGTTTGGCGGAAGGCTTGCACCCACCCAGCTCGCCCGGCTTGAGTACTCGCCCGGCTAGATTACTCACCCGGCTGGAGTACCTGCCCGGCTAGATTACTCTCCCGACTGGAGTACTCGCCCGGCTGGAGTACTCGCACATCTCGAGTACTCGCCCGGCTAGAGTTCTCGCCCTGCTAGAGTACTCACCCGGCTGGATTTATCGCCCGGCTGGAGTACTCGCCTGGCTATAGTACTCGTCCGGCTGGAGTACTCACCCGGCTGGAGTACTCGCCCGGCTAGAGTACTCGCCCGGCTGGAGTACTCGCCCGTCTGGAGTACTTTCTGGCTGGAGTACTCGCCCGGCTGGAGTACTCGCCCGGCTTGAGTACTCGCCCGGCTGGAGTACTCGCTCAGCTGGAGTTCACGCCCGGCTTCAGGGTCTCGCCCGGCTTCAGGATAAGCTATTTTGCTCATGGTGGGCTGCGAATAGTTGTACAAAATAGTGGAGTTTGGTTGTTAGCAAACCAGCCCCGGGGTATTTAGGAAATTTTTGAGCAGCAGGATTGCACTATTGGAAGGCTATCCCCAAAAATCAATAAATAGACCCTTAGGGTGCCTTGGAGAGGGATCCATTTTCACCAATCCTCATCTTCTTCTTTCATCCTCCAAGGCACTTAGCTTGGCATTGGCTAGGGAGGGGGAAATCTAAAAGGTCTTCCATGTGTAAGGTGGGACCTCCACGCTAGAGCCAAGGGTCATTTTCCAAATTCAGGTCTCTCACTAAGGGATGACTTGAGAGAAGTAGGTGTGAGCTGCACCCTAGGTCCGAACTCTAGGTGAAATTGAATCTCGGTTCCAACATTTTTGTGTGGTGAGCGTGGAGCGCGGCTCATACAAAAGTTCCTGAGCATGTTCCATTGCGGGAGTTCATGGAGGTGGTTATGACTCCAACGAGCTCACCAATCCAACACCCTTTGTAGGGAGGGATGAGTTCATGGCATCCATCCAAGGCATCATGGAGATGCTGTGAAGTATTGCTCCTCAGGGTGACTGCTCAACTCCCACCCCCCAGGATATAATTCCCAGGGGTCTCGATAAGACAGCCTTAAGGGGTCTCGACAAGCCAGCTTCCAAGGGTCTCGGCAAGCCAGCTTCCAAGGGTCTCGGCGAGCCAGCTCCCAGGAGTCTAGGCGAGATGACCCCAGGAGGGGTAGAAGAAAGTTCATCAGGAAGACGGCCCGGTAAGGAGAGAGTGGGAGAAGGGGTCGAGCAAGACCTTACCAGCCGGGAGTTATTCCCCATCCCGGTGAGTGCTAGCCTCCCAGGCGAGCAGGTCGCGCGAGTGGAGCATGCGAGACTGCCGAGTAGGAGGTCACCCTTTAGGGAGCTGATTGTCATAGCCCCCGTTTCAGAGGGGATCAGAGAGCCTGACATTACTTACTATACTGGGAAGGATGATCCCGTCCAGCACCAGGAGTGGTTCGAAGATACGGTCTCTATCAGGCCGATGACGGATGCATTCAAGTGTCGCCTCTTCGTGATCACCTTGGAAAAAAAGGCAAGGGATTGGTTTCATCAACTCCTAGTAAGATCGATCTACAGGTTAGAAGACTTGAGCCGGAGTTTTCAGCTTTGTTTCTATACTTCTAAAAAGAGGAAGAAGAGTTCTGAGTTCATCTTCCTGATAAGACGGAGGGCAGAGGAGTCGTTGGCCCAATATGTGGACAGGTTCCAAGAAGAGATCCTGGGCATCCAAGAGATGTCGGGGTATGCCCTCCAGATGGCGTTTACAGTGGGGTTACGTGAGGGGTTCTTCAAGATGATTCTGACCCGAAAGGCCCCCTTATCCTTCGAGGAGCTGATGGAAAGGGCGGCAACGGAGATAGTAACTTAGGCGGCCAACCCGACATTTGTCAAAAAGTTAACAAGGTTAACAGAGGCAAATTTGAAGGAGAAAGGTGGCTCGAGGCATCAGGAGGTGAGAAGGAGTGAAGAGAAAAGAGATCAGGGGGTTCCAGGGACCTTAGGAAGGTCAAGAGCCAGGTTGGAGGCAATAGGGAGGGCCCGTTCAGGGTCTAGGAAGAGGTCTTGCCCAGGGTAGGGGAATTTCCACGGAGGCCAAGGGAGGTTCAACTTCCAGAGGCAAGCCCCTAGGCAGCTCCTACCCCCACCACAGCAAGCCATGGCAATAGGAAGAGGGGGAAGCGGTAACGGGAGAAATCACCCAGCTCGTCGAAGAAGAAAAGGAAGAGTGTTATTGTACTGTGACTTTCACCAAGTAGAGGGTCACGCCACAGCTACCTGCCCTGAATTCCTGGAAGGGAGAGAGGAAAGAGCCCCAGCCCAGCAGCAGCCACCGGTGCGGATTGAAGAATTTCTCTCCAAAGAAGGGGGAGATGATGTATGTGAGGACCGGGTCGATGTAGGATCCCGAGGAGGTATAAGAGTGATCCATGGTAGAGTGGGAATCAAGGCCACTCGAAAGGCAAGCCTCCATACCATATACCTTCGGAGCATCGCTTCGACATCCTAGACCCCACCCCTAGAGGATAATATCACCTTCTCAATGAAGGACATACCGAGTCATGAGGATCCATTCTGCAATGCACTAGTCATCCAAACGCTCATTGAGGGCTACACTGTCTCCCAGATCTTGGTTGATAATGGGAGCTCCGTCAACGTCGTTTTCAAGAAGGCATTTGACGAGATAAAGGTGGAACCAAGGAGGGTGGTGGCCTCTAATGAACCCCTGTTAGGATTTTCAAGGGAAAGGAAGGAGTTAGAAGGTGGAGTCAGACTCCAGGTGAATTTGGGGGGGAACTCAATGAACTGCAGGTTCGTCATTGTTGATGCTCCGAGCAGTTATAACGCCATTTTCGGAAGACCCCTCATCAGCGCCTTCCATTGTGTGTCATTGTCATTCCACCAGTGCCTCAAGTTCAACACTGGAGGGATCCAAGTCAAGATCAGGGGAGACCCCAAGATGGCAAGGTAGTGCTACGTCACGGCCGTCAACACCATCTCCTTGCTAGCCATGGCCAAGGAGATGGAGAAGATCATGGAGAGCTTGAGAAGGATTGAAGTGTTAGAGGAGAAGGTGAATGATGGCCACCATGCCCAAGAAGCCTGAAGATACCTTGCCTTGGTGAAGTCCTTTTCCTTTTATGTTTTTATAATGAGTCTACCCCTGACCGGAAGAGTCAGGAGGTCATGTATCCAAAAAATTCCCCGTTTGAGGATGTTGTATTTAGTACGGTTTGAAAGGCATGTCTAATCTCACCCCGAGAGGATCTCCTCACACAGGTTCTCACTAAATTTATGGGTTGAATGTACCTCGGTGGAGACAAAGTCCCACCCCCGAGAGGATCTCCTCACCCAGGCTCTCACCAGCTGGATGGGTCGAATGTGCCTCGGTGGAGAGAAGGTGCCAACCATGAGAGGATCTCCTCACCCAGGCTCTCACTAGCTTGATGGGTTGAATGTTCCTTGGTGGAGAGAAAGTCCCACCCCTGAGAGGATCTCCTCACCCAGGCTCTCACTAGCTGGTTGGGTCGAATGCGCCTCGGTGGAGAGAAGGTACCAACCCTGAGAGGATTTCCTCAACCAGGCTCTCACTAGCTGGATAGGTCAAATGTGCCTCAATGGAGAGAAGGTGCCAACCCTGAGAGGATCTCCTCACCCAGACTCTCATTAGTTGGATAGGTTGAATGTGCCTCGGTGGAGAGAAACTCCCACCCCCGAGAGGATCTCCTCACCCAGGCTCTTACTTGATGGATGGGTCGAATGTGCCTTAGTGGAGAGAAGGTGCCAACCCCGAGAGGATTTACTCACCCAGGCTCTCACTAGCTGGATGGGTTGAATGTGCATCGGTGGAGAGAAGGTGTCAAATCTGAGAGGATCTCCTCACCCAGGCTCTCACTAGATGGATGGGTCGAATATGTCTCTGTGGAGAGAAGGTTCCAACCCTGAGAGGATCTCACCACCCAGGCTCCCATTAACTGATATGGGAGGTTGACCCCTCGGCGAGGTTAAGTGAATTCTACCTAGAGGGGATCTCACCACCAAGGCTCTCGTTAGCTGGCATGCCAGATTGACCCCTCGGAGAAGCTAAGTATTTTTGGTACCAAGAGCGCTACACTCAGCGAATATGTTGGGTTATATGTTTCTTTCGGAGCGTGGAACTTGCTCAAAAAGAGCGGGGACTGTGTACAACCCCGTATTCTCGGAATGGGGCCCCCAAGCAAGGAGTAAGACTTGCTACACAATTGTAATATTTTAAGGGGTTTTGCACTCCTGGAGGCCAATTTATGATTGATCTGCATAATATACTAGTAGGGGGAAGAAAATTTTGCTTAGCTTACTTGTGCTTGGTGTACTCTTCAGAGGGCGAGTGAGCCAGGAGGCCGACACTCGCCCCAGCCCCTATCCTAGGGGGCGAGTGCGGTGCGAGGCTGACACCTGTTGCGGCCCCATTTCAGGGGGTAGGTGCGGCGGGAGGTCGGCACCTGCCCAGCGTGCCCAGGTTGAGTACTCGCCTAACTAGAGTTCTCGCCTGGCTGGAGTACTCTCCTGGCTGGAGTACTCGCCCGGCTGGAGTACTCGCCCGGCTTGAGTTCTCGCCCGGTTGGAGTACTCGCCTGGCTATAGTACTCGCCCGGCTAGAGAACTCTCCCTGCTGGAGTTCTCGTCTGACTGGAGTTCTTGCCCAGCTGGAGTACTCGCCCTTGCCCGGCTGGAGTACTCGCCCGGCTAGAGTTCTCGCTCGGCTGGAGTACTCGCCCGGCAGGAGTTCTCGCCCGGCTGGAGTACTCGCCCGGCTGGAGCACTCGCCCGGCTGGAGTACTCGCCCGATTGGAGTTCTCGCCTAGTTGGAGTACTCGCCCGGCTGGAGTTCTCGCACAGTTGGAGTACTCGCCCAGTTGGAGTTCTCGCCCGGCTTGAGGGTCTCGCCCGGCTTGAGGGTCTCCCCCGGCTTTAGGGTCGTCTATTTTGCCCCTGGTGGGCTGCGAATAGCTATTCAAAACAGTGGAGTTTGGCTGTTGGCAGACCAAACCCAGGGCATTTTAGTAATTTTAGAGTAGCAGGATTGCGCTATTGACAGGCCATCCCCAAAAATCTATAAATAGACCCTTAGGGTGTCTTGGAGAGGGATCTATTTTCACCAATCCTCATCTTCTTTCTTCATCCTCCAAGGCACCTAGTTCATTATTGGCTAGGGAAGGGGAGATCTCAAAGGTCTTCCGAGTGTGAGGTGGGACCTCTACGCTAGAGCCAAGGGTCATTTTCCAAATTCAGGTCTCTCACCAAGGGACGGCTTGAGAGAAATAGGTGTGAGATGCACCCTAGGTTCGAACTCTAGGTGGAATTGAATCTCGATTCCAACACCTAAACTCAGTTGGGCACTTCTTCGAGAGAAGCATGTTCAAGCTTTGGGAACCCCCCGGTCAAGTTGTCATTTACTTTATTAAAATTTAGTATGTTAATTCATTTTTATTAGCTTATGTCAAAGTGATTCAAAATCAAGTACTAATCTCTTTATCCATAGTTTTAACCTTTTTATAATGTGCAATTTAGCGCCATTTTAGTTAAGTAAAACAAACAAAAAAATCATTTGATAAGATAATAATAACTCCTCAAAGTAGAAGTAATCAATCCGCCCTGGGTAATATGACCTTGATATTGAACTTAAATATCTTATATTATAAATGATAAGGTATACTTGTCTTTATCGGATATAAAATCAAAGAATATTATCGACCTCATTTCCATCTCTTTTCTCAACCTCTTCTTTTTTCCACACAAATTCTTATATCAGCGGGTCAACCGATTTTCTCCGGGCTGAAAATCAGACTACCTTAGCTCGAAGTTGGAACGGGTATGCAAACAGTCAATGAAAAAACCACAACAAATGACTTGAGACTTTTTGTGGATGTGGAAACCTAAAAAGGGTAAAAAACCACGTGGACGGATCTGTGTCAGCAAAAATCCACTATTTCATTGAGTTTACAAGAGTTTAATTTTCCTCGAAGGGTGACAGATCATCTCTTAGTTATAAACGTAAGGTCCTGGCAATTAATCATTTTTTCCGCCTGTTTTTCGAGCCGCACCTAAACATTCCAGCGTGAAAAACTTGGTGTCCCGAAACCCTACCCGTGGCCTCCAGTTCATTGCGTTTAAGGAGGAGGAAGAAAAATTTGCATTGACGGTGTAAGACCCCACTCCCGGAACACAACACACGGCACGAGGGGAGTCTTATGCCCGAAATAGCCGCCTTGCGGTAGCACTAACGCACGGGTTAGCCTTTACCACAAGACGCCTATTCCGCCGGCTACAATCCATATCACAACAATTATGCCAACCCAACCATAACAGAAAAGTAAAGCTAAAAGCAGTTCAGTTCACAGCTAAGTTAAAGTCCAAAAGTAGCGGAAGATAACAAGCACATCAGGCTTGTACAAAAGAAACAAGAGTCTAGAAATGTTTTGCCAAACGGCTACATGGAAACACTCACTACTGTCACTGACGGTGCCGATGGCACCACCACCTCAGGTCCTATCATCCGGGCCTGGCTTTCCTGCTGCATAGTCCGTTGCCGCTCTACCTGCGGGGTTTCCTCCTAAAAAGGAAGACGTAGCAACCGTTAGTCATAAGACTAAGTGGCTTCACATCCGCTCCCCCGGCGACTCCTCGGCACCGGGCGGAGAAAGGAACACAGGTACAATATATATACATAAGCAAGTAAACAAGCAGGTGACAGTAAGTATGGTGAAGTATAAACTACGTTACACAACTAGCAGTTCTACGAATATCAATAATATATAAATGACAGCAGGTATAATTAATCAGAATAGTAACTTAACTTATAAGAGTGCCCATACAAACTTATAAGTTAAGGATCGGCTTAACAGTATAGTAACTCATCGTATAAGAGTGCCCATACAAACTTATACGATGAGGATCTTGTGTATGCAATGAATGACATGTTATGAATGTTATGGTATGACCGAATCATGCGCACGCACATGCAAGTTGCTATGTCGACACAGACTATAAGTTCCCACTTTTCGAGCAGGTAGCTAACCTCTCAGGCGTCGTCCGTCGTGGCCAGACGGCGACAGTGGAGCGGGCGTCTCCACTACTAGGTGGTATCACACTACCTATCCTAGGCCCCCGTACGCCTCAACGCTAAGAACACAACAGCGGAGCTCACATGCGTACTACGGCTCAAAAGGGGTCTTGGGTAAATGTGCACCAAGAACACAGCCCAACCTGGCCTTTGATTTCGAACCGGATGGAACCTCGGAAACGCACGAGGTGCAAGCCCAACCGTTCTCATGGCACGGAGGAGATCTCGGGTTATGGACACCAAGTATCTAACCCTACCGCCCAAGGTCTACCCATTGGCTCTCATCGGTGTGACGACTGGCGAACCCGTAGACCTGCCACAATCGTTATCTCAACATCGCGACACGATGAATCGTCGCACATCACATGCCCCAAAACAACTCACTCGATGCTACCCGTAGGGAGACTTCAACTCTAAGCATCGGTTGTTAATAAATCCCCCCTTGGGCTCGGATTACAGTTACAAAATACTCTTCACATAGTGTTCATCATGTTCACGCCCACCTATTCAATGGGTTCACCTCAACACTACGCATAATAGATATGTTCAACACCAAATTGTATAAATATATCCTATACCAATCTCAACTCCTAATATCTAACCTTCCCATCCAATCCATTTCTCTACCATTACATGGTTATTCCCCAATACACAACCAAATGAGTAACCATGCTAAATTATAGCAACAACAACATTATAGATATATGGGAGCCAGATATCAAATGAGCAAATCACAATCATTGCAAGAGTGCTAACATTATAAATTAACAAGTGCATTAACATAGGATAGCCCAATACTAAAACTGGGATTCCCGGAGCTACAGGAATCCGATCACAATGCACAACCCCTCGTTGGAAAGGTATTCGCGAGGGCTACGACTTTTGTGTTGAGTCGATCGCCCAGATCTGGTCACAACATACCAGAAATTCAACTCGAATACGTACAGGAAACAGTTTCCTGTACAGGAATTTTCCCGAACGCAGCGGACTCGAACCAGCTTTCCCGTGGCTACAGGTATCGCATGGAAACGAGCAACCACTCGTTGGAAAGGTAATTTCAAGGGCTATGACTTTCGTGTTGAGTCGATCACCCAAATTTGGCCAGAACACCTCCGAAATTGGCCACGAAGGTCGCCGCGTGCAGAAATCAGATTTCTGCACGCATCTTAAGGCGAGATGAACGGCATCCGTTCATCTTCTTCCTTGCAACGACCTCGCATAAACTTCTCCAGAAATCACACCCAACCTTATTTCTCCTTTCAAAGCCAAACCCCCAACGAAAACCCCTCTCATCTCCACTTTGAATGATGAGAAGGTTGAGGGAGACTAAGCCTAAAACCTAGGCATGGCTTATCCTAAGAACTCTCCTCCTCACCATCAAGACTCTATGGAGTCGATGTCTCTCCTAAAATAACTATAGATCTAGCACCAAGGGAGAGGGGAGGAAGCTCACCTCAAGTCCAGCGGTACCACCATGGCCGGCCATGAGCCTCGCACTCCTTCGCGGCGGCATTGTTTTTCCCTTGACGGTGGCGGCGTTTTGATTCCTCCAAAGATGGCTCCGGCAAGCTCTTCCTCCTCCTCCAGCCAAGAACTCTCTCAGGAATTTCGGGGCAGAAGAAAGGGGAGTGAATGCTAGGGTTTCCAACTTTTTTCCTTTTTATACATCGCAGACACGGGTAGGCACACGGCCGTGTTCCTACCCGTGTTCAGGTGACACGGCCGTGTGGCCTGCCGTGTCTAGGGCCGTGTTCATCCCAGAACCACTTTCTGCCGGGTCAGGGTTGCGGCACACGGGTAGGGACACGGCCGTGTCCCGACCCGTGTCCTAGGCACACGGCTAGGGACACGCCCGTGTCCCAATACCCGTGTACCTCTCTGATTGGAAAGCCTATTTTTATGAGGCACACGGGTATGGACACGGCCGTGTCCATACCCGTGTCAGCCAAAAATGCCGTTTTGCCTTGTTTTCCTCATTTCCCGTACGTCCGTACCTGTTCCCCCACACCCCCATTGGGCTCACCACAGCCCCCTTGACTCAAATACGCAATCAAGGGGCCTAGCGCGAATTGGGACGTTACGAATCCTATAAACAAAATAAAAGATTTCGTCCCCGAAATCAGGGTAAGGCTATGGGGGTGAAACACACAAAAAGGGAACTATGCTTTCAAATAACATTTTTACCTGGAGTAAATAATTCCGGGTAGCGCTCTTCATCAAGTCCTTTGGCTCCCATGTGAACTCCTCCTTCCCATGATTAGACCATAGCACTTTCACCAAGGGAACACTTTTGCGGCGCAAGGTTCTCGTCTCGTTATCAACGATCCGCACCGGCTCCAGTCGCACAGACCTATCAGACGCCACGGCACCATCCGCCGTGGGGATATACTGTTCAGGTCGCAACAAAGCCTTCCGAAGCGACGATACATGGAACACGTCGTGAAGGTTCTCCAGCTCCGGTGGTAACTCCAATCGATAGGCTAGAGGGCCAATCCTTTCCACTACAACATAGGGCCCAACATACCTTGGGCTGATCTTCTTGACTCCACGTACCCGCGACACTCCGTGCATCGGTCGAATCTTCAGGAACACCTTATCACCCACTTGAAACTCCACCATACGGTGCCTTGCGTTGTAATATTTCGCCTGTCGGCTTTGAGCCTCTAGCATTCGATCCCGGATCAACCTAACCACCGCGTCCGTGTCATCAATATACTCATTTCCCAATGTCTTCGGATCTTCGTCTTGCACCCAGGACAAGGGTGTTCTACACCTCCTTCCATACAAAGCTTCATGAGGTGCCATTCCAATACTGGCTTGATGACTGTTATTATAAGAGAACTCCACGAGAGGTAAGAGCCTCTCCCATGGTTCTCCTTTATCTAGCACACACAACCTCAATAGGTCCTCCAATGTTCGGATGGTTCGTTCAGATTGCCCGTCCGTTTGTGGGTGAAAGGCTGTGCTAAAGGCGAGGCGCGAGCCCAAATAAGCCTGTACAGCCCTCCATTCTCTTGAAGTAAACCGACCATCCCGATCGGAGACGATCGTCTTCGGCACACCATGGTACCGCACAAATTGCTCCACAAAGAGATGCACTAGGACGCCCACCTGCGCCTCCTTCTTCATTGGGATAAATCGGGCTACCTTGGTCAACCGGTCAACTATCACCCACACAGAATCATTCCCCGAGCGCGAGCGAGGTAACCCGTGGACGAAATCCATGGAGATGTCCTCAAATTTCCATTCGGGGATGGGCAACGACTGTAGCATTCCACCGGGGCTTCTGCATTCCGCCTTCACCATTTGGCAAGCCACACAATGAGTAACGAAGTACTTGACGTCCCTCTTCATGCCCGGCCAACACATCGTCTTTCTCAAATCGGTGTACATCTTCGCGATCCCCGGGTGCACCAAGTACTTGGAGCAATGAGCCTCCTTTAGAATATCCTCCCGAATGTTGTCACCTTCAGGGATGTAAAGCCGGCCACGAAAATGGACGAGGCCGTCTTTTAGGGAGTATTCTTCCGTAGTCCCATCCTCCATTGACTTGAAAGCCGGGGTTAAAGCCGCATCCTTCTTTTGTTCCGTCCGGATTCGGTCTCGTATGTTGCAAACTATACTCATCGCGGCCAAATATTCGGTATACTCTTCCGGTTGATTCTTAAAGACCAAAGTGATTTCCATCTCTTGCAGCGTCCGGATTAACTCCATCCTCATCAAGCGGGATTCCGTGCTCGCTTCCGGCGCTTTCCGGCTCAAGGCATCAGCTACGGAATTAACCTTCTCGGGGTGGTAGTTCAAGGTGAATTCATAGTCGCACAAGAACTCCAACCACCGCCGCTGTCTCAAGTTTAACTCCTTTTGGGTGTGAACGTACTTCAGATTTTTGTGATCCGAGTAGATCTCGCAGTGGACGCCATATAAATAATGCCTCCACATCTTCAAGGCGAATACCACCGCTCCCAACTCTAGATCATGCACCGGGTAGTTGGCTTCATGCTTCTTCAACTGTCTTGAAGCATAAGCGATCACATGCCCATTCTGCATCAACACAGCTCCCATCCCTTGATACGACGCATCCGTGTAAACTTGAAAGCCCTCCTTCCCAGATGGAAGAGCTAGGATGGGTGCAGTCGTCAATCTGTCCTTCAGCTCTTGGAATGCAGCTTCGCACTGGGGTGTCCATTCAAACGGCACACCCTTCTTGGTCAGCGTAGTAAGGGGAAGGGCGATCTTCGAGAAGCCTTTCACGAACTTGCGATAGTACCCGGCAAGTCCAAGAAAGCTTCGTATGTCGGCCGCTGACTTCAATGGCGACCACTCCTTCACGGCCCGCACCTTGGCCGGATCTACTGCTAGCCCCGCCCCACTAATCACATGGCCCAAGAACGCGACCTCTCGAAGCCAAAACTCACATTTGCTGAACTTGGCAAACAAAGTGTGCTCCTTTAGTTTCCTCAGCACTAAAGTTAGATGTTCGGCGTGTTCTGCTTCAGTCTTGGAGTAGACTAGGATATCATCGATGAACACGATGACAAAGATGTCCAAATAAGGGCTGAACACCTTGTTCATCAAGCTCATAAAGGCGGAAGGGGCGTTTGTGAGCCCAAACGGCATCACGGTGAATTCATACAAACCATATCTCGAACTGAACGCCGTCTTCTGAATGTCATCTTCTTGTATCCTCAGCTGATAATATCCCGAACGCAGATCTAACTTGGAGAACCAATACGATCCCACCAATTGATCGAATAATTCATCAATGCGCGGTAGGGGATAGGTGTTCCGCACCGTTAACCGGTTCAACTCTCGATAATCAATACATAACCGCAAGGTGCCATCCTTCTTTTTGACGAACAAAACGGGCGCTCCCCAAGGCGACGAGCTTGGGCGAACGAACCCTGCTTCCACCAATTCCTGAAGCTGGACTCTAAACTCTGCAAGTTCCTTCGGAGCCATTCGGTATGGAGCTCGCGAGACGGGCTTGGCACCCGGGATTAGCTTGATTTGGAAGTCCACCTCCCTATGCGGGGGTAGTCCCGGCAATTTCTCGGGAAATACCTCGGGAAATTCTCGCACCACCCGCACATCCTTGACCTCTAATGTCAATTTCTTCAACTCGAAGCAAATTACATAGACCTCGTCCCCTTCCATATGAGATTTCATAACTTGGATTGAAGACAATAATTTACGGGGTGCGAATTTAATACCTTGGAAGATGACTTCTGAGTCTCCATGCCTCAACATAACTTACTTCTCCGCACAATTAATCCTGGCGTGGTGCCAGTCCAACCACCTCATGCCCAGGATGAGATCGAACTCCGGGATTCTTAACACTGTCGCCGGAGTTTCAAAGAACTTTCCTCCAATAAGGGTGTCGAAGTCGCAACTTGCTGACGACGTCATCTCAGAGCCGTCCGGAAGGCGCACCCTTTGAGTAGTGCCCGTGAAGTGTTGCACTCCCTCCAAGTCCTTCACGAAGTCCTCCGAGATGAACGAGTGAGACGCACCCGTGTCAAATAACGTATAGGCGGGTCTCCCGCTAACCATGACAGTGCCTAGGTTCCAAAAAGGTAATCACCGTTCAAAATTGCGCGCAACATTTGTATCGTAAATCTAACAAGTCATATAATATTAATAAATTTTGCATGTACCGGTGATGACTTCCTGCGGATTTCTCTCCTGAGTCATATCCAATGCGAATACATGCTCCCGTGCATGTCCTTGATTTCTCCCTGGTGGTCCTCTTCCTCGGCCACGCATGTGCCCTCGCCCCCGTGGAGCTACTGGAGGGGGAGCAATAGGGGCACCCCCGATCAGTCGCAGGCAAATTCGTCGGACATGCCCCGGTTGGTTGCACTCAAAACATATCATCTCACGTCGGCCCCCAGGTTGTTGATAATATTGCTGCTGCGGTGGTGGTGGTAAAGGTAGTGGTTGCGGAATTGGGTACTCCACCCGATAGTTCCAGTTGACCCACCGACCGCCTCTGTGGTTTCCCCTTCCTCTGTCATGATCATTCCGCCTTCTATTACTAGGGCCGACTTCAATTACTCCTTCCGCAGGTCTCTTGCCACATCCCATGTGGTCCGCCTCCAGTCTCTTTGCCATGTCAATGATTTCTGCCAGGCTTCCATCGGCTATAAACAAAAGGGCCTGCCTCAGGGGGTCCCTTAACCCTTTGTAGAAGCGCTTCGCATAGCCTCTATCGTCCAAATCATAGGAATCAGCAAACCTAGCGAGGTGTTGGAACTCCCTCTGGTACTCCGTTACAGATTTCGATCCCTGCTTCAGCTGCAGAAATCTTTCTTCAAGTTCATCCCGAGCAGAAGAAGGAATGAAGTGATCCAGAAAAGCCTCGGTGAACTCGTTCCAACTGATGTCCGTGTACAACCGCCCTTGGAAGGTGGAGCCCATGAGGGACTTCCACCACCTTTTGGCGTGTAGCTCTAGCAGCGTCACTACCAATGTCACCGCCATGTTGTTCGGACATCTTATGCCAGCCATCAATTCCTGCACGGTATCAAGCCATTCCTCGGTGCGCACCGGCGATTCTGTCCCAAGATAGGCAGGAGGGGACAGGGCACGGAAGGTGCTCACCCAGTTGGAGCCTGGCGCCTGTTGTTGCACCGGAGCTTGCTGGGCTTTAAATGCATCCAATATGGCTGACAGCGTTTGTCCCAGTTCCGACTGCTGGAATTGTGAAGGGACGGAAGGGGTAGGAGTGCCCCCAACCGGCTCCACCTGCGCTGGGACCTATACGCAAGGTACAAACTAGGGTCAGGTTGGCTAAAACTAATGTCAAAGTTGGACAACTTAGTGTGAATTACATATGGGCACACCACTGCTTCCGCTAAGTCGGTTTGTCCCCAAACCGACTAATCGAACGGGAGTGGCCCATTGTTACCTGACTGCTGTAGGTGAAGATCGGCTTAGTCTGATACAATTTGTAAGACCCCCCCTCCCGGAACACAACACACGGCACGAGGGGAGTCTTATGCCCGAAATAGCCGCCTTGCGGTAGCACTAACGCACGGGTTAGCCTTTACCACAAGACGCCTATTCCGCCGGCTACAATCCATATCACAACAATTATGCCAACCCAACCATAACAGAAAAGTAAAGCTAAAAGCAGTTCAGTTCACAGCTAAGTTAAAGTCCAAAAGTAGCGGAAGATAACAAGCACATCAGGCTTGTACAAAAGAAACAAGAGTCTAGAAATGTTTTGCCAAACGGCTACATGGAAACACTCACTACTGTCACTGACGGTGCCGATGGCACCACCACCTCAGGTCCTATCATCCGGGCCTGGCTGTCCTGCTGCATAGTCCGTTGCCGCTCTACCTGCGGGGTTTCCTCCTAAAAAGGAAGACGTAGCAACCGTTAGTCATAAGACTAAGTGGCTTCACATCCGCTCCCTCGGCGACTCCTCGGCACCGGGCGGAGAAAGGAACACAGGTACAATATATATACATAAGCAAGTAAACAAGCAGGTGACAGTAAGTATGGTGAAGTATAAACTACGTTACACAACTAGCAGTTCTACGAATATCAATAATATATAAATGACAGCAGGTATAATTAATCAGAATAGTAACTTAACTTATAAGAGTGCCCATACAAACTTATAAGTTAAGGATCGGCTTAACAGTATAGTAACTCATCGTATAAGAGTGCCCATACAAACTTATACGATGAGGATCTTGTGTATGCAATGAATGACATGTTATGAATGTTATGGTATGACCGAATCATGCGCACGCACATGCAAGTTGCTATGTCGACACAGACTAGAAGTTCCCACTTTTCGAGCAGGTAGCTAACCTCTCAGGCGTCGTCCGTCGTGGCCAGACGGCGACAGTGGAGCGGGCGTCTCCACTACTAGGTGGTATCACACTACCTATCCTAGGCCCCCGTACGCCTCAACGCTAAGAACACAACAGCGGAGCTCACATGCGTACTACGGCTCAGAAGGGGTCTTGGGTAAATGTGCACCAAGAACACAGCCCAACCTGGCCTTTGATTTCGAACCGGATGGAACCTCGGAAACGCACGAGGTGCAAGCCCAACCGTTCTCATGGCACGGAGGAGATCTCGGGTTATGGACACCAAGTATCTAACCCTACCGCCCAAGGTCTACCCATTGGCTCCCATCGGTGTGATGACTGGCGAACCCGTAGACCTGCCACAATCGTTATCTCAACATCGCGACACGATGAATCGTCGCACATCACATGCCCCAAAACAACTCACTCGATGCTACCCGTAGGGAGACTTCAACTCTAAGCATCGGTTGTTAATAAACCCCCCCTTGGGCTCGGATTACAGTTACAAAATACTCTTCACATAGTGTTCATCATGTTCACGCCCACCTATTCAATGGGTTCACCTCAACACTACGCATAATAGATATGTTCAACACCAAATTGTATAAATATATCCTATACCAATCTCAACTCCTAATATCTAACCTTCCCATCCAATCCATTTCTCTACCATTACATGGTTATTCCCCAATACACAACCAAATGAGTAACCATGCTAAATTATAGCAACAACAACATTATAGATATATGGGAGCCAGATATCAAATGAGCAAATCACAATCATTGCAAGAGTGCTAACATTATAAATTAACAAGTGCATTAACATAGGATAGCCCAATACTAAAACTGGGATTCCCGGAGCTACAGGAATCCGATCACAATGCACAACCCCTCGTTGGAAAGGTATTCGCGAGGGCTACGACTTTCGTGTTGAGTCGATCGCCCAGATCTGGTCACAACATACCAGAAATTCAACTCGAATACGTACAGGAAACAGTTTCCTGTACAGGAATTTTCCCGAACGCAGCGGACTCGAACCAGCTTTCCCGTGGCTACAGGTATCGCATGGAAACGAGCAACCACTCGTTGGAAAGGTAATTTCAAGGGCTACGACTTTCGTGTTGAGTCAATCACCCAGATTTGGCCAGAACACCTCCGAAATTGGCCACGAAGGTCGCCGCGTGCAGAAATCAGATTTCTGCACGCATCTTAAGGCGAGATGAACGGCATCCGTTCATCTTCTTCCTTGCAACGACCTCGCATAAACTTCTCCAGAAATCACACCCAATCTTATTTCTCCTTTCAAAGCCAAACCCCCAACGAAAACCCCTCTCATCTCCACTTTGAATGATGAGAAGGTTGAGGGAGACTAAGCCTAAAACCTAGGCATGGCTTATCCTAAGAACTCTCCTCCTCACCATCAAGACTCTATGGAGTCGATGTCTCTCCTAAAATAACTATAGATCTAGCACTAAGGGAGAGGGGAGGAAGCTCACCTCAAGTCCAGCGGTACCACCATGGCCGGCCATGAGCCTCGCACTCCTTCGCGGCGGCATTGTTTTTCCCTTGACGGTGGCGGCGTTTTGATTCCTCCAAAGATGGCTCCGGCAAGCTCTTCCTCCTCCTCCAGCCAAGAACTCTCTCAGGAATTTCGGGGCAGAAGAAAGGGGAGTGAATGCTAGGGTTTCCAACTTTTTTCCTTTTTATACATCGCAGACACGGGTAGGCACACGGCCGTGTTCCTACCCGTGTTCAGGTGACACGGCCGTGTGGCCTGCCGTGTCTAGGGCCGTGTTCATCCCAGAACCACTTTCTGCCGGGTCAGGGTTGCGGCACACGGGTAGGGACACGGCCGTGTCCCGACCCGTGTCCTAGGCACACGGCTAGGGACACGCCCGTGTCCCAATACCCGTGTACCTCTCTGATTGGTAAGCCTATTTTTATGAGGCACACGGGTATGGACACGGCCGTGTCCATACCCGTGTCAGCCAAAAATGCCGTTTTGCCTTGTTTTCCACATTTCCCGTACGTCCGCACCTGTTCACCCACACCCCCATTGGGCTCACCACAGCCCCATTGACTCAAATACGCAATCAAGGGGCCTAGCGCGAATTGGGACGTTACAGACGGCTCCTCCGCCTTGTCTCCCGTCGCCATGAGGTTGGGCCTTCGCCCCACCACATGTTCTCCGACTCCTCCGCCGTCTCTCCCGTCGACGCATCGTCTCTCCAATTCGCGACTCCGACAGCATCACGACTTGTCCTCCTCCGTCGTCTCTCCCGTCGCATAACCATGGACGCGTCCTCACTGAACACCTTCACCAGGCTTGCCCTCACCGAACAGCTTCGTCGGGGCCTGGCGGCCCCGCCGTTGTACTCTAGTCAGACTGTAGGTGGAGCAGGGAGGAGGAATGGCATAGGCCGGGTGGCGGAATGGCAAAGGCCGGGCGACTGAATGGCGGAAAAATGGCAGCAGTGCAGCGGAATGGCGGAGGAACAGGGAAAAAATAATGCCTATAGTATAATGTATGAACAGTAATATATATATATATATATATATATATATATATATATATATATATATATTATTTTTTATTTATATATATATATATATATAAAGACAAAAATTAACCATCTATTAATTAATAAATCTTAAATTTTTAATTAAAGATTATAATAAAAACAGTAAGATTAATTAATTAAAATAATTAAAATTATAAATATTATTGTCAACAATTTAATAAAAATATTAATAAAATGGCACCGCTATTTTGTCAAACGGTTCTCAGTTTTGAACAGCTCTATAAACACAACTATCAAAACAGATCTTCATTTGCAGCATCAAGTTTCCAACAGCTCCCTTTACAAACATGTCTTTACAACAGCTCCTTTTACAACCGCAACCGCTCTACCAAATGAAGCTTAAGTCCACGATGCTCTGACGAGAGCATCCAATGGAGCACTCCGTTGTGGCTTCCTCTGGTGGGAAAAATTTGTAAAGTCCTTGTAATGTTGAGCGCTAAACGGTCTAGAGAGAGCAAAACAAATTTCGAGCTGAGGAACGATCTAAGTTTCACATCCTCGTCGGAAAACCTCAGAGCTCTCTCAAGCCTCTGGAGTTGTTTTTGTTCAAATGAGGGCCTTGAGGCATATTTATTGTTTTCTGGAGGGACTTGCTGGTAATTGCACCGGGGCAGATTTTGTGTTGACGAATGGCGTCGCTCCATTATAGTCACCTGGAGAAATTATGGACGTGCCCCTCAGGTAGTCCGGGCAGCTCGGGAAGGATGCATAGCGGTGGCGGAGGCTGGCTGCGCGCGCACGGGTGCTGACCACGTGGGTGCTTGATGCGGGCGCGGGTTGGCTGCCCGCACGGGTTGACCACGCGCGCGCGCGCGAGCCTCCACGAGTTGTCGCTCTTCCCGCGCATGCACTCTGCTCGTGTGGGTGCTCACTCGCTACTTACGCACTTGTATGCGCTTAGCCTTGCGGGGTCGCTAGGCTCCTTTGGCTGGGTTCGGGAAATCTCCAAGGGGACCCATCAATATTCATAGAGCAATAACGATATCAAATCAGACGAATTTTATAATTTAACAAATAATAATAGACTACCAATATCTTGATCTAAAAATAATAATATGTTCTGTTGTTGTGAACGTATGTAATTAATCATAAACTGCAAATATTTAAACATGGTCTGAGTTTAATAATGATCTTTAAAAAAGCATTCTTATATATATATCATATTTTGCAATATATAAACAAACAAAAAAAATTTGGGTCTTTTTTCCAACTATATACAAACCAACTTAAAACCTCCATTTACCTTAAAAAAATCGCATTTAAGCCCTAGCCTCTTCCCGCCTCCTCTCGCAATACCCCTCCTGATCCCGTCTTCTGCGCTCATTCCTAGGTTGCTGGGTGCCAAATATCACCTGGAAAATCTCTGGCGTCTGCTCCAGGAATCTTCATTAAGGTCGGCGGCGAATGAAAAGAGGTTTCCCAGTCGACTCTCTGATCATCGTGTCGAATCCCTCCACAGCAGCCGCAAAGCCAGAGTTCTCCGGCAATCTCTACAGATCCTCGTCATTGATCGCTTACCCGACAATCTCTATGATACTTTACTGGGGATCTCTTCTCAGGCGATCTCTGGAAACCTAAGTTCTTGGCCTTTTGATGGCGAGGTTGCCCCGCCATTTGCTCGTGCCGACATGGATTTCTCGTTTGTTCGCCGCCGCGACATGTTCGTGGACATTGACGGCCGTTGCTGCAACCGTCGTCGCCGCCGCCGCAGTCGCCGCTACATGTTCGTGGACGTTGTTGATCGTTGCCGCAACGGCCGTCAATGTCCACGAACATGTCGCGGCAGCGAACAAACGAGAAATCCATGTCGGCACGAGCAAATGGAGGGGCAACCTCGCCGTCACCTTTTATTTGTACAAGGGGTTGCTCAACTCAAGATAGTCCACATAACCCTATCAAGTTTGGAATAGGGATTATATAGTATCTCTAGTGTAGAGCCTAACCCTAGGACAACACGAACCCATAAACACCCTCTGAGTTGGTCTCTACGCATGCAGACATTATTTAATATAACTAACAATCTCCTCCTATGTCCGCCATGAATCCTGACTTCGAATAAAGGGTGGTTTGTGCAACGTTCAACCAAAGGTTAATCATTAACAACCGTGTCCAGCACCTGTTTACACATATTAGACTTAAAACACAAACAGTATGTACGCATAAGTAATACAAAACTCAGCTGTAACATAGAAAAGTCTCAGGTACAATAAAAGCTCAGGCCCTATATGCCCAGCGTCTCAAATCAGACAGAGATCAAAAAGACCAAACAAACAAGTGCAAAAAGAGCTAAACAATGCTCTGAACAGAGATAAAAAAACATAGAAATCTATTAATGCTCTAACAGTCGTCATCCATAAGATCATCATGATCAGGATCCCAGACTACTAGTGCTCCTCCTGAACCATCAGCTCCTGCAATTTCAACAGAGAATTTCATTTAGAATGAATTCAATCCTTTGAAAAATTTACACATATCTAGTTCTTTTATTAAAACTTAGTATTAATTTCATTATTATTGGCTGTGTTGACACATTCATAGAGAATTATAGATTTACCTCAGAATTTAATATATGTTTCCAAAACTAAACAATTTACTGACTTCTAGATACTACAGCTATATCTGTAATCCTATATGGAATGTCGTGGTTATTACCCTTCTAAAGTTAATTGGAACTCATCAAGTTTGGAATGAAACCAATTACCATAAGAAAAGACAAACCAAGTCAGATCATGTTATCTAGTTTGGTATAACACTCTCCTTCAAGGCAAAAGCCGAATCTAAGTGAAGTTGTTAGAATCAAGTTTGAAATGAAATAATTTACCAGATCCAAACTCAGCAACTAATAACATCAATAGAGAACAACATGCTTGCTTTGACAAAAGAAATCAGAATAATCAAAATGTTTGGACAAAGGCTGAACTAAATCGTCTGATGCTGAACTAAAACCGAACTAAATCACCTTTAGTCTCATATCCCCCACTATTTTGATAAACCGCTCTTTGGGCATTCCTTTCGTCAATGGATCAGCCAAGTTATCCTCTGAACGTACATCGATCAAAGTGATAATTCCTTGTTCTTTTAGATAATTCAATAAGGCATGTCTTAGTCATACATGTCTCCTCTTGGTATTATAGAGGGCATTCATAACGACTTGAATTCCTTCTTGATTATCACAATGCAAGCTCAATGAGTTGACTTGTAACTTAGACAAGGGAATGTCTAAAATATAGTTCTTGATCCAATCTACCTCTCCACCAGCCGAAGCTAAGGCAAACAACTCAGTTTCCATTGACGACAATGTTATACAGGTCTGTCTTTTGAATTTCCAAGTGATAACAGCTTCCCCCAAGGTGAATATATATCCACTGGTAGACTTATTGTTCCTGACTTCTGAACACTACGAGGCATCAAAATGTCCTTCCACAGTAGGTGGGTAACCAGTGTAGTACAGAGCATGATCTTTAGTACCTCTCAAGTATCTCAACAGACTTTGTTGGGTATTGTATCAACAATAACCCTGATTTGAAGAAGGGTCCAGTTAAGCTAAGATGAATAGTGACTGTATTTGATATTGTATTTGTAGTTATGTACTTGCAGGTTTACGATGCTAAGTACACACCAATGTCAGGTAACAGTGGGTCAGTAAATAAGGAACTACACAATGTAATCCTTCATTGTGTAGGACATGGTGTTGACTCACGTGTAATCTCTCTATTGGGGTGTACTTCTATGTCAAGTACGTGAGAAGGTCTAAGGAAGAAGAAGAGCTTCAATTCAGAAAAATAGAAATTTTCCCCAAGTAAAATTCATCGAGTATCGTAAGGGGTATTCGTCAAATTCGTCGAGTATTATTGATATTCGTCGAATTCGTCGTATATACTTACTATCACTCATCAAATTCATATTATATACTTGTGTAGAATTTCTGAAATAATTGGAAAAATAGCTAAGTAAAATTCGTCGAGTATCATCAAGTATACTCGTCAAATGTATCTAACGATACTCGCTGAATTCGTCGAATATACTTAACGATACACGCCAAATTCGTTGAGTCATCCTGACGCTACTTCTCTGATTTTTCCTAAGGAAAACTCGTCATATATCTTGGCGTCGAGTGCGTCATGTCGAAAGCATCGTGTGCATGGAAAGCTTCGAGTGCATGGAAAGCATCGAGTGAAGTCGACAACGTTGAGCGCGTTGAGTCTATTAGCCTATACTCAACGAATTCATCGAGTATACTAGCTGATACTCGACGAATACGTCGAGTATGACTCTAGCCTTGGCGTTGAGTGGCTAGCCAGCTTGTGCTGAGTTTTTCTAAGCCAAATTCATCGTATATCAATGAATATTCGATGAGTTTACTAGTGATACTCGACGATACTCCACGAATATGACTTAGGTCATTTTTTCTGACAAATTTTTTTTCCAAACTCGGGTTACGGCGGCCATGCACAGTGATTTTCGCAAGTTATTTTTGGAATTTATTTATATCCATGGGAAGGGGGTCTCTATAAATACCTAAGGAGAATTCCTTTCTAATAATAATCGTGTTCTTGCTCTCAAATTCAAATTGAGAAAACTTTCTAAAATAAGAAATCCATCGGCTTAGCTATAGTGGTTTTCTTGATTCTTCCGATCGGCCACCGAAGTGCAGTGCGATTCGATCTTCTTCGACCAATACGATTGGATTGCTTCTCTCTAAAGATCTCTATTACTCCAACCCTAGTCGTTTGAAGATTCAAGAGTCGAGATTCAAGATCTTCTAAGATTTCATATTCCGAGTTCTCAAAGATTTTCAAGATCATCTATTTTCGAAGAATGACGGTATGAAGCTTTCAGATCTTGTCTAAGTTTGTGTGAAATATTGTTGAAAAATATTCATTAACCTTTGTAGAAGATTTTATCCGATTGGTAGATCTGTTTGTGAATCGAGTGGTAGATCTGTTTGTGGATCGAGTCGTAGATCTGTTTGTGGATCGAGTTGTAGGACAGGTTGTTCTCCGAGTGGTAGGCATTGTCTCCGAGTTGTAGGATTTGCGGCTCTGAGGTGTAAGATTTGAAGAAATCTAAGTTTGGTGAAGTAGCCAAATCTAGCCCTTCGTGGTAGATAGGCGAGGCGGGACAGTGGATGTACCCAACACGGGGAACCACTATAAAATCTCGATGTTTGTGTGCTTAATTTTTTAAGTATTTTTTATTCCGCAAAAAGACACAGCCATCACCTATTCACCCCCTCTAGGTGATTTAGTTAGACGCTAGATACTTTCAATTGGTATCAGAGGGGGGTTTTGTTCGATATAATGTTAACACCTTGAACAATATCCCTGTTCTAGCGTCAAGAGATTCCATATAGTAACCATGGACAAAAGTAAAGACATGTCTTTGATGAAGTTACTAGTGTGAACGAAAGAGAACTTTCCCATGTGGAAAGAAAGAATCTGGTTCTTCATGGAAGCTGCAGATCCAAAAAAATTTCTGATTGTAGAAGAAGGACTGCATATACCTACGTAAGCTTCATCTCTGAACCCAGATATCTTGATTCCCAAAAAGATGATGGATCACACAAAGGATGAAATTACTTTGATCTCCTTGGACAAGAAGGCTAAGAATATTATGGCAAGTGCAGTGGATGACTCGATGTTACAAATTTTATTCCATTGCAAATCTGCCAAAGAAATGTTGGACAGTCTAGTTTTTTTGATGGAAGGAAAAAAATAAGTTAGATATCATTGCTGAATCAAGAGTACGAATCGTTCAAGCAAAGATAAAATGATACCATTGCTAACACCTTCGAGAAGTTCTTAAAGATCATGTATGGTCTTAGAAACTATGGCCGCAAATTCACTAATGGCAAACTAAATGACAAGTTTCTCAGATCCCTGACAAAGGACTGGGACATAAAGGTGGTAGCCATGAGGGAGTTTGGGAAGCTGCCTGAGATTGACCCTCAGAACCTGTTTGGAAAGATGCTCTACTATGAGCTTCAAATGAACACTAGAAAGAAGGAGCAAAGTAGCAGGACTTCAAGTAAAGAGAAGTCAGTGGCCCTGAAGGCTGAAGGTTCGAGGAAGTCAAAATCCATGTCACCAGTAAGGACACGTGCTACAGCACCCCTGAAGACTCTGAGCCAAGCACATCAAGCTTTGAGCTATCTAAAGGGGAGTTCTCCCTCATCTCTAAGCAATTCAAGAAACTGCTCAGCAAGAGGAGATAGATGAAGAATCAGTCATCCTCATCTGACTTCAGGAAATCCCATCGTGAAGGTGATCATTCCAAAAAAAGCTACAACCGAGAGGACAGGTACAAATCCAAACAAAACAAGCATTCTTCCACTGACGTTATGTGTTATTATTGTAATAAGACAAGATACATAATTACGGAGTGTCCACACAAGAAGAAGAAAGGCTCCAAGAAATAGGAGAAGAGATCCTTCAAGGGTAAGAGAAAAGAAGAAAAGAGCTTTGTTGCCAAGAAGTCCAAGACTTTTAGTGACAGTGAGTCCAGCTCAGAGAATGAGGAAGCATACTTCAGGCTTATGGCTCAATTAGACGAGCAAGTTGGCGACTCCGAGTACCACAGGAAGGTAAACTCGCACACAATACTTTCTGAGTCGGATACCTCCTCAAATGGTCATGAAGGTTATTCTTCTGAGGAAGAGGATTCTAAATTAATGATTCAGCATGAGAACCTTTTGAAAGCGTTTGACAAATGTTGCAAGGTAGTCAAAACACAGTTGAAAGAGATTGCCTCCCTCAAGGCAGTGGAAACCAATCTGAAGGAGGAAATTGCAAAATTACTTCCTCTCAGAGAGGAAGTCCACTTCTTGAAAGAGGAACTCAAATTCTCTACTGAAACATTGAGTCTGAAGGAGAAATATCTTGATGAGCTATAAGAAAAGCTCCTGGTGGAGAGAAAACTTGTGGAAAGTTACTCTAAGCTGAAGACTATTCTTCCCATAATCGATTAGTTTTCAGCTTTGAAGAAGGGTAGTGGTCTTGGCCACAAAGCTGGTAAAGGTAAGGATGCCAAGAAAGCCAGTGCCAAAGAAAAGGGGAAGGCACCTCTAGGTCAACCCTCGTTTAAGAAGGTAATCTTCCCGACGAACAAGTTTGACCTTGAGTCGTCCTACGGTCATCTTACTAGGCCTACCTATGTAGAGCCTAAGAAGCGATACTAGGGATGGACCCATCCCCGATACTATGGTGCCAGTGTTTTTAAAGCACCTTATAAAGAGATTGAACTCAAGAGTTATGGTCCTTATGTTCATGGACATGACCATAAGAGGGCACCAAAAGCAAAAAACTTTTGTACCAAAGGAAAAGGAGATGGAGAAGCCCTGTATATGCTGCAATCAGGAGGCTTCCATCTTCAGGTATGTTGCCTCTGCTAGACATCATATTCAAAGGGTAAAGCAGGAGTACAAGAGAAGGTACAACAGGTTTTATTGTTAGTGCTGCGGCAAAATTGGTCATTTTGGCGCAGATTGTTGGTTTAACCCTGTAAATTTTGAAACTCCACGAGTTAACCGTGCGAGACCGACAACTCACCAGGTTAACGTTCCTAGTGGTAAGCTGATAAGGAACCAAGGACCCAAATATGTTTGGGTTCCTAAGGTAAAGTGATTTGTCATTGCAGGTATGTCCATAGGCCAACAAAAATCCAATCTGGTATTTTGACAGCGGATGCTCTCGGCATATGACCGGGACAAGAAGCATGTTACTTGATTATACCCCAGTCAAAGACGGACCAAAAGTCATTTTTGGAGGGTCAGACAGGGGAACTACTAAATGTTACTGTATGATATCCATCAGTATAGTTTTTTTCACTGAAGTGGCTTATGTTGAAGGATTACAGCATAATCTAATAAGCATATGTCAACTATGTGACAAAGGCTATATCGTTGAGTTCTACAAGGACAAGTGTCTGATAAAGTTTTCTGCAATTTGGAGATGATCTTAACAGGCACTCGGAGTATAAATATATTTTGTTTAAATTTTCTATATTTAGACAAGTCTACACTTGTGTGTTTTTTGGCTTAAAGTAGTGTGTCTCTTTGGACCAATGACACAAGAGATCGGCACATATTAATTTCAAAACCATAAATATGTTATTTTATCACAACTTAGTGCGTGATGCCCCCATCATTAAGTGACTTAAAGAGAGTCTATGTCACGCATGCCAAATGGGTAAGCAGACAAGGACTCCCTTCAAGAGTATTGCTGAAAAAGATTCTACGAGAAGTCTGTATTTACTTCACATGGACTTATTTGGTCCCATGCCAATTCACAGTTTAGGACGTAAAGTATATACGTTAGTAATTGTTGATGATCACTCCTGTTTTACTTAGGTGTTCTTTCTAAAACACAAGTCCAAAACCTTTGATTGTTTCACTAGTTTTGTCTGGCAAATTAAGAACGAATTGAACTGCTTAGTGGTCAAAATCAGAAGTGACCACGGAACAAAATTTTAGTCGGGTGCGTTGAAAAAATTTTGTGAAAGCCAAGGTATCTTTCATGAGTTTTCCTCCCCGCATACTCCACAACAAAATTGATTTGTTAAGAGAAGAAATAAAACCATCATTGAATCATGTACATCTATGTTGAACGACGCTTCACTTCCAGAGTACTTCTTGGCTGAAGCAGTCAACATAGCTTGCCACGTGCAAAACAGAGCTCGAATCAACAAAAACCACTGCAAGGAAGAATTTTGGTTGATAATGGGAGCTCCGTCAACGTCGTTTTCAAGAAGGCGTTTGACGAGATAAAGGTGGAACCAAGGAGGGTGGTGGCCTCTGACGGACCCCTGTAAAATAAGCATTTCTAAATGGTGACTTAAAAGAGGAAGTCTATGTTGAACAACCATCAGGTTTTGTAGATTCTCATTATCCTGATTATATATATAGGCTTAGGAAAGCCCTATATGGTTTGAAACAAGCCCCTAGGGCTTGGTATGAAACCTTGTCTACTTTTCTTATTGAGAATAAATTCTCTAGAGGAAAGATAGACAAAACTCTATTCTTTAGGGAATCTAAAGGCAAGATAATCCTAGTCCAGATATATGTTGATGACATTATCTTTGGATCTACTGAAAATAACCTTTGTAGAAAGTTTGCCAAACTTATGCAAGGGAAGTTTGAGATGAGCAGTATAGTTGAGCTGATGTTCTTTTTGGGACTTCAAGTAAGATAGACTGATGATGGATTGTCCATATCCCAGTCTAAGTTCACCAAGGAGTTGATTAAGAAATATTGTATGGACTCAGCCTCCACCATGAAAACTCCAATGGGAACAAGTATGCTTATAGGCAAAGATGAGTCAGGGAAACCTGTTGATGAGTCTTTGTATAGAGGGATAATTGGCTCCCTACTCTACTTGACTACTAGTAGACCTGAAATTATCTATGCTACATGTGTCTGTACTAGGTACCAAACATGCCCAAAAAAATCTCATTATACTGCAATTAAGAGAATTTTGAGATATCTTAAGGGCACACCTAATCTAGGTCTTTGGTACCCTAAGAATAGAGATTTCACACAAACTGGTTTCTCAGATGTAGATTTTGTAGGATGCAAAGAAAATAGGAAAAGTAGTACAGGAACCTGTCAATTCCTAGGTGAAAGGCTGGTGTCATGGTGCAGTAAGAAGAAGACTAGTGTAGCTATATCAACAGCTGAGTCTGAATATGTAGTTGCAGGCAGTTGTTGTGCACAATTATTGTGGATAAAGCACCAACTTGAAGATTATGACATCAAGGTAAGTAGAATTCCATTGTTTTATGATTCTACAAGTGTTATTTCTATTGCTAAGAACCTTGTATCTCAAAGTAGAACCAAACATATTGAAATTAAGTTCCATTTTATAAGAGAACATATGGAGAAAGAAGATATTAATCTAGAATTTGTAAACACAAATAGTCAGATTGCTGATATTTTTACAAAACCTCTGGATGAAACTAAATTCAATCATTTTAAAATTGAATTAGGTATGTTGAACCTAGAATAGGTCAGCTCAAGTATTCATAAGTAGAATATGTCAGCAAAAAATTTCTCTAGAAATTTGTCTAAATACCAAGTTTGTGTCGACATAAACTGACTTTGTGTCGAAACACCCAGAATGTTGTGCCGACAAAGGAAAAGGATGTGTTGACACAGAAACAGTATCTGTGTCGACAGAAGTATGGATGTCGACACAACTATGTCGAGACTTTAAGTTAACTGATTTTTGTGTCGACACACAAAAATCAAAGTCGACACTCTGTGTCGAGACATGACCAGACCATGTCGACACTGACATATGTATGTGAACATATAGACGTGTCTACTAAACCTAAGTATTGTCGAGACCAAGTATTATTATTAAGGAGCGTCTTTTGAACTCCCCTTTACACCTATACTATAAATAGGTGAAGGCAAAATCTTGTCGACTACGCATTCAAATTTCTCGACTCAAGCCCTTGTGTCGACTTCGATATTCTCTTCTCTCTCTCCCTTGCATAAATGACGCTCATCAAGGAAGACAAGGTGAACGAAGGCTATGAACTGGTTCGTGATGGATTCACGACAGCGTTTCCAGAGATCCAGGGTGTAATTCCCCTAATTTCTGAAAATGGGTTGGAATTCTTGGTTTCAGAACCAACGAAGATTTGGAGGAAGGAGGTAATGGAATTTTATTCTTCTGCAACTGTTGACATAGACGGGAAGAAGGTCAAAGACACTATACATGATTCCAGAGTGAAACTTACACGGAAGTCGATTAGGAAATCACTCCAACTTCCTAAGGTCAAGGATGAAGATGACATCATTCCATCGATGACAAAAGATGCCTTAAGCTGGTGCGGGTTAAACCATAATACTAAGGTTGGATCATCCATCACCAGGAAAGGGATGAATTTGCAAGGGAAATTCCTGTCAGAGATAGTAGGCAAGGTAATCCCGTGCAAAACAGTTGGACATTACAGAATCTCAGCTTCTATGTTCAATGTAATGATAAGAATAATTTTAAAGCTAAAGATAGATTGGGCATCTATAGTATTTGACAAGATACAAGAAGGAATCAAGAAAACAAATTTGGGAAGAATTCTTAGTCTTTGTTTATCTTCAGTAATACCAGATATTATGAACCAACTTCAAGGATAAAAAAACAACCATATGAGAAGAATGGACACAAGAATTCTGTCTAGGTGGGATAAAGTATTAACCAAGGAGGTTTCTACTCCTCAAAAACAAACCAAGAAAGAAAAGAAGAGGAAGAAATTTGTTCAGCAAGCAGAATATTCTTGTGATTATGAAGAGGAAGTGGTCTTCAGTTCAGATGAAGACATGCCCCCAAAAAGATGTAAAATATCAAGTAGAGAGCTTTGTGCTCCCAGAGCACCAGGTAGTCACTACTCCAGGGGGAGAAAATCCTTAATCAGCAGCACAAAATACTATACTTCCTGAGCTACATTCTCAAGGGGAAGGAATTGATGATGGTACTCTAGAGAGTGAGTATGTAGCAGATATAGTAATGGATATTGTCTTAGATATCAATAAAGAAGCACTTGACATTGCTGATAAGGAGGAAAAAAATGTACAGAATGAGCCAGTAAGTATCTCCTTTACAGAACAGGCCCTGGACAAAAATCTGGATGTCCAGGGAGAACCTTTTGTTTTCCAAACTAACCTGGTTCCTCCTGTACAGATACAGCAAGAGGTAACAATGGAAGATCTATTTCCTGATTTATCTGCTACAAGGACTGAGGGGGAGAAATCCCAGGTAGAAAAGGACCTAGCAAGAACTGGGGGGAGGAGCAACTGAATGAACCATCTAAAAAAGATAGAGTTGATATAGAAAGCTCCTCACAACCCTCTGATGATGAGGAAGCCACTATGGCTAAGAAAAGGAAGATAGTTGAAATAATGAAAAGGAGCTCAGGCTACAAGAAAGCCTTGCACACAGTCACACAACCACCAGCTCCAAGCATGAACTTTAGTTCATTACTTGTCCAAATGCAAGTAAAATTGGATAAGAAAAGGAAATCTCTAGAGAAGTATGTGGATGAGTGAAATAAGGAACTGCAGTTTTAGCTGGCTCAGGACATAAAGTCAATCAGATTTGAAGTCGATCTGCACAAGAAAGAAATGATAGATTGCTTCCATAAGGGATGCAATGTTGTGGTGTATTTGGCTGAGCAACAACAACTGCTAAAGACTGAGGTAGAAGACATTACCACAAAATAAGGTTATGTTTTGGAAAATCAATTAAGGTCCAATGAAAACCTCAAAGACTTCCATTCAAAAATCATCCAGAAACTGGGAAGTATTTCAACAGATTTGTAAACTGAAATATCAAAGCAGATAATAGTAGATTTAGCTGTTATTCAAACAGCTATTGAAGCCTCCCAAAAGACAATTTCGGATATCTCACTGAAGTTCAAAGACTATTATAAAGAAGGTACATAATATCTAGCTAATCAGATAAGGTTTCAGAAGACTGATCTAGGGATCATTTTACTAGAGAAGTCATAAAGGGGGAGAGATTGTTAGTCAAAGCTAGCTCTGACCATGTTAAATGGGTCTCTAATTCCATCAGAGCTACACTTTGCTTTCCTCCTTTATGTTATGATGACAATGTTGCCAAATTTGGAGTGCAACCTGCTAATATTGAAGTTGATCAGCCTGAAGTTTCACAGGTTATTTACCCTCCTGCTGATTTTGACATGGTTCAACAAGAAGTACAAACAATGTACAGTCTTTCATAGGAGGCATCAAAGGTTATCATTGAAAAAGTAGAAATGTAAGAGGCTGCCAAGCTAGCTCAAAAGGAGGCACAATTATCCAAGAAAAGGTTCAGGGAACAGGCTGAGTTGTAGCCAGATTTTGAGCAATGGATCCCTACTTCAAGGAATATCATTTTGACTGCCTGGTAGGCTATAAAGGATAAGACCCATGACAGGGGTAAGTGGTACAATGAGCAGGAATGGAACAAATATCAAGCTAGGCAGGAAGCCATTCTTCATCATAGAAGGAGTGCAAAATCTTGGAAGTTAGCTACTAATGCTCTGGAGCCTAACAGGTACTTCCCCAAGCCCTTTCACTATTTTGAAAGGAAAAGAATAAAGGATGAAGAACAAAAGAAGAAGGATCTCAAAGGGAAGAAACCTGCTGATGATATAGATCCTACTGTGCAGGCAAAGATTCAATCAGGAAAAGGCATAGTGATTAAGGAGCCTAGTCAATCATAAGATAGATAGGCTTATATGTAGAACAATGTAACTTTTTGTTTTTGTTCTAAGGAAAAAACAGGTAAACCCAGTATTTTCATATTAATAAATAACATCAGCTTCCCTATTGCCTTGAGTTGTTTACATTGTTTATATGTTATCCTGCACTGAAATGAATGAACATCTATTCTTATGTGTTTTATTATGAGAGATTTATATCTTTGACTAAGGGTTATGACTTCTCCAAATAGGGGGAGATTGTTGGGTACACTGAAAAATATGTACCAGATTTCGAGAAGCCTCATCTTACTCAATGATATACATCAATTTGTATTTGATGGACGTTTGAGTTTCATTGTGCAGGTGTAAGGTTTGCAAGAATTTTTCTAAGTACAAGTGTCGACACTTGTGAAGAATTGTGTCGACGCCCAGAAGTTGTGTCGACACTAAAAGCAAGGCCTGTGTCAACACCCAGGCATTGTGTCGATACCTGAAGAAGAAGTTGTGTCAACACCCAAAATTGTGTCGACACCTAAGGCAAGGTTTTTGTTGACATCTAAAGAAGAAGTTGTGTCGACATCCAGGAGTTATGTCGACATGAGATGAAAGGCTTGTGTCGACACTCAGGGATTATGTCGACACCTTAAGAAGGTTTGTGTCGACACACATGACTTATGTCGACACACACTCAACGACGTTTGTCTACAGCTAAGTCAAGACCAGAAATAGTTGTGTCGACACACAGGACTTGTGTCGACACACACTCAATGACATCTGGATGACACTCAATGCCATCTTACAGCAACAGCTATACTGAGTCAGAAGGCTTGTGTCGACACACAGGACTTGTGTCGACACACACTCAACGATGTGTCGACACACACTCAACGATGTCTCAACACACACTCAATGACAGCTAGATGTACACTCAATACCATCTTCCAGCATCAGTTATGTCAAGACCAGGAGCAGTTGTGTCGACACACAGGACTTATGTTGACACACACAAACAGAAGCTGTGTCGAGTAGCTGAAGAATGATTATGTCAACACATGTAGTGTTATGTCGACATCATCAAGTCTTGTATCAAAACTAAGTCTATTTGTGTCGACACATATGAAACATTCTGCTGAGTGGATCATGTTGAGTTGTAAAGTCTTTAAGGAATCAACTGTCATGACGGGTGACTCGACAGCTGTTATTGCCAACAGGTCTGATACCTTTGTCAGAACTGTCAGAAGGTTATTACAAACCGGATCAGCCGGTAATCAGGAGAAATCTCTATATAAAGGACTAATCTGTGACAACAAAAAACAACAGATACAGAGATAAAAGGGTGATTATCTAAGGAAAGTTTTCAACAACAAGTAAAGGGGTGACCCTTAAGAAGGCAGATACTGAAGAGTCTGCAGAGAAGATTCAGATCTTAACTTTAATTCAAGAAAGGATCTGACAGGAGATCAACTTCTACATCAAGAAGAGTTCAACCTTATTTTATTCTATCAAGAAGCTTAGAAACAGATAAGTTAGGTTGGATCTAGAGATTTAGTTCATTCAAGAACTGATAAATAAGCTCTGACCTATAGAGTGATCTATCTGGTGATATTTCTGTATTTCTCAATTACTCAAATTCTTGTAGGATCTATTGTTAGATCTGAGTTATAAGTCTATAATTATAAAGACTGAGGTAGGGCTGAGTGCCTGAGGTGTAGTACTATTGATAGTCTGAGTTGTAAGCCTAGTTATAAAGGCTGAGGTAGGGTTGTGGCCTGAGGTAGGATTCTTGGGGAGAATTTGAGGTAAGACTTGTATAAGTCTGAGCTGTAGTAACCAATCTAGTTCTGAGTTGTAAGATCTGTGGATCTGAGTTAGTTGAAAGAAGTTGGGCTGAATCCAGTTCTCTACTGGATAGGAGAAGGGGGAAAGTGTATGCACCCATACCTTGGGGAACCACTATAAATCTGGTGTATGTTGTGTTATGCTTTCTATGTTGTGGTTTGCAATCTCTGTGTTAAGTAAGAACTAGTTATATTGCCTAAAATTCTTAAAGATAATTAGAACCTATTCACCCTCCCTCTAAGTGTTTAGGCTCTTGAAATAAGTCTTCCACCAACCCTATTTAGAAAGCTCCTTCTTAAGAAATGCAGCTGACTGCCAGAAAGGAGGAGGAGAAAATCAGCAAGTCTACAGTCAAAGACAAGACAGTGGCCTTCAAAGCTGAAGCCACAAGGAATAGCAGGAGAAAGACTCATTTTCCACAAAGGAAAGATGTTGAATCTGACTCAGAAAGCTCAAAAACAAGCACATCAGACTGCCACATTTCTGATGAAGACTTTGTTGTCTTCTCTAGGCAATTTCAGAATTTTATGAAGAAGAAGCACTGGAGAAGCAGTCCATCCTCTTCTTCTTATCCCAAGGAATATTACTACAAGGTCAAGAAGAAATCCTCTAAAGAGGACAGGTATGGCTTTAAACCAAGTAAACATATTTCTTCTAAAGTGGTGTGTTATTGTTGTAGCAAGCCAGGGCATGTCACAGCCAACTGCCTTGTCAAAAGAAAGGATGTTGGTGGAAAGAAAGAACAATAGCAGAAGGGTAAGAAGGAGGAATCATTTATTGCTAAGAAGCAAAAGAGCTGGACTGACTCCTCATCATCAGAGTCAGAAAAGGAAGATGAAGCTGAATATTGCATTGGGTTGTTTTCTGCTGAAGAAGAATCTGTAGAGGAAGACTTCTTAGAGATGCTGACAGCTATTACTGGAGAAGCTGATGATACTGTCAGGTCTGAAGAAAGGGTAGAAGACAGCCAAGGCCTTGGGATGATGGCTTTGGTTGAGTAAGGACCCAACCAGGAGCAGTCTGGCCCTAGTAAGGTACATTCTATACCTTCTATGTCAGATTATGTAACTAGTCCAGAGTTAGAAGCATCTGCATCAAGAGATGAAGATGGTTCTTAATCTGAAGGAGATGTCAATCAATTGATTGATGATTATGGTGAACTCCTACAAGCACTGAAGAGAAGAAGGATCATAGCCAAAAAATAGGCTAAGGAGATTGACTCTCTGAAGCTGGCTGTTTCAGACTCAGCAAACATGCTAAACATGAAGATAAATGAAGTCAGCAAGCTGAATAACATCACTGTTATTCAGATGGACACAATCACCTTCAAAAATAACCATATTAGGAATCTTGAAGGTAAACTCCAAAAGGAGAAGGAGCTAGTTGCTAAGTTCTCAAAACCATATTCAGTATTGCGTTTGATTGATTCCTTCTCCTCCCAAAAGGGTAAGAAGTGGTTAGGCTTCAAAGGGAGAACTAGAGCTGCCTATTCCAAAAGGAAGGGCAAAGCTCCAGTGCAGCCACTAGCCTCCAAGCCTCTAATTACTTTCAGGAAAGTGGTACTACCATCTAACAAGTATGACCATGAGAGCATTCATGGTCACTAGGAGTATGGTGTTAGGAATGGCAAGGGTGCTTGTGCCTACAAGGCAGCCCATGAAGAAATTCAAATGGCCCATCCTGGAACTTTTGTGTTTGTTGTACCAGCCCCAACACTCAAAAATAAGGTTGCAGCCCATTCTTAAAGTCAGCCAGTCCACAATCAGACTAAAGGAAAGTTTGTCAACACACTAGACATGGGTATATCTGAAGCAATCAGGAGCTTGCACTCTAAAAAGAAGGCAGCTGCTGATAGGGTTAAAGATATTTGTAGTACCTCTGCTGCCAGACAAATCCCAAATCAAGCTGTGGCTGGAATACTTAAGAAAAAGTTTGTTATACCTGTTGGAATGAGATATGCTGGCTGCTATGCTATAAAGCCAGCCCTTAAAAGAAGGTAAACTATTTATGAGTGTTGGTGCTGTGGAAAAGTGGGCCACTATGTTATTGATTGCTGGCACAATAAGAGTGTCCAGAGAGATAATGTCAGCTTACATGTCAGGAGAGCTGTAGGTAGGCATGTTCAATTTCAGTCTAACCTGTACCTAGGACCAAATAAAAATTGGGGTCCTAAGGAAAGATGATTTATTTATTGTAGGTAAGTCCAAGTGGCCATACCCCTATATGGTACTTGGACAGTAGATGTTCTTGTCACATGACTGGAACAAGGATCATGCTGAAGGAGTACACTCAAGTTGAAAATGGACCCAATATCATCTTTGGTGGTTCAGAAAAAGGAGTAACAAAAGAGTTTGGTAAGATATTTAATGACATAATCACTATCACATAAGTCGCATATGTGAAAGGTTTGCAACATAACCTGATAAGCATAAGCCAACTATGTGATCTTGGCTATGAAATTTCTTTCCTCAAGGATGAGTGCAAAATTAGGAGGTCAAGTGACCAAGGGGTCATCTTGACAGGCACTAGGAGAGAAAATGTCTATTATCTGAATTTTGTTTGTGAAAGTATAGACTCTCCTATATGCCTAGTTACAGATGAGAAAGCTTCACACTGTGTCCAATGGCACAAGAGGCTAGATCATCTTAATTATAAGACCATAAGCAAAGTCTTTAGTGAAGAGTTAGTGAGAAATGGTCCTAAGGTAAAGGGCATCAAGGAGGGTATCTGCTCAGCATGCTAAAAAGGCAAGCAGACCAGGACCTCCTTCCAGAGCCTTAATACAAAAGACTTAGTGAGGTGTTTATACCTCCTGCATATAGATCTATTTGGTCCTATACCAATTCATAGTCTAGGTAGGAAAGTCTACACCTTGTGGTTGTTGATGACTTTTCCAAATATGCCTGGGTGTTCTTTCCAAGGAAGAAATCTTAAACCCCTGATGTCTTCCAGACATTTGTCAGGAAAATTAAGAATGAACTTAATAGTACTATGGTCAAAATCAGAAGTGACCATAAGACTGAGTTTTAGTATGAATGCATGACAAGATTCTGTGAAGAGCTTGGGATTCATCAAGAGTTCTCCTCTCCTAGAACACCCCAGCAAAATGGGGTTGCTGAGAGGAAAAATAGAACTCTCATAGAGGTTGGTAGAACCTTGTTAAGTGACACATTTCTTCCAGAATATTTTTGGGCTGAGGAAGTAAACACTACATGTCATGTCCTTAACAGGGCTTCCATCACCAAAATTTATAAGAAGACTCCCTATGAGATTATGAAAGGCAAAAAACCAAACTTATCCTTTTACAGTGTTTTTGGTAGCAAGTACTATGTTCTAAACAATGGTAAGTCCTATGTGACTAAGTTTGCTGCCAAGTCCCAAGAAGGGATATTTGTTGGGTACAACAATAATAATAGGGCATATAGGATCTATAACTTGACTACTAAAGTTGTATAATAATCAGTACATGTTGTCTTTGATGAGTCAAACCTAATTAACTATGAGATGCCAAGCACGTCTTCTAGTTCTGCAGGTTTAAAGGATGTGATGGACAAGATTACCATCAGGAAAATGGATCCATCAAGAAAAGATAAGGAAGAAAATGGATGTTGTCTAGGGGAGCCCAAGACTCACAAGCTGAGGATGAAGAACAGTTAGCTGAAAACAATGCAGTACAACAAACTGAAGCCAATAAAGTTCAGCCGGCTAAGAACAATGCAGAATAGCATGCTGAAGCAAGGATGCCTCCAACTAATAGATATCTGAGGGACCATCCAACATACTAAATCATTGGTGATGCAAGACATGGTGTCAAGATAAGGAGCAAGAGCATTAACATAGCTTTATGTTCAAGCTTCCTATCATAAATAGAGCTGAAGAAGCTTGAAGAGGCTATCAAAGACTCCTACTAGATTGGAGCTATGCAGGAAGAGCTGAACCAGTTCAAAAGGTGTAAAGTCTGAAAGCCGGTTCCCAGACCAAAGGGACATAATGTCATAAAAAAAAAATTTGATCTACAGGAACAAGCTAGATGAGAATGGCATTATTGTCAAAAATATGGCCAGATTGGTGGCAAAAGGATACAGGTAAGAAGAAGGAATAGATTTTGACCAGACCTTTTCCCCAGTAGCAAGGCTAGAAGTAATAAGCATATTCCTTGTTTTTGCTGCCTATCAAGGATTCAAAGTCTTCCAGATGGATGTAAAGTCAGCATTCCTAAATGGAGACTTTAAAGAGGAAGTATATGTGGATCAGCCACAAGGGTTTGTAGATCCTCACTTTCCTAATTTTGTTTACAAGCTTAAGAAAGCTCTATATAGGTTGAAGCATGCCCCTAGGGCATGGTATGAAATATTGTCTACTTTTCTCATTGAGAACAAATTCTCAAGGGGGAAAATAGATAAGACCCTATTCCTAAGGGAATCTAAGGGCAAGATCATCTGTGTCCAGATATATGTCAATGACATTATCATTGGATCTACTGAAAACAACCTTTATAGGAAGTTTGCAAAACTTATGCAAGGGAAGTTTTAGATGAACAACATGGGTGAGCTAAAATTCTTCTTGGGACTCCAAGTAAGACAGACTGATGATGGCTTGTCCATATTCAAGTCTAAGTTCACGAGGGAGTTAATTAAGAAATATGGTATGGAGAATTCCTCCACCATGAGAATTTTGATGGGGTCAAGTATGCCTGTAGAAAAAGATGAGGCAGGGACACCTATTGATGAGTCTTTGTATAGAGGGATAATTGGCTCCCTTCTATACTTGACTGCTAGTACGCCTAACATCAAGTATGCTACATGTGTATGTGCTAGGTATTAGGCATGCCCAAAAGAATCTCATTATTCTGCTGTAACGAGAATTTTAAGGTATCTTAAGGGGACACCAGATCTTGGTCTATGGTACTCTAAGAATAGAGATTTTGAGCTAACTAGATTTTAAGATGCAGATTTTGCAGGCTGCAAGGAAGACAGGAAAAGTACCACTAGTACATGTCGATTACTAGGTGGAAGGCTGGTGTCATGGAGCAGCAAGTAGCAGTCTAGTGTTGCTATCTGCACCGTAGAGTCAGAGTACATTGCTGTAGGTAGCTGCTGTGCTCAATTGTTGTGGATATAACATCAGCTTGAAGACTATGACATTAAGATAAGTAGAACTCCTCTATATTATGATTCTACTAGTGCAATTTCTATTGCTAGGAATCCTGTTTCATATAGCAGGACTAAAAACATAGAAATTAAGTATCATTTTATTAGGGAGCATGTTGAGAAAGAAGACATTTGCTTAGAGTTTGTTTCCACTGACAAGCAAGTGGCAAATATCTTCACTAAGTCACTAGATGAAGTTAAGTTCAACACCTTAAAAATTGATTTGGGTATGTTGAACTTAGAATAGCTTCAGGTACTCCCTAAGGTATTATGTTTGGTACAGGCTTGTTCTTTTTACAGGTGTTTCAGACCTAATGGAAAGTAAGATGAGTGAAGATGCTTCTTCTCAAGTGGTATCAGTAGCTGCAAGATTAGAGACTTTTAAGCAGTCTTTTCAAGTGGTATAGAGAATTTCTAGTGATACTGAATTTCAAGTGTTGTCAAGTGGTATCATGTGGTATCAAGGGATATACAAGTTAGCCCTATATAAGGGGCATGTTGGCAGCTACAATCTTGGCTTCATCTACATTAGCAAGGGGGAGAACATAAGGGGATAAAAAGACCTGATGCTCCTTCCTAACTATCTGAAGAGGTCAAAAAGAGGGAGAGATAGAGATCATGTTTACCTTTGGTTGATCAAGCTCAATGGGTAGAGATAGAAGATGACTATCAGAAAGGATCAAGCTCCTTCATGACAGAAACACAATGGGAGAAAGTCATGGGGAGACAAGGTTGATCAAGCAAGAAAGGATCAAGCTAAGAGGTAATCCTCTAAGGTGTAACTCACCCTGCAGCAATCTAGGGGGAGTAGGTAAAATTCATTTCACTTAATTTAATATTAATATGCTTTTATTACTTGTGTAATGTGTATCTCATTGACTAAGATACTTGATCAGTGGTTTTGACATCTTCAAAAAGGGGGAGATTTTTGGGGTCCATTGATCCCAATGACCCTGATTTGATGATGTCAAACATGTCAATGAGATAGATATAGTTGTATTTGATGTATGTTTAAGTTTATGCATACAGGTTAGTCTTTGTCTTATTGATTGGATAGCTTATTCAAGAGACAATGACAGGTGGACTCAAGGTGATAGGCTAGAAAGTCAGAAAATGCCTAAGTCCAAAAGAGTTCAGTGAAGCAATCTCACTCAACGCCATTCAGCTAATAGCGCTGAGAGAAGGTAGGCAGTCAAAGCTGAAAGAATTGCAAAGGCAGAAATCAGCTAAGTCTAGAATCATTTAGTGAGCTCAACTCACTCAACGCCATACAACTAGAAGCGTTGAGTCAAGGTTATCATGTCATAGCCTTACTATGAAGAATCCAAAAAATT
This sequence comes from Platanthera zijinensis, assembly GCA_039513925.1. Taxonomy (NCBI): domain Eukaryota; kingdom Viridiplantae; phylum Streptophyta; class Magnoliopsida; order Asparagales; family Orchidaceae; genus Platanthera; species Platanthera zijinensis. The sequence continues at coordinate 127,050,734 of CM077092.1, forward strand.
GGCTAAGTCTAGAATCATTGAGTGAGGCAAGCTCACTCAACGCTCTCAATACCATCAGGCAGAAAACTGAAAAATAAGGCTCAGGCAAAAAGCATTTAGTGAAGCTAATGCACTCAATGCTCTCAACGCCATCAGGCAGAAAGATGAAGAATATAGTCTAAGGGAAAAAGCATTGAGTAAGGGATATACACTTAACCTTCTCAACGCCTTCCAAATCTAAAATAATTCTATGTCCAGAATTGCTGAGTATACCATTCGTCGAGCTTAGCTTAGCTTTCGTCGACCGGAGTTCAGAGAATTGGTCTATCTCAGATTTTACCTATAAAAATGACTCAACTATCAGAATCATCGACCGGAGTTCAGATTTCATCAAACGGAGTTCAATGATTTCGTTGAACTAAGCCTTCACCTGAGGAAAGAACTAGGCGGAGAGAATTCGTCGATCTCAACTTCACTGTTTCGTCGAACTGAGCTCGAAATTCATCGACCTCATCCTTCACCTGATGATAGAACTAGGCTGAGAGAATTCGTCGATCTCAGCTTCACTATTTCATCAAGCTGAGCTCAGATTTCATCGAGCTGAGCTTGAAGTTCGTCGAACGTAGGATTTCAGAAAAGTTAGTTGATTTTGGCTGTCCAGAATAATGCTGATTCAGCAAAGTCAACAAGTCAATAAAGTTAAGATTCGATGCAAATCTACATTAAAGTCGTCGTCAGTCTACAGTGGATCTCAAGTTAATAAAGCTGAGGTTTTAACAACCGTTAAAACTGAGACACGTGTCGATCATCTTGCCAATGTGACGAGATTATAAATAGCATAAGTTATTGAGATCTATAATGATGAAGATTATTAGATTAATTTCTGATTAACTTTCAAAAAAAATGAGAAGCGGAGTTTGTCGTCTTCATCCTCCATTGTTGCAGAAGCCAAGAACTTAAAAGTTCAAATAAGAAGGGCTTCTGAGTAAGCTGTTGCATACATCATCTACTCCAGCAAGTTCAGAGTAATTCTCTGAGAGAGACGAATAGCCCTAGGCGTGCCCTAGCTGAAGTTATCTTCTCAATCCAAGCCGAGCCAGATCTGAAGACCATTTTATTGGATCAAAGAAGAAGAAAGGGCTGAAATCTGCTCAGCACAGATCGAAAGAAATTCCTGAAGAAGAAGCAGAATGATCTGCTAGTTGCTTCAAGAACAAGTCGGGCTTTAATTCAAGATCACTGGATCATCTTGTTGCTGTGAAGAAGATGCTAGGGCTGAAATCTGCTCAGTCCAGGTAGACAGACACAGATACTTTCCTCTGTTGTCTGTAATTCAATTTTATTGATTAATTCTTTGTAAGATTCATTTTGAATATTACTGGTAATGCTAAGTCCTGAGGTGTAAGCCTGTTGTTATAAAGGCTGAGGTAGGGAAGTTATTGCCTAGGTTGTAAGACTTATTATAATGGTTGAGGTAGGGCAGGATTGATTGAGCTGTAGGAGTGTGGATTCACTCTAAGGTAGAGTTCTTGGGAAGAACTTGAGCTGTAGGATCTTTGAGATCTGAGTGGTAGGTCTTGTGCCTGAGTTGTAGGAGCCAGTTTGGCTCTGAGCTATAAGATCTGAGGATCTGAGAAAGTGGAAGGAAGTTTGGATGAATGTAGCTTATTACTGGATAGGCGAAGGTGGAAAGTGGATGTACCCTTCAATTGGGGAACAACTATAAATCACTGTGTTCTGTGTTGTGTGTGCTGTGATTGTTATGTGTGCTATGATTGACATGTGTGTGCTTTGATTTCAATGTTCAGATAATCTATAAGCTACCAAGAATTTTTAAATTGGACCTATTCACCCCCCCCCCCTCTAGGTGTTTAGTTGTTCTTGAAATCAAGACTTTCAGCATAAGTTTATCTTTATGGGTTCTGGAGAGAACCATAAGGAGTTGGGCTCCATAAAGCTTCTTATCTACAGGAAGGAGAGCTTTGGGATCTGGAAGGAAAGTGTCAAACTGTTTATAGAAGCATCTGACCCTAGAATTTTTATAACAGTTCAAAAAAGGCCTATCATCCCCATGAAGGTCTCAGTTCTGGATGCAACTGTCCAGACACCTAAGAAATACTCTTATATGACCAAGGATGGGGTTATATTAGCAACCATGGATAAGAGCGCACAGAACATAATAGTGAGTATCATAAATGACTCAACCTTCCAAAACTGTGTCCACTATAGGACCTCCAAGGAGATGTGGGATACATTGGTGGTCTCTATGGAAGGGACTGAAGAAGTCAGGGATGACAGGATATCCCTGCTTAATCAGGAGTATGAAGCCTTCAGGCAGACCAGGAAGGACAGCATAGCTGAATGCTATGAAAAATTCTTCAGAATAGTGAATGAGCTGAGGACCTATGGGAGGGTCTTCAGCAATTATGAGATGAATGACAAGTTCCTTAGATATTTAACCAGAGATTGGGACACCAAAATTTGTGCCATCAGGAAGGTGTCGAAGATAGCTAAAACCCCACCTCATACATTTTTTGGAAAGATGCTCTCCTATGAGATGCAGCTATCTACAAGAAAGGTGGAGGAGACTATCAACAGATCATAAGCCAAGGAGAAGGCAGTGGCCTTCAAGGCTGAAGGATCCAAGAAGAGCAAGGAGAGGATTGTCTCTCCTTGATAAGTTGTAAATATACCTACTTTTATAGTATTTTTATTAAGTCAATTTACTTTATTTTTTATTTTTCTGTTTGTTTTGTTTAATAAATATGCTTCTTTTTGTAAAAACAATCCTAACTTAAATTTTTTTTGTTTTCTGAATTTTTTAAGAAAAAGTTAAAATTTGACTTGACACGCCCGTGTCATTGACTTGACACGCCCGTGTAAAGAACTCAACGCCTTCCGCAAGTCCACACTCAAGGTTTTTAATGTTCAACACTCGACGCCATCAAGTCATGCCCCCAATCACGCCTGTATCGATGTCGACACTCAACGCTTTTTCAACACTCGACGTTGCCGACATCAGAACTGCCAGCTGTCCTAGTCACGCCCACCATCACACCTGTATCTAACACCTGTCACGCCCATGACAGACACGTGTCACTTCCAGAACCTTCCAGAATGAAGCCAGCTGTCGGATTTCACCAAGTCAAACACGCAACCTTCGACAAGCCCCCTATCACGCCCGTGACTAGGGCGTGTCACACCCGAAATTTTGTCTATAAATAAAAAAAATTGTAATGCCCAAGGGTTAACTTTTTTGAGCCAATTTTAGTGTTTTTGTGGGCTGCCCTTGTGGACTCCATTTTCATGTAAGGAGACTTTCTCCCCCCTCTCTTTCTTATGTTTGTTTTATGTTGGGTATTGTATCCACAATGTACCTGAGTTGAAGAAGCCCCTGAACAAGCTAAGTTGAATTGACAATGTATTTGACGATCTTCTATCAAGTTGTGCTTGCAGCTATTCCATGATAAGTACAAACCAATGTCAGGGTGCAGTGGGTCAATATACACGGTGTTGGGGCTGCGGTCCGGAATCGCCCCCGCGCTGCGGTGCTATGCGGTAATGGCTTAACTGGCTGCCCCGTGGATCCGCCCGAGGACCTTTTATATAAAGATTAGTGGCGCCGTCCTCCATGAGTCCGTGCTTTTGGTGCGAGTGGTTGCGCTAAGTCCTCTCAATTGGTATCAGAGGGGGTCGCGGGTTCGAAACCCCGGGGTCGTTTCCGGGGGGGGGGGGGGGGGGATTGTTGGGGCTGCGGTCTGGAATCACCCCCGCGCTGCGGTGCTATGCGGTAATGGCTTAACTGGCTGCCCCGTGGATCCGCCCGAGGACCTTTGATATAAAGATTAGTGGCGCCGTCCTCCATCAGTCCGGGCTTTTGGTGCGAGTGGTTGCGCTAAGTCCTCTCACACGGGTCTGCGAAATGTAATCCCTCGTTGAGAAGATCAGTGTGTTGACTAACGTGTGCTCTCTCTATTGGAGTGTACTTATTTTCAAGTACAGGATTAAGGCAGATCATGAGCAGAAGGAGCAAAGATGGGTCAAAGACCAAGTTCATAGGAAGGAAGAAAAAAATCGTCAAAGTCAAAATCGACGGGAATCACTAAGCGATTCTCGCCGATTCGACGGGAATCATTAGTGATTCTCGCCGAATCGTCGAGAATCAGTCAGTGATTCCCACCGAATTCATCCGACTGAATGTCCTCCTACAAGAATTTCTCTAAGGAAGAATCGACGGGAATCAACAAGTGATTCTCGCCGATTCGACGAAAATCTCCTTCCATTCCCGCCGATTCCCTCTAGATGACCAGATATCCAACTGGAATTCTGCCAAGGCAAATTCGACGGGAATCGTGAGTGATTACCGCCGACTTCGACGGGAATCACCAGCGATTCTCGCCGATTTTGCCTTAGGAAAATTTCCTGTTCGCTGGACCGAACCAAGTTTGTTGTGTGTCGTTTTGACCGGTATTAGGGCTTCTCCTTGTGGGCCCCACAACGGTCACTTAGGGTTAGCTTCCAGTATATATACTTCGTATTTGAACATACCCATAGATCGAATAACGAAAAATAAAACTGAGGCCGAGCGTGCCCTAGCCGATCGCGGAACTTCACCGATCGTCGTCACCGCTCGCAATCTAGTCGCTGATCTCAGAGATTCTTTGATCTTCTGAAGATAGTACCGAGGCAAGCCTATCGTCTCATGCTTCTCTCTCGAGATCTCTTGTCTCTCGATTTGTTGAACGAGGATAGTTCTTCATTCCGAATCGATTGAGATGACTAATCCGATTGAGATCGTTGGTAGACCTTGCTTGCTTCCTCATGAAGTTTGGATCTACAAAGCATCGCCGCCGCATTCACTTGCCGCCGCCGCTCTTGTTTAGATCCTCTCCAAGATAGAACACCGGTCGTGGATTCTTCGTCTCTTTCAAGAAAGCTTCAATGAACGAAGAAGGACATTGGGATATCCAAAAGTTTTTTTGTATTTTCTTTACATTGAAGTTTAGTTTATTGTAAAGGAATTTTGATTCCTAGTTGTAAGGGTTAGGTGCAACCCGTGGTGGTGGAGTAGTGACTCCATTTGTGGGAAGGGTTCCTTCTGTAGTGTGAGGATTGGATTTCAATCCGGTTGGTGAAGTGACCGAGTCGTCCCTTAGTGGGAGATAGGTCGAAGGGGGAGAGTGGACATACCCAAATCGGGGAACCACTATAATTGCTTGTGTGCTTTTCTGTGCTGTGTTTGTTTATTTGTGCAGGTAATTTAAATTCCGCAAAAGACTACACGACGCTTATTCCCCCCCATCGGTAGATTTAGTTGACACTAGATACTTTCAAGTGGTATCAGAGGGAGGTTACTCATCAATAAGGTTAACACCTTAAGTAAGATTCTACTTCTAGTTTCAAGAAGCAAACAAGACACAAGCATGGAGCTATACACTGATGTCTCTCCTCTGAGACTCCCTGCCTGCACTAAAGAGTATTATCCCATCTGGAAAATGAGAGTTCATTTTCATCTGGCGGCCATTGACCCTCGTGCGTCATTCATTATGGAAGAGGGTCCCTTCATTCCCATGAAGGCTTCCGGTTCTGGAGAAGATCTCCAAATCCCGAAGAGTACCGCAGAGATGTCTGAAACTAAGCTCTCACAATTCAACTTGGACAAGCTGGTACGACAGATCATCTCTGATATTTGGTCAGGGTCTTCTCTTATAAGATTAGATAAGTGCAAGACTGCATAGTCCATGTGGGAAACAATCTCTGACCTTATGAAAGAAAAAAAGACTGCCGGGACAGAATGCCAGCAAGAGGATGAGGCATATGTGGGGGACATCGTCTCTGATGATAAAAGTCAAGAACAACTTCTAAATATCAGGGCTCCAGTATCTCTATCTGAGACTAAAGAATAGATTGAGGAATGCAGTTGTGATGAAGCTGAAACATCAATCTCAGCTGACCACAACTCTAACCCTGATCAGCACAATCAGGATCAGGTATCTTCCTCTTCCTGCTCCCTTCCTCTTGTATCTCTTGAAGACAGGAGAAGTTCAGAGGTTTGTCCCTCTTTTGATGCAAGGGAAATAGACAGTTTCAATCAAAAGATTAAAACTCTTGATTCCCTTCGTAGTGCCCTTCAGAAGAGCAACTTGTTTGTGGAGAAACAAGCTATGGAAATTGCTCAGTTGAGGATCATGATTGATCTCCAATTAGAATCCATCAAGGTGAAGGACTCAAAGATCTCGGATCTAGAGTTTTCTCTAGAGACCGAGAAGATAATAGTATCTAACATTTCCAAGGTAGATGCTATTAAGAGAAATGGAGAAAACGGGTGGATATCACGAATTATAAAATCGTGGAGAAATGGGGAAACTGTTTTCAGACCCCCCCCCCCACACCGAGTAGGAAGGGCACACATCATGCCTTCAGGTATGACCAAAAGAACAACTATGGTCACTGCAAGAATGATCAACCCTCATGTGGAAATACCCATAGTGCAAGTGCTGTTATGGCTACCCATGAGAAAATACATTTGGCTCATCATGAACCTTTTGTATTCACTGCCTCAGCCTCAATACTTCATGAGATTGTAGGAACCATCTCTCACAATACCTCTCACCACCCTAAGATGCAGGGAAAGGGGGTTGGCAAACATATAGCAAGTATCTATGGGGCCCCCGGATGTGTGCTGACTGAAAATAAGGCACCACCTCCCAACCCTCATGACACTCACCACATGTTCTCCATCTTCCCTCCCTCGTGTCCCGGTGGAAAGGGTAAATCTGAGAGCAGAACCTGCTCTGCCCCTGTCAGACCTATGATCGTGACAAACTCAGTCAGTAGATCTGGTCAGAAAAGGAGATACAATATTCATGAGTGCTGGTGCTATGGCAAAGTGGGTCACTTTGCTATAGATTGTTGGCACAATCCTTCTATGCCAAGGGAAAGGGTATGTCCACATCCCTTGGCTAGAGATAGCCTTCCATACAGAAATCCTGTAGGAAGGCATCCTGTATTTTATGCTGACAAGAACCAAGGACCCAATACATATTGGGTTCCTAAGGTAAGGTAATTTGTTTTTGTAGGATAGTCTAGGTTCCCAGGAACATGATGGGACCTAGACAAGAGATGTTCCAGGCTTGCACTAGAACAATAAATTTGGGAAAAGAGATAATGTGCTACCACTTCTATCAGGAGAATGTGGAAAACAAAGATATCTCTCTCTGCTATGTCCCCACGGATAAGCAGATTGCAGATATCATCACAAAGCCCCTAGACGAGGCGAAGTTCAGTCTCTTCAAAGCTGAACTCGACATGTTGAACTATGAAGATTGAAGACTGAAGGGCTCAAGGCTCTTGGATCAAGGGGGAGCTTAAGCAAGGAACTCAAGCTCGAGCACGGATGCAAGAACTGAGGGGGAGCATTTGGCTCCAAGTGAAGTCCCAGATTTGCAGAAGCCGAAAAGGGGGAGACTACCCTGTCGGCTAAGGCTAAGGTGACTGCCAATGGTTAAGTATGCTCTCAAGATAATGGTAATGAATTTCACTCTCAACTAAATTTTCATTTTATGATTTTTATTCCCATCTATTCTATTCACCTTCGCTTGTAGGGTTTTGGCTTCTTCAAATAGGGGGAGATTGTTGGGTATTGTATCCACAATGTACCTGATTTGAAGAAGCCCCTGAACATGCTAAGTTGAATTGACAATGTATTTGACGATCTTCTATCAAGTTATGCTTGTAGCTATTCCATGCTAAGTACACATAAATGTCAGGTTGCAGTGGGTCAATATACACGGGTCTGCGCAACGTAATCCCTCATTGAGCAGATCAGTGTGTTGACTCACATGTGCTCTCTCTATTGGAGTGTACTTATTTTCAAGTACCGGATTAAGGCAGATCATGAGAAGAAGAAGGAGCAAAGATGGGTCAAAGACCAAGTTCTTAGGAAGGAAGAGAAAAATCGTCTAAGTCAAAATCCACGGGAAACACTAAGTGATTCTCGCCGATTCGACGGGAATAATTAGTGATTCTCGCCAAATCATCGAGAATACGTCAGTGATTCCCGCCAACTTCATCCGTCTGACTGTCCTCCTACAAGAATTCTGCTAAGGCAGAATCGACGGGAATCACCAAGTGATTCTCGTCGATTCGACGAGAATCACCTTGCATTCCCGCTGATTCCCTCCGGATGACCAGATATCCAACTGGAATTCTGCCAAGGAAAATTCGACGGGAATCGTGAGTGATTCCCGCCGATTTCGACAGGAATCACCAGCGATTCTCGCCGATTTTGCCTTAGGCAAATTTACCGTTCGCTGGACCAAACCAAGTTTGTTGTGCTCCGTTTTGACCGGGACTTGGGCTTCTCCTTGTGGGCCCCACAACGGTCACTTAGGGTTGGCTTCCAGTATATATACTTGCGTATTTGAACATACCGATAGATCAAACAATGGATAATAAAACCGAGGCCAAGCGTGCCATAACCGATCGCAGAACTTCACCGATCGCCATCGCCGCTCACAAGCTAGTCGCCGTCGCTGATCTCAGAGATTCTTTGATCTTCCGATGACAGTACCGAGGCAAGCCTAGCATCTCAGGCTTCTCTCTCGAGATCTCTTGACTCTCGATTTTTTTAACGAGGATAGTTCTTTATTCCGAATCGATTTAGACGACTGATCCGATTGAGATCGTTGGTAGACCTTGCTTGTTTCGTCAAGAAGTTTGGATCTACACAGCATTGCCGCCGCATTCACTTGCCGCCGCCGATCTTGTTTAGATCCTCTCCAATAGAGAACACCGGCCATGGATTCTTCGTCTCTTTCAAGAATGCTTCAACGAACGAAGAAGGACATCGGGATCTCCAAAAGTTTGTTTGTATTTTCTTTACATTCAAGTTTAGTTTATTGTAAAGGAATTTTGATTCCTAGTTGTAAGGGTTGGGTACAACCCGTGGTGGTGGAGTAGTGACTCCTTTGGTTGGAAGGGTTCCTTCCTGTAGTGTGAGGATTGGATTTCAATCTGGTTGGTGAAGTTACCGAGTCGTCCCTTGGTGGGAGATAGGTCGAAGGGGGAGAGTGGACATACCTAAATCGGGGAACCACTATAATTGCTTGTGTGCTTTTCTGTGCTGTGTTTGTTTATTTGTGCAGGTAATTTAAATTCCGCAAAAGACTGCACGACATCTATTCCCCCCCCCATAGGTGGATTTAGTTGACACTAAATACTTTCATTTTAGCTTTTTAATAGCTTTGTAATAGTTTGTAATAGCTTTAATTATAGAAATAAAAATGATGTTCTCTTTTTTTTGTCTCTCTACATGGAATGAAAATGCATTTGGGTGGTTCACTCTCCTTCTTCCTTTTTATCTTTATGTTCATCTTTGTTCATCTTTATGAAAAGTGTGTGTGGGTTTGTGAGTGATGCTTTTATTTTTATTTATCTTCATTATGCAAAAGTGTTAGGATAGCTCTTATGTTTTAAGTTTTAATTTCAAGTTTTATGTTTCTTAGCTATAAAAAATTCATAATGTTAGGTTTTAAGTATATTTGTTTTAGAAAATTTCAAGATTTATGTTACCTTAAAAATCTCAACTTTTCCCTCCATATGGGTTTTGCAAAAGTGCTTTTGAAATGTGATTTTTGTTTTCCTTTAACTTAGGCTTTGTTTAGGTTGTAAAAGTTTCATGTTCTTTTTAATTTTAAAAACCACTTTTTATTCACTTTTAGGAACCCTTAAGAATGAAAAGGTTGTAATTTTAATTTTTCATGAACTTGAAAGTTTGCTTTAATTTCAAAACCATTTCCCTCTTTTAATTTTTATTTCATCTTTTTACTTTTTTTTGGCAAATTGTAATGGTAGAAAAGTTGTAGTTTTAATTTTTAGATAACTTTAATTTTTGTGTTGTTTTTATGTGTCTGTGAGTGTATGAGTTAAATTTTCATTTTGTTCTTTTAAATTCCATGTTGTGTGTGTGAGTGTATGAGAATAACCATTTGTGCTTTCTTTTATGCTTTCTTTAATTTATGTAGAGTGTGTGAGTGTAGGTCATAACTTCTCATGCTTTGTTTTATTGCTTTCTTCAATTATGTAGAGTGCATGCGTGTAGGTGATATTTTTATTGATTTCATTCTCCCGCCCACTCATTTGAGACGGGACTCGCAATTTTATCGCTTTCTCAATTATGTAGAGTGTATGCGTGTGCGCATCTATTTCCGCCTACTCGTTAAGAGTTAAACGGTGCTCTGCTTTAATTTTTCTCCCACTCATTTGAGTGGGACTTGTAATTTTCATTATTTGTAACTTAGTTTCTTTTTATTTATGCATTTATTTCCGCCTACTCGTTAAGAGTTAAACGGCGCATTGCTTTCATTTACCGCCTACTAAGTTTTGAGTAGGACTTGTACTTGCATTTTTTCCCTCCTACTCATTCGAGTAGGACTTGCTTTACTTAATTTATTTATAGTTTTGAAGTGTGTGTGAGTGCCTGCATCAATTAACCTTCAATTTATCTAAATGTCCAGTTTTTTTATGTTTTCTCTTATAAACTGTTTAGTACTTAAATTCAAACTCACATTTCACTAAAAACCATAAAGCCATCCCCATACCGATGAGTTGCTAATCTCTATTAGCCTTCGGCATCGAAGAGCTTTGGGACATATAAAATGATTTGAAATAATTAAAGAACTTTATTTTTGTTTTGATTTAAGGACTTAAGATTTGCCCCGGGTTACGACGCATAGGACCACATACTAGAATTGTGGCTCTATTTCCGTTATCCATACGCAACGCCGAGAGACCGCACGTACGGACCGATCCCCCTTGGGTAAATAAAATTGCGTACATACCCTCGAAAGAGGACGAGCGTAGTCTAACGAATTGGGTTCCCCACCTAATAGCGGGGTTCTTAGCGTAAAGCGGGCATTAAGAGGAATCCTTCGTCGGTCTAACGATCGCTCGAATAGTCTTAATGTTCAGGTGAGCAATATTCCTAGAGATAAGTGCGCTAATATTAATGGAACCTCCACAGCCAAGTGTCTTTTATTAATTTAAAACTAAGTTCGGTAATTGTTAAGAATTATTTTTGTCTTAATCTGATTCGATGTCGTGCGTTAACCCCTCATCGAACTAACTTAAAAATTTCTTGCTTTCGTTTTCGTTTTAATTAAGTAAAAAAACCCCACCTTACTGATAGTAAAATAATAGTCTTCCTGGAAGAGAAGATATAATCAACGCGCCCCCAAGAACAATACGACCTCGGTATTCTCCCGAATACTTAGTACTACTTGCGATAGGTGCACTTGCCTCCTTTCATTAGAAAACTCGATCTTCTAACTGGCCCGCGGAATCAGACTATTTCGAACCAACCTCAGTCGATCTCTGTTCTGCGGCCATCAAGTTTTTGGCACCATTACCGGGGAGCACAATTGTTATATCGAATCCGGGACTCTATTAATTTTACTTTATTTTCAAAAAAAAAATTAACAAAAAAAAATCCTTCCCCCTTCGTTGTTTTTTTAGGGTGTATGACCCGTGGACAACCTTCGAGTTCTAAAAATCTTGAATTCGACCCTGAGATCGACCGCTCTCTTGTGCGTATCTGATCTCTACGTCGAATTCCCCTTTTATACCCGGAAGAATCCACCAGAGAACCCTCTTTCTCTTTTATGGCCGACCCAAATAATGCCCAAGCGGCCGAGCGTACAATGTCTTACTACGCTCGACCCAACTTGGATGACATGGGGTCAAGTATTGTTCGGCCTGCTATAGCGAACAATAATTTTGAAATTAAGTCAAGTGTTATACAAATGATCCAAAATGCCGTGCAGTTCGACGGACAGCCGGATGAGGACCCAAATAACCACTTCTCTAATTTTTTAGAAATTTGCGATACTTTCAAGATAAATGGCGTCACTGATGACGCCATTCGTTTGCGCCTCTCTCCCTTCTCCCTTAAGTCCAAGGCCAAGGAGTGGTTGGTCTCCCTCCTGCGGGGATCCATCACGACCTGGGCGAAGTTGGCAGAGAAATTCCTTACTAAATATTTTTCGCCTGCAAAAACTACTAGATTGCGGGCGGACATATCCTCCTTTGTACAAAACGACTTCGAGTCTCTTTATGAGACTTGGGAGCGTTTTAAGGAATTTCTCCGTCAGTGCCCGCACCACGTGCTGCCAATGTGGTTACAGGTACATATTTTTTATAATGGACTGAACTATCAGACACGTCAAATGATTGACGCGGCTGCTAGGGGCACTCTTAATAATAGACCCCCGAGGCCGCCCAGGCTCTTTTCGAGGAAATTGTTATGAACGCCTACCAATGGAATGTCCTGCGGGTGTGCCATAAGCAGGCGGGCCTTTATTAATTGGATGCCACTGCTCAGCTAGCCCTTCAAGTCGAAAGGCTAACTAAGTAGGTGGCAGAGATGTCTGTTGCCTCCCCCACTTTGCCTTGTTTTCTCCCCCCTAATGCCTGCGTGGTCGACAAGTTCGTGTACTACATGGGGAATCTGGTGCATCACTCCTTCCAAAACAACCATTATAGTAGCCACTATAATACGGGTTGGAGGAACCACCTGAATTTCTCATGGAATAAACCGAATAACGCGCAGCGCCCTCCTCCCCCTTCTTTTGCGCCCTCTTTTCCGTCCCCTCCTCCGAAGCCTCTTCTGGTGGAGGAAAATTTTAATCGATATGTCGCGTCCAACGAGTCTAATATCCGGAACATCACCAGATCTCTTACAAATTTAGAAATATAGGTTGGACAGCTGGCGCGACTTATGTCAGAATGCGCTCTAGGGTCACTGCAAGGGAATACAGAGCCCAATCCAAGGGAGAATACACACGCTATAACCCTCCGTAGCGGTAAGGAGGTGGACGATCCAAAATGGATCGATCCTCAGGTACATATTTCACCTCCGACCCCTCTTCCCTCTTCTTCGATTACGCAGCCCTTACCGATTTTAAACGAAAAAACTATTTTGAACAAGGTACTGCTCTACCAGTATAAGTTAGATAACGAGCGAGTGAACGCGTAATATGAAAAATTTATTTTATTACTTAAACAAATTCACATAAATGTTCCTTTTTGCGAGGCTATCTCGCAAATGCTTAAATATGCAAAATTTTTAAAAGAGCTTCTTTCTAACAAACGAAAACTTGAAGATATTTCGCATATTTCTCTTAACGATGTCTGCTCGGTAGCTCTTACTAGTATGTTTCCCTCAAAACAAAACGACCCGGGACGGTTTTCCATCCCGTGCCTTTTTGGCGATGCATTAGTAAAATACGCCTTGGCAGACTTAGGCGCGAGCATTAATTTGATGTCGTTCTCACTCTTCCTGCGTTTAGGTTTGGGTACTCCTACTCCTACTAATATGCGCATCCAACTAGCGAATCACTCGGTTTGGTTCCCCATCGGGGTAGTTGAGGATGTCCTTGTCTGAGTAGACAAGTTCACCTTCCCGGTGGACTTCGTCATCTTAGACATCGAGGAAGACGCCAAGGTACCAATAATACTCGGTCGCCCTTTCCTCGAAACCTCACGTGCGCTAATCGATGTAAGTAACGGTCATCTTCTCCTTCGGGTAGGAGACGACCAAGTTACTTTTTCTATTAACCCCTCAATGAAAGAATCGTCGCCGAGCGACAATTTTTGCTACTCTTAAGATTCTTTTTTTGGAGATTGTTCTTCTCCGGTTTTCGAGTCCGAGTTTTTAAACGAAGATGTTTTTTCACTCGAAAATTTTTATTATGATGAGGATGCGTCTACGGATATGCCTTTTGAACCAATTGGTTCAAAAGACATTAGAACTAAAACCTCGCTAGAAGAACCGCCCATCCTAGATCTCAAACCATTACCCGAATCCCTCAAATACGCCTTTTTGGGGAAAAATGATACACTCCCGGTGATCATTTCTTCGCATTTAAGCGATTCGGATACCTCCAATTTATTGGAGGTTTTTCTTAAACATCGCCACGCAATTTAATGGCAAATTTCTGACCTTAAGGGGATTAATCCTTCTTTCTACACTCATAAGATTTTCTTAAATGATAATTGCCGCAAAACCATTCAGTCGCAGTGACGTCTTAACCCAAACATGAAAGACGTTGTGAAAACTGAAATAATTAAATTATTAGATGAGGGGATTATTTATCCCATTTCTGATAGTGCATGGGTTAGTCCCATTCATATCGTGCCCAAGAAGGGCGGTCTGACCGTAGTGGCGAATGAGCACAACAAGCTCGTCCCAACTCGTACTATTACGGGTTGGCGTGTGTGCATCGATTATCACAAACTTAATGATGCCACCCGCAAGGACCATTTGCCACTATCGTTCCTTGACCAGATTCTCGAGCGTCTTTCCGGTCATCCATTTTATTGTTTTCTCGATGGTTTATCGGGGTTTTTCAAAATCCCCATTTCCCCCGAAGACCAAGAGAAAACAACTTTTACTTGCCCGTTTGGCACCTTCGCCTACCGAAGAAGGCCATTTGTCCTCTACAATGCGCCGGCTACATTCAAAAGATGTATGCTAGCAATCTTTGGCGAGCTAGTAAAAGATATTATGGAAGTATTTATGGATGACTTTCTGTATTCGGATGCTCATTCTTGGATAGTCTTCGTAATCTCGATCGTGTCCTCCAGCGATGCGAGGACACGCATCTTGTTTTAAATTGGGAAAAGTGTAACTTTATGGTTCGAGGAGGTTTGGTCCTCCACCATAAGATTTCGATTAAGGGGATAGAGGTCGATAAGGCCAAAGTAGAAATCATAGAAAAACTTACTCAGCCGACTAACATAAAATCTATTAGGAGTTTCTTAGGCCACGCGGTCTTTTATAGGCGCTTCATTCAAGATTTTTCAAAAATAATAAAGCCGCTTACTCACCTTTTGGAAAAGGAATCACCTTTTGTCTTTAGTAGCGATTGCGAGTCTGCCTTTAATTTTATAAAACAAAAACTTATCAATTCTCCAATTCTAGTGGCCGCTAATTGGTCCCTTCCGTTCAAAATCATGTGCGACGCTAGTGATATTGCCTTAGGCATCGTTCTTGTCCAACGCATAGAAAAACATTTTCATCCTATTTATTATGCTAGCAAGAAGCTCACTTCCGCACAAGTGAATTACACAACGATGGAAAAGGAACTCTTAGTCGTCGTTTTCACTTTCGATAAGTTTCACTCATATTTAACGCTATCTAAAGTTATCATTTTTACCGATCACTCCGCCCTTAAGTATTTACTAGCCAAAATCGACGCGAAGCCCCGCCTTCTTTGATGGATCCTCCTCCTTCAAGAGTTTGACTTGGAGATCAGGGACAAGAAGGGTGCAGAAAATCTAGCGGCAGACCACCTCTCCCGTTTAGAAAATCTGGGTGCGGAAGCGCTCGTCGAATCTGAAATAAATGACAGATTCCCCGAGGAACGTCTTCTTGCCATTCGTTCATCTTCGTCATATTCGCCTTGGTTCGCAGATTTTGAGAACTATTTAGTCGCGCGGGTGCTTCCAAAAGAATTCTCAAGTCAACAAGTGAAGAAATTCTTTTCCAACTTGAAAATTTTCTATTGGGAGGACCCATCTCTTTTTCATATCTGCGCGTACCAAGCGGTCTGAAGGTGCATGCGAGTGTGGAGTGCTTGCAAATATTGAGGCACTGCCACGAGGGTCCAGCCGGGGCACTATCAAGCCAACCGGACCGCTAGGAAGGCACTAAAGGCGGGCTACTTTTGGCCCACTCTCTTCAAAGATGCGCACAATTTTGTGCGTGTATGCGATAGCTGTCATCAGTCGGGTAACATCTCACATCGAGACGAGATGCCCCAAAACATGTTTTTAGAATGCGAAGTCTTTGATTTATGGGGCATAGATTTTTAGGCCCCCTACCTCCTTCTTATAAAAATACGTATATTTTAGTGGCGGTCGACTACGTATCAAGGTGGGCGGAAGCGCAAGCTCTCCCCACTAACCATGCGCGAGTCATCGTTACATTTCTAAAAAAAATTATTTTCTCGCTTCGGCACGCCTCGCGCTATTGTTAGTGATAGGGGAACGCATTTCTGTAACGCTCTAATGGCTAAGACGTTAGCTAAATACGGAGTCACATAGAAACTTGCCACCCCCTACAACCCGCAAACAAGTTGCCAAGTTGAGGTAGTAAATCGAGAGATAAAACGAATATTAGAAAAAACCGTTTCACTTAATAGGAAAGATTGGTCCGTTAAGCTTGACGACGCGTTATGGGCGTATCGTACGGCATACAAAACCGCTACCGGTTGTACTCCGTTTCGATTAGTCTATGGCAAAGCGTGCCATTTAACCGTAGAACTAGAACATCGCGCACTTTGGGCATTAAAACTTTTAAACCTCGACGCTAACATAGCCGCTCAGAATAGAAAACTACAACTAAACGAGCTCGATGAATGGCGGGCGAACGCTTACGAGAGAAATAAATTCTATAAGGAGCATTCTAAGTTATATCACGATCGAAAAACCAAATCCCCAAAAATTTTTTCTCCGGGCGATCTTGTCCTTCTTTATAATTCTCGTCTTAAACTTTTTGCTGGCAAACTCAAATCTCGTTGATTCAGTCCCTTCTTAGTTGAAGAAGTTTTTCCGTATGGGACCGTACTCGTCTCCCACCAGGAAAAAGGCTCGTTTAAAGTAAACGGTCATCAGTTAAAGACTTACATAGCGAGCGACCCAGTGATCGAGTATATCGAAACCATATCCCTCCTCGACTTATAAACCCGCCAATATAGTCAAGCTACGCAACTATAAACAAAGTGCTCCTGGGAGGCACCCCATACTTTTTTTTTCTCTTCGTCTTTATTTATTATCCTTTCTATTTTTCTAATAACTATAGGGTTTCTAATGGGCTTCCCCAAGCGCGGATCAGGGACGTTTTCTGCCCCCTCTTTCTCTTTTGTACATATAGCTGATATCTTATTCCTCATGCTTAGCATACAACATTGGGGACAAGGTTGGAACAAAGTATGGGGGTGTTTTCGTATTTTCGTACTTTCTTTTTTCACTTACAGAAACAAAAAATTAAAAAACAAAACTTCAAAAATCAAAATATATATATATAACACAAAAATAAAAAAAAAATTTAAAAGATTCATTTTTGAAACTTTGACTTATTTTTAACTCGGTCCACGAGATCCGGCTCATAAAGCCATCCACATAACGAGTCATCTCGCGGCTACCTAGTTTTTAAGTTTTGTAAATATTTTTTTGTAAGAAATTTTTGTAAGTATTTCTTTTTTTTAAGTATTTTGTAAATATTTTTTGTAAGTAATTTTTGTAAATATTTTTTAAGTATTTTTTGTAAATATTCTTTCTCTTTCCCCTCTCCCTTTTTCTCTCTCATCCTTGTAAATAACTTCTCTTTTTCTCCCAAATTTTTGTAAATAGAATAAAAATTTTCTTAAAAATACAAAAAAAAATTCACAAAACTAAAAAATACAAAAAAAAAATCGCAAAACTCAAAAGTCAAAAAAAATTTATTTTAGCATTTTTCTTTCTTTAGTATTTATATATTAAAGAAATAAATACAAAAAAAACAAAAAAAAAGATAATAACTTTAAAAATTCAAAAAAATATATATATAATTTATGAAACAAATAAATTAAATGCATCATTCTTAATTTTCTTGCTATCCAAAAATTTTGTTTTGAGTTTATTTATATGCGAATTTGATCAATTCTTTGTTCACTATTCGTTTGTTGATTATAGAATGAAAAATTTATATAGCCGGGGTTAAGTTTTAAAGAATTCATTATGCTTTGTTAAAGATAGGGGACTCGTTTCAGGCACAACTTCTAATTTTTCATAGATAGGAGCACGTGTACTATGTTAGAAAATAATGATTATAGAATTCAATTATGTTTACTTTTAACTTTCTGAAAAATTGGATCGTACAATTTATAAAGGTTGCTCTCAAAAATTTTTTAATTAAATATCTAGTTCTCGTTTCTCCCCTTGCTTATCATAACCTACTTGGTATGATAAAAAATTTTCCCCCAAAAAGATCTTATGTCAATTGGAATAAGATTTCATTCCGCAAACATAGGCACCCAATAAATTAAAAGATTATATGTTACGGAGTAAGATGATAAAATTCATTACTCCTATACATATACATTGGGTTAATTTTTATTATGAAGAAGAAAAAAAAATTCATGTTAAGGAAAATAAGATTTCGTTTTCCTATAACATCTAAATAAAAAAAGGAGGTTCGAGAAAAAAATTAACTCGCCTCAAAATCCAAGCATCTTCATAAACCAACATCAACCCCCCTTAGCCAATTTCATGAGTAGAATTAATTCAAAAATCTTTTTGAGAGCATAATTCGTAAATTGCATTATTTCCGGTAAAATTCTTATAAGCTAAAATTCATATAATTCCAAACTATTTTTATTAATCTAACCAATACAATTATTGCTTTCTATTTGATTACATCAAGAAGTCTTTTAGCCAAAACTTTTGCCCTATTTAAATCATCTACATAATTTTAGGACTTAACTCTTATACCCCGTATATTTATTTAAATCTATCTTATAATTTATTTAGCGGTAGCATAACTCAGAGTTTTTTATTATTCCTTATAAGTTCACCTAGAACTTATGCTTTGGAATAACAAAAGCTTAAGTATGAGGGTATTTGATTAGTTGTAAATATACCTACTTTTATAGTATTTTTATTAAGTCATTTTACTTTATTTTTGCTTTTTCTGTTTGTTTTATTTAATAAATATGCTTCTTTTTGTAAAAACAATCTTAACTTAAATTTTTTTATTTTCTGAATTTTTTCAGAAAATGTCAAAATTTGACTTGACACGCCCGTGTCATTGACTTGACACGCCCATGTCAAGCGCTCAATGCCTTCTTCCAGTGGACACTCAATAATTTTACTGTTCAACACTCGATGCCATCAATTCACGCCCCCCGTCACGCCCGTGTCGATGTCGACACTCGACACTTTTTCAACACTTGACGCTGCCAACATCAGAACTGCCAGCTGTCCAAGTAACGCCCACCGTCACGCCCGTGTCTGACACCTGCAATGCCCGTGATAGACACGTGTCACTTCCAGAACCTTCTAGAATGAATCCAGCTGCCGTATTTTGCCAAGTCAAACACACAACCTTCAACACGCCCCCTGTCATGCCCGTGACTAGGGCGTGTCACACCCAAAATTTTGTCTATAAATAAAAAAATTCTGTAATGCCCAAGGGTTCACTTTTTTGAGCCAATTTTAGTGTGTTTTGTGGGCTGCCCTTGTGGACTCCATTTTCATATAAGGAGTCTTTCTCCCCCCTCTCTTTCTTATGTTTGTTTTATCTTTTCAATAGCTTTGTAATAGTTTGTAATAACTTTAATTATTGAAATAAAAATGATTTTCTCTTTTTTTGTCTCTCTACATGGAATGAAAATGCATTTGGGTGGTTCACTTTCCTTCTTCCTTTTTATCCGTATGTTCATCTATGTTCATCTTGATGAAAAGTGTGTGTGGGTTTGTGAGTGATGCTTTTATTTTTATTTATCTTCATTATGCAAAAGTGTTAGGATAGCTCTTATGTTTTAAGTTTTAATTTCAAGTTTTATGTTTCTTTGTTATAAAAAATTCATCATGTTTGGTTTTAAGTATATTTGTTTTAGAAAATTTCAAGATTTATGTTACCTTAAAAATCTCAACTTTTCCCTCCTTATGGGTTTTGCAAAAGTGCTTTTGAAATGTGATTTTTGTTTTCCTTTAACTTAGGTTTTTTTTAGGTTGTAAAATTTTCATGTTCTTTTTAATTTTAAAAACCACTTTTTATTCACTTTTAGGAACCCTTAAGTATGAAAAGGTTGTAATTTTATTTTTTCATGAACTTGAAAGTTTGCTTTAATTTCAAAACCATTTCCCTCTTTTAATTTAAATTTCATCTTTTTACTTGTTTTTGGCAAGTTGTAATAGTAGAAAAGTTGTAGTTTTAAATTTTAGATAACTTTCATTTTTGTGTTGTTTTTATGTGTGTGTGAGTGTATGAGTTAAATTTTCATTTTGTTCTTTTAAATTCCATGTTGTGTGTTTGAGTGTATGAGAATAACCTTTTGTGCTTTCTTTTATGGTTTCTATAATTTATGTAGAGTGTGTGAGTGTAGGTGATAACTTTTCATGCTTTGTTTTATTGCTTTCTTCAATTATGTAGAGTGCGTGCGTGTAGGTGATAATTTTATTATATTCATTCTCCCGCCCACTCATTTGAGTCGGGACTCGCAATTTTATTGCTTTCTCAATTATGTAGAGTGTGTGCATGTGCGCATCTATTTCTGCATACTCGTTATGAGTTAAATGACACTCTGCTTTAATTTTCCACCCACTCATTTGAGTGGGACTTGTAATTTTCATTTTTTATAACTTAGTTTCTTTTTATTTATGCATTTATTTTCGCCTACTCGTTAAGAGTTAAACAGCGCATTGCTTTCATTTACTGCCTACTCAGTTTTGAGTAGGAATTGTACTTGAATTTATTTCCCGCCTACTCATTCGAGTAAGACTTGCTTTACTTAATTTATTTATGGTTTTGAAGTGTGCATGAGTGCCTGCATCAATTAGCCTTCAATTTATCTAAATGTCCTGTTTTTTTATGTTTTATCTTATAATTTGTTTAGTACTTAAATTCAAACTCACGTTTCACTAAAAACCATAAAGCCGTCCCCATACTGATGAGTGGTTAATCTCTATTAGCCTTCGGCACGGAAGAGCATTGGGACATATAAAATGATTTAAAATAATTAAAGAACTTTATTTTTATTTTAATTTAAGGACTTAAGGTTTGCCCCGGGTTAACGACGCATAGGACCACATAATCCATTTATGGGCTTTATTTTGGTTATCCATACGCAGCGCCGAGAGGCCACACGTATGGACCAATCCCCCTTGGGTAAATAGAATTGCGTTCATACCCTCGAAAGAGGACGAGCGTAGTTCTACCGAATTGGGTTCCCCACCCAATAGCGGGGTTCTTAGCATAAAGCGGGCATTAAGAGGAATCCTTCGTCGGTCTAACGATCGGTCAAATAGTCTTAATATTTAGGTTAGCAATATTCCTAGAGATAAGTGCGCTCATATTTATGGAACCTCCACGGTCAAGTACTTTTTATTAATTTAAAAACTTAGTTCGATAATTGTTAAGAATTATTTTTGTCTTAATCCGATTCGATGCCGAGCGTTAACCCGCCATCGAACTAACTTAGAAATTTCTTGCTTTCGTTTTCGTTTTAATTAAGTAAAAAAAACCCCACCTTACTGATAGTAAAATAATAGTCTTCCTGGAAGAGTAGATATAATCAATGCGCCCCCGAGAACAATACGACCTCGGTATTCTCCCGAATACCGAGTACTACTTGCGATAGGTGCACTTGCCTCCTTTCGTTAGAAAACTCGATCTTCTAACCGGCCCGCGGAATCAGACCATTTCGAACCAACCACAATCGGTCTCTGTTCTGCGGCCATCACTCCCTTAAGGAAGCATGTAGACACATATAACACTGAACCAAGCTCCTCAGACAACATGTCTGATAGAGAGTTTGCTGCCTTCTCTAGGAAATTTAAGAAGATGATGAAGAGGAAATAGTGGAGGAACAAGCCATCCTCCTCCTCTCATCATAAGAACGTTCACCACCAGCCTGACAAGAAGTTATCCAAATGAGATAGGTATAATTCTAAACCAAGTAAACAATTTTCTTCTAAAGTTGTTTGATATTGCTGCAGCAAGCCAGGACATGTCATAGCTAACTGTACTGTTAAGAGAAAGGATACTGGAGAGAAAACGCACTATCAACATAAGGGCAAGAAGGTGAAGAACTTTATGACCAAGAATGAAAATAGTTGGAGTCAGAGTGACTCATCTTCTTCAGATTCTGAAGAAGAGGAAGAAGCCTATATTGGGCTATGTTTGGTACATTGAAAATTAGGTACCAGATTTAGAGAAGCATCACATAACTCAATGATATATGTCCGTTTATATTTGATGGAATTTTGAGTTTACTTGTGCAGGCTAAAGATTGCAGACAATATTCTAAGTACAAAAGTGTCGAGACACTTATAATGTGTCGACACCTTTGAGGGAGCAGCGTCGAGACTAGAAGCAAGGCTGTGTCGACATACTGGACTTGTGTTGACATACAGAATTTGAGTCGACAACAGCTGTGTCGACACTCAAGACTAGTGTCGACACACTTTTACTAGAAGTGCTGACATAAGCAGAAGAAGCTATGTCGACACACATGACTTGTGCCGACACATTCTACAAATGTTGCGTCGAGACTGAATAAAGAGCTTTGTCGACAGATTCTGAAGATGTCGACAACATCAAAGAAACTGTGTCGACACCAAGGAATTTTATCGACACACATTACATTTGTGTCGACACATTCTATATTTGTGTCTCGACACATTAAACTAAGTCAAATAACTCTAAGTGCCAGATCTCAAGACTGAAGACTTGATATCTCTCAGAATCATAAAAGCTATCAGATATGTCAGAACTATCGGAGGTCAGTTAACTACCGAATCAGTCGGTTGCCTCTGACAAGATCTATAAAAGGATTTGATCTATCACAGAATAGACATGAAAAAATGGGAGGGAAAATAAGAAGAAGAATCACTCCAAGAGGAATTCACATGATTCTATACAACAAGAAGTTCATGATTCAAGATTAGAGAAGTAGAAAGCATCTCTTCAAATCTATCAGTGTTTGCAGATTTATTTCTGCAAGGAAGAAGACGCTGGATCTACACAAACTTCTCAAGAAGATTAAACTTAGGTTCTCTCTTTCAAGAAGATTTGAATAAGATAAGTCTGGTTAAATCAGATTCATTACAGCATAGGTCTGGAGAAAGAAGATCCATCAAGATCTGATCAAGATTCTCTTACCTCTCTTTCTCTCTCTCTATCTAGGTGAAGGAAGAAACATACACTTTAATCAGTTTTCTGTAAGATCAATTTTTAGATCTGAATATAAGAGATTTCAATCTCTGAGTTGTAATCCTGTAATTATAAAGGCTGAGGAAGGGCTGTTTGCCCGAGGTAGGAGATTAAGTTCTCTAAGATGTAGGCTTGGTGATAAGGGCTGAGGTAGGGTTTGATTGCCTGAGTGGTAGGAGTGTGGATTCACTTTGAGGTAGGGTTCTTGGGAAGAGCCTGAGTTGTAGGACTTATTTAAGTCTGAGATATAGGAACCAGTTTGGATTCTGAGTTGTAAGATCTGAGGATCTGAGAAGGTGGAAGGAAGTTTGGCTGAATCTTGTGTACTGCTAGATAGGCGAAGGGGAAAGTGGAAGTACCCATCATTTGGGGAAACACTATAAATCTGTGTGTATGTTGTGATTGTATTATTGTGTGTTGTGGTATCTATAGAATTTATAGCTGTGCTGTGATTAGATTATTAACTGCCAAAGTAATTTGGAATTGAACCTATTCACCACCCCCCACTCTAGGTGTTTAAACATTCTTGAAACCAATTCCTTCAAGTGGTATTAGAGGGAGGTTACTCAAAATTATACTTAACTGCCTGAGTATATCTCCAAGGAGGTAATAAGATAGCCAAGATGGGTTCAGGAGAAAATCACAAAGAACTTGGATCCATGAAACTTCTCATTTGTAGAAAAGAAACATTTGGGATATGGAAAGAGAGGGTCAGATTATTCTTGGAAGCATTTGATCCTAGAATCTACATTACAGTTCTAGAAGGTCCTTTCATCCCAATGAAGACATCAGTTCTTGATTCAAATTTACAGACTCCTAAGAGTTATTCTGAGATGATAAAAGATGAGATCATCTTAGCAACTTTGGACAAGAGGGCACAGAACATAATTATTAGTGTCATCGATGATGGTACCTTTCATAATTTGGTCCACTCCAAAACCTCAAAGGAAATGTGGGACATAGAAGAAGTAAGACAGGATAGGAAGTCCATGCTCAATCAAGAGTATGAAAGCTTCAGAAAAGACAAGACAGATAACATAGCTATGTGCTATGAAAAGTTTTTCAGAATTTTCAATGAGCTGATGATCTATGTGTAACACCCCAAAATTTAGAGTTGAAACGGGCGATGTTTGTACCAAGTTTGGATCTTGGTAGGGTGAACACGGCCTGTGGCACGGGCGTGTCACACGGCCGTGTCATGCTCGGGTCGTCTAGTGAAGGGCACGGCCTGGGACACGGGCGTGTCCCAGGGCATGTCTGTGCACACGCCATGGGACACAAGCGTGTCACATGGCCGTGTACTTCACTAGAATATTTTGGGTTTTGTGTCGACTGTTGGACATGGCCGTGTACTGGTTGATACGGGCGTATCAAATCCGACACGGGCCTGTCGTTACCCATGTACACCAAGTGACGTGATGGTTGGTGTGGCGGTTATTAGTGACACAGCCTCTAGTCATGGGCGTGTCGATGACTCGACACAGGCGTGTTAGGTTAGGACACGGGCGTGTCCCAACCCGTGTCCTTTTTTGTGCTCGATTTGTGTGGCTGGATCGAGGCACACGGCCTGGAACATGGCCATGTGCAAAGTCGTGTTCGTCCTGAGAATAAAGATTTAGGGCTTATCTGAGCCGTTTATTTTCTTTAAATTAGATCTAATGGCCCAGATGAGTTCTTGCTTGTGTTTAGTCCGGGATTAGAGGTTTAATTCCTCATTCCATCTTTAACTCCCTCTTTCTAAGAAGTTAGAGAGAGAAGAGATCAAGGAAGAAGGAAGGGAGGAATCCGGCCACCGGCGGAGCATCAGAGCACCAATCTTAGAACCGAGACCGGATCCGTGGAGAGAATTCATTTGCGAAGCTTTCTATCCGACTAGTTTTTTATGGCGTCGAAGTGGACTTCAAGGGTAACGATTTTCAACTTGAGCACTTGAAGCTTTTCTTCCTTTGCATGGGAAAATCCTCTCCCGTGAGTGAGCGGTGATTGTGCGGTGTTCCTTGGGGTAGATATGTTACGTCCCCCATGTTAGAGTACGGAATCGAAGTACGGGCATAGGCATTGTGTGTGAAGCCTACCCGGAAACGAAGTACGGTGCTAGAGGCCCTAAAGTGGAACTGGCTGTTTGCATAGTCGGGAGTCTTGGACTATGTCGGAAGGACTCAAAAATGCTCACAATGCTTACCATCCTAAGGATGGTGGTGAAGCCACGGAATTTACCAGATTCACCGTGAATGTGCCATGAGTGCACGGGGTGTTTGGCCAAGCGAGCCTACACCTGTGGCAAAAGTCTTTATATGTACTTTATTTTTTAGCTGGGCTAACGTTATGCAGGGAAGGAGCACCGCCGCCCGAATAAGGGTGCGGGGTCGTTATATTTTAGTCAGCTTTAGCTGACCATTGCTCTGTTTGCCAACATGTGGTGGAATGATTCCTTGCAGGTGCTGCGAAACCAAGCGCCAAGTAGCAGGTTGAAGCCTAAGATGCTGTGCAGGCCCTCGAAGGCCGAAGTGAACTGCTATTTTTACTTTCTGTCATGTATGGCCAGCCTGCGAGCCGATGTTTGTAATACATGACCTTGTTAAGAGAAACTTTGTAAGTCCATAAGGCCATGTACTCTTTTGTGCATTCGTTGTATTTCATTCCTATTTTGGTTGGTGGACATTCATGACATGCTTGTGCAAATTTTGGATTCTATTAACCATTTAAATGCTTCCGCTAGAATGCTCTATTTTAGGACGAGTAGTTGAGTATTTGGTATTGTTCTGTAACCCCCTCAACTGTCTGTGGTATGTGGCATCGGGTTCCAGCTGGACCTTCTATTATATACCATATGACGGATGGGGGCATTACAATTTGGTATCAGACTAGGGTGTCGGTCGTCTGTAATCAAATTCGTGGGCGAATTCTTTTAAGGGGTGGTGAGCACATGTATGTGCGTCATCGTTATAACATAAAAGAACCCATGAATGTCCACTTAGGAATGAAAAAATACATTTGTTTTGGGAACCTAAGTGTTCCAATGATTGCTTTTAGCAATTTGTGTGTCTCCTTATCAAGGATTTATGCTATTATAGGTGTCTAGAAGTGGTGCGGAGCAATCGGAGCGTCCGCAATCAGCGGAAAGTAGTGCACCAAGAGACGTGCCTACAACACCTCCTTCAGCAGAAACCATCAGATTGGTGGCTGAAGTAGTTTTTGCCATGATAAATGCCCAGCAAGTGTAGCACGCACCACCTGTTAATGAGCAAGAACCGATTAGAGTGGTAGTGTCGGGAGTAGTAGAGCGTGGGGCAGTTGATCAAGTAGCACCAAGAAGAGCCACGGAGAAATAGCTCAAGCACGTGATGAGCTTTAATCCCTCGATATTCGATCGGTTTGGAACGCCAACTCAAGTTGAGGATTGGCTCTCTACGATGAAGAGTTTCATGACCGCCACAGAAACTACAGAGTGGCAGAAGACCACAATAGCGACCTTCCTATTTGCCGGTGAGGCAAGGATGTGGTGGGACGATTTGGAGGTTCATCTCTTAGTGGGAAGACAACTTGCTGACGTGCCGATGGAGGACTTCTCAAGGTTATTCCTAGCTAGATACTTACCTTCTGCCCAAAAGCTTGAGATGGAGAATAAGTACCTTTGTTTGGCACAGGGAGAGAGAAGCGTGGATGAGTATCTCCACGAGTTAACTCGATTAGGTCGTTATGCTGGTACTATGTTTACTGAAGAAGAGAGGAAGACCAACCGATTTTATGAGGGTCTACAGAGCGACCTACAGCAACTCCTTGCTGGGCCTAAGGCGCAGGGCTTCCTAGCCTTGGTAAATGCGGCTCGGTCTTTGGAAAGGGTTGCAAGGAAAGTGCAAGAGAAGAAGTACCCAGTGGAGAAGAAGTCAGATTTTCAAGTGCCAAATACAAAGTCAGGTTTTCGCGGATGGAACAAGAAGCAGAAGACTTCGAGCTCAGCCCCTTCGCCTGGTACGATGGGGGCAAACCCTAGTCGAGCCCCAGGAGCCTGTTACAACTATGGAAAGGTGGGACATTTTGCAAGAGAATGTTGGAGCAGACGTGCAAAGTCCGAGAGGAGGCAAGGAGGAACTTGTGAGGAAAAAGGGAAGGTGGCGGAGTCGACCGCATCCCACCAAGCTCCGGCCCAGCCTAGAGTTTATAACCTTGGCCCTCAAGAGGCCATCAAACAAGCTGACGTGGTGACAGGTATGAGTTAAATTTATTATAGTTTAGCTTTTTGTTATAACTGTTACCTTTGTATGTGTTAGCTTATTTGTGTTGGTGCTAGGCTTTGTATTGATTTTCGATCGTCCGGCAAGAGCCTTATTTGTTACGGGAGCATCACATTCCTTCTTTTCCAAAAGATTCGTATCACTCATCGGAGTCCCTTCTTCGATGGCAAAGGACAAAATGGATGTGTTGTTGCCCAATGGGTGCTCATTGCGCGTGGATAGAATCTGCGTGGTAAAGTTGCGGATTAGGGATCAGGAGTTCGATTTGCAAGCGTCGGTGCTGCCGTTAGTGGAGTTCGACGTAATCTTTGGAATGGATTAGCTTTCGGAGCAGCGAGCCTGCATTGACTGTAACCAAAAAGAGGTTAATTTGGGACTGAATACTGAGCCGGAGACTAGGTTTGCGGGCTTGAAAGGGTCGAGCAAGATTATGATGTCGGCTCTTCAGGTGATTAAGGCAGGTCGGTCTGGGGCTGAGTTATTTGTCATTTCAGTACAGGCTTCAACGCCTAATCCTAGTCTAGACAGTATTGCAGTGGTGTCCGAGTATCCTGATGTATTTCCAGACGATCTCCCGGGAGCCCCTCCTCAACGGGGGATTGATTTTACAATTGAGCCGATGTCGGGTGCCAAACTGGTGTCACGCTCTCTGTATTTGATAGTGCCTAAGGAGATGGCGGAGTTGAAGGTACAACTGCAAGATTTGTTAGAGCAAGGGTATGTGCATCCAAGTTCGTCGCCTTGGAGCGCATCGGTCCTTTTCGTTAAGAAGAAAGATGGGAATTTGCGACTTTGTATTGATTATCGGGAGTTGAGCAAACTTACGGTAAAGAATAAGTATCTGATCCCAAGAATTGACGATCTATTTGATCAGTTAGTTGGGTCAACAGTATATTCGAAGCTAGATCTGAAATCCGGAGACTACCATTTAAGGATAATGGAATGTGACATCCCTAAGACAGCGTTAAGGACGCGGTTTGGACATTATGAGTTTACGGTCATGCCGTTTGGGCAGACCAATGCGCCATTCGTGTTTATGGATCTAATGAACGGGACGTTCAGAGAGTGCCTGGACCAATTCGTGATAGTGTTTATCGACGACATCTTAGTGTACTCGTAGTGTGAGGATGATCACTTCAAGCATCTGCATATGGTGTAGGAGATGTTGAGGAAGAATCAGTTGTATGCTAAGTTCTCCAAGTGTGAGTTTTGGTTGTCCTCAATAGCGTTCTGGGGCATATTGTTAGTGGTAAAGGGATTGCGGTGGATCTGGCGAAGATAGCAGCAATTCAGGAGTGGCCTGAGTTGGCTACGGTGGCGGAAGTCCTGAGTTTTCTGGGGCTTGCCGGCTACTATAGGCGCTTCGTGGAGAATTTCTCACGGATCGCGCTACCACTCTCGACATTGACAAGGAAAGATCAAAAGTTTATATGGACGCTTGAGTGCGCGCAGGATTTTGAAGAGTTCAAGAGGCGGTTGATCTCGGCACCTATCTTGTGTTCGCCGAGTGGCCGAAGGATTTGAAATTTATAGTGATGCTTCAGGCAGTGGTTTGGGCTATATTCTACTACAGCATGGGAGAGTAATAGCATATAAATCATGACTGTTGAAGGTCCATGAGAGAAATTATCAGTTCCATGATTTGGAATTAGCGGTCGTGATATTTGCTATAAAGCTGTGGAGGCACTATCTGTACGGTTTAAAGGTTGAAATTTACATCGATCATAAGAGCCTGAAGTACTTACTAGTCCAGAAGGACCTGAACATGAGGCAGCGAAGGTGGATGGAGTTCTTGGGAGACTACACTTTCAAGATACATTATGTGCCTGGGAAAGGAAATGCAATGGCGGATGCTTTGAGTCGTAGGGCTCCGGCGCAGGCCAACTGGTTGGCGGTGCATGATGAGAGATTAGTCCGTGATTCGGAGGCATTGGAGATCTCTTGTGTCGACAAGAAGTCTCGTGCTGAAGCAATATTGTGTTGGACGGAGGTGCAGTAGGACCAAGCTGATAGGATTCGGCAGGCTTTGGTTCAGGATAACACTATGAAGCAGGCATTGGATGAATCATTGGATGGGTCAAATTCCCAGTTTGCAGTTGTGGATGGACTGCTAAGGAAGGACGGTCGCCTATGCATTCCTAGTATGGATAGTCTTCGGGAGGAGTTGATGTACGAGGCTCATAATACCAAGTACTCAATCCACCCGGGGAGCACGAAGATGTATAGGGACATGAAGAAGTTGTTCTGGTGGCAAGGGCTGAAGAAGGATGTAGCACTGTATGTGGCAAAGTGCCAAATATGTGCCTTAGTAAAGGCGGAGTGCCAGAAGCCCGAAGGTTTCTTAATGTCCTTGCCTATCTCGGAATGGAAGTTCGACGACATATCCATGGATTTTGTGCACGGTTTGCCAAAGTCGCAGAAGGGAAATGACGCAATTTGGGTGGTCGTAGATAGATTGACAAAAGTGTCGCATTTCATTCCAAATAAAAAGGAAGATCCGGTGAAAAAGTTAGCCAAGCTCTATTTGGATAATATTGTACGATTACATGGTGTGCCCCGCAGTATTATTAGTGACCGAGATGGGCGCTTCACGTCCATTGACTAGAGGCTGGTGCATAAGTTGTTGGGAACTAAGCTGAGTTTCAGCACAGCCTTCCATCCGCAAATGGATGGTCAGACCGAGAGGGTCAATAGGACGATGGAGGATATGCTCTGCATGTGCATCCTAGATTTTGGAAAACACTGGGAGGATCACCTGTACATGGTAGAGTTTGCATATAATAACAGTTTTCAAGCAAGTATTGGAATGGAGCCTTTTGAGGCCCTATATGGGAGAAGGTGTCGCACACCGTTGTCTTGGTTGGAGGCAGGCTAGTCAAAGTTATTCAAAAGTAAGGCGATGGAAGAAGCCACTTCAATGGTACGTATGATTCAGGAATGGTTAAGGATCGCTCAGGACAGGCAGGCAAAATACTATAATGGCAAGCATAGGAATGTGGAGTTCAGTGTTGGCGATTGGGTGTATCTGAAAATCAAGTTGTTCAAGGGTGTATCGCGGATTAGATGGTTGAAGAAGCTGATTCCGAGATACATTGGATCGTTTGAGATCCTTAAGCGTATCAATTGAAGTTGTCGGTGGAGCTGAGTGGACTACACGATGCATTCCACGTATCGGTGTTGCGGAAGGTGGTTCAAGAGCCTTCACAAGTCGTTTCTGTCGAGCAAGTACCGATTGATAGTGGGTTGACGATGAAGGTCAAGCCAGTTTGCATTGAAGACTTTGAAGTCAAACGGCTCCGCAACAAGAAATTTCGAAAGGTTAAGGTCCGTTGGGATAACTGCAGACATGATTAGCTTTCTTGGGAGCGAGAGCAGGCTATGTTGGAGGAATATCCCGAACTATTAAACTCAGGTAATATTTTAATTTTTTTGTGTACCCTTTTTTTAATTTCATGGACAAAATTCTTTAAGGGGTGGAGATTTGTACCAGCCCGAAATTTAGAGTTGAAACGGGCAGTGTTTGTACTAAGTTTTGATCTTGGTAGGGTTAACACGGCCTGTGACACGGGCGTGTCACACGGCCGTGTCATGCTCGGGTCGTCCAGTGAAGGACACGGCCTGGGACACGGGCTGTCCCAGGGCGTGTCAGTGCACACGGCATAGGGCACGGGCGTGTCACATGACCGTGTACTTCTCTGGAATATTTTGGGTTTTCTGTCGACTGTCAGACACGGCCGTGTACTGGTTGACACGGGCGTGTCAAATCTGACATGGGCGTGTCATCACCCATATCCACCAAGCGATGTGATGCTTGGCATGGTAGTTATTGGTGACATAACCCCTAGTTACGGGCGTGTCGAAGACCCGACACGGGCGTGTTAGGTTGGGACACGGGCGTGTCCCAACCCGTGTCCATTTCTGTGCTCGATTTGTGTGGCTTGATCGAGGCACATGACCTGGAACACGGCCGTGTGCAAAGCCGTGTTCGGCCCAGGATTAAAGATTTCAGGCTAATCTTAGTCGTTCATTTTCTTTAAATAAGATCTAATGGCCCAGATGAGTTCCTGCTTGTGTTTAGTATGGGATTAGAGGTTTAATTCCTCATTCCATCTTTAACTCCCTCTTTCTATGAAGTTAAAGAGAGAAGAGATCAAGGAAGAAGGAATGGAGGAATCCGGCTGCCGGCGGAGCATCGGCGCACCAATCTGAGAACTGGACCGGATCCGTGGAGAGAATTCTTTTGCGAAGCTTTCTATCCGACTAGTTTTTCATGGCGCCGAAGCGGACTTTAAGGGTAATGATTTTCAACTTGAGCACTTGAAGCTTTTCTTCCTTTGCATGGGAAAACCCACTCCCGTGAGTTTGCGGTGAGTGTGCGGAGTTCCTTGGGGTAGATATGTGAAGTCACCCTTTTTAGAGTCCGGAATCGATGTACGGGCATAGGCATTGTGTGTGAAGCCTACCCGGACGTGTTTGTCTGGATCGGTGATGTTGCATTGCATGAATAGCCGGATAAGACTCCGTGCGTTGTTTTCGGATTTCTATGCGGTAGATTGCGGCAGGGATCCTTGGTGATTAACTCAAAGACGCACCCGGAAAACTGGGCAGAAACATAATTCTGCTAACTTGGCGGCCGGGGAGTCAGGCTTGAACATAACTGGGTTATGTGTTGTTTGGAAATGATTTAGGATCCGAGTGAAGCTTGGCCCCCACGTACGTCTTAAAGTGACTAGGCAGCGTGAGCAACGGGCGGGTGGATACGGACCTGGGCTATGTTGTTTGGTGTTTGAGGCCCTAAAGTGGAACTGGCCGTTGGCAAAGTTGGGAGTCTTGGACTATGGTCGGAAGGACTCAAAAATGCTCACATAGCTTGCCATCCTAAGGATGGTGGTGAAGCCACAGAATTGACCGGATTCACCATGAATGTGCCCTGAGTGCACGGGGTGTTTGGCCGAGCGATCCTACACCTGTGGCGAAAGTCTTTATATGCACTTTATTATTTAGTTGGGCTAACGTTATGCAGGGAAGGAGCACCGCCGCCCGAATAAGGGGGCGGGGTTGTTATATTTTGGTCAGCTTTAGCTGATCGTTGCTCTATTTGCCACCATGCGGTTGAATGATTGCTTGCAGGTGCTGCGGAACCAAGCGCCAAGTAGCAAGTTGAATCCTAAGCTGTTGTGCAAGACCTCGAAGGCCGAAGTGAACTGCTATTTTTATTTTCTGTCATGTATGGTCCGCCTGCGAGCCGATGTTTGTAAGACATTAACTTGTTAAGAGAAACTTTATAAGGCCATAAGGCCATGTACTCTTTTGTGCATTCGTTTTATTTCATTCCTATTTTGGTTGGTGGACATTCATGCCATGCTTGTGCAAATTTTGGGTTCTATAAACCGTTTAAAAGCTTCCGCTAGAATGCTTTGTGTTAGGACGAGTAGTTGAGTATTTGGTATTTTCTGTAACCCCTCTGACTGTTCGTGGTATATGGCGTCGGGTTCCAGCTGGACCTTCAGTTATATACCATACGACGGATAAGGGCGTTACACTATGGAAGAGTCTTTAGCACTTATGAACTAAATGACAAGTTTCTCATATCATTAACCAAGGACTGGGATACCAAGCTCTGTGCCATCAGAGAAGTGGCCAGACTTGCAGATACTCCTCCACCAACCTTGTTTAGAAAATTATTGTCTTATGAAATGCAGCTAAATGCCAGAAAGGAAGAGGAGAAAAGCAGCAGGTCCTTTGCCAAAGATAAGTCTGTGGCTTTCAAAGTTGAAGCTACAAGGAAGGGTAGGAGAAAGACTCCTCCTCCCAGAAAAGTTTATGATACTGATTCAGGAAGTTCAGACACAAGCACATCAGATTATCATAACTCTGATAAGGATTTTATTGCCTTTTCAAGGCAATTCCAGAGGTTCCTGAAGAAAAAGAACTGGAGGAGCAGGCCATCTTCTTCTTCTTATTCTAAGGATGACTACTACAAGGGAAAGAAGAAAACCTCTAAAGAGGAAAGGTATGGTTCTAAACCTGGTAAACAAACTTATACGAAAATTATTTGTTATTGTTGCAGCAAGCCAGGACATATTATATCAGACTGTCCTGTCAAAAGAAAGGATTCTGGTGAGAAAAAGAAACACCAGTATAAAGGAAAGAAGGAGAAATCCTTTGTGGCCAAGAAGGAGAAAAGCTGGACTGACTCTTATTCATCAGAGTCAGAAAATGAACAGGATGTTGAGGCCTACATTGGGCTATTCTCAACTGAGGAAGATTCTGTAGAAACAGAATTCTTGCAGATGCTAGATGATATCAATAAAGCAGAAGACAGCCAGTGTATATGGCTAATGTCCATAACTGAGGATGGACTCAAACAGGAGAAGCCTGGTCCTAGTATGGTACAGTCTTCACCTTCAGTGTCAGATTATGTTACTAGCCCAGAGTCAGAAGCAGTTTCATCAAGAGATGAAGGTGGCTCTGAATCTGAAGGAGACATCAATCAACTGATTGATGATTATGGAGAGCTCATGCATGCCTTTAAGGAAAGCAGGCTCCTAGCCAAACAGTTGGCAAAGGAGAATGCCACTCTGAAGTTGGCTGCTTCAGAGTCAGCAAAAGTGTTGGATTTTAAGTTAAAAGAGATTAGTAAATTGAAGAACATAATTATTAGTCAGAGGGATGCAATTACTTTCAAGAATAACCATATTAGGAATCTTGAAAGTAGACTCCAAAAGAAGAGGGAGCTAGTTGCAAAGTTCTCAAAACCTAGTTCTGTGCTACCTTTGATAGATTCCTTCTCTTCCCAAAAGAGTAAGAAGGGATTAGGTTTCAAAGGAAGAATAAGAGTTGTTAATTCCAACAAGAAAGGCAAAGCTCCAGTTAAGCCACTTGCTTCCAAGGCTCTAATTTCTTTTAAAAAGGTGCTTCAACCATCTAACAGGTATGACCATGATAGTATTTATGGTTACTGTGAGCAAGGCAAGAGAAATGGCAAGGGTGCTTGTGCCTATTGGGCAGTCCATAAGAAAACCAAAATGGCCCATAATGGAACATTTGTGTTTGGTGTACCAGCCTCAACCGTCAAGGATAAGGTAGCAGCTAACTCACAAAGTCTGCCAGATTATTATCAAGCTAAGGGAAAGTCTGTTAGCAAAGCAGACTTAAGAATATCAGAAGCTATCAGGAGTATGCATTCTGAAAAGAAGGCAGCTGCAAATAGGGTTCAAGATATCCCAAGTACTTCTGCTGCCAGACAAGTCCATAAGCAAGCCTTGGCTGAAAGACTTAAGAAAAGAGCTGATGTACCAGCTAGTTTAAGAGCTGCAAACAACATTGTTGTTAAGCCAGTTCTTAAAATAAGGTACAATGTGCATGAGTGTTGGTGTTGTGGTAAAGTGGTCCACTATGTAATTGATTATTGGTACAATGAGAGTGTCCAGAGAAGTAATGGTGGCTTACTTGTCAGAAGAACTACAGGTAGGCATGTTCAGTTTAAGTCTAACTTGCACCTAGGACCCAATAAAATTTGGGATCCTAAGGTTAAATAATATATTTGATGCAGGTAAGTCCAAGTGGTCATACCCTACATGGTACTTGGACAGTGGAAGTTCAAGGCACATGACTGGAACAAGGAGCATGTTAAAGGAATACACTACTATTGAGAATGGTCCCAAAGTTATCTTTGGAGGCTCAAAAAAAGGGGTAACTAAAGGTTTAGGTAAAATAACTAATGGCATAGTAACTATCGCACAAGTAGCTTATGTAAAAGGTTTGAAACATAACCTTATAAGCATAAGTCAACTACGTGATCTTGGCTATGACTTTTCTTTCCTCAAGGATGAGTGTCAAATTAGAAGGTCAAGTGACCAAGGGGTTATCGTGACAGGCACTAGGAGAGGAAATGTTTACTGCCTAGATTTTGAGTGTGAGAGTGAGGACTCTTCTATTTGCCTTGTTACAGATGAGAAAGTTTCTTATTGTGTCTAATGGCACAAGAGGCTAGCTCACCTGAACTACAAGACCATAGGCAGACACTTTAAAGAAGAGTTGGTGAGGAATGGTCTTGAGGTTAAGTGCATTAAGTAGGGAATCTGCTCAGCTTATCAAAAGGGAAAGCAGACCAGGTCTTCCTTCCAAAGTCTTGATACCAAAGACTCAGTGAGGTGTTTATACCTCCTACATATGGATCTATTTGGTCATATGCAAGTTCATAGTCTAGGTAGGAAATTCTATACCCTTGTGGTGGTTGATGACTTTTCCAGGTTTGCTTGGGTATTCTTCCTAAGGATAAAATCTGAAACCCCAGATATCTTCCAAATTTTTGTCAAGAAAATTCAGAATGAACTTAATAGTTCTATGGTTAAGATCAGAAGTGACATTGGGACTGAGTTTCAATCTGAATGCATGACAAAGTTCTGTGAAGGGCTTGGGATTCATCAGGAATTCTCCTCACATAGAACTCTCCAGCAAAATGGAATTGCTAAAAGGAAGAACAGAACTCTAATTGAGGCAGGAAGGACCTTGTTAAATGACACTTCTCTCCCAGAATATTTCTGGGCTGAGGCAGTAAATACTGCTTGTCATGTTCTCAATAGAGCTTCCATCACAAAAAGCCACAAAAAGACTCTCTATGAGATTCTAAAAGGCAGAAAACCTAATTTATCCTATTTCAGGATTTTTGGTAGCTAGTTTTATG
Organism: Platanthera zijinensis; assembly: GCA_039513925.1. Taxonomy (NCBI): domain Eukaryota; kingdom Viridiplantae; phylum Streptophyta; class Magnoliopsida; order Asparagales; family Orchidaceae; genus Platanthera; species Platanthera zijinensis. The sequence continues at coordinate 127,086,612 of CM077092.1, forward strand.
TACTTAACAATGGTAAGTCTTATTTAACTATGTCAACTGCTAAGTCCCAAGAAGGGATATTTGTTGGGTACAACAATAATAGTAGGGCATATAGGATCTATACCTTGACTACACAAGTTGTAGAAAAATCTGTCCATGTTGTCTTTGATGATTCTAAGTTGATTAACTGTGAGCTGCCAAGCACTTCTTCTAGTCCTGCAGGTTTAAAAGATAAGATGGACAATTAGACCATCAGGAAAGATAAACCGGCAGGCCAAGAGATTGAAGATAATGGATGTTGTCAAGTTAGAGCTCAAGACTTACAAGCTGAGAATGAAGAACAACCAGCTGAAGACATTGAGAATCAGCAAGCTGAACGAAATGAAGAACAACAAGCCGAAGAAAGATTGCCTCTAGCTGTGAGACATTTAAGAGACCATCCAGCTCACCAAATCATTGGTGATGCAAGTCATGATGTAATGACCAGAAGCAAGAGCTTGAACTCAGCACTATATTCAAGCTTCCCGTCTCAAATGGAACCAAAGAAGTTTGAAGAGGCTATACAAGACTCATACTGGATTGGTGCTATGCAGGAAGAGCTGAACCAATTCAAGAGATGCAAAGTCTTGAAACTTGTTCCAAGGCCTAAGGGACATAATATTATAGGGACTAAGTTGATCTACAGGAATAAGTTAGATGAAAATGGCATTATTGTTAAGAACAAGGCAAGATTGGTGGCAAAAGACTACAGGTAGTAGAAAGAATAGACTTTGACCAGAACTTTGTCCTAGTAGCAAGGCTGGAAGCAATAAGACTATTCCTTGCCTATGAAGCTTATAAAGAATTCAAGGTCTTCTAGATGGATGTCAAGTTAATATTCCTGAATGGAGATCTAAAAGAGGAAGTATATGTGGATCAGCCATCAAGTTTTGTAGATTCTCACTTTCCCAATCATGTTTATAGTCTTAAGAAAGCTCTATATGTGTTGAAACAAGCCCCTAGAGCATGGTATGAAACATTGTCTACTTTCCTCATTGAGAACAAATTCTTAAGGGGGAAAATAGACAAGACCCTATTCCAGAGGGAATCAAAGGGCAAGATCATCCTAGTCCAGGTATATGTTGATGACATAATCTTTGGATCTATTGAGAACAACCTTTGTAGAAAGTTTGCCAACTTATGCATGGGAATTTGAGATGAGGAGCATGGGTGAGCGAAAGTTCTTCTTGGGACTCCAAGTAAGACAGACTGATGATGGCCTGTCCATATCCCAGTCTAAGTTCATCGGGGAGTTGATTAAAAAATATGGCATGGAGACTACCGCCACCATGAAAACTCCAATGGGGTCAAGTATGCCTATAAGCAAAGATAAGGCAGGGAAACCTATTGATGAATCTTTGTATAGAGGGATAATTGGCTCATTACTATACTTAACTGCAAGTAGGCCTGAAATCATGTATGCTACATGTGTCTGTTCTAGATACCAGGCATGCCCTAAAGAGTCTCATTTTTCTGCTGTAAAGCGAATTCTAATATATCTTAAGGGCACACCAGGTCTTGGTCTATGGTACCCTAGAAATAGAGATTTTCTGCTAACAGGTTTTTCAGATGCAGACTTTGTAGGCTGCAAGGAGGATAGGAAAAGTACCATAGGTACATGCCAATTCCTAGGTGGAAGATTGGTGTCACGGAGCAGCAAAAAGCAGATAAGTGTTGCTATATCCATAGCAGAGTCTTAATATATTGTAGCTACGAGTTACTGTGCTCAGTTTTTGTAGATACAACATCAACTAGAAGATTATGACATCAAGATAAGTAGAATTCCATTATATTTTGATTCTACTAGTGATATATCAATTGCTAGAAACCACAATTCACATAGCAGAACAAAACTCATTAAAATTAGGTACCATTTTATTAGAGAACATGTTGAGAAAGAAGACATAAGTCTATAGTTTGTTTCTACTTATAAACAAGTAGCTGACATATTCACTAAACCTCTAGATGAAAATAAATTAAATTATTTTAAAATTGAATTAGGCATGTTGAACCTGGAATAAGATGATATGTTAAGAAAAGTTCTACTCAACATATGACTAAGTAAAATATGTGTCAACACATTATAAATGTCTCGACACAAATATGTAATGTGTGTCGAGACCATAGTGTCTGTGTGGACACACAGAAGTTGGTGTCGACACATAGAGTTTTTAAGACTCTATACCCTCTATCGAGACCTTAGTAGTCTGTGTCGACACACAGAAGTTGGTGTCAACACATAGATTTGTCAAGACTCTAAACCCTTTGTCGAGACTTTAGCAGTCAGTGTCTACACAAACAAACTTATGTCGACATACGGAACTCTAATTTCAGCGTTCCTTTTGACCTACCCTATTTAGAAAAGTATAAATAGAAGGAAATGAGACCTTGTCGACTATGCTCTCAGAAATCTCGAGACTAAACCATCAGTGTCGACAAGAAATTTTTTCTTCTCTCTCTTCAACTTCCATTTCTTTTCTCTCCAATGGCGCCCAAGATGGACAACAATATTAACGAAGGTTATGAGCTTGTCCGAGAAGCATTCAACAATGTTGAACAGGAAATCAAGGCGGTTGTTAACTTAATCAAAGCTGCTGTACTGGATTATCTAGTTTCTGTACCATCAAGGATTTGGAAGAAGGAAGTTCTAGAATTCTATTCCAACGCTTCATTAAATTCTAATGGACATAAGATTAAGTCTACTGTTCATGGAGAAAAGATAAAAATAACTCTCAAAAGTCTGAGCAAAGTCCTTCAACTTCCAAGGATTAAAGAAGAGACTTAGATTGATTCTAATTTAACTACTGAAACCCTAAAGTGGTGTGGGCTGCCCTCAAACACCAACATTGGATTATCCATGACTAGGAAAGGGATGAACACCAAAGGAAAGTTTTTATCTAAAATTATTAGAAAAGTAATTCTCTGCAAAACTTGGGGGCATGATAGGATCTCTTCCTACATGTTCAGCCTCATGACCAGAGTCATCTTCAAGGTGAAGACTGACTGGAGTGTTGTAAACTTTAACAAGATTAAGGAAAATATTAAGAAGCCAAATCTAGGAAGAATCTTAAGTCTGTATCTGGCTGTCAGCATACCTGATGTACTAAACCAGATTGCTGGTTCCAAAATTAACAACATTAGGAGAATGGGTATAAGAATCCTGTCTAGGTGGGACAAAGTATTGTTCAAGGAAGAACCTGCCCCGAAGCATCAGTCCAAACAGGTCACTAAAACAAAGAAAGCTCCTGCCCAAGATGTGGACTCCTCCAGTGACTCAGAAGAAAGGGTTCAATTCAGTTATGATGATGATAACACTGAAATACCCAAGAATTCTCCCAATCAAACACCTAAAACTGAAGATCAAATCCAGGGGAGACTGACCATCTAACAGATAATCAAGAGATATCAGTCCCAGGGGGAGATATCAATGCAGTTGATCTAGACAGTGAGACTACAAATCTCATTGTTATGGAAGTGGTTTAGGACATCAACACAGCTACTGAAATTTCAGAAAAAGAGGCACAAGATGTGCATATTCCTGATCTAACAGCACAACCTCAGAATCCTATACATGAGATAGTCCAAGAACTGGAAACTTACTTCTGGGGGAGCATGAACAATTAAACAAGGAAGACACTCCTTCTGATATTCAAACAGATGCAAGGGTTGAGGGGGAGGCACCTGACCTAGCCCTAGGACAAGGAGAAGATGCTCCAGAACAACAAGTGGAACTTGACAGTTCTTCTGATTCTGCTGATGAGCAAGAAACCTCTAGGATAAAGAAAAGGAAGTTTATGGAGCTAAGGAAAAAAGAGCTCTAGATATAAGAAAGCCTTAAACGATGGATCCTCAACTACTGCTCCTACAATGGACTTTAGTTCTCTGTTAGTGCAACTGCAGGTCAAGCTTGATGTGCAAAGACTTGCAGTAGAAAAGTATGTGGATGAGAGCCACAAAGAGTTGTAGTTTAGTCTTGCACAGGACATCAAATCTATAAGTTTTAAAGTAAATTTGCTTAAGAAGAAAATGACATATTGCTTCCATAAGGGAGGCAATGTTGTGGTCTATATTGCCATGCAACAGCAAGAGACAAAGTCTCAGGTAGATGATTTGGTTGTCAAGCAATGGTACGTGTTAGTGAACCAGCTAAGAATGAATGAGAATTTGATTGACATGAATTCAATTACTTTGACAAAATTGGCTGAACACACCATTGCAATACAAACTCAAATAGACACCAAAGAATCTGCCTATAGAAGCACAGATCACACTGGATCTGGGAGTAGTTGATAAAGCTATCAAAACTTCTGAGTCTGCAATTTCAGCTCAAATAAAGAAGTTCAAGGACTACTACACTACTGGAAATTATCATATAGAAGATCAATTAAGATTTCAGAAGAATGGTCTCAGAGACCATATTGCTAGAGAAGTCATAAAGGGGGAGAGAGTTCTTGTCAAAGCTTGCTCTGATCATGCTAAATAGATATCTAACAGCATCAGAGCTACCTTGGGATATCCACCCTTATTTGATGACACAAATACTACAGAATATGGATGCCAACCTGCACTCTTGGAGAGGATGCAACCTGAAGTAGCTCAAGTAATATATCCCCCTCCTAAGTATGAAGAAATTCAACAGGCAGTCCAAAATATGTACAGCCCTGCACTGGAAAAATTGCCATTAATTTTTTAAGAAATGGATATGGCTGATTCTGCTTTGCTTAAAGAGAATAAGGCTCAGTTATCGAAGAAAAGATTCAGAGAATAGGCAGAGGCTAGACCTGATTTGGAGAAATGGAGTCCAACATCCAGAGGCATCATCTTAACTGCATGGAATGAAGTTACTGATAATCAATATGATAGGGGTACGTGGTACACCAAACAAGAGTGGGACAAATATCTTGCACAATAAGAAGTAATCCACAAATTCAGGAAGTACTTTGATGTAGGGTGGGTCGTGACACGCGATTGTTTATGCTAACGGAACAACCAACATCACAGAACATGAAAATAAAGAGAAGGGCTCCGACCAAAAGGGAACGAAAAGGGGTCGGTTGGCTCCCAAAAATCTGGGACTCAATACCACGTCCTTAGGACCTACCTCTCCAACAAGCACACAACTCACCGTAAGCCGGACTCGATACAACATCCTTAAGACCAACCTCTCCAACAAGCACACAACTCACCGCACCTACACAAGCATCTAAACTTTTAACTTGAGCCATTTCAAATGCAGCAAAAAGATTTATTTTGGAGCGGAGAAAACTTCAAAAGGCGGTCGAGTTCAGGTTGAGGTTAAATCCCTTGTTAAAACAAAGAGTGCCAAACTTGGAGAGCAAGTCAAGGCTAGGCCTAGTTTGCTCCCGCAATGGATCTTCCAATCCGGAATACCAGAGATTCAACAACAACGAAATCGAATCAAACTTGCAAGCGATGTATTAAAGATCACAGAAAAGACGGTTCGAATACCACCTCCACAAATCTCACAAGAAGAAAACACTAGGGAGGAGAGGGATTACCCAACCAAGAAGATCAAACACACAAGATAAGTGGGAGAATCACTCTCTCCACGGAACCAGCGGCTTCACACCTAATGGGGCTGCAACCTTCTTCCTCGGAGTCGCACCTATGGAAGCCATGCCGGAGTCGCACCGAACGGGATGGAGATCACAAGGGGGGAAGGCTTCACATCTTGGGGCGGCAAGAGGAGAGACCTCCTTGGCCGAAATTTCACAAGAGTGAAGTAGGGTTTTTTTTTCTTATTCAATGTTGTAACTCATCATAATAGCCTCATTATATAGGAGTTACAAAACACATCCAACCGTCCAAGATGGAGATGAAATCTCATCCATCTGGGCGGTTAAATACACACCAAATATTTAAATGCAGGAAATAAAAATAATACAAGTCCTCAAGTGAATATAAAATTATTAACAAAGTATGGAATAATTTTATATTCACAAATAGTTAAATAAAATATTAAAACATGATATTTTAAAGAAATTAATCTTCAAGTGGGCCTAGCACGCCGCGGACAAAGGTTGTAATGCGGGCTTCCGTTAGCATCATCATTGCGCCTAAAGTCTTTATGTTGTAGCGCCTCGACAACCGGGTCAACATCAAGTAGCATCGGGGGGGCCGCGCCATCAATCCTCCCCCACTCAAAATCATGTATCACCGATGCATGGTCCAAGAGATAGCGGCGTAGAAGCTGGGCATCCAAACGTTGAAGCTCGGTTGCGAGGACCCATGAGTCGTTTGAAGACGGGCGGTCACACCAACGGATGAGGAAGCGATAGGTAGCACCATCAGGAGTAGTAAGTTTCTCAGCAGCGAGAATCACATCTGGAGTCCGAAATGTCTTCGGAAACCTAGGAAACATGTCAGCAGTAGGAATAAAAGAAGGCAACTTACCATCCGATGTTATACCTGTGGGGACCGAAGGAGAGAGATCATCCAAACTACCACTCCCCAACCCATCAAAATTTTTAGTGGAGGGAGAAGATGACAAAGAATCCAACTCTTGCGGAGGCGAAACAAACGGCGTCAAATCTCAGACATTAAAAATAGGGGAGATACCCCAATCAACAGGAAAATCCAACACGAAAGCGTTGTCACCTAGCTTCTTTATAATCTGAAAAGGGCCAGCGCGCTTTGGTGCTAACTTTTTAACGGTGCCAGTTGGCATTCGTTCGGGAACTAACCGGACTAAAACCAGATCGCCGACTTTAAAGTGTGACACCCTCCTATGTATATTAGCATGCGTTTGATAAGACTCGTATTGATCAGTCAAGGTAGCTCGTATACGTGCATGTAAGTCATGAATATGTTGGGCAAAGGATTGTGCAAACTGACTCTTTTTGTACGTTGGAGGCAATGGGACCAAGTCAAGTGGGACAGGGCCTTGTACCCGTGAATAATTTTTATAGGAGACATACCCGTGGACCTATTTTTTGAATTATTGTAGGCCAATTGGGCATGTGGAAGAAGTAAATCCCAAGTGCCTTTGTGATCGCTCACTAGATATATAAGAAGATTTTCTAGGCTTCTATTGACTACCTCCGTCTGCCCATCAGTTTGTGGATGATAAGCCGCGGAGAATAGTAATTTTGTTCCCATAAGAATCCACAAGGTTTTCCAAAAGTAGCTAGTGAATTTTACGTCCCTATCCGAGACAATAGTCTTCGGCACTCCGCGGTGACTAACGACGTCCTTAAAATACATCTTCGCTATGTGAGAAGCGTCGTTGGTCTTACTACATGGAATAAAATATGCCTTTTTGGAGAACCTATCCACAATGACGAGAATAGAGTCGTGACGTCAAAGGGTGGGGGGAAGGCCCAATATGAACTCCATGCTCACGTCTTCCCACGGTACGGACGGGAAAGGTAGCGGGGTGTACAAACCTATATGTGACTTAGTACCGTTAGAAACTTGACATGTACGGTAACTGTTCACTACTCTCCCAACCATCGCCTTTAGTTTAGGCCGATAGAATTTCTCCTCGACGAGCATAATCGTTTTGTCTCTCCCAAAGTGTCCACTCAAGCCACCACTATATAACTCTCAAATGATGTGGAGTCGCAAAGAGGAGCGAGGGATACACAATTTCCCGTGCTTGAACAGATAACCGCCCCTAAGTGAAAAGGCTGTGATGGTCGTGGGAGAGCTATCCTGGGAAGATAAATATGGCTCCTGAAAATCAGGGCATGTGGCGTATTCATCCTTTATGCGCTCGAACCCTACCACGTGGACTTGCATGGAGGAAAGCAAGAGGGTGATGCGAGTGAGTGCGTCGGCGACTCGATTTTCGGACCCCTTAAGGTGCTTAAGATTAAATGTGTATTCCTACAAGAAGGATACCCATTTAGCGTGGCGCGGGCTGATTTTGTGCTGACCGTTGATGAATCGTAATGCTTCATGATCAGAGAGGATGACAAACTCCTTAGAAATGAGATAGTGCCTCCAATGATGTAAACACCTAACGATCGCATAAAACTCCCTATCATAATTGGAATAATTTAACTTAGCGCCCGCTAATTTCTCACTAAAATAACTAATCGGGTGACCCTCTTGACTCAAGACACCTCCAATTCCTACATCAGATGCATCACAAGTAAGCTCGAAGACCTTGGTGAAGTCAGGGAGACGCAACACCGGTGCTTCGGTCATAAGCTCTTTAATACGACGGAATGCAAATGTGGCAGATTTTGTCCATGTGAATTCGCCCTTCTTCTTTGTTGGGTAATCCCTCTCCTCCCTAGTGTTTTTTTCTTGTGAGATTTGTGGAGGTTGTATTCGAACCTTCTTTTCCGTGATTTTTAATGCATAGCTCACAAGTTTGATTCGATTTCGTTGTTGTTAAATCTCTTGTATTCCAGATTGGAAGATCCATCGCGGGTCCAAACTAGGCCTAGCCTTGACTTGCTCTCCAAGTTTGGCACTCTTTGTGTTAACAAGGGATTTAATATCAACTTGAAGTCGCCCGCCTTTTTAAGTTTTCGCTGCTCCTAAATAAAGCTTTTTGCTGCGTTTGAAATGGCTCAAGTTGAAAGTTTAGATGCTTGTGTAGGTGCAGTGAGTTGTGTGCTTGTTGGAGAGGTAGGTCTTAAGGACGTTGTATCGAGTCCGGCTTACGGTGAGTTGTATGCTTGTTGGAGAGGTAGGTCCTAAGGACGTGGTATCAAATCTCTGATTTTTGGGAGCCAACCGATCCCTTTTCGTTTGCTTTTGGTCAGAGCCCTTCTCATTATTTTCATGTTCTGTGATGTTGGTTGTTCCGTTAGCGTAAAAAATTTCGTGTCACGACCCACCATACCTCAATTTTGTATCAGAGGGAGGTTGTAACGCGGGCTTCCGTCAGCATCATCATTGCGCCTAAAGTCTTTATGTTATAGCGCCTCGGCAACTGGGTCATCATCAGGTAGCGTCGGGGGGGCTGCGCCATCATACTTGAAGGCTGGAAAATCCCTGTAAATTCCATAGAGCCTTGCAAGTACTTCCCTAAACCATTCCACTCTTTTGAAAGGAAAAATCTTAAAGCTACTCAACTTAAGGCCAAGGACATCAAAGGTAAGAAGCCTTTTGCTGATGCTGAAGCTGAAGTCAAAGCTACTATTCAGACAGGCAAAGGAATTGTCATCAAGGAACCAGACTAAGTTTAGCTTTAAACTAACTAGGTTTTAGAAGAACTATATAAACTTTTTGTTGTTCTTATAAGAACCTTGTAATCTTATTCTGGTTAAATGATATAAAGAAATCCTTGGTTGATAATACTATATCTATGTCTCTGAGTTGCAAGTTTTTTCTTTATGATGTTTCATTTTGGATATTTGTGTGTAATATGCTATTTTTACTTATGAATAACCCTGTTTGAAATGTTTGTATACATCATTCTTGTTACTTTTATTATATTAGTGTATATCATTGACTATGGGTTATGACTTCTCCAAATAGGGGAGATTGTTGGGTATACTGAAAATTATGTACCAGATTTGGAGAAGCCTCACATAATTCAATGATATATGTTAGTTTGTATTTGATGGCATTTTGAGTTTACTTGTGTAGGCTAAAGATTGCAGAAAATATTCTAAGTACAAAAGTGTTGAGACACTTATAATGTCTCGACACCTTTGAAGGAGTAGTGTCGAGACGAGAAGCAAGGCTGTGTCGACACACTAGACTTGTGTCGACACACAAAATTTGAGTCGACAACAGCTGCATCGACACTCAGGACTAGTGTCGACACACTTTGACTAGAAGTGCTGACATTAGCAGAAGAAGCTATGTCGACACACAAGAATTGTGTCGACACATTCTACAAATGCTGCTTCGAGACTAAATAAAGAGCTGTGTCGATAGATTCTGAAGATGTCGACAACATCAAAGAAGTTGTGTCGGCACCAAGGAATTGTGTCGACACACATTACATTTGTGTCGACACCTTTTATATTTGTGTCTCGACACATTCAGCTGAGTCAAATAACTCTAAGTGCCAGATCTCAATACTGAAGACTTGACATCTGTCAGAATCATCAAAGCTGTCAGATATGTCAGAACTGTCAGATGTCAGTTAACTACCGGATCAGCCGGTTGCCTCTGACGAGATCTATAAAAGGAGTTGATCTATCACAGAATAGACATTGAAAAAAGGGAGGGAAAGTAAGAAGGAGAATCACTCCAAGAAGAATACACAAAATTCTATACAATAAGAAGAATCTAATTCAAGATCAGAGAAGTAGACAGCATCTCTTAAGATGTGTCAGTGTTTGTAGATTTATTTCTGTAAGGAAGAACAAGTTGGATCTACACCAACTACTCAAGAAGATTCAACCTAGGTTCTCTCTTTCAAGAAGATTTGGTTAAGCTAAGTCAGGTTGAATCAGATTCATTGCAGCAATGGTCAGGAGAAAGCAGATCCATCAAGATCTGATCAAGATTCCCTCACCTCTCTCTCTCTCTCTATCTGGGTGAATGAAGAAACATACACTTTAATCAGTTTTCTATAATATCTATTTTTAGATTTGAGTATAAGAGATTTCAATCTCTAAGTTATAAGCCTGTAATTATAAAGGCTGAGGTAGGGTTGTTTGCCTAAGGTAGGAGATTAAGTTCTCTGAGCTGTAGGCCTGGTGATAAGTGCTGATGTAGGGCTTGATTGCCTGAGTGGTAGGAGTGTGGATTCACTCTGAGGTAGGGTTCTTGGGAAGAGCCTGAGTTGTAGAACTTATTGAAGTCTGAGCTGTACGAACCAGTTTGGGTTCTGAGTTGAAAGATCTGAGGATCTGAGAAGGTGGAAGGAAGTTTGGCCGAATCTAGTGTACTCCTAGATAGGCGAAGGGGTAAAGTGGATGTACCCATCATTTGGGGAACCACTATAAATCTATATGTATGCTGTGATTGTATATTGTGTGTTGTGGTAGCTGTAGAGTTTTATAGCTGTACTGTGATTACTTTATTAACTGCCTAAGTAATATGGAATTGAACCTATTCACCCCCCCCCCCCCTCAAGGTGTTTAGACATTCTTGAAACAAATTCCTTCAGGCTATTTGTTGTTGTTGATGATGAAGAAGATGACTATCCGGCAACAAGGATTGGTATCAGGGGCCCTCTGTCACATTCAGACAGTGATACTGAGGCGGATGAAGATGTCAACAACAGTTTTGGGCTTAATTTCTCCAGAGGGAAGGTGGAACCGATTTCTCTTGGCCTAGGGAAGCTTTTAAGATTGATAAATATGGAAGAGGGGTGTTGCATCAATGACCATTAATGGCCATTAAGGTGAAATTTCGGCCAATGTGGTTCCATGCATCTAGCCACTAAAAGGAGCCTAGAGAAACTCTTGATCTTCTCAGCACTGATGGTGGAGATGAATCAACTCATTGGAATGAAGAGAGAGGGCCCTTGGCCTCCCTTGTCCATGAATGGCTCTCTTCCTCATTTTCTCTCCTCCATAAAGGGGGAGTGGAGTTTTTCTCTCTCCTAATCATCAAGGCAAAATTTTATGACTAATTCAGCCAAAAGGCACCCCACTAACCCATATTATTAATGGAAATAAGGTTATTCTATGTGGATTGGGCTTGAGCTTGAGTTAGCCCATTTGAGCTAGTTTGACTTAATACTAGGGTGGAGTTGACCTTGGTCAAATTGTCCTTTTGGGTTGCCCACAATGGGTCCTTGATGACCGATTTGCCTCCCCTAAGGTCTAAGTAGGGTTGAGTAGGGTTGGCTTGGCACCTTGGAGGTCACTTGACCCTTAATTAGGGCACTATGACCACTTTGGGGCTAGGGTTGACTTAGGTCAAATTAACCTTTTAGGTTGACCCTAATGAGTACTTAGTGACTCATTGGCCTCTCCTAAGGTCTAGGCAGACTTGGTTCGGGTTGGTTTGGTACCTTGGAGGTCTCTCGACCCTTAATTAGGGCACTTTGACCATTTTAGGGTTAGGGTTGACTTTGGTCAACTTGACCATTTTGGTTGACCCCAATGGGTCCTTGGTGACCCATTGACCTCCCTTAAGAGTTGGGATGTTGTGGTGGGGTCCTGGAACCAAGTTAAAGCCCTAAGGTCAAACCCTAGGTTTGGTGATTGGAAATTACTATTTGTAGACAATGGTGATCTTCACTATCATGTTAAAGGTCACATGGTCTCTTGAGCTTCCGAGGGTTTTGTCATGACCTAGTCATGACAAAACCAATATTAGGGGTCTAATTGAAAATGAGATGTTACAAATCAAATTTCATATGACAACATTCCTATGATTCCTGACCAAGTACAAGATGCACTTAATCAAGGGTAGATGGCTCAACATGATGGGTTATATGATAGCCAATACTATGATTAAGGTACAAAACAAGGTCTTATATATCAGGATGATGCTCAGTACTTTCAAGAAGGTGCATAGGGGGCTGAATCTTCTATTGTTGCTGACATTCCTCAAATTCCAATATTCAGCCCCACTGCTGATCAAATTATGAGGGCAAAAGGAAAATCTGTTGCTGAGGAAGAGGATGTTGCCAGGATGAGCATGAAGAGATTTAGAGAGGAGATGGAAGCAAGAACAAATTTTGAACAATAGAGTCCTCAGTCCAGAACAATCATTCTATCTGCTTGGGATGTGGTTATGAATAAGAATACAGAAAGGAGAAAGCTCTACAGCTCCCTTGAATGGGCTAAGCTTGAAAAGAATGAGAAGGATAAAAGAAAATTCAAAAAGGACAAGTGGTTAGGCACTTTGCCACAAGATGCTATGGAGCCTGTCAAATACTTTCCAAAACCATACAGCTACTTCCAGAGGCAGAAAGAAAATATGTCAGAAGAGAATGAAGAGAAAGATGTCAAGAAGCCCAGCAGGGGCATAGTGATAAGAGAACCATAAACCTAAAAGTGTTTATTATATTTCTTAAGGGATGAAGGAATTATGTCAATTTTGTATTATGCACATTATAAAACAATAATTTCTTCTATTTTATGAAAATAAGATGTTTGAAATTGTTTACATTATTTCTGTCTGCTGAAATGTTTTAGATGTTGTTTATGTGTTGGTGTATATCATTGTCCAAGGTTTTGACTTCTTCAAATAGGGGGAGATTGTTGGGTCCATTGTTCCTAATGCCCCAAATTTGAAGAAGGTGTTGGATCCCTAGTTGGATTTGGGCTAGGTTCACTAAGTTAGGATATGACCCAACATGTATAGACCAGGGTCATGGTTGTGTCCTAGAGTCTAGGTCAAGTCCTTTGAGTCAACAGTACAAAGGACTAGCCTCCAACACTGTTAGAGACTCAAGACTTTCAAGACTTAGAAAAAGGAGTTCTACGTTCGTCGATCTCCGGTCGACGAAAGTCGAGCTCAGCTTGACGAACATAGTTCTCAGCTAAACGAACTCAGTTCTCAGATCGACGAACTCTGAACAAAGTAATAACTCCTATCAAACCTCAGTCGACGAACTAAGAACATCAGCAAGAAGAACTCTGTTCTCTGGTCGACTAATAATGGATAAGGTGATTCAACACACAACATAAGAAAATATTCTAAGTCCAGACTGCAGACTCAGCTCGACGATCTTGGAACCCAACTGGACTAACTCTGTTCTCAGGGCTCAGCTCGACGATCTTAGATTCAGCTCGACGAACTTGATGCACAGAAGAAGAAAGTTATCAAGCAACATTCAGAGGTCGACGATCTTGGATCTCAGCTCGACGAACAGCCATTCTCAGCTCGACGAACTGTGGACTCAGGTCGACGAATCCAGTCTTGGAAATTTCCCTCTTCTGTCCTTATTACGTGGCAATAATTCCTGAGTAATTGGTGCTCTAATATTCTATGAATATTACCGTTAGACAAGAGCATTAATTATGCTCTTCATCAGAATTGTTGCCTGCCATTTTTATAAGGGATAATTGGGGAAACAAATCAATGCCAAAAATTTTCCAAGGCCGTCAGCATTAATTGCAGAAGGAATTTCAAAATTCAAATGGACATTTACGTTGGAAATATAAAAACAGAGATTTTTATTCCTGTGAACGATATGAGTCATAGAACAACATTCTTTTAGACATACATAATTCTTGAGATTGAAAATCGATCAGTCAAGAATCAACAGCGGCGAGACAAGAAGAAGAACAATTCTTAAGAAGAAGAACAACCTTCTAAATCAAGTGTCTTCTTCTCAGGAACTCTCTGAAGGACAACAATACTGCATCTGTCAAAATAGTTCCTGAAGTTCTTCTTGTCAAAATTGAAAGCTTGAAGGCTTATCACCATGCAGCAAAGCTTCCATCATCCTGAACAAGCAAAATCTCAGGGGGAGCTTTTGCTACTATCAAATCCACAAGTCTTCTCAGTTGTTTAAATTGAGAAAGAGAAGGCACAATCATTCTCTCACCCCCACTATAAAAAGGGGTGTCATCTCCCTTCAAAAGTGATTCCTTGGTTGCAAGTCTCCTGATCAAAAGACTTGAGGTTTGGTTGTTGAGCACCTGATCAAAAGCTCATTGGTGTCAGGCACCTGATCAAAACTCTGAGTTGATTCCTACCAGGGTGGTAGAAGAGTGGACGTACCCAGTTTGGGGAACCACTATAAATTCTCGTGTCGTTTGGTTGGCCTTTTTTCTTTTTGTTCTTGTTGTGGCTGTGATATTTAGGTTTTTCTGTGTTTACATTTATTTCTTTTTGATTTCTGTGATATAGTATCCAAGGTTGGGAGTACTTCTTATAATTCAGAAAAAGGTATACCGACATACTCTATTCACCCCCCCCCCCTCTAGAGTATATCAGATCTAACCCAAACTTTCAATTGGTATCAGAGGAGGTTCTTTTGGTTATACAAGCTAACCCTTGAACCAAAGAAACTAAGTTAGATCTGTTCTTTTTTATCATTACTAGATTTATACATACAGCATGGCACAAAACAAAGAATATGCAAGCAGCATACCTCTAGTGTGTAACTTGTCCAAGTTCACAATCTAGAAGGCAATAATTAGGCTTTACATGAACTCCATTGATGAAGATATATTTAATTCTATCTTAACAGGACCACCAACTCCAGTGGCCTCAACATCAACTACATCAACTGACCTGAGTGCAGTTCCACCCTTGGATGGATAGATGCAAAGAAGAAGGCTAAGATAGATGATGCCAAAGCCATGAATATACTGGCTCAAACTATGTCTGATGAAACATTTCAAAAGGTTGCTGAGTGTCAATCAGCCAAGGAGATTTGGGATTCCCTGAACAAAATGGTGGCTAGATTAGCAGATGATAGGAAAGACAGAAGGTCAAATCTCATCACTCAGTATGAGAACTTCAAGAAGGATGAAGCAGAGACATCAGAAGTAATGTATAACAGACTTAGCTCCATAATCAGTGAGCTAAGGACTCTAGACAAAGAATTCACTTTAAGTGAAGTGAATGACAAGATCCTAATGTGCTTTACCAGCACATGGGACTCAAGAATCTTGCTAATCAGAGAAGCCAGAAACATGACAGAGATTTCAACAGAATCTCTTCTAGGAAAATTAAAGTCCTATGAGCAGCTGATCAAAGCAAGGGAAGCAGTAGCTGAAGTGAAGACTCCTACACCAACTAGGAAGGAGCACAACATAGCTTTCAAAGCTACAGAAGACTCTGAAGTCACTCCAGTAAATAAAGAGTTGATGAGTCTCTTTGCCAAGAGATTCTTCAAGATTGCTAGAAAGGACTTCAGAAGGAAACCTTCTAAATATAAAGATAAGCCAAGGTATGACAAAACACCCTAAAGAAATAGTGTGTTTTAGCAACAGGAAACTTGGGCACTTCATTTCTGAGTATCCAGAAGCTCAGAAGAAGGACAAAAGAAAGGAGAAGGACTCAAGGAAGAGAAACTACAATAAGCCTTCCTTAAGCAAGCATAAGAGGAAAGACAAGGGATTTGTTGCTGAGACATGGAGTGATATTGAAGAAGAATCTACATCCTCCAGCTCTAGTGAGAATGATGAAGAATAGAAAGTACAAGAAGAATGCCTCATGGCTATTGAGGTAGGCAGTAGCAGAGCTGACACAGATGAATCAGATAATGAAGAATCTCTATCAGCTTAAGATCAGGTAATAGCTTCTTATGATTTTGAGTAAGATGAATTTAAATTTGAATTTAAAAATTTATGCTTACACTTTGATAGTTTTACTTTCAAGAAAACCTAAACACCTAGAGGGGGGGTGAATAGGTTCTAATTACTTGTTTATACTTTTAGGCAGAATTCAATTACAGAATTAAAACATCCAGCACAGCAATCACAGAAATTTAATCACCACAGATTGCACAATGTTTTATAGTGGTTCCCCAAGGTTTGGGTGCATCCACTTTCCCCCTTCACCTATCTAGTAGTATGCTAGATTCGGCCAAACTTCCACTATTCTCAGATCAACAGATCCTACAACTCAGAACCTGGATAGGTTCCTACAACTCAGAACCCAGAATGATTCCTACACCTCAGGCACAACCGCCCTACCTCAGCCTTGCCACAAGGCCTACAACTCAGAGAAGAACTTTCTCCTACACTCAGGCAAACAGCCCTACCTCTCAGAGATCAACTCTCCTACACTCAGCCTTTATATCACAGGCTTACAACTCAGATCTGTGTAAAATAGATCCTACAGAAATTTAGAAAAGAAGTTTTAATGTCTTGCCTTTGTTGAGAGAGAAGAGGACAAGACAATTCTTGATCAGTTGATGAAATCAACTGAAACTGAGCTTTCCTCAAAGCTTCTTGAATCTGAACTTAGCTGAGTTGATTTCCAAACAGCTTCTTGAGAAACCACTGACGCCTTCCTTTTTCTTCTTCAAATGGGTGGATCCCTCTCTATCCAACACCTTTGATGATACTTCTGAATTCTTGTTAGAACTCTTCTTAGATCGATCCTGAGATCGTCTGCTTAGATCTTCTGATGAAGATCTTCTTTAGTGCCTAGCACTTTCTTGAATTGATACTTCAACTGGATTGTAATCCTTCTTTCCTTTTTTTTATATCTCTATGTATGTATTTACTTCCTTCTGAATCTATCTATTTATAGACCTTCTTCATGGTAACCGGCTGATCAAGTTTCTAACTGATTTCTGACAAGTCTGCCAGCATCAGTTAACCGGTGACAACCCACAACTGTCAAGTCTTCAAACAAGTCTTGTGCCTTAGTCTTGGACAGCAAAGTGTCGAGACAGTCTGTCAGAAAGTGTCGAGACCAACTGTCTATATGTGTCGACACAAGTGACTTTGGTGTCGACACAGTCTTTGAAGATGTCGACAAGTTTGTCGTTAAGTCGACACAGCTTCTTCAGAAAATAACTTGGTCTTGACTCTGCAGTGTGTCGACACAAGTCCTGTGTGTCGACACAGTTGTTGTAGATTCAGAACTCAGTATGTGTCGACACAGCCTTCAGGTGTCGACACAACAATTGTCGACTCTGCCAAAATGTGTCGACTTAGTCTTCTGGTGTCGACACAAGTATTGTCGACATCTACCAATGTGTGTCGACTCTGTCTCATTATGTCGACACAGCCTCCTAGTGTCGACACAAATGTGGTCGACTATCTTTCTGTGAGTCGACGCTGCTTCTCAGTGTCGACATTAATGTGGTCGACTATCTCCTTCTGTGTCGAGGTCGACTATCTCTGTGTCGACACAGCTTCCGTCAAGTGTCGACACAAATATTCTGAAGTGTCGACACAGTTTCTTCAGGTGTCGACACATGGACTTAGAATATTTTTCTGCATTCTTTAATACTTCTTCACCTGCACATGTCAACTTAAAACAACATCTAATACACCTTGATGTATATCATTGAGCTAAGTTGGACTTCTTCAAATCAGGTACACATTTTCCAATGTACCCAACAATCTCCCCCTATTTGGAGAAGTCATAACCCTTAAAGCCAATGATATACACCATTTATAAAAAGTATAATATGATGATATATGACATAACAGGAATACTTAATAAAAAACAAAATATGAACAATCCATCACAGAGTGAACATTATATGATTCCAAACAATACTTTGTTTATAACTTAGTAATGTTTGATTACAGATTTTTACATTAAATGATTTAATCAAAACATTACAAAATACTTTTGAAAGAACTTAAAATTAAGACTGATCAGGCTCTCTTATGACAATCCCTTTGCCAGATTGGATTTGAGCCTTCACAGGAGCTTCAGCAACTTCAGCTGGCTTCTTGCCTTTTTGATCAGCCTTATTCTATGCTTCTTCCTTGAGCCTTAGCCTTTCAAAGTAATGATATGGCTTTGGAAAGTACTTGCTCGGCTCCTGAGCATCTGGTGGCAGCCTACCCAGCTTGGCTTTTCTTCTGAACTATACTATTGCCTCTTGCCTAGCTTCATGCTTTTGCCATTACATTTCATTATACCACTTTCCTCTTTCATGAACTTGGTCTTTTACAGCCTTCCATGCAGTGAGTATAATATTTCTTGAAGTAGGGCTCCACTCCTCAAAATCTGGCTTAAGTTCAGCCTGCTCTCTAAATCTCTTCTTGGATAGTAGAGCATCTTGTTGTTCTTTCAAGTTGGCCTCAGGCTTATCCACTTTCTCAATAATAACCTTGGTAACCTCCTTTGGAGGACTATACATATCCTGAACTTGTTGATCAATCATATTAAAATCTGGAGGAGGGTAAATGACTTGGGCAATCTCAGGTTGATTGCCTTCAAGTAGACATGTTTGAATGCCAGACTCAGCCACCATAGCATCATCACACAAAGGTGGATATCCCAATGTGGCTCGAATACTATTTGTCACCTATTTGGTGTACTCTGAGCCAGCATGAACTAACAACCTCTCCCCCTTTATGACTTCTCTGGTAATATGATCTCTTAGATCTTCCTTCTGAAATCTGATCTGGCCATCCAGATAATTCACACCCTCTTTAAAAAATGGTTTTAACTTTTGAAGCTTGTCAGATATGTCCTTTTGAGAGGTAGTGATAGCAGTTTTAACTGATTCAATATCATCTTGAAGTTTCTTATCAAATTCTTCCAGTTCCTTTCCCCTTGCTGCAGGCAACCCTTCAGTAGTCTTTTTCAACTCATTCAGAATATCATTATGAGAGTCTTCAAGATTGGCATTCATGTTTATTTGATTTGTAAGAACATAGCCTTGCTTCAGTGCTATATCATCTGCTTTGGTAATAATTGATTGCTATTGTTTTGCCAAGAATACTACAGCATTACCTCCCTTATGGAAGCAATCTGTCATCTCCTTCTTATGCATATTGACTTCAAATCTAATTGACTTTATATCTTAAGCCAAGTCAAATTGAAGGGACTTATTGCTCTCATCAACATATTTTTCAACAGCCAATCTATGTTCATCCAACTTAACTTGCAAATCAACCATAAACTTGTTATAATTAAATTCAGAATGAGATTATTGAGTTGTAGTTTGTAGAGCTTGCTTATAACTTTTGCTCCTTCTCTGGAAGACAACAAGTTTTCTCTTTTTAGCCATTCTGGCTTCTTCAGTCTCAGATTCAGATGAACTATCAATTTGAACTCTTTCTTGAGGAGGAGGAGGAATATCTCTCTCAGTGCCATGTTGTTCAGCCTCAACATGCACAGACTCCCCCTCCACCACTTGCTCCTCCTCAATATCTTTCTCCTTCTCAACCTCTTGCTCGATCTCAGATTCTTGCTCTATCTCCATGTCTAGGGCCTTCTCAATATCCTGCCCCTCTTCTACTTTATCAGTAGCAATATCAACATTAGGGAATAACTCATCTAGAGTATATTCCTTCTGAGTTTGAACAGAAGATGTGTCATTCAGATCTTCAATATTCAATTCTTTGGAGATATCAATTTGTGCTGCCTCTTGCACTGGGTCAGACATCTTCTCCCCATGTACTTGTTCAGTATTGGTAATGTCCTGGACAGGTGAGTACACTTGCTCCCCCTGCACCTGTGCAGAAATAGAAATTTTAGAAATGTCTTTTGTAGGAAAATACACCAGCTCCCCCTGCAACTATACCTGGTCAGGAGTAGATACATTCTGGGCAGGAGAATGAGCTTGCTCCCCCTGCATCTGTGCAGGTATAGTTCCTTGTTGGGCTGGAGTAGATTCAGGCTGATCTTCAAACTGCTTTCTCAATAGTTCTTCTTGAAGCTGCTCAGTATCTTGAGCATGAGAAGGGGATTTCACCGGGGTGTCCTGCATGCTCTCATCAGGCACATCCTTAGACAGCACCCTATCCCACCTAGAAAACAATCTCATGTCCATCTTTCTCATGTGATTGATCTTTGTTCCTGGCAGTTGTTGCATTACCTCAGGGATCACTCCAGTCAGATATAAACTCATAATTCTAGCCAGATTTGGCTTCTTGATTCCTTCCTTGATCTTTTCAAAGATTACAGCTGACCAATCAGTTGGAATTGTAAACATAATTCTGGTCATTCTCAATTATTGGTAATCGGAGAATCTTCCTTAAACTTCTTGGGGTAATCTTCACTATCGACCCATGAACAGTGGACTTTATCTTTAGAATATCTGAATCCACTGATGCAGAGTTGAAGAATTCATGCACCTCCTTCTTCCATATCTTAGAAGGTTCTGAAACTAAAAACTCTAATCCGGATTCGGAAATAAGAGTAATAACCCGTTGAACATCTGTTGGTGCTTCTGCAAAGGCATTCCGGACCAACTCATAACCTTCGTTGACGTTGTCTTCAATCTTCGGCGCCATTGATCAGTTGAGAAAGCTTGAGAGAAGAGAGAGAGAATGTCGACACAAGGTTTCAGTCTTGAAAACCTTGTAAGCGTGTCGACAGATTAAGTTCTTGACCTATTTATACTTTCTATTGAAAGAAGATCAAAAGTCGGTAAAAACATACTATAAGTGTCGACACAGATGGAATGTGTCGACACAAGCTTCTATTATCTCGACATCAAGTCTGTCTACTATGTGTCGACACCAATTTGTGGATATGTTGACACCTGGGATATATAGTAGAGCATCAGAAATTCTGTCTCGACTCTTAGTATAAGTGTCGACACAAAATCTGTAAGTGTCGACACCATTATTCTGGTGAAGTCGACACTACATTCCAGGATAAGTCGACAATATGATTCTTAAGTGTCGACACATATTCTCTGTGTCAACACAATATCTCTGACTTGTCGACATTACTCCACTGAGTCGACACATTATCACTGAATGTGTCGACACCATTTTACTTAGCCATTTTTTGTTTTTGTCAATACCACTTGAGACCACTTGATAATCTAATATATTACTTGTAAGTTTGTTGATAAACTAATCAATGGTCAGCATGCCTAATTGAATTTTAAATTTATTGAATTTTGTTTCATCCAGTGGCTTAGTAAATACATCTGCTATTTGATAATCTGTTTTAACAAATTCCAATGTGATGTCTTCTCTTTCTACATGTTCTCTAAGAAAATGGTATTTAATTTCTATATGCTCAGTTCTACTATGAGAAACAGGATTATTAGCAATAGAAATTGCACTCTTAGAATCACACAAAAGAGGTGTTCTACTTACTTGAATACCATAATCTTTAAGCTGATGTTGTATCCACAATAGTTGTGCACAGCAGCTGCCAGCAGCAACATACTCTGACTCAGCTATGGATATAGCCACACTGGTCTGCTTCTTACTACTCCATGAAATCAGTCTTCCTCCCAGGAATTGACAAGTACCTGTAGTACTCTTCCTATCCTCTCTACAGCCTGCAAAATCTGCATCTGAATAACCTGTTGGTAGAAAATCTCTATTCCTAGGGTACCACAGGCCTAGATTAGGAGTGCCCTTAAGATATCTCAGAATCCTTTTGACTGCAGTATAACGAGACTCTTTAGGGCAGGCTTGGTACCTAGCACAGACACATGTAGCATACATAATATCTGGTCTACTAGCAGTGAGATATAGTAGAGAACCAACTATTCCTCTATACAAAGTCTCATCAATAGGTTTACCTGCATCATCTTTGCATATAGGCATACTTGTTCCCATAGGAGTTCTCATGATAGATGATGACTCCATACCATACTTCTTAATTAATTCTTTGGTGAACTTTGACTGGGATATGGACAAGCCATCATCAGTCTGTCTTACTTGGAGTCCCAAGAAGAACTTAAGTTCCCCCATACTGCTCATCTCAAACTTCCCTTGCATAAGTTTGGCAAACTTTTTACAAAGGTTGTTTTCAGTAGATCCAAAGATTATGTCATCAACATAGATCTGAACTAAGATGATCTTGCCTTTGGATTCCCTAAGGAATAGAGTTTTGTCTATTTTTCCTCTTGAGAATTTATTCTCAATAACGAAAGTAGACAGGGTTTCATACCAAGCCCTTGGGGCTTGCTTTAACCCATACAAAGCTTTTCTAAGCTTATAAACATAATCAGGTTTAAGAGAATCTACAAAACCTGATGGCTGCTCTACATATACTTCTTCATTAAGATCACCATTCAGAAATGCTAACTTCACATCCATCTGGTATACTTTGAAGTCTTTATAGGCTGCATAGGCAAGGAACATTATGATTGCCTCCAGCCTTGCTACTGGGGCAAAGGTTTGATCAAAGTCAATCCCTTCTTCCTGCCTGTATCCTTTAGCAACCAATCTTGCTTTATTCTTCACTATTACTCCACTCTCACCCAACTTGTTCCTATAGATCCATTTTGTCCCAATTATATTGTGGCCTCTTGGTTTAGGAACAAGCTCCCAGACATTGCACCTTCTGAATTAATTCAGCTCCTCTTGCATAGCATCAATCCAGTGCTGGTCTTGGATAGCTTCTTCAAACTTCTTAGGCTCCATTTGTGATAGGAAACTTGAATGCAGAACTGTGCCTTGACTTATGCTTCTAGTCTGCACTCCCTGTCTTGGATCACCTATTATCTGATCAGCTGGATGATCTCTTAAATGTCTTGTAGCTGGAGGAAGATTCCCTTCTGGTTGAACATCTCCAGCTCCTTCATTATGCTGAACCTCTTGGTTTTCTTCATCTTCTATTGTGTCTTGTACTCCCCCTGGACAGTAGCCTTCATTTTCCAATGCTCCATCTTTCCTTGAAGCTTCAGCAATGGAGAGCTTGTCCATTCTTTTGCGTATACCTGTTGAGTCATTTGATCAACAAGACAACTCACAGTTGATTAATCTTGTTTCATCAAACACAACATGCACAGATTCTTCAACAACTTGAGTAGTCAAGTTGAAGATTCTATAGGCCTTACTATTTATGCTGTACCCAACAAATATCCCATCCTGGGATTTGGCAGCAAACTTAGTCAAATATGACTTACCATTGTTAAGTATATAGCATTTGCAACCAAAGATCCTGAAGTAGGATAGATTTGGTTTTCTACCTTTCATAATCTCATAAGGAGTCTTTATGTGGCTCTTGGTGATAGAAGCCCTATTGATCACATGACAAGCAGTGTTTACTACCTCAGCCTAGAAATATTCTGGAAGAGAGGTGTCACCCAATAGAGTTCTACCAGCTTCAATTAATGTTCTATTTTTTCTTTCAGCAATTCCATTTTGCTGAGGTGTTCTAGGTGAGGAGAACTCTTGGAAAATTCCAAAGTCTTCACATAACTTTGTTATGCTTTCAGATTGAAACTCAGTACCATGGTCACTTCTGATTTTGACCACTGTACTATTCAGTTCATTCTGAATTTGCTTCACAAAATTAAGTAAGACACTTGGGGTTTCAGATTTCTGTCTCAAAAAGAACACCCATGTAAATCTAGAATAGTCATCTACAACCACAAAAGTGTAGACCTTCCTACCTAGACTATGAACTGGCATAGGACCAAAAAGATCCATATGCAAGAGGTATAAGCACCTCACAGAATCCTTGTTTTCAAGGCTTTGAAAGGAGGATTTTGTCTGCTTGCCCTTTTGACAAGCTGAGCATATCCCTTCCTTTACACACTTAACTTGAGGATCATTCCTCACTAACTCTTTGCTAAAGAGTTGGCCAATTGTCTTGTAGTTAAGATGAGCCAATCTCTTGTGCCACTTAACACAATGAGAAGCATTGTCATCAGCTACAAGACAGATGGGAGAAGCCTTATTCTCACATACAAAATTAAGACAATATACATTTCTCTTCCTATACCCAGTCAAAAATATCTCTTGATCACTTGACCTTTTGATATGACATCCATCCTTAACAAATGAAATGTCATATCCTAAATCACTCAGCTGGCTTATGCTTTTTAGATTATGTTTCAAACCTTTTGCATAAGCCACTTGGGTGATAGTAATTAGGTTAGAAGAAATGTTACCAAACCCTTTGATGACTCCTTTTTCAGATCCACCAAAGATCACTTTAGGTCCATCTTTGACAGATGAATACTCCTTCAGCAACCCCTTTGTTCCAGTCATGTGCCTAGAACAACCACTATCCAAGTACCATATAGGGGCATGACTACTTGGATTCACCTGCAACACAGATTTACTTACCCTTAGAACCCAAGCAAGTCTTGGGTCCTTGGTTCAGGTTAGTATAACCAAGACTACCATTATCTCTTCTAACAGGCAAACTATTATTCTTTCTAACACTTGTGTTATACCAGCAGTCTAGTGCAAAATGGCCTCTCTTGCCACAGCACCAACATTCAAACCTATTGTATCTAGTTCTAGATATATCCTTGACAAAAGAATTTTTGTCCATTGCTGGTGCTGCAGCAGCTTCACCCACTGATTTTTAATAACCATTGGGTTTATGAACATGGGTAGGCCTGTTGGCATTTACACCCTTGTTTTTCAGAACATTAGTCTTAATATGACCATGAATATTTTCATGATCATATTGGTTAGAAGGCACTTGCACCTTTCTAAACTTAATTGGAACTGAAAAGTTCAGTGGCTTGACAGGAGCTTTGCCTTTCCTCTTGAATCGGCCAGCCCTAGAGTTACCTTTGAATCCTAATCCTGCCTTACCATTTTGATTCACAAATTCATCTATCAAGGGTAAGACAGACTTTGGCTTAGAGTAACTAGCCACTAAATCTTTCTCAATTCTTAGTCTGGCCTCCAGACTCTTCACTTGATTATTGGTAAAATTAATTGTGCCCATCTGAATAATAGTTATATTCTTCAGCTTGGCAATTTCATTTAACTTCTGATCAATTACTTTCTCTAACTCAGTTACAGCTACCCTTAGTTTAGAAATCTCATGAGACTGAGATTTAACCAGGTTCTTGCTTTTCTTAAGGACCTGCAACAAGTCCCCATACTTATCTATCAATTGATAGACATCTCCTTCAGAATCAGATGCATCTACATCACTTGATGCAGATGTAGCTGATTCTGTACTTGTACTACAAACAGATTTCATAGAAGGACATTGTACCTTATTAGGACCAGATTGATTCTGGCATATGTCCTCTTCAGATCCTGCCATCAGTCCTATGCACTAATGATCCTCTTGATCATAGATGGAGTCTAGCAACTACAGAAACTCCTCTTCTTCAGATGCAGCATATAGTCCAATATATGCTTCTGCTTCAGATTCTAACTCTGAAGTTGACTGATCTGTTAGGCTCTTATCCTTCTTTGCAACAAAAGATTTTTCCTTCTTGCCCTTTTTATGAGTCTTCTTCTTGTCTAAAGACTCCTTTCTCTTATCAGGACAGTCAGCCACTACATGTCCAGGTCTATTGCAACAATAACAGACAATCTTTGAAGTAGTAGCCTTGCTGGGCTTTGATCTGCTCTTTTCTTTCCTTGATGACTTTTTCTTCTGATAATAGTCATCAACTTGCTGTGAAGTGGAGGGCTTAGACTTCCATTGCTTCTTCTTCAAGAACCTCTGGAATTGCCTTGTGAATGCAGCAAAGTCTGCATCTGAATCACAGCTTTCTGAACCCTGATTATCTGAATTTTCAGAACTAACTTCTGCAATTTCCTTAGGAGGGGATGGTGATATCCTCCTATTCTTTCTGATGGCTTCTGCATTGAATGCCACAGTATTTTCTCTATGCTCTCCTCTTGAATTCTTTTTCTCCTCCTCCCTCACCATAAGTTGCATTTCATAGGATAGTAGCTTTCCAAACAAGGTGGGAGGAGAGATTTCTGCCAATTTAGCCACTTCTCTTATGACACAGATCTTTGTGTCCCAATCCTTTGTTAAGGATCTTAAGAATTTGTCATTCAGTTCATAGGTACTGAAGACTCTTCCATAGGACATCAACTCATTCACAATTCTATAGAATTTCTTATAGCATTCAGTTATGCTATTTGTTTTTCCTTGTCTAAAACTTTCATATTCCTGGTTGAGCATAGACTTCCTATCCTGTCTTACTTCTTCAGACCCCTCCATGTAGACAATCAAGGTGTCCCACATTTCTTTGGAGGTCTTGCAGTGAATCAGATTCTGAAATGTAGAATCATCTATGGCACTCACAATAATATTCTGAGCTCTCTTGTCCATGGTTGCCAAAATGATTTCATCCTTGGTCATTTCAGAATAACTCTTTGGAGTTTGAATATTAGCATCAAGAACTGATACCTTCATTGGAATGAAGGGTCCTTCCTGAACTGTGATGTATATTCTTGGGTCAGATGCTTCCATGAACAATCTGACTCTTTCTTTCCAAATTCCAAAGACTTCCTTCCTGCAGATAGGTAACTTCATTGACCCTAACTCCTTGTGATTTTCTCCAGAACCCATCTTCTTGAATCTTGATTCTGCCTTTCAGATCTACCTCAGAATGTTAAGTCCTTTTTGAGGAACCTGCCTCTGATACCACTTCATAGTTTTACTTTCAAGACAACCTAAACACCTAGAGGGGGGGTGAAGGTTCTAATTGCTTGTTTATACTTTTAGGCAGAATTCAATTACAGAATTAAAACATCCAGCATAGCAATCACAGAAATTTAATCATCACAGATTGCACAATGTTTTATAGTGGTTCCCCAAGGTTTGGGTACATCCACTTTCCCCCTTCACCTATCTATCAGTATGCTAGATTCGGCCAAACTTTCACTATTCTCAGATCAACAGATCCTACAGCTTAGAACTTGGATAGGTTCCTACAACTCAGAACCCAGAATGATTCCTACACCTCAGGCACAACCACCCTACCTCAGCCTTGCCACAAGGCCTACAACTCAGAGAAGAACCTTCTCCTACACTCAGGCAAACATCCCTACCTCTCAGAGATCAACTCTCCTACACTCAGCCTTTATATCACAGGCTTACAACTCAGATCTGTGTAAAACAGATCCTACGGAAATTTAGAAAAGAAGTTTTAATGTCTTGCCTTTGTTGAGAGAGAAGAGGACAAGACAATTCTTGATCAGCTGATGAAATCAACTGAAACTGAGCTTTCCTTAAAGCTTCTTGAATCTGAACTTAGCTGAGTTGATTTCCAAACAGCTTCTTGAGAAACCACTGACGGCTTCCTTCTTCTTATTCAAATGGGTGGATCCCTCACTATCCAACACCTTTGATGATACTTCTGAATTCTTGTTAGAACTCTTCTTAGATCGATCCTGAGATCGTCTGCTTAGATCTTCTGATGAAGATCTTCTTTAGTGCCTAGCACTTTCTTGAATTGATACTTCAACTGGATTGTAATCCTTCTTTCCTTTTTTTTATTTCTCTATGTATGTATTTACTTCCTTCTGAATCTGTCTATTTATAGACCTTCTTCATGGTAACCGGCTGATCAAGTTTCTAACTGATTTCTGACAAGTTTGCCAGCATCAGTTAACCGGTGATAACCCACAGCTGTCAAGTCTTCAAACAAATCCTGTGCCTTATTCTTGGACAGCAAAGTGTCGAGACAGTCTGTCAGAAAGTGTCGAGACCAACTGTCTATATGTGTCGACACAAGTGACTTTGGTGTCGACACAGTCTTTGAAGATGTCGACAAGTTTGCCATTAAGTCGACACAGCTTCTTCAGAAAATAACTTGGTCTTGACTCTGCAGTGTGTCGACAAAAGTCCTGTGTGTCGACACAGTTGTTGTAGATTTAGAACTCAGTATGTGTCGACACAGCCTTCAGGTGTCGACACAGCAATTGTCGACTCTGCCAAAATGTGTCGACTTAGTCTTCTGGTGTCGACACAAGTATTGTCGACTTCTGCCAATGTGTGTCGACTCTGTCTCATTGTGTCGACACAGCCTCCTAGTGTCGACACAAATGTGGTCGACTATCTTTCTGTGAGTCGACGCTGCTTCTCAGTGTCGACATTAATGTGGTCGACTATCTCCTTCTGTGTCGAGGTCGACTATCTCTGTGTCGACACAGCTTCCGTCAAGTGTCGACACAAATATTCTGAAGTGTCGACACAGTTTCTTCAGGTGTCGACACATGGACTTAGAATATTTTTCTGCATTCTTTAATACTTCTTCACCTGCACATGTCAACTTAAAACAACATCAAATACACCTTGATGTATATCATTGAGCTAAGTTGGACTTCTTCAAATCAGGTACACATTTTCCAATGTACCCAACGGACTTGATAAGCTCTGAGAAGGAAATCAAACTTCTCAGAGAAAAGTTAATCACCCTAAATAACATCACTGCAAAAAATTCAAAACTAACCAATGAACTAATGTCTGCAAATAAATAAATATCTTTTCTGAAAACTTAACTAAGTAAGGCAAAACTTTTAGAAGAATCACTGAATAGAAGAAGTCTACAATTATTAGATATCACTAGTACTGTAAATGCTAGGACCAACAATAACAAACTAGGACTAGGTGCCTCCTCTAGTGATCCACCCTTGATTAACAAAAATAATCTTTCCATACTATTAAACTTTATATCTGTCAAGGGAAAGAAGAATACTGAACAAGTAAATAAAGTTAATAAGATTCTTGAACAAATTGAAACCAAGAATAAACTCAATATGTAGAAGAATAATAAAAATAACAATGTTCAGCAGTTATCGTCGAACTCAGATCGACGATATATGAACAGTTCGCCGAACTCAGAACGACGATCTTTGAACGCAAACATTAGTAACAATCATTCTTTGATCTATGATCGACGATACCAGTATGGTTCGTCGACCAGAGATCGATGATTTTGGTGCCCAAAGAATGTATATTTTCATTCTTCGAGCAGAGATCGACGATCTCATCCAACATCGTCAAGCTCAGGTCGACGATCTAACTAGAGATCGTAGAACCCAGATCTTAATAACAGAAACTTAAATTCTAATAACAACTTTAACCCCTTAACTCAATGGATAATTCCACCTAGGAGATACCATCCTAAATGATATAAAGATCAACCTGAATGCTCTTACATCTCCAGTTATAGTTATGAAAATCAACAAGGACCCAAGGTTACCTGGGTCAAGAACAACTAACTGTCTTGTTTGCAGATGAAGACCTGTCCAACATACAATCAACATTAGTATCTGGATAGTGGTTGCTCCAAGCATATGATAGGCAGCAAGGACAATCTGATTGATTACAAGTCAAAGCTAGGACCAAAGGTCATCTTTGGTGACTCCAATTGTGGCCAAACAGAAGGCTATGGCAAGGTCAGAATTGGAGCAGTAACTTTCAAAAGAGTTTCATATGTAAGTGGACTAAAGCATAACCTAATCTCCCTAAGCCAACTATGTGATGAAGGTTATCAGGTATCATTCAACTCTAGTTCCGGTATTATTACTTCAAAAGAAAACCAACCTGTTTTAATTGGAAGTAGACAAGGAAACATATACCTAGTAAATTTTCATTCTGTTACTTCAGACATATGCCTGCTCAATATAGTTAGTAGTCAAAATGACTTATGGAAAAAAAGATTAAAACATGTAAATCTTAAAAACATTGCTAGGCTATCTAAGGATAACCTTGTTAGAGGTTTACCTTCTGGACCCTACAAGAAGGAAGGCCTCTGCAAGGCTTATCAACTAGGCATGCAAACTAAATCTAGCTTAAAATACATTAATAAGAGTGATTCACCAAGGATATTGTACTTGCTACATATGGACTTTTTTGGCCCTCTGGCTGTACAAAGCCTAGGAGGGAAATCTTATACCTTAGTGGTTGTAGATGACCTTTCCAGGATCACTTGGGTATTCTTTCTGAGATCTAAGTCTGATACCTTCAAGGTTCTTACAGATTTTCTCAGGAGCATATAGATTGAGTACTCTACTCATGTTGCATTGATCAGAAGTGATCATGGTACAGAGTTTGAGTCTCTTCTTATGCATGAGTTTTGTGAGAAGGAAGGTATCAGGCATTGTTTCTCAACTCCTAGAACTCCTCAACCAAATGGGGTAGCTGAAAGGAAAAAAAGAACACTCATTGAAGCTGCAGGCACATTACTTGCAGATGCTTACATGCCCCTATCCTATTGGGCAGAGGCAGTGAGCACAGCAAACTATGTCCTGAACAGAAGTTTGATACACAAACTAAAGCATAAGATTTCCTATGAATTACTCAAAGGGAAGAAACAAATTATCAACTATTTTAAAGTTTTTTGTTGTGTGAGTTATAATCATAATAATGACAAAAAGCACATTAGAAAGTTTGAAGCAAAGGCTGTAGTGGGAATTTTTCTAGGATATTCCCAAGTCAGCAAAGCTTATAGGGTATTTAATAAATCCACATTGAAAATTGAGGAATCTATGCATGTTATATTTTATGAGGCTAACATGTTTTATAAGGAGAAAGAGATTTCTACCAAATACTCCTTGCAGGTACACAACTTGTGTGAGGAATTGGATGGCTTACACTTTACCCCCAAAGTTGTATCTCATCATTCTCAACAAGTCAGTGAAGAAAGTGATGAAGAAACTGTGGAAATAGCTAAACTTCCTACAACAACAGAGGCTATTCCACAAGAGGAATTCCTTCAAAATGTTATGGCTGAACCAACTCCACCTACTGATCTTGTCACACTAAGGGATCACCCCAGATCCCAAGTGATTGGGAGACATAACAGTAGGTGTACAAATAAGGCATCAACTCAACCAAGACTTGATGCGTGCCTTTTTCCTCTCTCAAATTGAGCCTCAATCCATAACTGATGCAGAGCAAGATCCCCATTGGATCAATGCAATGTAAGAAGAGCTCAATCAGTTTGAGAGATGCAAAGTTTCTGTTTTGGTTCCAAGACCAAAAGACTACCCAGTCATTGGAACCAAATGGGTATTCAGAAATAAGCTTGATGCCCAAGGAGTGATTATGAGAAACAACGCTAGGCTTGTTGCTCAAGGATATAGGCAGGAGGAAAGAATTGAATATGATCAAACCTTTGCTCCAGTTTCAAGGCTAGAATCTATAAGGATATTTCTATCTTATGCTGCATTCAAAAAGTTCAAAGTTTATCAAATGGATGTGAAGAGTGCTTTCTTAAATGGGGAACTTAAAGAAAAAGTTTATGTTGAATAACCTCAAGGTTTTGTTTCTCCAACTCATCCCTCTCATGTATTTAAATTGCATAAAGCTCTCTATGGTTTAAAGCAAGCTCCAAGAGCTTGGTATGAGACCTTAGCCAGCATTCTCTTAGAGCATGGTTTTTCAAGAGGCATAGTAGATAGGACTTTATTCACTAAAATGCATCATGATAAAATTTTGTAAGTATAAATTTATGTAGATGACATAATATTTTTGTCTACTGAT
This sequence comes from Platanthera zijinensis, assembly GCA_039513925.1. NCBI lineage: Eukaryota > Viridiplantae > Streptophyta > Magnoliopsida > Asparagales > Orchidaceae > Platanthera > Platanthera zijinensis. Next base: position 127,118,244 of record CM077092.1, read on the forward strand.
CCCAAATTGTGCAAAAGATTCTCTGATCTAATGCATTCTAAATTTGAGATGAGTAGCATGGGTGAGCTCTCCTACTTCCTTGGTCTCCAAGTGAAGCAGCTTCCTGATTGCATCTTCATTTCCCAAGCTAAATATGCTAAAGAGCTTATCAAGAAGTTTGGGATGGCTGAAGCCTCAGAAAAGAAAACACCCATGGCTACAAATGTTGTAATAGACTCTGATGCACAAGGTAAACGTGTGGATCAGAAACTATATAGGGGCATTATTTGGTCCCTATTATACCTTACAGCAAGCAGACCTGATATCATGTTTGCCACTTGTCTTTGTGTTAGGTTCCAAGTGAACTCTAAAGAATCTCATCTAGTTTTTCTAAAAAGAATTTTGAGATATATAAAGGGTTGTCCAGTCTAGGTCTCTGGTATCCCACTGATTCAGAGTTTGAGTTAACTGGATACTCAGATGCTGACTTTGTTGGATGCAGAGTGGACAGAAAGAGTACCTCAGGAACTTTCCAGTTCCTTGGTATGAGATTAGTGTCCTGGTTCTTCAAGAAACAATCATCTGTGTCCACATTAACTGCTGAAGCAGAATACATTATAGCTGGCAGTTGTTGTTCCCAAATGCTGTGGATTCAGAACCAACTCATAAATTATGGGTTCAACTTAAATAATTCAACTCTACTATGTGATAACACAAATGCTATAGTCATAGTACAAAATCCAGTACATCACAGTAGGAATAAGCATATAGACATTAGGCATCATTTCATTAGAGAGTGTGTACACAAAAACAAAATCAAACTTGTCTATATCTATACTGATTTACAAAGAGCTGATATTTTCACCAAACCCCTCGATGAAAGAAATCACTTGTTCTTTGTAAATCAGCTTGGAATGATCAGTGGAGAAGACCTAGTTTAGTTTATGTCTGCACTAGAAGAACTCTTCAAATTTCGTCGATCGGAGGTCGACGAACTATGAAAGGTTCTTGAGATTTTCGTCGACCTGAGATCGACAAACTCTCAGTGGTAAGTGATCTTCATCGACCTGTGATCGACGAACTTACTTCAGAAAAATTTTGTCGACCAGAGATCGACGAAATGTCTTCAACCCTTCAGAGTGAGATCGACAAACTGTTTAACTCTAAATTATTTTGTCGACCTCAGAACGAAGATATTTTTATTTCTCGTGGACCGGAGTCTGTCGTTTCATATTCCGGAAAACCTTATATTTAGGTTTTCTTCGACCTTCATCCCGTACTTTCAATTCCCTTTGCACTTGATCTTTGTTTTCTCTCTTGCAGGTGCACTCATGGTGATTCCAGCAGGCGCTCTTGCGACAATGAGGTTTGATATCCAATTCGACGTGGATTTCGACTCCTTCCAGCACTCCGATCCAATGTTCCTCCACATTCTGCAACTGCTGGAAGACCAGCAATTGAAAAAACTGCTATCCATTAGAATCAAATTACCTAGCACGGAAATCAGAGAATGGGTTTATACTGCGTCTACAACCGAGGACAACACAATGACCGGATTAATAGCGGGTACTGCCATCTATCTCACTCCCGATGTACTAACTGAAATCTTTGGATTAGATAATGGAGAAGAAGAATTAGAAATTGATAATGAGGAATATGATATAATGTTGAGTATGAGGGGTTACTCTAGAGATAACCCATATAAACTATTGAAGATACACCTATCTATCGAGTTCAAGTTTCTCGCAGATATTGTTGGGAAAGTTTTGCTTAGAAAACACACTGCACACGATTATATAACTAGGCATCAATTTTTGGTTATGTTTGCAGTGGTAAACAAGAGGCAGGTGAACTGGGCACAGATAATCTTTGATCTTATAAAGAAAAGGAATAGTAAAAAGGAAGTAAACTATGGAAGGATCCTAGGGATCTTCTTGATAGAAAAGGCTACTGAATCACTGGTCTCCTAGACCGCATTCATCAATGCCAGCAAAAGTCTCAGATGTGCCTTGTTTGGCAGGTGGGAGAGGACAATCACAAAGCCCTCTAAGGCTTCATCCTCTGCCACCCAAGCTTCTGAAAGTACAAGGGTTGTTCCAGCCACTTCCCACCACTCTAAAGAGATCCCATCCAACATTATTCCATCCAACATTACTCCAGCCACTCCTCAATCTCCATATCTCCAACCTTCATCTCTGCCAACAACTCAACACACCCCAGCTTCAATTCATGTTACAGTCTCTACTCCCCTACCTTCATCATCCCCAATTCCTCAATCTCCAACACATATTTCCTCCTCTACACCTTCCCCCCAACAAGATACAACAATTCCAACACCACCTCAATCCCCTCTTCCATCTCATATTGTTGATATCCTCCACATCAACCTCTCCTCATTCCCATCCTTCAACCTATTATAATCTCAACTTCACACTCCCTCCCCTCAACATGACTCCCCCTAGACACTCCCATTTCACCTCCACCTATCACCCTCTCAACAACTGAAATCTCTAGTCAACCAACTACTGCCCCACCATCCACTTCTCCAAACCTGGATACATCTCTTGTCACCCCACTAATTACTCTCCTCACACCCCGACTCAAAACTCTTATAGCAGAGGTCATTTCTCCTCTAGCTACCTCTATATCCTCTCTTGCTTCCCAGATCTCTGCTCTTACCACTTCTCTCTCTTCATTTGGGGGCCTAGCTTTAGTATTTACTAAAACCAAGCAGGGGGAGATACTTGATGATGAAGAAGCAGCAGTAGTTAAAGCAGAAGAAGCATCAGAAACAGTAGCAATAATAGAAGTGTCAGAAGTAGGAATAAATATTATAATGTCAAATACTCAAGAGATCACTCTGCCAGAGATTCTTCCAGGAAGGGTTTACTTCATTAAATCCAAAGTGGATCTAGCATCTTTACTAAGAGTATTTGGGTCATACATTTATTTTTGCCTTCCCACCCATTTCATCATCTAATGCAATGGTATGTTATACCTCTCCTGCTAGCTCAGAGGTGTTAGACACTATAAAGAAAAGTTTGACAGCTCCTATAGAAAATACGTCTGATGATCAGAGATCTAGCCCTCATGGGCCATCTTATATCATGGATGATAGACCTCTCCCTAATCTGGATGACATAATAGCTCAAGACATTGCCATGGAAACTTAAGTAGCTCAAGCTGAAGTTGTCCCCACTCCAATCAGTAAAGAAATCTCCAAGGATGCAATAAGTCAAATTGATGTTATGTATGACAATCCTCAGTCTGATGATGATGATGATGAGGACTCAAAGAGGAAGAAAATCTCTAAGAAAAGAAAGGCTCATCCTCCTTCTGCTCCTAAGCCTGGAAATACAAATGACACTCCCTACTATATTTTACAATACATAACCCCATACAAAGGGATGTTAGCCTGGATGTGGCTTTCAAAGAATAAACAAAAGGCTAGAAAGAAAAGTAGAAGATACTCTCCTCCCCCAGTTCATAGATACAGGAAGGATCCTCCTCCTCCCCCTCTAGTTGTTGGTGCTTCAAGAACAACTCCTCAAAGTTCAAATTCTCCCTCCAAGTCTACATCTTTCACAAAAACTTATCAAAGGCAAGGAAGGCCATCTAGACAACAATCACATAAAAGCAGTCAGCAAAGAATTACTGGTTATACATAGCAGATAAAGGAAGTAATCCATCAGAAGCCAAAGTTCTCTTCTCCCCAACAACAAGCTGAACAAAGAAGATATTCAGTATCACACAAACCTAAAGAAAAATATAGTGAAACTGCACCTCCAAAGTCACTATACATTCAGAGTGATGAAAGCCATAAAGCAACAAACTTCCAAGCACAGACAACTCAATTCAGTCCTTCATCTCTGCTACACTCTCAAGATGATCAATCATATGTCAGTCAGGATGATGATCCTAATTTCAGGATGGGTAGGTTTCAAGAATTGATTGGTTTGTCACAGATAAAGAAGGCCAGAGAAGAAGGAGAAGATCCATCAAAGTATACAACTATGTCATCATATAGAGAGAAAGAACTTGAAAGACTTCAGGTGAGCAATAAGGAATTTAATTCTGCAAATTATATGGCTAGACACCCAGAGGCTGTTGTTCCCAGAACCTCTACCTAGACTATTATTGGAGAAGCAGATCTATACATATCAAAGAAAGAAGCTGCCAATCCCAATAGGAAAATCATTTTCACTCAGCCTGGGTATAAAAGCAAAGAAGAAAAGACAAGGGAAAAGAAGCAGAAGAAGTGAAAACCTGAACTGATTTGATTATGGTATCGTTTTTTAAAAACTGCATTTTTATAATACAAAGATGACTATGTAAATATATCTGCTGCATTTACTGTTAAATTTTTTGCCAGATATATATTGTGTTCTTGCTTTGTACATTTTCTTTATTGAGTCTGTTATTAGTGACCTCACCCAAATAGGGGGAGATTGTTGGATCCCTAGTTGGATTTGGCTAGGTTCACTAAGTTAGGATATGACCCAACATGTATAGACAAGGGTCATGGTTGTGTCCTAGAGTTTAGGTCAAGTCCTTTGAGTCAACAGTACAAAGGACCAGCCTCCAACACAGCCAGATACTCAAGACTTTCAAGACTTAGAAAAAGGAGTTCTACGTTCGTCGATCTCCGGTCGACGAAAGTAGAGCTCAGCTCGACGAACTTAGTTCTCAGCTCGATGAACTCAATTCTCAGCTCGATGAACTCTGAACAAAGTAATAACTCCTGTCAAACCACAGTCGATGAACTAAGAACATCAGCAAGAAGAACTCTGTTCTCTGGTCGACTAATTCTGGATAAGGTGATTCAACACTCAATATCAGAAAATATTCTAAGTCTAGACTGCAGACTCAGCTCGATGATCTTGGAACCCAACTGGACTAACTCTTTTCTCAGGGCTCAGCTCGACGATCTAAAAATAAGCTCGACGAACTTGATGCACAGAAGAAGAAAGTTATCAAGCAACATTCAGAGGTCGACGATCTTGGATCTCAGCTCGACGAACAGCCATTCTTAACTCGATGAACTGTGGACTCAGGTCGACGAATCCAGTCTTGGAAATTTCCCTCTTCTGTCATTATTACGTGGCAATAATTCCTGAGTAATTGGTGCTCTAATATTCTCTAAATATTACCGTTAGACAAGAGCATTAATTATGGTCTTCATCAGAATTATTGCCTGCCATTTTTATAAGGGACAGTTGGGGAAAAAAATCAATGCCAAAAATATTCCAAGGTCGTCAGCATTAATTGTAGAAGGAATTCCAAAATTCAAATGGACATTCACATTAGAAATATAAAAACAGAGATTATTATTCCTGTGAATGATATGAGACACAGAACAACATTCGTTGAGACATATAGAATTCTTGAGATTGAAAATCGATCAGTCAAGAATCAATAGCGGCGAGACAAGAAGAAGAACAATTCTAAAGAAGAAGAACAACCATCCAAATCAAGTGTCTTCTTCACAGGAACTCTCTGAAGGACAATAATACTGCATCTATCAAAATAGTTCATGAAGTTTTTCTTGTCAAAATTGAAAGCTTGATGGCCTATTACCCTGCAGCAAAGCTTCCATCATCCTGAACAAGCAACATCTCAGGGGGAGCTTTTACTACTATGAAATCCACAAGTCTTCTCAGTTGTTAGAATTGAGAAAGAGAAGACACAATCATTCTCTCACCCCCACCGTAAAAAGGGTTGTCATCTCCCTTCAAAAGTGATTCCTTGGTTGCAAGTCTCCTAATCAAAAGACTTTAGGTTTGGTTATTGAGCACCTGATAAAAAGCTCATTAGTATCAGGCACCTAATCAAAACTCCGAGTGGATTCCTACCAGGGTGGTAGAAGAGTGGTTGTATCCAGTTTGGGGAACCACTATAAATTCTTGTGTAGTCTGGTTGCCCCTTTTTCTTTTTGTTCTTGTTGTGCCTGTGATATTTAGGTTTTTCTATGTTTACATTTATTTCTCTTTTATTTCTGTGATATAGTATCCAAGGTTAGGATTACTTCTTATAATTCAGGAATAGATTTAAATTATACCGACATACTCTATTCACCCCCCCCCCTCTAGAGTATATTAGATTTAACCCTTACTTTCAGAAGGCCTACAGAATAATGGTATACACATGTTGGTATCTGAAGCATGCCTTAAGTTCTATGTATGCTGATGGTCACTTATATCACTGATTAGACAGGTGGTCTAAGTAACAATGACAGGTTGACACAAGGAAGGCTGCTGACAAGATAGAAATCTATCTAAGTCCACAGGTGTTAAGTGAAGCCGATCACTCAATGACAGATATCCAAAAGCGTTGAGTAAATACTAAACAGTTAAAGCCTCAACATTAACATGGAAAATTATGCCTAAGTCCACAGACGTCGAGTGAATGCAATTCACTCATCACCCAGAGACAGAAGCATTGAGTAAAGCTCAAGCATTCAAAGCCACAGAAGAATCTGCCAAGAAATTAGGCAAAGTCAAGAAGCGTTGAGTGAAGGAAGTTCACTCAACGCCTCAAGAAGAAGACGTCTATAGAACAGAGTGATGTCAAAGCCAATGAAGAAGTAGACAGGAAATCTATCTAAGTCCAGAAGCATTGTGTGATGATAGTTCACTCAATGCCAATTCAAGAGAAAATTCAACTAAGTACAGAAGAATTGAGTGAAGGCTGTTCTCTCAACGCCTCAGCAAGATGGCAGGCTAATGCAGAAAGCATTGAGTGAAGACAACTCACTCAATTCCTCCATTCAGAGAAAATCTGCTAAGTTCAAAAGCGTTGAGTGATGAAGGTTCACTCAACGCCTAAATAGTTAGACCACACAAGTCTATATTCGCTGAGTGATGAATGAAAACTCAATGCCTGATGCTACAGAATATTTGGCTAAGTGATTTGGTGTTGAGTGACAAGCCTTCAATCAATGCCTATGGTGAATTGTCTGAATTTGACTAAGTCCACAAGTGCTGACGTCAGCAAAAATTCAAATGTTGTGGGAAGTCTACAGTACACGAAAAATGGAGTTGCTTGCCTATTGTACTACATTTAATGTTAAAGCAAGGCTGTAATTACCAACTACTAGTGGTCTCGATGTTCAAAGAGTCGTTGGACGGCGGGATTGAAAAGCAATCAGATCAGGAAATTAAAATTAACTTTTGGAGAAGAACTTAACATCATCTTTTTCCTCTCGACAAAGTTATAGAGCTTCGAGAACTTGTTCAAGTCACTGATCTGAAAGTGCAAACAGTTAGCTGTTGTTCTTAAACAGCAAGTTATAGTAAAGGAAAACCCTAGCTACAGTGATTTCATAACTCAAGCTGAACTTTCCTGAAGAACCATCCTTGAAGTTCTGAAGGAGAAATGACAAAAAAATATCTATTCAGAAGAAGGAAGACACAGAGACTCTTGCTCTGGTGTCAAACATCATCAACCACACCTTATTCTTCTGTAGGATCATTTTTGATCTGAGTGTAAGAAAAAACTTATAAATACTAAGTGTAGGATATTTAAGTAGATATGAGTTGTGGGATTCAAGTGTTAAATCTGAGGTAGGATCCAGATTTGGATCTGAGTTATAGGAATTTGAATTAAAGTCTGAGGTAGGGACTTTGTGCCTGAGTTGTAAGAGATTATATGTATGAGTGGTAGGGCTTTGTGCCTGAGTGTAGAACTTGGAAGAGTCTGAGAGTTTCCGAGGGATCTGAGTTGTAAGCTCTTTTAAGCTGAGTTGGAGAAGTTGTCTTGTCTAACAAACTATTAGAAAGGTGGGAGGGATAGTGGATGTACCCATAATCTAGGAAACCACTATAAAATTTTGGTGTGTTGTTTGTGATTGTCTTGAAAGCTAAGTATGACTAAATCACATCACACCAAAGAATAGAAAAGGTTTAAGAAGATTTAAAAATCTATTAAACCCCCCTCCTCCTCTAGGTGTTTAGCTACTCTTGAAACTAAAGACTTTCATCTACTCTCAAAGTGGTCAAAGCAGTTCGAAAGGACGTAGAGTTATTCTTCACTCTATTGGAGGCTTTAGAGCCGAAGCCCAGTTTGAGTGACATTCCTATTGTATCGAAGTTTATGGATGTCTTTCCTAAACATCTCCCTTAAGTTATAGCTCAGCGAGATATTGACTTCACTATTGAGTTGGTGTCAGGTGAGAAACATGTGTCATGCTCACTGTATCAGGTAGCACTAAAAGAGATGGCAGAATTAAAGGTGCAGTTACAGGTATTGCTAGAGCAAGGCTATATACGTCCAAATTTGTCTCCTTGGAGTGCATCGATTCTCTTTTTAAAGAAGAAGGACGGAAGCTTGCGTCTATGTATCAACTACTATGAACTAAATAAACTAATAAAGAAGAACAAATATCTGATTTCGAGAATCGATTATTTGTTTGATTAGCTAGTTGGATCAATTGTATATTCAAAGCTGAATTTGAAGACTGGTTATTAACAGTTGAGGATCAGGGAAAGATATATTCCTAAGATCGCGTTTAGTACACGATATGAGCATTATAAGTTCATTGTGATGTCATTTGGGCTAACAAATGCACCATCAGTATTTATGGATTTGAAGTATAGGACCTTTCAGGAGTATTTGGATCGCTTTGTTATCATCTTTATTGATGATATATTGGTATACTTTCAGCAAGAAGAGGATCATGTGAATCATTTGAGGCTTGTTTTGCATACCCCGAGGAGGAATTGACTCTATGACAAGTTCTCTAAGTGTGAGTTTTGGTTGTCATCGGTGGCTTTTAATGATCATGTGCTTTGTGGAGAGGGTATTGCAGTGGATCCGACAAAGATAGCTGCAATACGGGAGTGACCTATGCTGACTATTGTGGCAGAATTCTTGAGTTTCCTTGGACTTGATAGCTACTATAGGTGCTTTGCAGAGAACTTTTTGCAGATAGTTCTACCTCTCACTACCCTGATAAGAAAGGATCAAAAGTTCGTTTGGATTTCAGATGGCGCGCGAGATTTTGAGGAGTTGAAAAGTCGTCTGGCCACGACGCCTATTTTGTATTCGCGATATAGTGCAGAAGATTATGAGACTTATAATAATTCCTTAGGGAGCGAATTAGACTGCGTTCTTCTATAGTTTGGGAAGGTTATAGTGTATGGCTCTCGCCAACTTAAGGTGCATGAGAGAAACTATCCGGTCCATGACTTGGAGTTGGTGGCTGTGATATTAGCCCAGAAGCTGTGGCGGCATTACTTGTATGTCGTGAAGATTGACATCTTTACAGACCATAAGAGCTTAAACTATCTGTTAAATCAGAAGGATTTGATTATATAAAAGATGAGATGGACGGAGTTCCTTGGGGACTACACCTTTGAGATACATTGCAGAACGGGAAGTAAAATGTTGGCATAGATGAATTTTGTCACAGAGCTCTAGTACAGGCAAGTTTGATGCAGATGCATGATGAGCATCTTATTCATGACTTGGAGGCCTTGGAGGCCTTGGAGATCTCTTGTGTTGATGGGAGATCTAGCGTGAATTTATGCTTGAATAGGATGTAGGTGCAATATGACGTCATGCATGGGATTCGACAGGTGTTGAAGCGTGATGACAACATGAAATGTTATATGATAGAGACTGTGCATGGGTCCAATTCCAAGTTCTCTGTTGTTGAAGGTCTTTTATGGAAAGACAGTCGTTTGTGTGTTCTGAATGTTAGCAAATTATGAGGTGGGTTGATGTACAAGGCACATTTCACAAAGTACTAAATCCACCCGGGGAGCACAAAGATGTTCAACGATATGAAAAAGTTGTTCTGGTTGCCAGGGATGAAAAAGGATATGGCTCTTTATATGGTGAAGTGTCATACTTGCGCCCTTGTGAAGGCTTGATGTTAGAAGCCTGGTGGATTCCTGAAGTAATTATTGATACCAAAGTGGGAGTTTGATGACATATCTATGGATTTCGTGCAATGTTTGCTGAAATCGCAGTGTGGGAACGATGTCATTTGGGTGATCGTTGACCGTTTGACAAAGGTATCACATTTTATTCCAAATCGGCGAGATGACTCCCTGGAAAAGTTGGTAAAGTTTTATGTTGATAATATCATATGATTTCATGGTGTCGTTAGTAACCCAGATAGATGCATTATAGGCTTGCTCTTTCGGTAGAATTGAGCGGTATGCATGAAATGTTTCACATATCAGTGCTGCGGAAGACTTTGCAAGAGCATACTCAAGTGGTTACTGCGGATTAAGTGTCGGTCTATAGTGGGTTGAAAACAAAGTCAAACTCATTCATGTAATTGTATTGTTTTCTTGTACTAACTAATTTTGGGACGAAATTTCTTAAAGGAGGGGAGATTTATAACACCCCAGGTTTTCCACTGTTGAAAAACAGTAAGTTGCAGCTCTGGAACTATCGCTGGAGATAACGATATTGCCCGATGATAGTGGTCAGTCTGATGCAGTCGACAAGACGATGCAGTCAACAAGACGATGCAGTAAACAAGGCGATGCAGTCGAATTGTAATCGCTAACAATAGCGTGATATCGCCCGACGATAGTGATCAAAGCGATCTAATCGAGAAAGCAATGCAGTTGATTTATTACCGCTGGCGATAGCAATTTTGTTAGGCAATAGGTTATCACATGGCAGACCACCACGTGTTAGTTGGTTGTGAAACAGTCATTAAGCGAAAAAGCAGCGTTGACTCGGTCAAGCATCCACCGCCAAGGCTATCACCCAGCGACAGCAATATCACCCAGTGATAGCGATTTTTAAATGAAAGATTGGTTTGATCATGGGCATCCATTTCTATTTGTATTTGGATCCTGAGGCCAGGATTATTCTCGGCTATGCTTAATAATAGTAGTAGGGAGAGAAGTGTTCATTTTACTTTTAGTCTCTCGTTCTCTCTCTTCAAGCTTGGGAAAAAAGAAAGGGAGAATAAGAAGGTTGTTCACAGCCCTTGCAAGAGCTTTGGAGGTGTTCTTGTTGTCAGATTTGCGGGTCTAGGCAAGATCTGTGGAGGGGAAGGCGTTGCGAATGTTTCCATCTGAATGAAATTCGTGTTTATTGCTCCTAAGTGATCTACAAGGGTAGTTATTCTCCTCTTATACATGTTATTTCCTTATTTGGCATGTTTGCATGGAAACGCCCACCATTTGGTGAAGAACAAGAAGTTTTCTTTGTGTCGATACGAAGTATCCCCGGTAGAAATTGCATATAGAGTTCAGAATCAAAGTACGAATATAGGCATGATGTGTGAAGCCTATCTAGACAAGTTGGTATGGATTGGTGATGATTGATTTGCATGCCAGAGAAGACTTTGCTGATAAACGTGTGGATTTATAGAGTTTTGGGGTGTGCAACTTGCTGCAGTTAGTACTATAAGTGTTCTCTAGGAAACACCCAAGTTTGCAACCGAAACGAAATTATGTTGATATCGCTCGTGATAGCGATATTGCTGGTGATAGCTCTACTGACAAAAACTAGTGAGCAGCTATTTATATTGTGTGTGAACCCTAGCCTGATACAGATGTTTGATTCTATCGATATCACCCGACAATAGTGGCTATTGCTGGCGATAGAGCCCAGTTAGCTGATTTGTGATTGCGAGCCCAGGTCCTAGGGACAGGTGGGTGGCATGTTAAGCTATGAGGCATGTAGTGCCTTTCTTGGTGGCCTTGAGTGCCAACCATATTTGATAATGTTGATTATCATGTGTTTATGGCCCACATCGTGCTATGTGGTATAGATGTGGTTGTGGCCCGCATCGTGCTATGTGATATCGATGTGGTTGTGGCCCGCATCATGCTATGTGATCTCAAAGTGGTTGTGGCCTGCATCATGTTATGTTATATCCATGTGGTTGTAACGGGATAAGATGAAGTTGAGCCCACAATGCATTGTTCGACCGCGATGTTGTGTGCACATGCAAAAGCTGGTCTGAACCTGTCCCATACTAGTAGGTGAAGAGGTAACTCCTTAGTGCACCTTCTTTTTTTGGGAGAGTCTGTAAGACAAGGTGGTTTTGACGATAGAAATTTAGTGTCCATATAAGGATGGAGGTGGAAAGTCAGTACACCAAATAGGTGCCCTGAGTGCATGGGACGTTAGGCCAAACGTGCCAACGTCTGTGGTGAATGTGCAATTGTATATATATATATATATATTGCCATACTTCTTGCTTGCAGGGAAGAAGAACCGCCTCCCCAATAAGTGGGTGGGTTCGATATAATTGGTCAGCTAAACTTGATTGTTGCTTTATTTTTCCATGTCTTGGTGGATTAGACTTGTACAAGTGCTAGAGAGCAGAGCATGAAGTTGCGGGCTGAAGGCCCTTTTCTTGTGCTGGGCCTCAAAGGCCCAAATGCTTGTTTTACTTTTCATGTGTTGCCGGCCTACGTGCCGAAGTATGGAAATTACAGATTTGTAATCATTAACCATTCTGTATGGCCTTAGGGCCAAACCCTTTTGTATTTATTCTTTCCTGTGGTTGTAATTGACATTCCTTTGATGGGTTTACATTTATAAAATGCTTTCGTTTGTCGCAAACTCTGTGATAGATGTTAGATGTTTGGTTTCAATTTTGTACCGTCTTCGTCTGTTTATGGAATATGGTGGCGGTCCCCAAACGGACCATATTTTATATTCTTTGTGACTGGTAGGGTGTTACAGGTTTTCCGGCGAGAACACGGGACTTAGATTGTTTCTCTGTTTAAAACTCACATTGCTCCCTCTTTAGCGTGCAGAACACTCGATGCTCACTTGGCTGTATTTGTGAGCTCGAGAGAGGCACTAGAAATCGCTCCCGTTGATGCTCACATAAAGACACTCCAAGGCTACAAGTACCTAGCATTTTCCACCACAAGGAAACTCTCATCAAAGCTTCGTGGACGCTCTCATCCAAGCTTGGTGGACTTAGTTAATTTTCTTTTTTTCCTGTACTCGCAACTTGTAATGGATCGGCTTCTTGTTACCCTCCGAGGAAACAATAAATACTTGTAACTCAAAGCTAAATTGTAGATTTTGGCCTTACACAGATCTGTCCAAATGGTTTTATACCTTTTATGGGTTTTCCACAGCCAAAAAAGCCTCATGTCATTGCTTTTCGATTTTCATTAATTGATTATGCTCCTGGTCCTCCTCTGACCTAAGGCGGCCTGATTCTCTAGACTAGAGGAAAATCAGGTGCCCCACACAGGAAAAGGCAACCCTGCTTCGAGTTAAGAGTGTACTGATCAAATGCGGAAGCTCAGTGGACGTCCAATTCACATCCACATTATTCAGCATGAAGATCCCCCAAGATCACCTCGATTCAGCAACGGGACAGCTATATGGTTTTGACAACGCCCCTGTTCTAGTAAGAGGTAAAATCACTCTCCCCGACACCCTAGGAGAATTCCCATGGCAGGATGAAAGGAGGGGTTAGATCTGATTACTCTAGGGGGGTGAATAGAGTATTAAAAACTTTGGTTCTTTTTAATGTTTATATCAGAGTAAAATAGTGATACCATATAATTGTTAAGAATAAGAAACTAGGCTAACTATTCCAGCAATCACAAACACAGCAAAAAGCAAAAAGAAAAGGAGCAACTAGACAACACAAGAAGTTTATAGTGGTTCCCCTAAACTTGAGTACATCCACTCTTCTACCACCCTCTGTAGTAATCCACTTACAGGTTTTGATGAGGTGACTGCCACCACAAGATCTGATTAAGGTAGATTAGGAAACCCTTTAGGCTTTTGATCAGGTGCCCAAAAACTAACTTCAAGTTTTTTGGAGGGAGACTTGTCAACCAAACTACCTTTTGAAGGGATTTATAACCCTGTATAATGGGGTGGAAAGAGTTTGATGGAAGTCTTCTCTTTCCTCAATACAACTTGAGAAGACTATGTGGATTCTTTTGTTGTCAAAGCTCCCCCTGAGAAGTTGAATGCTTCAGGAAGAATGAGCTTTGCATAAGGGTGAGTAGGTCTTCAGCTTGATCTGCCAAGGTCCAGGAAATCCAGTGACTGATGTTGAATAGAATGTCTCTGTGGATTTTTTGAACAGAGGTTGAAGAAGACTCTTGATCTTGATGTTTTGTTCTTCTTCAAACTAGAGTGTTGGCAGAGAATGAAATGCTCTGAGAGAGAATAAAAGCGTCGACTGTCTGGATGATTGTTCTCTGGCAGTGCTTGTAAATTTCTTCTCTCTGTATCTCTAACTCTGTCTTGAAAAAGAGAGAATCTATTTTATTCTACTGCCAAAAATTCTCCTTTGAATTTTGAATTCTCTCCATAAATGTTGGCTGATTTGGAGTAATGAAAGTGGCTTGAATAAAAGCATTAATGAGTTTCCCAACTGTCCTTGATAGAATAAGCAAATATTTATTCTGATGAATACCATATTTAATGCAGCCAATAATGACTATATTTAGAAGAATATTTGCATTAAATACTCAGAATAATACTATTAATAAATAGAGAAAATAAGGAACAAAAGAAGGAAAAACTCAATCTGGAACTAAATAGAAAATGTCGAACGCTGAACAGAATTTGTCTACCTGAGATCAAAGATCGTCGACCAGAGAATTCAAGTTCGTCGACGTGAGCTCTGCGAACTACTAACTGATAATAACTTTCCAATTCTTCACTCTGAGTTCGTCGAGCTGAGAATATGTTTGAAAACAAACGCTGACCTAAGCTCGAATATCGTCGAGCTTAGCACAGAGAATTAACTCTGAGTTCGTCAATCAGAGATCGATGATCGTCGAGTTGAGTTCGAAGAATTTTTAACTGAACACTGTCTTCTGAAAACTACTAAGTCTGAGTCTCTGAGGTCCTTTGCTGGCTGGTCTAAGATGGTACAACTAAAGGGACTTAGCCTACAACATTAGGACTAGTAGACTTAACCCTGGATATATAATGTGGGTCAGACTCAGCCTAACTTAGTGAACCTAGCCCAAATCCAACTAGGCATCCAACAATCTCCCCCTATTTGGGTGATGTCACTAACACAAAAACAAAACAAACAATCATAAAGCAAAAGAAAATATATCTGAAAGAAATAAATATTCAGCAGATATTTACAAGATTGTGCTTCATGATATAAACAAAATTGAGTTCAAAAGACAATAAGAAAATCACAGAAAATAGACTCATTTTCTATGCTTGGCTTTATCTTTGTTTGATCCTTCAGCATGCTGTTTGAATTTGATTTCCCTGTTAGGATTGACAGCTTCTTTCTTTGACATGTGCATATTAGATGCTCCAATCACAGTTTAGGAATAGGTTCTGGGAATAATAGCTTCTGGGTGTAGTTTCATATAATCATCAACATTGAAAAACTTGTTAGCCTTAGCATACCTTTTTAATTCTTCTTTTCTGTAAGCTGACATAGTTGAATATTGAGATATGTCTTTACCTTCAGCTTTAGCTTTGTTAATTTGAGAAAGTCCTATAAGTTCATGGAATCTGGCCATCTTGGCAGAAGTCTCCTGTTAAGGATCAACAAAAGGAATTGGAGGAGACTCTGACCTTTTTGGACTAGAATCCTGCATTGGTTCTTTAGTAGGCACTTTCTTAGAAGAATCTTGAGGTGGATTGCTTTAAGATGATTGTTGACTGCTATGCCTAGGCTATCTTTGGTAAGTCCTGGTAACAAAAGAAGATATCTGAGAGGTGTTGCCTTAGGGGCCTTAAGAAGGAGGAGGAGGGTCTTTCCTGAACTATCTAGGAGGAGGCTTGTACCTTCTCCTCTTCTTCGTTTCCTTTTGCTCATTCTTTGACAACCATATCTAATGTGTTATTCGAGAATAGGGAGTGATCTTCTACAAAATGTAATATGGAGTGTCATTATGTGGATTAGGCTTTGGAACAGCCTTAGGTGGGGCTTTCCTTTTCTTAGACACTTTCTTTTTACTGTCATCAGAATTTGAGTCATTATCTTGAAAATCATCAGAAGATACTTGAGTATTATCATACATAGCATCAATCTCAGCAATAACAACTTTTAGAATTTCCTTTTCAGCTGGAGGAGGGATGACTGGAGGAAGAATATATTCTGTAGGAACTTCTGTTTCCTGATCCATGTCCTCAGCAAGGATCTCATCTAAGTAGGGTAAAGGAGATGTAGAGAAAACAAAAGTGGGAGGAGAGAGAGCCTTGGCTCAGAGATATCATCCTCAGCCACTTGGATAAGCTCAGCCTCTAGAACAAAATTGAGTTCAGGCTCAGGAGGTTCAAAACTCTTTTGAATCTGATGCAAGGTCTCTGAACTGATGGGGGAAGAATAACAAACAATATTTGTACATAATTGAAAAGAAATAAATGGAAGACTGTTTCTGTACAGGAGATCAAAAGAATTGAGAACTGAAGTCAGTTCAAAATCTAGAGCAATGAAGCAATCTCCATAAAGAATTTCCAAGGGTTCTTCGGAAGTTTCAATATCAGTTTCCAAGAACTCAATAAGATCTGCATCTGTAATTTTTGTATCAAGAATATCAATATCTATATCTGAAACTTCTACTACAAAATCTTCAACTATTACTGCTGCTGGGGCTTCTGCTGCTAGAGCTGCTAGAGCAACTTCTTCACTGAGTATCTCCCCCTGCCTTATTTCAGTGGAGACTAGAGCCAGGCCCCTAACAGAAGAAGATGGGACAGGGAAGGCAGAGAGCTGAGAAGCAAAGGTTGAGATAGAGTAAGCAAGAGGTGAGATGGCCTCTGCTATTAGCTGTTTCAGATGGGTGTGATGGATTCCAAGATGGAAGAGATGGAGGGTGAAGGGAATTCTAATCATTCTGGTGGTGTTTAGGTAGAGACAGATGGATTGATGATGGAAGATGATGAGGGATGACAATCTATCATTGGTTCATCTAAAGGTGATAAAGAATTTCTTGGGGAGGAAATAAGATTGAAGGAAGGTAGTGAAGTGAGATTTTGGAGTAGAGGTATGTCTACAAGATGAGATGGAAGGGGGGATAAAGGTGGAGTAGCAGAATATGGAGATAAAGGTTGTTCTAGTGGTTGTTATTGATGTTGTTGTTGTTGAACTGGGAAAAATGGGGGACTGAGGAGGTGTAGGATGATGAATTGGTGAAGAATGGTGGATGGGGAAGCAGGAGGTGTAGGTGTAGGTGTGGGTTGATGTTCTAGAGCTGGAGAAGGTTGTTGGATGTATGTGGAAGGAGTTGGAACGAGGGGAGGAGGAGGAGGAATTGAACTGTCCTCTACAGGGTGGGGAGTGGTTGTAACTGCCCTAGTACTCTCAGAAGTTTTTGAGGAGGAAGCCCTGGAAGGCTTTTGGATGCTCCTCTCCCAACTGCCAAACAAGGCGTAGGTCAGCCCCTTAGAGGCGTTGATGAATATGGTCGGGGCGACCAAATATTCAGCTATCTTGGTATGAAGGAAGATTCCAAGAATCATTCCAAAACAAACTTTCTTCTTGTTGTTCTTCCTAATCAGATTGAACAAAATCTTTGCCCAATTAATGGCTTTCTTATTCACAACAGCACACATCACTAAAAGTTGTTGTCTGGTAATATGATCATGGGTTGTATGCTTGCCCAACAATACCTTACCGACTACATCTGCGAGAAACTTATACTCGGCAGATAGGTGCTTCTTCAGCAATTTATTTGGGTTGTATCCACAATAACCCATCAACGTCAACATTTCATCATATTCAGAAGATTCAAGTTCAATATATTCTTCCCCATTTACAAAACAAAAAATTTCAGTAAGAATGGTTGTGGTTAAAATAATGGTGTTACCCGATATAGTTCCAACTATAGTGTCACCATCTGGAGTAGATGAAGTATAAATCCATTCTCTTATTTTTAGTAGAAGCAATCCTCATTCTGGTAGTCATTAGGTTCTTCAAATTGAGGTCTTCAAATAGCTGCATAATATCTTTGAAGATCTGGTCTGATTGTTGAAACGAATCAAAATCGATGTCAAATCCCATGTCCAATTTCATTGCAGAAAGAGCGCTTGCTGGTATCTCCATTAGTCGGCTGCAATAAGAAAGTAGAAAGATCAAGTGCAAGGGAACAAAAAGCGTTGGATGCAAGTCGAAGAAAACCTAGATATAAGGTTTTGTCAGAATATGAAACGACAAACTCCATCCTGCGAAACAAGAGAAATCTTCGATCTGAGGTCGACGAAATATTTTATTATCAAAAGAGTTTGTTGATCTCAATCAGAAGAAGGGGAAAACTTTTCTTTATACTTAGGTCGACGAAAACTTTTTTGAAGCTAGGTCGTCGATCTCATGTCGACGAAAAATGACTTTCATAGAGAGATCGTCGATCACAGGTTGACGAAAAATCTCAAGAACTTCCCTCAGTTCGTCTAGCTCCGTTCGACGAAATTTGGCAAATTCTTCGACCACAGACAGAGAATTAAATTAAGGCTTCACCATTCATCATGCCTAGCTTATTCATAAAGGATAGATGTTTCTTCTCATCCAAGGGTTTAGTGAAGATGTTTGCCCTTTGTAAATTAGTGGGAATGAAGGTAATATTAATTTTCTTCTTGTCCACACACTCTCTAATGAAATGATGTCTAACATCTATATGCTTGGTCCTAGAATGATGTACTTGATTTTGTGTTATAGATATAGCACTGCTATTATCACAAAATAGATATGAATTACTTAATTTGTAACCATAATCCAGGAGTTGATTTTGTATCCATAGCATCTATGAACAACAACTTCCAGCTGCTATATATTCAGCTTCTGCTATTGATGTAGACACAGATGTTTGATTTTTACAAAACCAGAAGACATGTCTAGCACCAAGGAACTGGCATGTTCCTGATGTGCTTTTCCTATCCACACTACATCAAGCAAAATCAACATCTGAGTATCCAGTTAACTCAAATTTTGATTCAGTTGGATACCAGAGTCCTAGATTTGGGCAACTCTTTATATATCTTAAAATTCTTTTTAAAAAAACTAGATGATATTCTTTAGGGTTCACTTGGAATCTAGCATAAAGACAAGTAGCAAACATTATATCAGGCCTACTTGCTGTGAGATAGAGAAGGGACCCAACAATGGCCCTATTCAATTTTTGATAAACAGGTTTCCCTTATTCATCAGAATCAACCACGACATTTGTAGCCATTGGTGTTTTCTTAGCTGAGGCATCAGCCATCCCAAACCTTTTGATCAGCTCTTTAGCATTTTTGGATTGAGATAAGAAAATGCCATTAGGTGTCTGCTTCACTTGGAGACCAAGGAAGTAGGAGAGTTCACCCATACAACTCATCTCTAACTTGGAATGCATAAGGTTAGAGAACCTTTTACATAGTTTAGGATCTGTAGATCCAAATATAATGTAATCTACATATATTTGTATTAAAAGAATTTTATCATTATGATGCTTGAAAAACAAAGTCCTATCTACCATGCCTCTAGAAAACTTATGCTCTAAAAGAAAGCTTGCTAAGGTTTCTTACCAAGCTCTTGGAGCTTGCTTTAGACAAAAGAGAGCTTTATGCATTCTAAAAACAAAAGAGGGATGAGATGAAGAGATAAAACCTGGAGTTTGTTCAACATAAACCTCTTCTTTTAGTTCTCCATTCATAAAAGCACTCTTAATATCCATCCAGTAGACTTTGAATTTCTTGAAAGCAGCATAAGCAAGAAAGATCCCGATTACTTCTAGCCTTACAATAGGAGAAAAGGTCTGATCATAGTGAATTCCTTCCTCTTGAATATATCCTTGAGAAACAAGCTTTGCTTTATTCCTTATGATTGAACCATGGGCATCAAGCTTATTCCTTAAAACCCACTTAGTTCCAATGACTGGGTAGTCTTTGGGCCTTGGAACTAAGTCCCAAACTCTACATCTCTCAAATTGATTGAGATCCTCTTGCATGGAATTGTCTGCACCCCAGCTGATATGTCTCCAATCACTTGAGATGTGGGGTAATATCTAAGTGTGACAAATTCAGTTGGTGGAGTTGGTTTAGCAATAGCCTAGGGAGTTAATTCCTCTAGCGGATTTGGATTAGCTGTTGTTGGTTCAACATAGATGTAAGCTTCTTCATCACCACTTTCTTTAGCATCATGTGGAGGAGAGTGAGTAATAGCCTCATTGGTGAGGGTCCACTCATTCAGCCTTACACATATGTTAGATACCTGCAAAAAATTTGAAAGATAGTGTAAGCTCTGAAAAACTCTAGAGGGGGGGGAATCGAGTTATTGAAATCTTTTAAGTTTTGCTGAAATAAAAGATCTTTTATAAAATATGTTACTATAGTATAAGTGTATAGGTGCATAAGTACATCAGATAAACTAGAGAGAGATAACTAAGTTACATAATAAAAATATATCACAGCACAAACACGAAGGAAAAACAACACAGCCTCACAGACAACACAAGAATTTTATAGTGGTTCCCCAAACTTGGGTATATCCACTCTTCTACCACCCTAAGTACGAATCCACTATAGGTTTTCATCAGGTGACGGTCACTAATGAGATTTTGATCAGGTGCTGAAAAACCAAACCTCAAGTCTTTTGGTTAGGAGACTTGCAACAAGGAATAATTTTGAAGGGAATTAAAACCCTGTACAGAGGTGGGAAGAGAGGTTGATTGAAGTCTTCTTTTCTCAAATCAAAATGAGAAGACTAAGTGGATTTGTGTTATTGTCAAAGCTCCCCCTAAGATCTTTACTTGTTCAGGAGTGGAAGCTTTGCAAAAGGGTGAGTAGGCCTTTTAGCTCTTCAGAGATCCTTGACTGATTTGAATAACTTGTCACTTGAGATCCCTGAAAACAAAGAAAGAAAGGAAGAAGGACTCTTGATGGTGATGGTTGTTCCTTCTTCTTCTATTAAGAGCAGTAGATTTTCTGAGAGAGGTTTTCACTGCACTTTTCTTGTCTGTATGCTTTTTCCTGTATCTTGCTTGTTGACAGTACACAAGTTTTTATGTATCTCTTTTCTTCTCTATTTTTCATAGCTCTCCCATCTTCGCTGAGAGATCCTCAAATGATAACTGTAACTTGGTCGAACTCAAAAACCTGCAATAAATGCTTAGCCAGAATCTCGGAAATGAAAACTTCGAGTATGCTGTCATATATTCTATTCTATGTCTATCTCGAGATATAAGTAGTTAATTCCATGAAGGATATTTGTAATCAATGCTTCCAGTAACGGCTAGATTCAAAGGATATAAGAGCATTGATTATCCAGGGAATTAACGGCCTATAATAGTATAAAATAAGGAGACAGAAAAGGAAAGAATAAATTACAATATGACTTACAGTTTTCGTCGACCAGAGAACAGCTTTCGTCGACCTGTGATTTTGTCGACCTCTGATAAGCTTTCGTCGACCTGAGAATGGTTGTTCGTCGAGCTGAGATCCAAGATCGTCGAGCTGAGTCTGCAGTCTGGACTTAGAATATTTTCTGATGTTGAGTGTTGAAGTATTGATCTAGCATTTAGTGAGATGTCCTCTGGCTTTGAGTGTTAGATTACCATTCTGGAGTTGAGTCGTTTAAGAAGTGTTGAGTCATTGATAGCGTTGAGAGCATTGAGTGAACTTTGGCTCTGAGTAAACTTTGGCTTTGAGTGAACTGTGGCACTGAGTCAATTTTGGCGCTGAGAGATCTTTGGCTCTGAGAGTTGAAGTGTTAGTCGAACTGAGGACAGAGTTCGTCGACATGATGTTCTTAGTTCATCGAATTAAGTTTTGCAGAGGAGTTATCACTTTGTTCAGAGATCATCGAGCATAGATCTAAGTTCGTCGAGCTCAGCTATGAGAATTATCTCTGGGTTAGTCGAGCAGAGCACGACGATCGTCGACCGGAGTTCGACGAATGCAGATCTCTTTTTTATTAAGTCTTGAATCTTCTAAGTCTTGAGTATCTGGCAGTGTTGGAGGCTGGTCCTTTCTACTGTTGACTTTAAGGACATGTCCTAGACTCTAAAAGCACATAACATTTGACCCTTCTATACAACATGGGTCACAACCTAAGAAGAGAACCTATCCCAAATCACCTAGGGGTTCCAACAATCTCCCCCTATTTGGGTGAGGTTACTTCAAACAAAAACATATAGAAACACAATACAAAATGAAGTAAACATAGCATAAAATTTAGATAACTGATAGAATAAATAAGCTATCAGTACCTTTATAAAGCTATGCACTAAAATTGTTCACAATAAACATAAAAAACATAAACAATCTAAATATTCTTGTGAGAATCAGAAGACTTAGCAAATTGGATTATCCTGTTTAGATCTTGAGCTTGTCTCAGAGTCATGGTCATGTCAGCATCCCCAAGAGTCTTTTGAGAGGTGGTTCTTGGAACTACAGCTTTAGGATGTAGATTCATGTATTCATCAACATTGCACAATTTTCCCACTTGAAATCTTTCAAACTCTTTCTTCCTGTAGCTTGACATAGTTGAGAACTGAGAGGAATCTTGACCTTTTTCTCTAGCCTGCCTGATCTAAGATAGAGCCACAGATTCTTTGAATCTAGCCATTCTGGTGGTTGGACTAGTTTCAGGATCATAGGCTTGAATTGGAGGTCCTTTAGGGCTGTTAGCTTTGCTAGGAGATGGAGGAGGAGAGAATGTTGGCTGGGGAGCAGACTGCTTAGCTTTGAATGAACTTCTAGAAGATGACTGATGTCAATGTTGGTGCTAACTACCTCTAGAAGATTGAGATGGTCTTCCTTGCCTCTGATAGGTTTTTGGTAAGAGTAGGCTTGGAAGAAGTATCTGAGCTTTGAGATATTGTTCCTGAGGCACCTGCAGCTTGAGGAGGAGGAGGAGGTTGATCCCTTTTGAACTTCTATGGTGGAGGAGAATACCTTCTGCTTTTCTTTCTGTTCTTTTGTTCATTTTTGGATAGCCACATCCAAGCTGGCATACCCTTATTAGGAGTTACATTGTGTAGAATGTAATAGGGAGTGCCATTTGTTGGATTTATTTTTTGAGCAGGAGGAGGAGCTTTTCTTTACTTTGAGATTTTCTTTTTCTTGGGTTCCTCATCAGAGTCATCATCATCCTCATCATCATCATCAGACTAACCTTGAGGATTTTTATACAAGTCATCTATCTGTTTTAGTATATCCTTGGGGATTTCTTTACTTATTTGAGTGGGAACAACTTCAGTATGAGCTGCTTCAGCTTCCATAGCAATGTCCTGATTTATTAGATCATCTAGATTTAGGAGGGGGCTAACGTCCATGATATAGGATGGCCCAGGAGGGCTAGATCTCTGTTCATAAGATACTTCTGGAGGAACTATAAAACTTTTCTTTACAGTATCTAATACTTCTGAGCTTACAGGGGAAGTGTCGCATACAATTTCTCTTGATGATGGAGTGGGGAAGCAGAGGCAGAAATGAATGTAAGATCCAAAGATTTTCAGTAAAGTTGCTAGATTCACTTTAGATTTGATAAAGTAGACTCTTCCAGGCTGAACTTCTGGCAAGATGGTCTCTTGAGCATTGGATACTACAATATCTGTACATTAATTATATACATCTGCTACTGAGTCAGGTATCTCTGTATCATTTGTTTCCATATCATGTTCAAGAAAAATCAAGATGTCTGTTTCCATGTCAATGTTTGTTCCTGCTGCTAGTTCTACTGCTACTGATACAATTGCTAGTTCTGTTGCTGCTGATACAATTACTGGTTCTGCTGCTGCTGCTGCTTCATCATCAAATATCTCCCCATGCCTGGTTTCAGTAGATACTGAAGCCAGGCCCCAAGATGAAGAGAGGGTAGAGGTGAGGGCAGAGATTTGAGCAAAAAGAGATGAGATGGAGGCAGCAAGTGGGGAAATTGCCTCTGTTATGATGGTTTGGAGGAGCGTTTTAAGGAGTTCAAATAGTGGTTGGATGATTGAGGGATCCAAAGTTATTGAGGCAGAGGTGTTGGCAGAAGATGATGGAAGGTGGATAGTTGTATTGATGGTAGGTGTTGGTGGAGTAAGTGGGATTGAAGTGTCTGGAGGGGAGTTATGTTGAGGAGAAGGAGTGTTTAGGCGGGATGATAACAGATTGAAAGATGGGAGATTAGCAAGATGAGATGGAAGTGGAGATTGGGGAGGTGTTGGTATTGATGTGTCATGTTGAGGGGAAGAAAGATTTGATGGTATATGTGTAGAATTAATTGGATATGCTGGAGGTGTTGGGGTATGTATTAGAATTTTAGTGGAAGGTGGAATTTGTTGAGGGGTGGAGATAAGCCATTCAGTGGGGTGTGGAGAGGCTGGTGCAACCCTTGTATTTTCAGAAGTTTTAGAGGAGGACTTGCCCTTAGATGGCTATGTGATAGTCCTCTCCCATCTACCATAGAGGGCAGATGAGAGCCTCTTAGAGGCATTAATGAATGTGGTTTGAGATACCAGCAGTTCATTAGCCTTGGCTTTCAGGAACAAGCCCAAGATTCTTCCATAGCAAACCTCCTTTATGCTATTCTTTTTCCTGATTAAGTCAAACAGGATATGTGCCAAGTTCACATTTTTCTTACTAACCAAAGAAGCCAAAACCAGGAACTGTTGCCTGGATATGTAGTCATGTGCTGTATGCTTAGCAAACAGCACCTTCCCAACGACATCTGCAAGAAATTTATATGCCAGGGAGAAATTTTTCTTAAGCAATTTGTTAGGGTTTTCGCCGAAGTGACCCATAACAGTCAGCATGTCCTCATATTCCTTACCATCTATTTCTAGATCATCTTCTCCAGTATTCAGATTAAAAAGTTCAGAGAGAACGGTGGGAGTAAGAATCACCTGATTTCAGCTGATAGTCCCAGTTATTTCAGTATCAGTTGAGGATGAAGAACAAACCTATTCCTTGATTTCAGTTATAGGTATCCATATCCTTTCAGTCTTAAACTGCTTCAGTTTTTGTTCCTCGAATAGCTGTAGAATGTCTAGGAAAACTTGATCGGACTGTTGAAATGAGTTGAAGTCGATATCAAAACCATGATCGAAATTCATGTCGGTTGATCCAGTAGTGGCCATTTGTGAAGTTGAGATCGAATGAGAGAGAGTGAGCACCTGCAAGAGAAATCACAAGATCAAGTGCAGGAGGGGAAATTCTGAGAGCGCGGGATTTAGGTCGAAGAAGAAAGCCTTAATAAAGGTTTTCGGAATAAGAATCGCCAATCTCAATCCGACGGAAACATAAGATTCTGCGATCTCAGGTCGACGAAAATTTCATAAAGGGAAAAAGTTCGTCGATCTAAGGATGAAGAAAGGGAAAGTTTCCGTCGTTCGCAGAAAACTCTCTAAGGCAGAATTCGTCGATCTTTGGTCGACGAATGAGCTATACTAGGAGATTTTGTCGATCTTAGGTCGACGAAAATTCTCAAGAACAGTTATTAGTTCGTCGATCTCAGGTCGACCAACAGAGACAATTCTTTGACTATAGACAGAGCATTAGATTAAATCCTGACCATTTATCATACCAAGCTGATTGACAAAGAAAAGATGCTTGGATGAGTCAAATGGCTTAATGAATATATCTGCTCTTTGCAAATCAGTAGAGATAAATTCAAAGCTAATCTTTTGTTTGTTAACATAATCTCTAATGAAATGATTCTAATGTCTATATGCTTAGTTCTAGAATGTAATACTGGATTTTGTGCAATGGAAATAGCACTTGTATTATCACACAGTATAGTTGAATTATTTAAGTTGACACCATAATCCAGTAGTTAGTTTTGTATCCACAAAATATGTGAACAGCAACTGCCTGCAGCCATATACTCAGCTTCAGCAGTGGATGTTGAAACAGATATTTGCTTTTCACAAAACCAAGATACAAGTCTGTCACCAAGGAACTGACAAGTTCCAGAGGTGCTTTTCCTGTCTACTCTACATCCAGTATAATCAGCATCAGAGAATCCAGTTAACACAAATGCTGATTCTGTTGGATAACAGAGGCCTAGATCTGGACAACCTTTTATATATCTCAAAATCCTTTTTAAGAAAATAAGGTGAGATTCTTAAGGGTTCACCTGGAACCTAGTACAAAGAAATGTGGCAAACATAATGTCTGCTATGCTTGCTGTTAAGTACAGTAGGGATCCAACAATGGCCCTATACTTGGTCTGATCAACTGGTTTTCAAGATTCATCAGCATCTACAACAGAATTGGCAGCCATGGGAGTTTTTATGACAGAGGCATCATTCATCCCAAACTTCTTAATAAGCTCTTTAGCATATTTAGACTGAGAGATGAAGATTCCTTCAGGGTTTTGTTTCACTTGGAGACCAAGGAAATATGATAACTCACCCATGCTACTCATCTCAAACCTTGAGTACATTAGATCAGAAAATCTTTTGCACAGATTTGGATCAGTAGAACCAAAGATTATATCATCTATATATATTTGTACTAATAGAATTTAATCATGATGTAATTTTGTAAAAAGGGTTCTATCAACCATGCCTCTTGAAAAACCATGCTCTAAAAGAAAGCTGGCTAAGGTCTCATACCAAGCTCTTGGAGCTTGCTTTAAACAATAGAGAGCCTTATGCAATTTAAAGACATAAGATGGATGAGTTGGAGAGATAAAACCTTGTGGTTGTTCAACATACACCCCTTCTTTGAGTTCTCCATTTAAGAATGCACTTTTTACATCCACCTAGTAAACTTTAAACTTCTTGAATGCTGCATAAGCTAAGAATATCCGGTTGGGTTTCTCTATGAGGTGGCACAACACTTGTGCATGCAGCGGAAGTAATAAAATAATCAAGAACAACCCAAAAGAGATTGGGATCGGACCATGAATGTTGAATCAAAAAGTTATGAACAACTAGGTAAAATTACCTTAGCGGCATTGAGTCACAACTGAACGAAGATGCTCCAAAATATGAGTACTTGTCGGTGGCGAGTTCCACGTAGAATAGCGTCTACGTCTCTGCAGAAATCCACATGAGCGGGAGAACACCGAGCTTCGTCGCACGAAAAACGGGAAGGGAGATTCACTGCACCCTGCACTTCCACGGACTGCTAGGTCCACTCCAGGAAGGGATGCACCGGTGACTATCTTCAGAGAGTAGGAGGTCGGCGGAGCAAAAAGAGGCGGAAGCGGAGAACTTCCGTCGGCGGAACACTTCCGTCGGCGGAACGGCGGAACACTTCCATCGGGCGAATCGGCAGGATCTCTACTTCTGCTCAAACCTTAGTTCCTATTTATACCCAAGGCATAAACAGACCTAGGAAAAATCGCTATCCGCAGACCACAGAAAATTAGGGTTTCTGGAAATAATTCGACGGGAATCAGCATTCGTCGAGAATCGAACATTTCGATTCTCGACGACTCTCGACGATCGACGATACTCGACGTTCGATTCTCGGCGACTCTCGACGATTGACGATACTTGATGATCGATACTCGACGATTCTCGACGATCGAGACTTGACGATTCTCGACGATCGATACTCGACGATTCTCGACGATCGATACTCGACGATTCTCGACGATTTTCCCTTGGCAACATTTGCCGGACCCCATTCTGTATGGTGATTGGTGAACTTTACCAACACAGTCAATCTTCTATCTTCTCCACATGCTCTTATGTGCAACCCTGCAGGCTCATATCGCATTGGCAGTGAGATTACATGTTTGACCACTTCTAGATCACCATGGTAACTCCAACAGTCTCCCACTTGATCTTGAAAGTATCAAACCAAAAACCTCACAAACAATGAGCGGCATCTAGCAATGCATCATTTCTACCCAAGCAATAAGAGTTCATAACTCATAAGCCTTATGAACAATGTCCCAGCGTTGTCTTTGTCCCTTTGTCCCTTACATCCGGAAAGAACTAGAGGCATGGACTGTGTCACCCTCATAATAGCTTAATCCAATTTTCTTGATCTAGAATGGACTTCCAGAGAATGGTGAGTCCAATATCACTTATTGACTCAACCAAGCATGGCCATGCATTTCACTGTCCAGGTCCATCAAGGGGCCCATAGATGATACTCCTGTCGTATAGGAGGACAAATCCCATATCTACTCACATACAAACACCAAAATGATTCGTAACGTGCCCAACAACCTGTAACGTCCCAATTCGCGCTAGGCCCCTCGCACGTGTTCTGAGTCAAGAGACTCAACTCGGGCTCGGGGTGCATTGATGCGAGGTGTCAGGTGCATTGAATAAAGTGTAGGGTTGGGTTCAAGGATACCCCAACCAGTAGCCGAAATGAGGGAACTCGGCCAAGTAAAAATCGACGGGAATGGAGGTTGATGCTCGTCGATCGTCGAGAATGGAGGTTGATACTCGCCGATTCGACGGGTATCGGTGGTCGATACCCGCCGGACTCAGAACTGCAGTAGGTTAAGGGAAAATCATCGAGAATGCCTGACGATTATAGCCGATCGCCGAGAATACCCGGTGATACCCACCGACCGTCGAGTATCGCCAACTGATACTCAACGCACACAACGACAGGATGTCCAATAAAACGGCTAAGGGAAAATCGTCGAGTATCATTGTTGATACTCGACGAATTCGTCGAGAATGACCCTCTAATACTCGCCGATCGACGGGAATCACTAGCTGATTCCCGCCGAATTTGACTTGTGCGTTTTCTGCGCCCAGGCAGATTCACCGGCTTGCACAGGCGGGCTGAACCGGACTTTGGGATTCGTGCTGAATGATCCTTGGACCGGTCACTTCAAATGAAACCTAATTTGGGCGGTCCAATTAGAGAGTGACACGTGGCGGAAGGGACTTAACCTAATATGTAATATAAAAGGGAGTAAACCAAACCCTAGCCATCGCACCCGATCGTTCTTGCCGAGCCGTCACCGTGCAAAACCGACGGGAGCGGGAGAGAGAGAAATATCGCAGATCGCCGGAGGAAAAGTTCGGATCGTTGAAGGAAGGCTTGCTGGAGCTAGTTTTGGAGGAGGAGAAATGCCTTTGCCGTGGAGAACGTCTGCACCGAGAGATGCCGCGGAGAAGGGTAACGCGATCAATGGCCGACAACGGAGGAAACGCCGGAAATGAGGTGAGTTTACTCCCCTCTCCCTTGGTGCTAGATCTGTAGCTATTCTTAGGCGAGACATCGACTCAAAAGAGTCTTGATGTGTGAGATGAAGCTTTCTAGGAAGGCCATGCTAGAACTTGTCTTCTAAAGCTTAGTCATCTTCAACCTCTCCTCGCTTCAAAGTGATGATATGGGTGGTCTCGTGAAGAGGAAATGGCCTCAAGAGGGATAATAAGGGTGGAGGAACTTCTGGTTGCGATTTGGGGAAAATCGCTTGAGGAGGAAGATGAACGGATGCCGTTCACTTCGCTTCAAGATGCGTGCAGAATCTGTGTTCTACACGCAGCGACCTTCTTGGCTACTTTTAAGCAAGAAAGGGTCGGATCTGGGCTTTCGACTAAACACGAAAGTCGTAGCACTTGAAATTACCTTTCCAACGAGTGGTTGCATGTTTCCAGGTGATACCTGTAGCCATGGGAAAGTCCGTTTGAATCCGCTGCGGTTGGGAGTTAATGCCCAGGAAATCTGTATCCTGTACGCAGCAGTCTTCGAGTTGGATTTCTGGTATGATGTGACCAGATCTGGGCTTTCGACTAAACACAAAAGTCGTAGCCCTTGAAATTACCTTTCCAACGAGTGGTTGCACGTTTTCAGGCAATACCTGTAGCCACGGGAATCCTCAGTCAAAGTTGCTGACCAGATTACATATAATTCTAGGTGATTACAATATGAACTTGGATTCGATGGAATAGATGTTGCAATCCATCTCGAGGTTGGGTGAATTCTCTTGTGTAAGTCACCGAGGTAATGTGAAGGTTGATGTTTGAGGACTTGAATTCCTATGCCGAGATGTGAATCAAGCCTAAGTAAATGAAAGGCTTTGTTATATTTGGTAGATCACCATTATGCGCATCATCTATAATATGCTGAATTCATGTGGAAGGATTTGTAAATGATTAAACTATTGCCCTGATGTATAATGAATTGATGGAAGGGTATGGATAGTCCAATGCTTAGAGTGTCATCTCCCTACGGGTAGCATTGTGGAAGTTAACAAGTGCGGTGTAGACCGTCACAAATGGGAATGAGGTTGAGTTGGATAAAAATGGACGGTTGGGCTTGGTCCTCGGTGTTCACGTCCCGAGGCTCCATCCGTATTTGTTGGATGGTTGGGCTTGGTCCTCGTGCTTTCTCCGAGGCTCCTTCCATGCCATGAATTGTGGAATTGCATGCGGTGTGAGTCAACACGCGGTGTCGTAATCCCGGGTTAAGGATAGTGTGGCAGGTCTACGGGCTTGCCAATCGTCACACCGATGGGAGTTGACAGTTAGACCTTGGGCGGTTGGGCTTGGTCCTCGGTGTTCACGTCCCGAGGCTCCTTCTGTGCCAAGTGAACGGTTGGGCTTGGTCCTCGTGCTCATTTCCGAGGCTCCTTCCGTGTCATACCATAGGCCAGTCGGGGCTAGGATCTTGGTGCATATTTACCCGAGAGAACCCGCTGAGCCGTAGTACGCATGTGAGCTCCGCTGTTGTGTTCTTAGCGTTGAGGCGTACGGAGGCCTAGGCCAGGTAGTGTGGAGACCAGCCTAGTAGTGGAGATGCCTGCTCTACTGTCACCATTTGGCCACGACGGTTGATGCCTGAGAGGTTAGCTACCTGCTCGAAAAGTGGGAACTATAAGTCTGTGTCGACATAGCGATTGCATGTGCTTGATCATGGGTGTGTCATTGCATTGCATACATAGCATCGTACTTCATTACATACACAAGAGCCTCATCGTATAAGTTAGTATGGGCACTCCTATACGATGAGTTACTTTCTGTTGAACGACCCTCAACTTATATGCTTGTATGGGCACCCATATAAGTTGAGTTACTTACTGTTCTAGATATATACTCTCTTGCTACTGTAGATTGTAGATTCGTAAAGTAAGACCTTGTTCATTTGTATACTATTTCTATTGCTATTTATGATATGTACACATACTTCACCTGCTTGTACTACTGATATATATTTATTGTACTTGTTCCTTTCTCCGCCCGGTGCCGAGGAGTCGCCGGGGGAGCGGATGTGAAACCACTTAGTCTTTTTGACTAACGGTTGCTACGTCTTCCTTTTTAGGAGGAAACCCCGCAGGTGGAGCAGCAGGCTATGCAGACGGACAGCCAGGCCAGGGTGATAGGGCCTGAAGGGACGGTACCGTCGCTACCGTCGGTTACAGATGTGAGTGAGAGAGAGATTTTGTTGTAGCCCTTCGGGGCAATTTTGTTCTCGTACTCTGATATTTGAAGCTTGCTGTAGCTTCTTTATTTATAATATTATGGACATATGCTTGGTGTGGATTTGACTTTCATATTATTATGGTTGGGTTGGCAGTTATTTTCTGATATTGGTTGTAGCCGGCAGAGTAGGCATCCTGTGGTACAGGCTAGCCCGAGTGCTAGTACTACCGCAAGGCGGCTGTTCTGGGCATAAGACCCCTCTAGTGCCGTGTTTTGTGTTCCGGGAGGGGGGTCTTACACAACCACCCTTATCATCAACATTTCTCAAGGAAGACTTTAGATGGCATCAAAGCACGCTCTTCCTCACTTGATGAATGTTTTGACTTCAGGTCAAAGGACCACAAAACCATTGTCAATTGAGACCTACTCGTGACACGTTTAGATAACAATCCACAAAGTAGTCTCAGGTTGGGTCTGTCCAGTATAACTTGTTCATTAACAAGTACCCACGTGATGACTTGATATCACAATATCATGACCTATGAGAACTGGTCATTAATAAACGCACAAGCTACTCTAAATGTATCATCATCACCCTTAGCTTCTAGGATGATACAACGACCAAGGACCTTTTAAGAATGAAGCTTCAAATAAATCATAGGCTCTCACATTCAAGTCACGTACTTGATGTCCTATGGAAGCGAACATTCTAAGGGTATTTATTACGTTAACATTGAACTATCGCATAGAGAAACCATAATAAAAGAACTTGCCATTAATCATAAAAGAAAAATCTTGGTACACAATTCATCATATGAATAAATAACAAATAGCCAACAGAATATATGTTTACACGCAACCCACAAGACTCTCACTAGAGTTGATCATTTAGGTATCGTATACCCATTGATCTAGTATGACCATCTTGCTTTCTCTGCGCGCGAGGCTTTGTCAGTGGATCCGCAATATTCTCCTCAGTCGGTATAGTGCAAATGTTCACATCTCCTCGTTCGACAATCTCACGAATAAGATGGAACCGCCGAAGTATGTGCCTGGATCGCTGATGGGATCTAGGTTCCTTAGATCCTGCAATTGCACCATTTTTATCACAGTAGAGAGCTACGGGACCAACAATGCTAGGAACTACATCAAGCTCGCCGATGAATTTCTTAATCCATACAGCCTCCTTCGCTGCGTTAGCTGCAGCGATATACACGACTTCTGTTGTAGAATCAGCAACTCTCTCTTTCTTGGAACTCTTTCAGCTCACAGCTCCTCCATTAAGTAAAAACGCAAACCCTGACTGAGACTTTGAATCATCTCTAGCAGTTCGGAAGCTAGCATCCGTGTAACCACTTACAACGAGCTCTTCCTCTCCACCATACACCAAGAACACATCCTTTTTCCTTCTCAAGTACTTCAGGATATTCTTGACTGATATCCAGTGACACTCACCGGGGTCTGACTGATACCTGCTAGTCATGCTCAAAGCAAAGGAGACATCGGGTCGAGTACATAACATTGCATACATGATTGATCCAATTGCCGAAGCATATGGAATCAACTTCATGCGGTCCTTGTCTTCACAAGATTTTGGACATTGGTCCTTAGAGAGATTCACACCATGAGACATGGGTAAAAATCCTTTCTTGGACTCAAGCATGTTGAACCGCTTCAACACCTTATCGATGTATGTACTCTGGGTCAAACCCAACAACTTCTTCGATCTATCTCTATAGATCTTAATACCGAGTATATAAGTCGCTTCACCCAAGTCCTTCATAGAAAAGCAGTTCCCTAGGTTGTTCTTAATAACTTTCAGGGTAGGAATTTCATTCCCAATCAACAGTATGTCATCTACATACAATATCAGGAAGACAAAAATGCTCACACCGATTCGCTTGTAAACACAAGGCTCATCTTCATTCTTGATGAAACCAAACTCTTTGATTTTCTCATCAAAACGAAGATTTCCAACTTCGAGAGACCTGCTTCAGTCCATAGATGGACCTATTCAGCTTGCATATTTTAGTTGTTTCATTTGGGGATACAAAACCCTCGAGTTGTGTCATGTACACTTCCTCAAGGAGGTTTCCATTAAGGAAAGCCGTTTTTACATCCATCTGCCAGATCTCGTATTCATAATACGCAGTAGTGGCAAGCAATATCCTTATGGACTTTACCATGGCAACAGGGGAAACTGTCTCATCATAGTTAATACCATGAATTTGCTTAAAACCCTTAGCCACCAGTCGCCCTTTGAATGTCTGTACATTCCCATCCATGTCGGTCTTCTTCTTGAAGACCCATTTGCACCCTATGGGTCGTACCCCTTCAGGTGGTTCCACCAATTTCCAAACTTGGTTTGCATACATGGTGTCCATTTCGGATTTCATAGCCTCAAGCCATTTGTCGGAGTCCGGTCCATACATAGCCTTTTGGTAGGTTGCTTGTTCATCATCATGATCCATAAGCAACACATTACCTATTTGAGACACAAGAAATCCATATCTCTCAGGCTCAAATCTTCGTCTATCCAGTCTACGTAGGACTTGTGTTTCTTGAGCAGGTTCTCTAGCTACAACATCTTGTAGTCCTATCTCAGAATCCAATTCCGGTTCATTCACTACTTGTGGTTCTTAAACTTCTTCAAGTTCTACCTTTTAAGTCTTTCTTGATAAGAATTCTCTCTCCAAGAAGATGCCAGTCCTTGCGACAAACACTTTGCCCTCGGACGGTAGGTAAAAGTAATACTCTTTCGTTTCCTTAAGATATCCCACCAGATAATATTTATCCGATTTGGGTTCCAGCTTGTCAGGCATTTGACGTCGCACGTATTCCTCACAGTCCCAAATTTTAATGAACGACATACTAGGACGCTTCCCAGTCCATATCTTATATGGTGTCTTCAGAACCGTTTTCATTGGAGCGCGATCCAGTGTCATTGCAGCAGTCTCTAAAGCAAAACCCCAAAAGGAAATAGGCAAGTCTGCATGACTCATCATCGAAAGTACCATGTCTAACAGAGTACGATTTCTCCTCTCAGACACACCATTATGTTGTGGTATTCTAGATGGAGTGAGCTGTGATACAATACCACACTCTTTCAGATGATCACAGAACTCATGACTCAGGTATTCGCCACCTCGATCAGATCGGAGTGCTTTAACCCTTTTACCAAATTAGTTTTCTACTTCATTCTTGAACTCTATGAACTTTTCAAAGGTCTCGGATTTGCACTTCATAAGATGCACATATCCGTATCTACCGAAATCATCAGTAAATGTAACGAAGTAGAAATACCCACCTCTAGCCATGGAGCTCATGGGTCCGCATACATCACTATATAGAATACCAAAGAGATCCTCAGCCCTCTCAGTATAACCAGTGAAAGGGGCTTTAGTCATCTTGCCTAACAAACAAGATTCGCATCAATCAAATGATTCATA
The DNA here is from genome assembly GCA_039513925.1 of Platanthera zijinensis. Lineage (NCBI taxonomy): Eukaryota > Viridiplantae > Streptophyta > Magnoliopsida > Asparagales > Orchidaceae > Platanthera > Platanthera zijinensis. The sequence goes on from CM077092.1 coordinate 127,152,856, forward strand.
ATACATTGAGTCTAAAAGTCCATCTTTATGGAGCTTAGATATGCTCTTCTCGTTTATATGGCCCAAGCGACAATGCTAGAGATATGTAGGGTTTGAGTCATTTGTTCTTAGTCTTTTATTATTTTCTACATTATAGATCAGATGGTCAAAGTTCAAAACATATAGACCAGTAAACAATTGGGCTACAGCATAACAAACATCATTCTTAAATATAGAACAACAGTTGTTCTTAATTATAAAAGAAAATCCAATCATGTCAAATCATGAAATGGATATAATGTTTCTAGTTATGGCCGGAACGAAATAACAATTATCTAGTTCTATTACAAGCCCACTGGGCAAAGAAAGACGGTAAACCCCTACGGCTACAACAATAACTCTTGCTCCATTATTGACGCGCAGGTCCACCTCCCCTTTACTCAGCAATCTTCTCCTTTCCAGTTCCTGCACATTTGTACAATTGTGTGAACCACATCCGGTATCCAATACCCAGGATGAAGGAGCAAAATGGTTTATCTCTATAACATAAATATTTGAAGCGGAAGTCACACCTCCCTTCATTTTCTACAGACCCTCAATGTAATAAGGACAGTTCCTCCTCCAATGACCAGCCATGCTACAGTGGTGGCATTTCCCTTCCTTCACCGTGCTGTTCTTTTTTTTCAGTGCAGAAGACTTGGGCTCAAGATATGACTTAGGTCCCACCTTCGTCTTCTTAGAGCCCTTGGCCTTGCCCTTTCCCTTATGCACCATCAGTATGGGGCTGGCAGGCTTGGCCTTCTTCATGTTGATCTCCGCAGTTCTTAACATGCCTAGGATCTTGGGCAGTGTCTTGTCTATTTCATTCATGTTGTAGTTCAAGACAAACTGCTCATAACTGTCCGGCAACGATTGCAGGATCAGATCTGTGGCCAACTCTTGACCTAGAGGAAAACTCAGCCTTTCAAGGTTCTCTATATACCCAATCATCTTGAGTACGTGAGTCCCTACTGAGTCTCGAACTCCCATCATGCACTGAAATAATGCTTTTGTGACGTTGAACCTCTCTTGACGAGTCTGCCCTTGAAACATTTTCTTGAGATGCTCGTCAATCTCCTTGCACCCATGTTCTCATGTTGCTTCTTAAGCTCAGAGTTCATGGTGGCAAGCATAAGGCATTCGACGTCTAAGGTGTCATCAATATACTTCTTATAAGTATCCTTATCAGCACGGGAAGAGTTCCCGGTCGGCACCTCGGGGGCTTCTTCTTCCAAGACATAGAGCTTTCGCTCTTGCCTGAGAACAATTCTGAGGTTCCTGTACCAGTCCATGTAGTTGGTCCCACTAAGCTTATCCTTATCAAGGATGGCTCTTAGAGACAGAGTGGATGGTCAACCACTTACCATGGAATTCTATAAGAATTCATGCAGAATAATATCAGCACCAAAATTTCAAAATACAATTTATTTTTAATTTGGACTTCAATTAAAACTCCCACTATTTTATTCGAAATGATAGCCCTCACTATCAATTCGGAGAGTTCATGCGAGCTACTCTCTTAGTGGACAAGATCCGTATTTCACCAACACAATGAGTCAGCTTTGGCTTTTCTCTCACGATGTGGTTATTTAGGTAGGCAATGCATGCCAATTGCATCCTCATGCAATTCTTGTATGGTTGGTGAATAACTCCTTATTCGCATCCATCATATGGTGCATGCCAACCCTATGCTTCTAGGCACTCAACCTTTGAGGTCACCTAGTTAAGTTAGACCCGATGTCGACAGTGGGATATCACAATTATCCGCTCGCACCCTTACCAAGATAGATTAATGCACCTTGCTTTGGCAAGCCCACACTTCATCGATCGAGGCAAGAAGAGTGTCATCCATCGATAGGCATCCGAAGACTTAATATTTGATGAAGGGATTTTTGATAATTGGTTAACAATTAACCATGATCAACATTTGATTAATGTGCACATCCATAGAAAAACATTTTTTCTAAAATCCACATGCATCCCTTATGTGCACAACATGGTACTATCAACATTTGATGGAAGAAAGGGCTAAATCTGAACATTCAGACTCTTTCAAATCTTCAGATTTACATGCATTGGATAAAGGCAAAGGCAACTCGACTTAAAGCAGTAGACAAGCTCGTCTCTCATTGTTGGATTCAAAATCCAAAACAATACACGGGTCCATTAACTACTCGAGGGACGGTTACTGCTAAGGAGACAAAAATTTCTAACAATTAGAAATAACCACGAAATCCCAGACGTTCCTGGCGGGGTTCCAAGTGGCAGAGCCCCTAACTTGTGGGTTGTGGGCCCACCGATTTCCCTTGCAAAAACCATCAGCAATTGATGATCCAGGATTAAATCTAGACATTTAGAACACTTCTAAATCCCTAGGTTTACACGTACTGGAATAACCTAACTTCCAATATAACAATCATGGCCGCAACCTCCCTCTGATACCACTTTTGGGTTTCTCTATGAGGTGGCACAACACTTGTGCACGTAGCGGAAGTAATAAAATAATCAAGAACAACCCAAAAGAGATTGGGATCGGGCCATGAATGTTGAATCAAGAAGTTAAGAACAACTAGGTAAAATTACCTCAGCGGCGTTGAGTCACAACTCAATGAAGATGCTCCAAAATATGAGTCCTTATCGGTGGAGAGTTCCATGTAGAATAGCGTCTATGTCTCTGCAGAAATCCACACGAGCGGGAGAACACCGAGCTTCGTCGCACGAAAAACGGGAAGGGAGATTGACTGCACCTTGCACTTCCACGGACTGCTAGGTCCGCTCCAGGAAGGGCAGCACCGACGACTATCGTCGGAGAGTAGGAGGTCGACGGAGCGAACGAGGTGGAAGCGGAGCACTTCCGTCGGCAGAACACTTCCGTCGGCGGAATGGCGGAACACTTCCGTCGAGCGAATCGGTAGGTTCTCTACTTCCGCTCAAACCTAAGTTCCTATTTATACCCAAGGCATAAACAGACCTAGGAAAAATCGCTATCCGCAGACCATAAAAAATTAGGGTTTCTGGAAATAATTCGACGGGAATCAGCATTCGTCGAGAATCGAACATTTCAATTCTCGTCGACTCTCGACGATCGACGATACTCTACGTTCGATTCTCGACGACTCTCGATGATCGACAATACTCGATGATCGATACTCGACGATTCTTGACGATCGAGACTCGACGATTCTCGACGATCGATACTCGACGATCAATACTCGACGATTCTCGACGATCGATACTCGACGATTTTCTACGATTCTCGACGATTTTCCCTTGGCAACATTTGCCGGACCCCATTCCTTATGGTGATTGGTAACCTTTACCAACATAGTCAATCTTCCATCTTCTCCATATGCTCTTATGTGCGACCCTGCAGGCTCATATCTCTTTGGCAATGAGATTACATGTTTGACCACTTTTAGATCACCATGGTAACTCTAATAGATCCTTATAGCTTCAAGTATGGCAATTGGAGCAAAGGTTTGATCACAATCAATTCCTTCCTCTTGCCTGTATCCTTGAGCAACAAGCCTTGCCTTGTTCCTCACTATCACACCTTGGGCATCAAGTTTGTTTCTGAATACCCACTTAGTCCCAATTACTGGATAGCCTTTAGGCCTTGGAACTAAGTCCCAAACTTTACACCCCTCAAACTGGTTGAGTTCCTCTTGCATTTCAGTGATCCAGTTTGGATCTTACTCTGCATCAGATAAGGATTGAGGCTCAATTTGAGAGAGAAAGCAGGCAAGCATCACATAAGGGTTGAGTTGATGTCTTGTCTGCACTCCTTGTGATATGTCTCCAATTACTTGAGATCTTGGGTGATCCCTAAGTGTGACAAGATTATTAGGAGAAGTTGGTTCAGCAACAGTTATTTGATTTAATTCCTCTTGTGGAATTGTATCAACTGTTGGAGGAAGTTGAACTGCTTCCACAGTCTCTTCTTCACTTTCAGCTTCTGATATAGCTTGTGGAGAGGAGTGTGATTAAACCTTTTTGGTAAGTTTTAGATCATCTAAGCTCTCTCACAAATTCTGTAACTGCAGATTGTTGTTGGTAGAGATATATCTCTCCTTGTAAAACATGTTAGATTCATCAAATGTCAAATGCATAGATTCTTCAATTGTTAGTGTTGATTTATTAAACACCCTATAGGCCTTGCTGACTTAGGAATATCCTAGAAAAATTCCCATTGCAGCCTTAGCTTCAAATTTTCTAAGATGTTTCTTGTCATGATTGTCAATATAACATATACATCCAAATACTTTAAAATAGGTTATTATCGGTTTCTTCCCTTTGAGTAGTTCATAGGGAGTCGTAAGCTTTAGTTTATGTATTAGGCTTCTATTCAGGATATAGTTTGTTGTGCTTACAGCCTCTGCCCAATAGGATAGGGGCATGTAAGCATCTGTAAGTAATGTACCTGCAGCTTCAATGAGTGTTCTATTCTTCCCTTCAACTACCCCATTTTGTTGAGGAGTTCTTGGACCTGAGAAACAATGTCTGATACCTTCCTTCTCACAGAACTCTAGCATAAGAAGAGAGTTAAACTCAGTGCCATGATCACTTCTGATCAATGTAATTTGAGTAGAGTACTCAATCTGTATGTTCTTGAGAAAATCTGTGAGAACTTTAAAAGTATCTGACTAAGTTCTCAAGAAGAAAACCCATGTGAATCTAGAGAAGTCATCTACAATAACTAATATATAGGACTTTCTTCCTAGACTTTGTACTGCAATAGGGCCAAAAGGTCCATATGGAGTAAGTACAAGATTCTAGGTGAATCACTCTTATTAATGGATTTAAAACTAGATTTAGTTTGCTTTACTAGCTTACAAGCCCTGCAGATGCCTTCCTTCTTGTAGGGACCAAAAGGTAAACCTCTAACAAGATTGTCTTTAGATAACCTAGATATATTTTTATGGTTTACATGTCCTAGTCTTTTGTTCCATAAGTTAGTTTGAATGCTAACAGAATTGAATAAGCAAATTTCAGATTTAGCTGATTCAAAATTTACTAAGTAGATGTTGTCTTGTCTAATTCCAGTTAAAACAGTTGTGTTGTTTAAAGAGATAAGACATAAGGAGTTAGTAAAGCTTACTTGATAACCTGTATCACATAGTTGGCTTACTGATATCAGGTTATGCTTGAGACCATTCATATAGGTCACTTTCTTGAATGTGACAGCTCCACACATGAAGTCACCATAGCCTTCTGTCAGTCCAAAGCCTGAGTCCCCAAAGATTACTTTAGGTCCAATCTTGGCTTTATAATTGATTAGACATTCTTTGCAACTTGTCATATGTTTAGAGTAACCACTGTCTAGGTACCATTTGTTTTGAGTGGCAGGGTTCTCTTCTACCTGCAAGAGGGATTAGCAGTTTTTGACCCAGGTTACCTTGGGTCCTTGTTGTTTGACATAACTAAAGCTTGAAATGAATGAACATTCAGGTTGATACTTATAACCTAAAGGATGATACCTTCTAGGAGGTATGACCCGCTGACTAAATGGATTAAAAGGTTTATCAGTTTTTAGGTTTCTCTGGTTATGAACTGAATTGGAAAAATTCGAGTATGTTCGTCGACCTGAGCTCAACGATCGGGATTGAGTTCGTCGATCTCTGCTCGAAGAATAGAGATATCCATTCTCAGAGCCCCAAAAATGTCAATCTCTGGTCGACGAACCATACTGGTTTCATCGATCCCAGTTCGAAGAATAAATTACATTATTATTTACGTTCAGAGTTCGTCGTTCTGAGTTCGACGAACCATACCCATTTCGTCGTTCTGAGTTCGACGAAATTTGCTGAACATAGTCATGTTGTTTGTTTTTCTTCTTCTGATTTGTTTTCTTAGGTTCTAATTATTTAAGAACTTCATGAACTTTCTCTACTTGTTCAGTGTTTTTCTTTCCACTTTCAAAAATGAAGTTAATAGGTTTTGATAGTTGATTTTTCTGAATTAGGATTGGTTCACTAAATGAGGCTCCTAATCCAAGTTTGTTATTATTAGATCTTGTGTTAACTGTGCTAGTTATATCTATCAGTTATAAACTTCTACCATTTAAGATTTCTTCTAATTCCTTAGTCTTACTTAATTCAGATTTTAGAAATACTATTTGTTGATTAGCCAGATTTAATTCTTCAATTAATTTTTCATTTTCAGCAATGAATTTTTCTTGTTCTAAAGGTTTTTTCCTGAGAAGTTTAATTTCCTTCTCAGATCCTATTAGGTCTAAATATAAGAGTTTAAACACAGATTGAAATTCTTTAGACTAACAATCATATGAAGTAATTACCTGATCCTCTTTAGAGAGGAATTCTTCATCACTTGATTCTTCTTAATCTGATCTGCTGCTTCCAGCATCAATTTCCATAAGGCACATTTCTCTTGCCTTTTTTTCTTCTTCATCATCTTCACTAGAGCTGGATGAGGATTTTTCATCTTCAGTATCACTCCAGGTTTCAGCCACAAAGCCCTTCTCCTTCTTTTTGTACTTGCTGGAGGAGGCCTTGCTGTGCTGATGTCTTCTTGACTCCTTTTCTTGCCATTTGTCTTTCTTTTGAACTTCTGGACATTCTGAGATGAAATGTCCAGGTTTCCTGCATCCAAAACAGACAACTTATTTAGAAGGGGTCTTGTCATACTTGGGTTTATCTTCAATCCTTGAAGGCTTTCTCCTGAAGTCCTTCCTCGCTGGGAGATTCTTCTGCAGCTTTGAGTGCTAAGTTTTGTTCCTTCCTGGTAGGTGTTGAAGCATTTGGTTCAATTGCAGCTTCTCTTGACTTGATCAGTTGCTCATAGGATTTGAGCTTTCCAAGTAAAGATTCTATTGAGATTTCAGCCATTCTTCTAGCTTCTCTGATTGGCCAGATTTTGGAGTCCCATGTGCTAGGGAAGCACATAAGGATCTTGTCATTGACCTCAGTCAGAGTAATTTCTTTATCCAATGTTCTGAGCTCACTAATGATGGAGCTCAACCTATTGTACATTACTTCTACTGATTCTGCTTCATCTTTCCTAAAGTTCTCATATTGGGATAAGAGGTTTGATCTTCTGTCCTTCCTCTCATCAGCAGAGCTTGCTACAATTTGGTTGAGGGAATCCCAAATGGCTTTGGCAGATGTACATTTAGCAACCTTCTGAAATATGTCATCTGACATATTTTTGGCCAATATATTCATAGCTCTGGCATCAGCAATTTTTGCCTTTTTGTGTGCATCAGCTTGATCTAGAGGAGGCATTGCACTAAGATTTACTGTGGTTTAAGTAGAGGGCACTAGATCTGGTGGTCCTGTCAAGATGAAATTAAAAATGTCCTCATCAATAGAGTTCATGTACAGCTTGATTCTTGCCTTCCAGATTCCAAACTTTTGCATGTTGCAAACTGGAGGTCTGGAGCTGGCATAATCCTTGTTTTGTGCCATGATATCAGAAAATAAAATATAATCAGAGAGACTACTTAAGATTATTCAGAGTTTATCCTAAGGATCTTGATTAATCCAGGTGTGAGCATGTATGATGTGATTAACTAACCTCTGATACCAAATGAAAGATATGGTAAGCTCTGAAAAACTCTATAGGGGGGGGGGGTGAATAGAGTTATTGAAATCTTTTAAGTTTTGCTGAAATAAAAGATATTTTATAAAATATGTTACTATAGTATAAGTGTATAGGTGCACAAGTGCAGTAGATAAACTAGAGAGAGATAACTAAGTTACACAATAAAAATATATCACAGCACAAGCACAAAGGAAAAAACAATACAGCCACACAGACAACATAAAAATTTTATAGTGGTTCCCCAAACTTGGGTACATCCACTCTTCTACCACCCTAGGTAGGAATCCACTACAGGTTTTGATCAGGTGACTGCCACTAATGAGCTTTTGATCAGGTGCTCAAAACTAAACCTCAAGTCTTTTGGTTAGGAGACTTGAAAGCAGGAATAACTTTGAAGGGAATTAAACCCCTGTACAGAGGTGGGAAGAGAGGTTGATGGAAGTCTTCTTTTCAAAAATCAAAATGCGAAGACTAAGTGGATTTGTGTTGTTGTCAAAGCTCCCCCTGAGATCTTGACTGGTTCAGGAGTGGAAGCTTTGCAAAAGGGTGAGTAGGCCTTTTAACTCTTTAGAGATCCTTAACGGATTTTAATAACTTGTCACTTGAGTGTTGGGTTTCTCTAAGAGGTTGGCACAACACTTGTGCACGCAGCGGAAGTAATAAAATCTAGAACAACCCAAAGAGATTGGATCGGGCCATGCATGTTGAATCAAGAAGTTAATACAATAAGGCAAAAAATACCTTTTGGGTGTTGAGTCACAACTCAACAAAGATGCTCCAAGTGTGATTCCTTGTCGGTGGCGAGTTTTACATGGAATAGCGTCTACATCTCTGTAGAAATCCACATGAGCAGGAGAACCCCGAGCTTCGTCGCACAAAGGATCGGGAGGAAAGTCGACCGCACCATGCAACTCCACGGACTGCTAGGTCCGCGCCAAGAGACGCAATACCGACGGCGATCGTCGGAAATGGGAAGGTCAGCGGAGCAGACGCAGCGGCGGAACACTTCCGTCGGCGGTGTTCGGGATTCGGCAGGTCGGAACGGCAGCGGAACACTTCCGTCGGTTTCCGATCGGCCGCAGGATAGGTCGCCGGAGAGGAGGTGGTCGGCGGAGCGAACAACCGGCGGCGGAACGTTTCCGTCCGGCGGAATCGGGAGATCGGCGGATCAGGAGATTCGGCGGAACACTTTCCGTCGGCTCGATCCGTCAATAGGAAAAATCTCGATGAATGATGATCTCTATTTTCCCAAAACCCTAAGTGTCCTATTTATACCAAAGGCATAAACAGTTCATAGGAATCGCTATCCGCAGGCCACCAAAGATAGGGTTTCTGGACCGTTCGGCGAGATTCACCTCCAGATACAGCGAGAATCAGTCGGCGAGAATCACCTCCAGATCCGGCGAGAATCAATCGGCGAGAATCGGTCGTAGAATCGGCGAGAATCAGACGCAGAATCGGCGAGAATCGAACAGTTTGATTCTCGACGATTATGCCTTAGTCGGCGAGACATACACGACGACTCCGGTCGATTCTCGTCGATTTTGCCATAGTCGACGAGTCATACTCTACGACTCCCGTCGAATCTCGACGATTTTCCCTTTGCAACATTTGCCTGACTCCCCATACAATAGGGTGATTGGTAACCCTTACCAACACAGTTAATCTTCAATTTTCTCCACATGCTCTTATGTGCGACCCTGCAGGCTCATATCGCGTTGGCAGTGAGATTACATGTTTGATCACTTCTGGATCACCATGGTAACTCCAACAGTCTCCCACTTGATCTTGAAAGTATCAAACCAAAAACCTCATAAACAATGAGTGGCATCTAGCAATGCATCATTGCTCCCCAAGCAATAAGAGTTCATAACTCATAAGCCTTCATGACCAATGTATCAGCGTTGTCTTTGTCCCTTTGTCCCTTACATTCGGAAAGAACTAGAGGCATGGACCGTGTCACCCTCGTAATAGCTCAATCCAAGTTTCTTGATTCAGGACGGACTTCCAGAGAATGGTGAGTCCAATATCACATATTGACTCAACCAAGCATGGCCATGCATTTCTCAGTCCAGTTCCATCAATGGGCCCATGGATGCAACTCCTGTCATACAGGAGGACAAATTCCATATCTGCTCACACACAAACACCCAAATGATTCGTAACATGCCCAACAACCACCCTTATCATCAACCTTTCTCAAGGAAGACTTTAGATGGCATCAAAGCACGCTCTTCCTCACGTGATGAATGCTGTGACTTCAGGTCAAAGGACCACAACACCATTGTCAATTGAGACCTACTCGTGACACGATTGAATGACAATCCACAGAGTAGTCTCAGGTGGGGTCTGTCCAGTACAACTTATTCACTAACAAGTACCCACGTGATGACTTGATATCACAATATCATGACCTGTGAGAACTGGTCATCAGTCAACACACGTGTTAGTCTTAAGGTATCATCATCACCCTTAGTTTTTATGATGATACAACGACTAGGGACCTTTTAAGATTGAAGCTTCAAATAAATCATAGGCTCTCACATTCAAGTCACGTACTTGATGTCCTATGGAAGCGAACACTCTAAGGGTATTTATTATGTTACAATTTAACTATCACATAGAAAAATCACAATAAAAGAACTTGTCATTAATTGTAAAAAGAAACATTTAGGCACAAAATTCATCAAATGAATAAACAATAAACAGCCAACAGAACATATGTTTACATCCAACCCACAAGACTCTCACTAGAGTTGATCATTCAGGTATCGTATAACCATTGATCTAGTATGACCATCATGCTTTCTCTGCGCGAGAGGCTTTATCAGTGGATCCGCAATATTCTCCTCAGTCGGCACTCTGCAAATGTTAACATCTCCTCATTCGACAATCTCACGAATAAGATGGAACCGCCGAAGTATGTGGTTGGAGCGCTGATGGGATCTAGGTTCCTTAGATTATGCAATTGCACCATTGTTGTCACAGTAGAGAACTACGGGACCAACAATGCTAGGAACTACATCAAGCTCGCCGATGAATTTCCTAATCCATACAGCCTCCTTCGCTGCGTTAGCCGCAGCGATATACTCGGCCTCTGTTGTAGAATCAACAACTATCTCTTGCTTGGAACTCTTCCAGCTCACAGCTCCTCCATTAAGGCAAAACACAAAACCTGACCGAGACATGGAGTCGTCCCTATCAGTTTGGAAGCTAGCATCCGTGTAACCACTTACAACGAGCTCTTCCTCTCCACCATACACCAAGAACACATCCTTAGTCCTTCTCAAGTACTTCAGGATATTCTTGACTGAAATCCAGTGACACTCATCGGGGTCTGACTGATACCTACTAGTCATGCTCAAAGCAAAGGAGACATCGGGTCGAGTACACAACATCGCGTACATGATTGATCCAATTGCCGAAGCATATGGAATCAACTTCATGCGGTCCTTATCTTCACAAGATTTTGGACACTGGTCCTTAGAGAGATTCACACCATGAGACATGGGCATAAATCCTTTCTTGGACTCAAGCATGTTGAACCGCTTCAACACCTTTTCGATGTAAGTACTCTGGGTCAAACCCAGCAACTTCTTCGACCTATCTCTATAGATCTTAATACCGAGTATGTAAGTCGCTTCACCCAAGTCCTTCATAAAAAAGCAGTTCCCTATGTTATTCTTAACAACTTTCAGGGTAGGAATGTCATTCCCAATCAAAAGTATGTCATCTACATACAATATCAGGAAGACAACAATGCTCCCACTGATTCGCTTATAAACACAAGGCTCATCTTCATTCTTGATGAAACCAAACTCTTTGATTTTCTCATCAAAACGAAGATTCCAACTTCGAGAGGCCTGTTTGAGTCCATAGATGGACCTATTCAGCTTGCATATTTTAGTGGCTTCATTTGGGGATACCAAACCCTCGGGTTGTGTCATGTACACTTCCTCAAGGAGGTTTCCATTAAGGAAAGCCGTTTTGACATCCATCTGCTAGATCTCGTAGTCATAATACACAGCAATAGCAAGCAATATCCTTATGGACTTAACCATGGCAACAGGGGAAAAGGTCTCATCATAGTCAATACCATGAATTTGCTTGAAACCCTTAGCCACCAGTCGCCCTTTGAATGTCTGTACATTCCCATCCATGTCGGTCTTCTTCTTAAAGACCCACTTGCACCCTATGGGTCGTACCCCTTCAGGTGGTTCTACCAAGTTCCAAACTTGGTTTGCATACATGGAGTCCATTTCGGATTTCATAGCCTCAAGCCATTTGTCGGAGTCCGGTCCTTTTATAGCCTCTTGGTAGGTTGCTAGCTCATCATCATGATCTATAAGCAACACATTACCTATTTGAGACACGAGAAATCCATCTCTCAGGCTCAAATCTTGGTCTACCAGATCTACGTAGGACTTGTGCTTCTTGAGTAGGTTCTCTAGCTACAACATCTTGTAGTCTATCTCAGAATCCAATTCCGGTTCATTCACTACCTGTAGTTCTTGAACTTCTTCAAGTTCTACCTTTTCAATCTTGCTTGATAAGAACTCTTTCTCAAAGAAGATGCCAGTCCTTGCGACAAACACTTTGCCCTCGGACGGTAGGTAAAAGTAATACCCTTTCGTTTCCTTAGGATATCCCACCAGATAACATTTATCCGATTTGGGTTCCAGCTTGTCAGGCATTTGACATCGCACGTATGCCTCACAGCCCCAAATTTTAATGAACGACATACTAGAAAGCTTCCCAGTCCATATCTCATATGGTGTCTTCAGAACCGTTTTCGTTGGAGCGCGATTCAGTGTCATTACAGCAGTCTCTAAAGCAAAACCCCAAAAGGAAACAGGCAAATCTGCATGACTCATCATCGAACGTACCATGTCTAACAGAGTACGATTTCTCCTCTCAGATACACCATTATGTTGTGGTGTTCTAGGTGGAGTGAGCTGTGATACAATACCATACTCTTTCAGATGATCACGGAACTCATGACTCAGGTATTCGCCACCTCGATCAGATCGAAGTGCTTTAACCCTTTTACCCAACTGGTTTTCTACCTCATTCTTGAACTCTTTGAACTTTTCAAAGGTCTCGGATTTGCACTTCATAAGATACACATATCCGTATCTATTGAAATCATCAGTAAATGTAACGAAGTAGAAAAACTCACCTCTAGCAATAGAACTCATGGGTCCGCATACATCACTATGTACAACACCCAAGAGATCCTCAGCCCTCTCAGTATAGCCCGTAAAAGGAGCTTTAGTCATCTTGCCTAACAAACAAGATTCGCATCGCTCAAATGATTCATAATCAAATGAGTCCAAAAGTCCATCTCTATGGAGCTTGGATATGCGCTTCTCGTTTATATGGCCCAAACGACAATGCTAGAGATATGTAGGGTTTGAGTCATTTGTTCTTAGTCTTTTATTATTTTCTACATTATAGATCAGATGGTCCAAGTTCAAAACATAAAGACCATTAAACAATTGGGCTACAGTATAACAAACATCATTCTTAAATATCGAACAATAATTGTTCTTAATTATAAAAGAAAAACCAATCATGTCCAAACATGAAATGGATATAATGTTTCTAGTTATGGCCGGAACAAAATAACAATTATCAAGTTCTATTACAAGCCCACTAGGCAAAGAAAGACGGTAAACCCCTACGGCTACAGCAGCAACTCTTGCTCCATTGCCGACACGAAGGTCCACCTCCCCTTTACTCAGCAATCTTTTCCTTCCCAGTTCCTGCACATTTGTACAAATGTGAGAACCACATCCGGTATCCAATACCTAAGATGAAGGAGCAGAAAGGTTTATCTCTATAACGTAAATACTTGAAGCGGAAGTCATACCTCCCTTCATTTTCTGCAGACCCTCAATGTACAAAGGACAGTTCCTCCTCCAATGACCAGCCTTTCCACAGTGGTGGCATTTCCCCTCCTTCACCATGCTCTTCTTCTTCATCAGTGCAGAAGACTTGGGCTCAAGATGTGACTTAGGTCCCACCTTCGTCTTCTTGAAGCCCTTGGCCTTGCCCTTGCCCTTATGCACCATCAGAATGGGGCTGGCAGGCCTGGCCTTCTTCATATTGATCTCGGCAGTTCTCAACATGCCTAGGAGCTCGGGCAGTGTCTTGTCTATCTCATTCATGTTGTAGTTCAAGACAAACTGCTCGTAACTGTCCGACAACGATTGTAGGATCAAATCTGTGGCCAACTCTTGACCCAGAGGAAAACCCAGCCTTTCAAGGTTCTCTATATACCCAATCATCTTGAGTACGTGAGTCCCTACTGAGTCTCGAGCTCCCATCTTGCACTGAAATAACGCTTTTGTGACATCAAACCTCTCTTGACGAGCTTTCCCTTGAAACATTTTCTTGAGATGCTCGTCAATCTCCTTGCACCCCATGTTCTCATGTTGCTTCTGAAGCTCAGAGTTCATGGTGGCAAGCATAAGGCACTCGACGTCTAAAGCGTCATCAGTATACTTCTTATAAGTATCCTTATCAGCACGGGAAGAATTCCCGGTCGGCACCTCGGGGGCTTCCTCTTCCAAGACATAGAGCTTTCGCTCTTGCCTGAGAACAATTCTCAGGTTCCTGTACCAGTCCATATAATTAGTCCCACTGAGCTTATCCTTCTCAAGGATGGCTCTCAGAGACAACGTGGAGTGCGAACCACTTGCCATGGAATTCTACAAGAATTCATGCAGAATAAATCAGTACCAAAATTTCAAAATACAATTATTTTTCTTAATTTGGACTTCAACTAAAACTCCCACTATTTTATTCGAAATAATAGCCCTCACTATCAATTCGGAGAGTTCATGCGAGCTACTCTCTTAGTGGACAAGATCCGTATTTCACCAACACAATGAGTCAGCTTTGTCTTTCCTCTCACGATGTGGTTATTTAGGTAGGCAACGCTTGCCAATTGCATCCTCATGCAATTCTTGTATGGTTGGTGAATAACTCCTTATTCGCATCCATCACATGGTGCATGCCAACCCCATGCCTCTAGGCACTCAACCTTTGAGGTCACCTAGTTAAGCTAGACCCGATGTCGACAGTGGGATATCACAATTATCTGCTCGCACCCTTACCAAGATAGATTAATGCACCTTGCTTTGGCAAGCCCACACTTCATCGATCGAGGCAGGAAGAGTGTCATCCATCGGAAGGCATCCGAACACTTAATATTTGATGAAGGGATTTTTGATAATAGGTTAATAACTAACCATGACCAACATTTGATCAATGTGCACATCCAAAGAAAAACACTTCACTAAAATTCTCATGCATCCCTTATGTGCACAACAGAACACTATCAACATTTGATAGAGGAAAAGGGATAAATCTGAACATCTGGACACTTCCAAATCTTCAGGTTTACATGCATTGGACAAGGGACAAAGGCAACTCAACTTCAAGCAGTAGACAAGCTCATCTCTCCTTGTTGGATTCAAAATCCAAAACAAAATCGAGGGATGGTTACTGCTAAGGAGACAACAATTTCTAACAATTAGAAATTTCCACGAAATCCCAGACGTTCCTGGCGGGGAACCAAGATTAAATCTAGACATTTAGAACACTTCTAAATCCCTAGGTTTACACGTACTGGAATAACCTAACTTCCAATACAACAAACATGGCCGAAACCTGGCTCTGATACCACTGTTGGGTTTCTCTAAGAGGTTGGCACAACACTTGTGCACGCTGCGGAAGTAATAAAATCTAGAACAACCCAAAGAGATTGGATCGGGCCATGCATGTTGAATCAAGAAATTAATACAATAAGGCAAAAAAATACCTTTTGGGTGTTGAGTCACAACTCAACAAAGATGCTCCAAGTGTGATTCCTTGTCGGTGGCGAGTTTTACGTGGAATAGCGTCCATATCTCTGCAGAAATCCACACGAGCGGGAGAACCCCGAGCTTCATCGCACGAAGGATCGGGAGGAAAGTCGACCACACCTTCCAACTCCACGGACTGCTAGGTCCGCGCCAGGAGAGGCAATACCGACGACGATCGTCGAAAATGGGAAGGTCAGCGGAGCAGACGCGGCGGCGGAACACTTCCGTCGGCAGTGTTCGGGATTCAGCAGGTCGGAATAACAGCAGAACACTTCCGTTGGTTTCCGATTGGCCGCAGGATAGGTCGTCGGAGAGGAGGTGGTCGGCGGAGCGAACAACCGGCGACGGAACGTTTCCGTCCGGCGGAATCGGGAGATTGGTAGATCAGGAGATTCGGCGGAACACTTTCGGTCGGCTCGATCTGTCAACAGGAAAAATCCCTATGAATGATGATCTCTATTTTCCCAAAACCCTAAGTGTCCTATTTATACCAAAGGCATAAACAGTTCATAGGAATCGCTATCCGCAGGCCACCAAAGATAGGGTTTCTGGACCATTCGGCGAGAATCACCTCCAGATTCGGCGAGAATCAGTCGGCGAGAATCACCTCTAGATCCTGCGAGAATCAGTCGGCGAGAATCGGTCGCAGAATCGGCGAGAATCAGACGCAGAATCGGCGAGAATCGAACAGTTCGATTCTCAACGATTATGCCTTAGTCGGCGAGACATACACGACGACTCCCGTCGATTCTCGTCGATTTTGCCATAGTCGACGAGTCATACTCGACGACTCCCGTCGACTCTCGACGATTTTCCCTTTGCAACATTTGCCTGACTCCCCATACAGTAGGGTGATTGGTAACCCTTACCAACACAGTTAATCTTCCAATTTCTCCACATGCTCTTATGTGCGACCCTGCAGGCTCATATCGCGTTGGTAGTGAGATTACATATTTGACCACTTCTAGATCACCATGGTAACTCCAACATTGAGATCCCTGAAAACAATGAGAGAAAGGAAGAAGGACTCTTGATGGTGATGGTTGTTCCTTCTTCTTCTCTTGAGAGCAGTAGATTTTCTGAGAGTTGTTTTCACTGCACTTTTCTTTTCTGTATGCTTTTTCATGTGTCTTGCTTGGTAACAACACACAAGTTTTTATGTATCTCTTTTCTTCTCTATTTTTCTTAGCTCTCCAATCTTCGTTGAGATATCCTTGAATGATAACTGCAACTTGGTCGAATTCAAAAACCTGCAATAAATGCTTAGCTGGAATCTCAGAAATGAAAACGGCAAGTATGCTGTCTTATATTCTATTTTATGTCTGTCCCGAGATATAAGTAGTTAATTCCATGAAGGATATTTTTAATCAATGCTGCCAGTAACGGCTCGATTCAAAGGATATAAGAGCATTGATTATCCATGGAATTAACAGCCTATAATAGTATAAAATAAGGAGACAGAAAAGGAAAGAATAAATGACAATATGCCTTACAGTTTTCGTTGGCCTGAGAACAGCTTTCGTCGACCTGTGATTTCATCGACCTCTGATCACCTTTCATCGACCTGAGAACGGTTGTTCGTCAAGCTGAGATCCAAGATCGTCGAGCTGAGTCTGCAATCTAGACTTAGAATATTTTTTGATTTTGAGTGTTGAAGTATTGATTTGGCATTGAGTGAGATGTCCTCTGGCTTTGAGTGTTAGATCACCATTCTGGAGTTGAGTCGTTTAAGAAGTGTTGAGTCATTGATAGTGTTGAGAGAATTGAGTGAACTTTGGATCTGAGTAAACTTTTGCTTTTAGTGTACTGTGGCGCTGAGTCAATTTTGGCGCTGAGAGATCTTTGGCTCTGAGAGCTAAAGTGTTAGTCGAACTGAGTACAGAGTTCGTCGACCTGATGTTCTTAGTTCATCGATTGAAGTTTGACAGAGGAGTTATCACTTTGTTCAGAGATTGTCGAGCTGAGATCTAAGTTCGTTGAGCTCAGCTCAGAGAATTATCTCTGGGTTAGTCGAGCTGAGCACGACGATCGTCGACCGAAGTTCGACGAACACAGATCTCCTTTTTATTAAGTCTTGAATCTTCTAAGTCTTGAGTCTCTAGCAGTGTTGGAGGCTGGTCCTTTCTACTGTTGACTTTAAGGACATGTCCTAGACTCTAAAAACCCATTACATTTGACCCTTCTATACCACATGGGTCACAACCTAAGAAGAGAACCTAGCACAAATCACCTAGGGGTTCCAACAGAATTACAAGTAGAAGCTTGCTTCTCCTTGTTAAACATGTTAGTCTCATCAAAAGAAACATGAATGGATTATTCTATTTTTAAGGTTGATTTATTATAAACCCTATAAGCCTTGCTTACTTGGGACTATCCAAGAATAATTCCCATTTCATACTTGGCTCCAACTTTCTAATGTATTTCTTATTGTTATTGTGAATATAGCATAAGCAACCAAAAGTTTTAAAGTAATCTACTTTAGG
This sequence comes from Platanthera zijinensis, assembly GCA_039513925.1. Classification (NCBI taxonomy): domain Eukaryota; kingdom Viridiplantae; phylum Streptophyta; class Magnoliopsida; order Asparagales; family Orchidaceae; genus Platanthera; species Platanthera zijinensis. The sequence goes on from CM077092.1 coordinate 127,170,788, forward strand.
TTTCTTCCATTTAAGTAGCTAATAAGGAGTCTTATTCTTAAGCTTGTGTATAAGACTTCTATTAAATATATAATTTGATATGCTTACAGCCTCTGCCCAAAAGGGTAGGGTCAAATAAGCATCTGCAAGTAATGTGCCTGTTGATTCAATCAGTGTTCTATTCTTCCTTTCAGCAACCTCATTTTGTTGAGGTGTTCTATGTGCTGAGAAGTATTGTCTGATACCTTCCTTCCTACAGAACTCTTGCATAAGAAGAGACTCAAACTTAGTACCATGATCACTTCTTATCAATGCAACTGGAGTAGAGTACTCAATCTGTATGTTCTTGAGAAAATCTGTAAGAATCTTTAAGTTATCAGACTTTGATCTCAGAAAGAAAACCCAAGTGAATCTAAAGAAGTCATCTACAATCACTAAAGAATAAGATTTCCCTCCTACACTTTGTACTACTATAGGGCCAAAAAAGTTCCATATGTAGTAAGTACAGAATTCTAGGTGAGTCACTTTTATTTATTGATTTAAAACTACTTTTAGTTTGCTTGTCTAACTAACAAGCCCTGCAAAGGCTTTCCTTCTTGAAAGTCCACCTAGTGTCAACGACTTACACCTATGGGGGGGATAGGTGTCTTTGCAGCGTATTTGCGGAATTAAGGTTTTACCTGCACAAGAAAATAAAACAACACAGCACAAAAAGTACACAAGCAATTTATAGTGGTTCCCCGATTTGGGTACGTCCACTTTCCCCCTTCGACCTATCTCCCAACCAGGGACGACTCGGTCACTTCACCAACAGGATTGAAATCCAATCCTTGCACTAACGGAAGGAACCCTTCCACACGTAGGAGTCAACACTCTCACAACACGGGTTGCACCCAACCCTACAACTAGAGACCAATCGGTCCTTTACAAAGAATGAAAAATAGCTTGTAAGAAATACAAACAACGTATGGAGACTAAGGTGTCCCTCTTCGTTCGACAACGTGTTCTTGAAGTCAACGAAGAGTCCACAACCCTAGATCTCACTTGGAGAGAATCTCCCCGAGACCGGCGGTGGCGAGGCTCTCGGTGTTGGCGGCGGCAACTGAAAACGACAACAAAGCACTGGAGATCCAATCTTCTTAGCGAAGTCGGCAAGGTCTACCAACGGTCACACGAGGATCGATCGTCTCGATCGATTCAGACGGGGAAAGATTTCCCTATCTCAAATCAAGAGACAAAAGATCTTTGGATAGACACGTGAGACGCTGTGCAGGACTTGGCTTCTATCACCGAGGATCTGGAGGAGATCGAGATCGGCTTCGGTGATCGGCTGCGGCGACGGAGGCAGAGCAAGTTCGCGAGATTAGGGTTAGTCGGCCGCTCTGTTTCGTATATCGTCTGTTTATTTTTACTGTTCACAAATACAGAGTATTTATACACTAGGTCAAGAGATGACCGTTGTGGGCCCCACCAGCAGTAAGACCAAAGTCCGGTTCAAAATCCCGCAGATGTCGTGGACCGGTCCAGATAGAGTCGGAAAAATACCCAAGTCAAATTCGGCGAGAATCGTGAGTGATTCTCGACGAATCGGCGAGAATCACTTACGATTCTCGCCGAATTCTACATAGAGAATTCTTGCTGCACAGGTTATAGAGGCCGGGGAGAATCGGTGGGAATCACCTTGGATTCTCGCCGACTCGTCGAGAATGTAAAGTCATTCTCGACGAATCGGCGAGAATCACTTGGTGATTCTCGACGATTCTGCCTTAGATGATTTTTCTGACTGCGTCGAGACAGCCGGCCCAACCCGGCAAGAATCAACTAGTGATTCTCGACGACTCGTCGAGAATCACTGGTGATTCTCGACGAATCGGTGAGAATCACTTAGTGATTCTCGACGATTTACACTTAGACGATTCTTGTCTTTCAACCCGTGAGATGGTCTTTGGCCCATCCTTGCTCCTTGTCTGCTCTTGCTTTATCATAGCCCTGTACTTGAGATTAAGTACACCCCAATAGAGAGAGTACACGTAGGCCAACACACTGATCTGCTCAACGAGGGATTACGTTGCACAGACCCGTGTATATTGACCCACTGCACCCTGACATTAGTGAGTACTTAGCATGGAATAACTGCAAGCACAACTAAAAGAAATTCATCAAATACATAGTCTATTTACCTTAGCTTACACAGGGGCTTCTTCAAATCAGGTACATTGTGGATACAATAACCAACAATCTCCCCCTATTTGAAGAAGCCTAAACCCTACAAGCTAAGGTGAATAGAGCATATAGGAATGAAAATCATAAACTTAAAATTGAGTTGAGAGAGATATTCATTACCAATTTCTTGAGAGCCAACTTGGAGCCACCTTAGCCTTAGCCGAGAGGGTAATCTCCCCCTTTTCAGCTTCTGCAAATCGGGGACTGAAGCATGTGACACCATGCTCCCCCTCAGTTCTTGTACCTTTGCTTTCACTAAATTCCTAGCAGAGGCTCCCCCTAGACGCATGAGCCTTGAGCTCCTGTAGTCTTCATTCTTCGTAGTTTAGCATCCCCAATTTAGTTTTGAACATACTGAACTTGGCCTCGTCAAGGGGCTTTGTGAAAATGTCTGCAATATGCTTGTTAGTGGGAACATAGCAGAGAGAGATGTCCTTGTTCTCCACGTGCTCCCGAATGAAATGGTAACGCACTTCAATATGCTTCGTTCTGCTGTGCGATACCGGATTTTTGGCAATAGCAATTGCACTGGAGGAATCGCAGTACATCGGTACTTCCTTGAACTTGAGGTCATAGTCGGCTAACTGGTTTCTTATCCATAGGAGTTGTGCGCAACAGCTGCCAGCCGAGATGTACTCAGACTCTGCAGTGGAGGTTGCTACACAATTCTGCTTCTTGCTGTTCCATGAAATAAGCCTTCTTCCGAGGAATTGACACGTCCCGGAGGTGCTTTTCCTGTCATCCCTACTTCCTGCAAAATCAGCATCTGAAAACCCTATTAGCTCGACATCATTGCTTCTCGGGTACCATAAGCCAAGATTAGGGGTACCTTTAAGGTATCTGAGAATTCGCTTTGCAGCGACATAATGAGATTCCTTAGTGTTCACCTGATATCTGGCACAAACACATGTGGAGAACATGATATCCGGTCTACTCGCAGTAAGATAGAGCAGAGATCCAATGATGCTTCGGTATTTGGTTTCATCAAAAGGTTTCCCTTTCTCATCCTTATCCAGAGACATGGTGGATCCCATTGGAGTCCTCATAGAGGTTGCATTCTCCATTCCGAATTTCTTGAGGAGTTCATTTGTGAACTTCGTCTGAGAAATGAAGATTCCTTCCTCAGACTGTTTCACTTGAACTCCCAAGAAATACTTCAGCTCTCCCATACTGCTCATTTCAAACTTTCCTTGCATAAGTTTGGAAAACTTCTTGCAAAGATTGTTGTCCGTTGAGCCGAATATAATGTCATCAACATAGAATTGTACCAGCAAAATCTTGCCTTTGACTTCCCTGAGAAACAATGTCTTATCTATTTTTCCTCTAGAGAACTTGTTCTCAAGAAGAAAACTAGACAAAGTATCATACCAAGCTCGAGGAGCTTGTTTTAGGCCATATAGCGCTTTATTAAGAAAATATACATGATTAGGATAAGTAGGATTGACAAAACCTGGAGGTTAAGCAACGTATACTTCCTCTTTCAAATCTCCATTCAAAAAAGCTGATTTCACGTCCATCTGATAGACTGTGAATCCTTTGTGAGAGGTATAGGCTAGGAATAGCCGGATTGCCTCGAGCCGTGCAACTGGTGCAAACGTCTGGTCAAAGTCAATCCCCTCCTCCTGTCTGTATCCTTGAGCCACCAGTCTGGCTTTGTTCTTGATGATAACTCCATGTTCATCCAACTTGTTTCAAAAGATCCACTTGGTGCCAATCACATTTTGCTTCTTCGGTCTGGGAACCAGCGTCCAAACTTCGCATCTTTCGAATTGATGCAGCTCCTCTTGCATGGCCAAAATCCACGATGCGTCTTTATTCGCTTCGTCAAACTTCTTTGGCTCCACCTGCGACAGAAAGCTAAGATGCAAGATCTCGTTAAGAGTACCTCGGCGAGTTCTGACACCGTCTCGGGGATCTACAATGATTTGATTTCTGGGATGATCCCTCACGTGTCTGAGCTCTAGAAGTCTTGCATCAGGATCTTCGACTATTTCTTGGGCATCTCCTTCTTCTAAAGGATTTGCCTCATTTTGATCTTCAACTTCTTCGATCGGCGTTGATGTGGAGACCTTGACATACTTTGGAGTTGCATCTTTCTCGGGATCATCCAGTTGTAGCTTTTCGAGTCTGGCACTTGCAGCTTCAGGAAGACAACTAGAAGTCTTGTAGTTAAGCAAGCTTCCTTCATCAAATACAACATTTATTGATTCCTCTACCACTAGGGTTTTCTTGTTGAAAACTCTATAAGCCCGGCTGTGGCTACTATAGCCCATGAATATGCCTTCGAAGCATTTTTCACCAAACTTAGTACGCGGGTACTTCCCATTATTCAGTACATAACACTTGCAGCCAAAAATCCTCAGATAGGACATGGTTGGTTTCTTACCTTTCAGTAGCTCATAAGGAGTCTTACGATGACTCTTGTTAATCAACGCCCGGTTTTGTACATGACAGGCCGTATTGACAGCCTCGGCCCAGAAGTATTCTGGGAGAGAAGCGTCATTCAACATTATCATGCACGCTTCAATGAGTGTTCTATTCCTCCTCTCCGCCACTCCATTCTATTGAGGAGTGCGAGGGGAGGAGAACTCATGAAAGATACCAAGCTCTTCACAGAACTCTGTCATAGCCCCAGACTCAAACTCTGTTCCGTGGTCACTTCTGATTTTGACCACTGAGCAGTTAAGTTCGTTCTGTATCTGCTTGATAAAGCTGGTGAAGATGTCTAACGTATCAGACTTGCGTTTTAAAAAGAGCACCCACATAAACCGAGAGTGATCATCTACAATCACAAGCGTATACGACTTCCCTCCTAAGCTATGAACTTGCATTGGACCAAACAGGTCCATGTGCAGAAGATATAGACATCTGGAGGAATCTTTGTCTGGGATGCCCTTAAAGGTAGCCCGAGTCTGCTTGCCCATCTGACAGGCAGGACATGGACTATCTTTGATGCACTTAATAATGGGAGCATCCCTTACTAAGTCTTTGGAAAACAGCATATTAATTATCTTGTAATTAATGTGTGCCAATCTCTTGTGCCATTGTTCACAAATAGATGCACTGCCTTTAGCAACGAGGCATACTGGGGTAGAAGAATCTAAACTAAGAAAATCTAAACAGAAAATATTTCTTCTCCTAATGCCTGTTAATACGGTCTCCGAAGAGTCACATGATATTATCAGGCATTTATCCTTGCAGAACTTAACGTCATACCCTTTATCACATAACTGGCTTATGCTGATCAGGTTATGATTTAACCCTTCAACATAAGCTACGTTAGTGATAGAGAGTATACCGTTGGAAATCGTACCGTAACCTCTGGTGACTCCCAAATCAGATCCCCCAAATATGACTTTGGGTCCATCCTCGACTGGAGTGTACTCCCTCAGCAGGCTTCTTGTCCCGGTCATGTGACGGGAGCATCCACTGTCCAAATACCAAATAGGAGTTTTGTTGGCCTTTGTACATCCCTGTAAAACAGAATTAATTTGCCTTAGGAACCCAATCGAACTTGGGTCCTAGATTCCTTGTTAGCATACTCCCCCTCGATTGGTTAACTCTACGAGTGGTCGGCCTCGCATTGCTAACATAAGGAGTCTCGTTATACCTTGGATTAAACCAACAATCCACGGCAAAGTGACCAATTTTGCCACAGCACCAGCTGTCAAACCTGTTATACTTCCTCTTGGGCGCCTGCTTTACCCTTGAAACGTGGGGTTCAGCTGGGGCCGAAGACCTAGAGGTGGAGGCAACATGATGACCACAGTCACATGACTTCTTCACCTCTTGGCTTTTCAGTGTAACAGGCTTGGCCTTAGGTGCCTGCTTCCTATTATGGCCGCTAGAGAATTGACCATAATTTCCCAAGTGGATTTCCTCATAAGGTGCCTTAAAGACACTCTCACTGAAGTTACGGGGAAAGGTCCACCCATCATATCGGCTCTTCGGCTTTGCAACCGAGGGCCTGAAGTGATGCCCATATGTTGACTCAAAGTCATGTTGGTTACAGGGAAAGCTAGGCTTTCTGAACTCAACAGGGCTGAGTGGGGCCTTTCCTTTCTCATCAGCAGAGGCTTTCTTGGCAGCCTTATTCATCCTCCTGTTCCTGTTTCTCCTGGATGAGGAGCTAGATACCCCTACATGCCCCAAGCCAGCTCCTTTGGCTTGAGCAGAGAAGGTATCAACTAATGGAAGAACAGTTTTTGGCATAGAGAAGCTCTTGACGATCTTCCTTTCTGCCGCAAGTAGTTCTTCCAACTTGTCGACTTCCTCCTGCTTAAGATCAAGGAGCTTAAGAGATTCTGAATGCTTTGAGGTCAGGTCCAAGTGCTCCTGTCGGAGGGAGATCAAACTGGTGATCTCTTCCCTCAGGGATACACTCTCACCTTTAAGGAATTTAACTTCCTTTTTCTCAGCCTTCAGTTTCTTTCGACATTTTAGGAATGTATTGAGCAGAAGCTCATACTTATCGAGGAGCTCAGCTTCAAGGGCAGAAGGGTTATCCTCAGGGTCATCATCCTGAGACTCAGGATCAGAGTCAGAGTCGGAGAGAGGGGTGTGAGCTTTTACCTTCCTAGTAAATGGGGGGCATTCTCCTTCTGAGTCAGAGCGACCCATTAGCCCAAAGTAGGCTTCCTCATCATCGCTGGTGTCTAACGTGTCAGATTCACTCAGCGTCTTTGGCTTCTTTGCGATGTAACTCCTCTCCTTCTTCTTGTCTTTTGAGGACCTGTGCTCCTCTCCCTTTCCCTTTTCCCTCTTGCTTTTATGGCAGTCGGCCACGACGTGTCCTGGCTTGTTGCAACCAAAGCATATAATGTCAGAAGAGCGGTGTTTGTTTGGTTTGGAAACATACCTGTCAGAGGAATAGTTCTTCTTCTGATCCCTTGAGGAGGAGTCATTTCTCTTTCTCTGATTCCTCAGCTTGAGGAACTTCTTGAATTCCCGTGTGATAAGGGATAAATCTTCCTCTGATAACTCTGAGCCGGAGGAGCTTGGCTCAGAGTCTTCCTCTTCATCCCTCTTCCACGCACGGGAAGAGGCGGCACCCTTGCCCTTTCTGGATTGAATGGATTTCAAGGCCACCGTCTTTTCCTTGGCCGCTGCTTTCTCTGCTTCCTCTTCAGCCTTCCTTGTGTTCAACTGAAGCTCATAGGACATGAGCTTCCCGAACAGAATCTGTGGATCAGTTTTCGCAAGTCTGCCAAACTCGCGGATGGCGCAGATCTTTGTGTCCCATTCCTTAGTGAGGGACCTAAGGAACTTATCATTGAGTTCACCGTCAGTGAACACTCTTCCATATCCTTTGAGTGCATTGACGATCTTGAGGAAGTTTTCGAAGGTGACTCCGATCTCCTCCTTTGGCCCTTGCCTGAAGGCCTCATATTTCTGATTGAGGAGGGATCTCCGATCGTCCCTCACTTCACCTGTGCCCTCCATTAGGACGATCAGACAGCTCCAGAGATCCCTGGCTGTCCTGCAGTTGCTGAAGTTCTGCGTCATAGAGTCGTCAACTGCGCTTACCAGGATGTTCTGAGCTTTCTTGTCGAGTCCGAACAGCACCATTTCGTCTTTGTCCACTTCCGAAAGTTTCTTGGGCACTTTCCTGGTTGGATCAATGGTGGAGGCCTTGGTGGGAATGTAAGGTCCCTCCTCCACTATCATGAAGAGCCGGGGGTCGACTGCTTCCATGTAGAATCTGATTCTTTCCTTCCAGATAGGAAAGTTCAGTCTGGTGCATACTGGGATTTTGCCGGAGTGCTTGAGTCCATCCATGGAAGATATCGGTCTTCTTCTTGACACTGGTGGCAGGATTTTACTCAAGGTGTGAACCTTTTTGATTAGTAACCTCCCTCTGATACCACTTAAAAGTCCACCTAGTGTCAACGACTTACACCTATGGGGGGGATAGGTGTCTTTGCAGCGTATTTGCGGAATTAAGGTTTTACCTGCACAAGAAAACAAAACAACACAGCACAAAAAGTACACAAGCAATTTATAGTGGTTACCCGATTTGGGTACGTCCACTTTCCCCCTTCGACCTATCTCCCAACCAGGGATGACTCGGTCACTTCACCAACAGGATTGAAATCCAATCCTTGCACTAACGGAAGGAACCCTTCCACGCGTAGGAGTCAACACTCCCACAACACGGGTTGCACCCAACCCTACAACTAGAGACCAATCGGTCCTTTACAAAGAATGAAAAATAGCTTGTAAGAAATACAAACAATGTATGGAGACTAAGGTGTCCCTCTTCGTTCGACGACGTGTTCTTGAAGTCAACGAAGAGTCCACAACCCTAGATCTCACTTGGAGAGAATCTCCCCGAGACCGGCAGCGGCGACGAGCGGCGGCGAGGCTCTCGGTGTTGGCGGCGGCAACTGAAAACAGCAGCAAAGCACTGGAGATCCAATCTTCTTAGCGAAGTCGGCAAGGTCTACCAACGGTCACACGAGGATCGATCGTCTCGATCGATTCGGACGGGGAAAGATTTCCCTATCACAAATCAAGAGACAAAAGATCTCTGGATAGACACGTGAGACGCTGTGCAGGACTTGGCTTCTATCACCGAGGATCTGGAGGAGATCGAGATCGGCTTCGGTGATCGGCTGCGGCGACGGAGGCGGAGCAAGTTCGCGAGATCAGGGTTAGTCGGCCGCTCTGTTTCGTATATCGTCTGTGTATTTTTACTGTTCACAAATACAGAGTATTTATACACTAGGTCAAGAGATGACCGTTGTGGGCCCCACCAGCAGTAAGACCAAAGTCCGGTTCAAAATCCCGCAGATGTCGTGGACCGGTCCAGACAGAGTCGGAAAAATACCCAAGTCAAATTCGGCGAGAATCGTGAGTGATTCTCGACGAATCTGCGAGAATCACTTACGATTCTCGCCGAATTCTACTTAGAGAATTCTTGCTGCACAGGTTATAGAGGCCGGGGAGAATCGGTGGGAATCACCTTGGATTCTCACCGACTCGTCGAGAATGCAAAGTCATTCTCGACGAATCGGCGAGAATCACTTGGTGATTCTCGACGATTCTGCCTTAGATGATTTTTCTGACTGTGTCGAGACAGCCGGCCCAACCCGGCAAGAATCAACTAGTGATTCTCGACGACTCGTCGAGAATCACTGGTGATTCTCGACGAATCGGTGAGAATCACTTAGTGATTCTTGACGATTTACACTTAGACGATTCTTGTCTTTCAACCCGTGAGATGGTCTTTGGCCCATCCTTGCTCCTTGTCTGCTCTTGCTTTATCATAGCCATGTACTTGAGATTAAGTATGTTAACCCCAAAATCGGCAATCCTCTCCAAGGTGCCCATTTTTCTTCTCCTACAGGTTCCCACCAGCAAGGAGCAAGATACCCATGATGTCCACCAAGTTCGCGCAAGTCGGACTGTCGAGCCCAAAAATAAAGGATGGATGCTCCGCCAGCCGCTTGCCAGGAGCGACCTCCGCTCGCCTCCGCGGGCCGCCCGCTAGGGGGCGGCCTGGCCCAGCCGGGCGGACTCCACCCGGAGTCCGCCCAGGCCGCCCGCTAGGGGGCGGCCTGGCCCAGCCGGGCGGACTCCTCCCGGAGTCCGCCCAGGCCGCCCGCTAGGGGGCGGCCTGGCCCAGCCGGGCGGACTCCACCCGGAGTGCGCCCATGCCGCCCGCAAGGGGGCGGCCTGGCCCAGCCGGGCGGACTCCTCCCGGAGTCCGCCCAGGCCGCCCGCTAGGGGGCGGCCTGGCCCAGCCGGGCGGACTCCACCCGGAGTCCGCCCAGGCCGCCCGCAAGGGGGCGGCCTGGCCCAGCCGGGCGGACTCCTCCCGGAGTCCGCCCAGGCCGCCCGCTAGGGGGCGGCCTGGCCCAGCCGGGCGAACCCCTCCCGGAGTCCGCCCAGGCCGCCCGCTAGGGGGCGGCATGGCCCAGCCGGGCGGACTCCACCCGGAGTCCGCCCAGGCCGCCCGCAAGGGGGCGGCCTGGCCCAGCCGGGCGGACTCCACCCGGAGTCCGCCCAGGCCGCCCGCAAGGGGGCGGCCTGGCCCAGCCGGGCGGACTCCTCCCGGAGTCCGCCCAGGCCGCCCGCTAGGGGGCGGCCTGGCCCAGCCGGGCGGACTCCACCCGGAGTCCGCCCAGGCAGCCCGCAAGGGGGCGGCCTGGCCCAGCCGGGCGGACTCCTCCCGGAGTCCGCCCAGGCCGCCCGCTAGGGGGCGGCCTGGCCCAGCCGAGCGGACTCCACCCGGAGTCCGCCCAGGCCGCCCGCAAGGGGGCGGCCTGGCCCAGCCGGGCGGACTCCTCCCGGAGTCCTCCCAGGCCGCCCGCTAGGGGGCGGCCTGGCCCAGCCGGGCGGACTCCACCCGGAGTCCGCCCAGGCCGCCCGCAAGGGGGCGGCCTGGCCCAGCCGGGCGGACTCCTCCCGGAGTCCGCCCAGGCCGCCCGCTAGGGGGCAGCCTGGCCCAGCCGGGCGGACTCCTCCCGGAGTCCGCCCAGGCCGCCCGCTAGGGGGCGGCCTGGCCCAGCCGGGCAGACTCCACCCGGAGTCCGCCCAGGCCGCCCGCAAGGGGGCGGCCTGGCCCAGCCGGGCGGACTCCACTCGGAGTCCGCCCAGGCCGCCCGCAAGGGGGCGGCCTGGCCCAGCCGGGCGGACTCCTCCCGGAGTCCGCCCAGGCCGCCCGCTAGGGGGCGGCCTGGCCCAGCCGGGCGGACTCCACCCGGAGTCCGCCCAGGCCGCCCGCAAGGGGGCGGCCTGGCCCAGCCGGGCGGACTCCTCCCGGAGTCCGCCCAGGCCGCCCGCTAGGGGGCGGCCTGGCCCAGCCGGGCGGACTCCACCCGGAGTCCGCCCAGGCCGCCCGCAAGGGGGCGGCCTGGCCCAGCCGGGCGGACTCCTCCCGGAGTCCGCCCAGGCCGCCCGCTAGGGGGCGGCCTAGCCTAGCCGGGCGGACTCCACCTGGAGTCCGCCCAGGCCGCCTGCAAGGGGGCGGCCTGGCCCAGCCGGGCGGACTCCTCCCGGAGTCCGCCCAGGCCGCCCGCTAGGGGGCGGCCTGGCCCAGCCGGGCGGACTCCACCCGGAGTCTGCCCAGGCCGCCCGCAAGGGGGCGGCCTGGCCCAGCCGGGCGGACTCCTCCCGGAGTCCGCCCAGGCCGCCCGCTAGGGGGCGGCCTGGCCCAGCCGGGCGGACTCCACCCGGAGTCCGCCCAGGCCGCCCGCTAGGGCGCGGCCTCCGCTCCGGCAAGGGAGGACTCCTCCTAGAGTCCCCCCAATTAGCCCGGAGTTGCCTGCTCCAGACCCGCCTGCTTGCTCCTCAGGTCGCGCAGCTTGCCTGCCCTCTCCTAGCCGCCAACAGGAAGACTGCCCCAGCAGAGGAAGGTCCAGTCCGCGGAGTCCGCCGAGGTCGTCGACCTCATCTTCTCATTCCGCCGAGGTCGCCGAGGTCGTCAAGGATGACGTCACTGTACCAGATTCTCCCCGGGCCTATAAATACCCCCCAAGACCTCTCATTCGGCAGGATGAGGAGGAGAATTGCAACCTTGATCAAAGGCTGCGGACTCAGTTTTCTCAGTCCGTCAAGGTTGATCAAGCAAGGTCGGCGGACTCAAATCTCCAGTCCGCCCAGGTCGTCAAGGGCTGTGGACTTAGTTTTTTCTGCTCTCAGCAGCTTGCGCAGCCTCCGCAGCCTCCGATTTCCAGTTCTCCCAGGTCGTCAGGAATTGTGGACTTAGCTTTTTCTGCCATCAGCAGGCAGCTTGGGCAGCATCTGCAGCTTCAGTTCTCCAGTCCTCTGCAGCCTCTTTTACTTAGTTTCTGGCATCTCCTTCCTCAGCCGCCAGCTTCCCCCATTGTACCCTTTACTGCTGTTCATGTAATGGTACAATAGCAAGTTGTAACTCTTTTTGATTAAAGGAAAAGCCCGTCGCAAGAGTGGCATTCAAGCCGCGGCGGGCGAAGTCTGCTGTTGCCGCTGCTAGCGGCCTCCTCTCTTCTTCTCTCCTCTCTCGGCGTCAACCTGCAAAGCTAACCATTCAAGTAGCTATCTGCTCGACAGTACTAGATCAAGCTCCCTCTCTGCTCGAGCCAGCTTTTTCCTCTGCTCAAGCAAGCTTCCTCTTTGCTTGAGCAAGCTTCTTCTCTGCTCAAGCAAGCTCTTTCTCTGCTCGAGCAAGCCTTCTCCTCTATCCCCGCGACCCTTCTTCCTTCATCCTTAGCCTGTGAGATCGAACACCCGTTAACTGGTTGGAACCGCATTTCGCGCATCAACAGTTAACACGCGACCTTCAGATCTCGATCAGGCAGTGAAAGCAGTGGTTACTCATGACAGACCATCAACCAGCCGAGAGCCTTTCTCCAAGTCCCAGTGATGATCCTCTTTGGGAGGCCTTAGAGCAATCCCGCAGAGAAACTGCCCAACAGTTTCAAGCCATCAACCGAACTCTAGCAGCTCTCACGCAGCAATTGGCAGCTCAATCTTCAGCAGCGCCAATCCCTCCAATCAATCCAGCACCAGCATCGGAGACTCCTCAAGTTTACCCACCGGCTTATCCGCCGGTCTATCCTCCTCTTTATACTCCAACTTTTCCGCAAGGACCTGCAGCTCCTTTGCGATCTCAAGATGATGAGTTTGCAGCTCGTCAAAACTTCTTCCGGGAAGCTGCCCGAGGAAGTCCAGCCAGATTTTTGAACTTTCAGGGAAGTCACCCCTCCTCTTCAGCTCCTGCCTTTGCTCCTCCCGCAGCAACCTTTTACTCCTATCCTCCTGCTCCTTTTGCAACTACTGCTCATGCTCCTTACTTTCCTTATACAGTAGAGCCAGAAGAGCCATCGCCGTTTACAGAGAGCGTTCGATATGAACCAACTCCAGTCAACTTTCGAGAGCCACGGTTGCCCATTTACACCGGGGAGACTGATCCTGTCAAGCATCTTCAAGCTTTTGAATCAGCCGTTGCTCTCAAGACCCTCTCCGATGCTACCAAGAGCAAGCTCCTCGTAACGACCTTTGATGGTCAAGTAAGAGATTGGTTCTATGGACTGTGACCTCAGTCAATCTCTTCCTTTACGGATTTGCGAAGGGAGTTCCTGCTCAGGTTTTCTACCTCTTCAAAGAGGAAGGGAGGCCCAGAAGCCCTCTTTGAGATCAGGCAGCGAGATAATGAGACTTGGTCTCATTTTGTGGATCGATTTCAAAAAGAAATCTTGGACATTGAGATCATTGATCAAGAAATGTACCGAGTGGCTCTCATCCACGGCCTGCGTGAAGGCCCTCTAAAGTTTGAAGCTAATGTCCGAGCACCGAGGACTTATCAAGAGCTGATTGGTTTAGCCAACTCATATATCCGCGGTGAAAAGAGCAACCCCAGCTTCGTCTCCAGGCTTGTATCGGAGAAAAACTCTTCTTCTTACAGGCAGCCTCCGAGGTCCCCTCGAAAAGACTTTCCATCTCTCTCTAGGAAAGCAAGAAGATTTCCGCATCGTCAACCCCCCTTCCAAGGCCATGATCGTGCCCAAGAACGACTGCTACCATTGTCAGCATCATCTCCGCTAGCAGCGTCGATTCATCAGCAAGATGATGGCTCGCTTAACTCTGAACTAGATGAGTTCATGCAAGAAGTGAGCCAAATCATGAAGGATAAGGCATATCCCAAAAGGCCCTACCAACCGGCGAATCAGAGATCAAGAAATTCAGACCCTTTCTGTGAATTCCACAAAGAGAAAGGTCATTTAACTGAAGATTGCAAGGCCCTTCGGCGATTGGTTGAAAGATTGTTCATCGAGGGCAAGATCAACGACCTGGTCAAGAAAATTGATTCTGCAAAACCTTCCACCTCCAAGGGCAAGGAGGTGGCTGAGGGTCAGCAGGAGTGCATAGAGATACATGATGAGGGTCGGCAGGGACTCGTTGATATTCAAAGTGAGTGCATAGATGTCGTTGACGAAGGTCCCCTTGGAAGGCTATTTTGAAGCAAAGAGGACACAGTTCTTGCGTCATCAGCTATGACAAATCGCAGTTCCTCAAAGCCCCTCGCGATCGTAACTGGTTGCCTCTACTTTACTCTTCAAACATTCTATTTTTCAGCACTTCCGAGTGCTTCATTTTTTCATTCAATAAAGCTTACGTCAGAGATCTCATACTGACACAGTTCCCTTTTTGTGATGCTTCTTCCCCATATTTTTCTCTTTGCCAAAGAGATCACTAAAACCAGCGAGATATCGCCAAGTCTTGCTCAATGTCCCCTCGAGATTGTCCTCTGGCGTAAAACCACAGTGACCGCATATGATGAGGAGTTTTCTCATATGTGTGTAGTGGGGGCCGTTCAACTCTCGTGCGGAGGATGACGGGGCTTCGGATCCCGGCCGATGTCTAGAGCAGTGTGAGTGCCTAGGGGAGGCCTCCTGTGATAGTTCTATCGTGCTTCGTTAGGGATACGTTACATTTACGATGATCTTTGCATGACAAGCAATGGCAATCAAGTGTAGCCTTGTCTCCTCGATCATCTCACAACTGTGACGGCCGAACACTCTATGGTACTCTCAATCCGTGCCTCCGCGGGACTCACAACTCCGCTGATCAATCCGCAGACAAGCAATAGGCCACTTGGCGCAACTAGTCTAATTGATCAGCGATGCTTGTAACCCGAGGCAAGAGAGCAGTGCATCTGTCGATTCTTCTTAGGATTTTTCCTTGTTTATTTATGCCCTTCTAAAGGATGCGCGGCTAGCCCGCTTTGGTTAGGACTACACCCAGGATGACTTTGGCAAGTGATGCATAATGCCCACGGGGAATACTTGTGGCAGCATTCAACCTTTTAGTTCATCCTCGGGATGTAGCCCCTCTTCTCTCCTTTTTTACCTTCCTGCAGGTTAGCAGGTTGAATACAACCTATTCTAAAGATCTGCAATATTTCTCTATGTTTATGATCATCCTATATACACTACCTGTATAAGCTCTTATCAGATGATGGTCAAAAAGTTCTCCCATCAGATGTTAATCACACATCACTCAAGGCATATAGATCTTCTTGTTTGACAAAACCGTGCCATCGTGAATCTGATTTTAGATTTTCTTATCTCGCTGATCTAGGTTTTCATGTCGACATTATACCTTGATCACGCAAGGCGATCATCATCGCAGTTTGATCATTACTCAATCGATAGCAGAGTGCGTCAGGTATCTACTCTGTTATCCAATTATGTCTTATCATACCAACAGTTAACAGCCAACATTCGCAGGTTCTGCCCAGGTACTTGCGAACTTAGTTTTTTCTCCTTCTACCTGCTTGCTTACTCTTCTTTTTGCAGAGATTAACAGGTAGCGGCAAGTTCCTCTCAGGTACTTGCAGCCTATTTTCTTCTTCTACCTGCTTGCTTACTCTTCTTTTTGCAGAGATTAGCAGGTAGCGGCAAGTTCCTCTCAGGTACTTGCAGCCTATTTTCTTCTTCTACTTGCTTGCTTACTCTTCTTTTTGTAGAGACTAGCAGGTAGTGGCAAGCTCCTCTCAGGTACTCGCACCTTACTCTCCTACCCTATTTTGTTGCTTACCCTTCCTTTGCAGAGATCAACAGATACCAACAAATCCTTTCTAACTCAGGTACACTAAAGATGTACCTCCTTTTACCCGTATTAACTTTTTTCTTTACAGGTAAAATATAGGCACTGACAGATCTTTCCTAAGAGAGGCATCAGGTTCTTTCTCTCCTGATCTCTAAATTGGTTCTTTCTTGTTTCTCAAGGGGAGGATCACGATTTTCGTGGGTTTCCTACTTTTTCGAAGTTCCCTGCGGAACTTAAAAAAGTGCGGGGATTATGTTAACCCCAAAATCGGCAATCCTCTCCAAGGTGCCCATTTTTCTTCTCCTACAGGTTCCCACCAGCAAGGAGCAGGATACCCATGATGTCCACCAAGTTCGCGCAAGTCGGACTGTCGAGCCCAAAAATAAAGGATGGATGCTCCGCCAGCCGCTTGCCAGGAGCGACCTCCGCTCGCCTCCGCGGGCCGCCCGCTAGGGGGCGGCCTGGCCCAGCCGGGCGGACTCCACCCGGAGTCCGCCCAGGCCGCCCGCTAGGGGGCGGCCTGGCCCAGCCGGGCGGACTCCTCCCGGAGTCCGCCCAGGCCGCCCGCTAGGGGGCGGCCTGGCCCAGCCGGGCGGACTCCACCCGGAGTCCGCCCAGGCCGCCCGCAAGGGGGCGGCCTGGCCCAGCCGGGCGGACTCCTCCCGGAGTCCGCCCAGGCCGCCCGCTAGGGGGCGGCCTGGCCCAGCCGGGCGGACTCCACCCGGAGTCCGCCCAGGCCGCCCGCAAGGGGGCGGCCTGGCCCAGCCGGGCGGACTCCTCCCGGAGTCCGCCCAGGACGCCCGCTAGGGGGCGGCCTGGCCCAGCCGGGCGGACCCCTCCCGGAGTCCGCCCAGGCCGCCCGCTAGGGGGCGGCCTGGCCCAGCCGGGCGGACTCCACCCGGAGTCCGCCCAGGCCGCCCGCAAGGGGGCGGCCTGGCCCAGCCGGGCGGACTCCACCCAGAGTACGCCCAGGCCGCCCGCAAGGGGGCGGCCTGGCCCAGCCGGGCGGACTCCTCCCGGAGTCCGCCCAGGCCGCCCGCTAGGGGGCGGCCTGGCCCAGCCGGGCGGACTCCACCCGGAGTCCGCCCAGGCCGCCCGCAAGGGGGCGGCCTGGCCCAGCCGGGCGGACTCCTCCCGGAGTCCGCCCAGGCCGCCCGCTAGGGGGCGGCCTGGCCCAGCCGGGCGGACTCCACCCGGAGTCCGCCCAGGCCGCCCGCAAGGGGGCGGCCTGGCCCAGCCGGGCGGACTCCTCCCGGAGTCCGCCCAGGCCGCCCGCTAGGGGGCGGCCTGGCCCAGCCGGGCGGACTCCACCCGGAGTCCGCCCAGGCCGCCCGCAAGGGGGCGGCCTGGCCCAGCCGGGCGGACTCCTCCCGGAGTCCGCCCAGGCCGCCCGCTAGGGGGCGGCCTGGCCCAGCCGGGCGGACTCCTCCCGGAGTCCGCCCAGGCCGCCCGCTAGGGGGCGGCCTGGCCCAGCCGGGCGGACTCCCCCCGGAGTCCGCCCAGGCCGCCCGCAAGGGGGCGGCTTGGCCCAGCCGGGCGGACTCCACCCGGAGTCCGCCCAGGCCGCCCGCAAGGGGGCGGCCTGGCCCAGCCGGGCGGACTCCTCCCGGAGTCCGCCCAGGCCGCCCGCTAGGGGGCGGCCTGACCCAGCCGGGCGGACTCCACCCGGAGTCCGCCCAGGCCGCCCGCAAGGGGGAGGCCTGGCCCAGCCGGGCGGACTCCTCCCGGAGTCCGCCCAGGCCGCCCGCTAGGGGGCGGCCTGGCCCAGCCGGGCGGACTCCACCCGGAGTCCGCCCAGGCCGCCCGCAAGGGGGCGGCCTGGCCCAGCCGGGCGGACTCCTCCCGGAGTCCGCCCAGGCCGCCCGCTAGGGGGCGACCTAGCCCAGCCGGGCGGACTCCACCTGGAGTCCGCCCAGGACGCCCGCAAGGGGGCGGCCTGGCCTAGCCGGGCGGACTCCTCCCGGAGTTCGCCCAGGCCGCCCGCTAGGGGGCGGCCTGGCCCAGCCGGGCGGACTCCACCCGGAGTCCGCCCAGGCCGCCCGCAAGGGGGCGGCCTGGCCTAGCCGGGCGGACCCCTCCCGGAGTCCGCCCAGGCCGCCCGCTAGGGGGCGGCCTGGCCCAGCCGGGCGGACTCCACCCGGAGTCCGCCCAGGCCGCCCGCTAGGGGGCGGCCTCCGCTCCGGCAAGGGAGGACTCCTCCTAGAGTCCCCCCAATTAGCCCGGAGTTGCCTACTCCAGACCCGCCTGCTTGCTCCTCAGGTCGCGCAGCTTGCCTGCCCTCTCCTAGCCGCCAACAGGAAGACTGCCCCAGCAGAGGAAGGTCCAGTCCGCGGAGTCCGCCGAGGTCGTCGACCTCATCTTCTCAGTCCGCCGAGGTCGCCGAGGTCGTCAAGGATGACGTCACTGGACCAGATTCTCCCCGGGCCTATAAATACCCCCCAAGACCTCTCATTCGGCAGGATGAGGAGGAGAACTGCAACCTTGATCAAAGGCTGCGGACTCAGTTTTCTCAGTCCGTCAAGGTTGATCAAGCAAGGTCGGCGGACTCAAATCTCCAGTCCGCCCAGGTCGTCAAGGGCTGTGGACTTAGTTTTTTCTGCTCTCAGCAGCTTGCGCAGCCTCCGCAGCCTCCGATTTCCAGTTCTCCCAGGTCGTCAGGAATTGTGGACTTAGCTTTTTCTGCCATCAGCAGGCAGCTTGGGCAGCATCTGCAGCTTCAGTTCTCCAGTCCTCTGAAGCCTCTTTTACTTAGTTTCTGGCATCTCCTTCCTCAGCCGCCAGCTTCCCCCATTGTACCCTTTACTGCTGTTCATGTAATGGTACAATAGCAAGTTGTAACTCTTTTTGATTAAAGGAAAAGCCCGTAGCAAGAGTGGCATTCAAGCCGCGGCGGGCGAAGTCTGCTGTTGCCGCTGCTAGCGGCCTCCTCTCTTCTTCTCTCCTCTCTCGGCGTCAACCTGCAAAGCTAACCATTCAAGTAGCTGTCTGCTCGACAGTACCAGATCAAGCTCCCTCTCTGCTCGAGCCAGCTTTTTCCTCTGCTCAAGCAAGCTTCCTCTTTGCTTGAGCAAGCTTCTTCTCTGCTCAAGCAAGCTCTTTCTCTGCTCGAGCAAGCCTTCTCCTCTATCCCCGCGACCCTTCTTCCTTCATCCTTAGCCTGTGAGATCGAACACCCGTTAACTGGTTGGAACCGCATTTCGCGCATCAACAAAGTACACCCCAATAGAGAGAGTACACGTAGGCCAACACACTGATCTGCTCAACGAGGGATTACGTTCCACAGACCCGTGTATATTGACCCACTGCACCCTGATATTGGTGTGTACTTAGCATGGAATAACTGCAAGCACAACTAGAAAAAATTCATCAAATACATAGTCTATTTACCTTAGCTTGTACAGGGGCTTCTTCAAATCAGGTACATTGTGGATACAATACCTAACACTTCTTATAAGGGTAAGAGGGCAATCCTCTGACAAGGTTGTCTTTAGATAACCTAGCAATATTTTTTATATTTGCATGCCCTAATCTCCTATGCCAAAGGTCCCTATTATTACTAGTTGAGTTAAATAGACAAATTTCTGATTTAGTTGATTTGAAATTAACTAGGTAAATGTTTCCTACTCTAGCGCCAGTCAAAACTACATTATTGTCTAAAGAAGTGTTAAAACAGTAGGTTTTAGTAAATGATACCTGAAACTTTTCATCACATAACTTACTTATGGAGATGAGGTTTTGCTTCAGTACACTTACATAAGCAATATTCCTGAAGGTGACAGCTCCAACTTTAAATTTTCCATAGCCCTCAGTCTAGCCCCAATTGGAGTCACAAAATATCACTTTTGGTCCTAGCTTTGCCTTATAGTGAGTTAGGTTGGCCTTATTTCCTGTCATATGCTTAGAACAATAACTGTCCAAATACATTTGTTGCTCTGTGGTAGAACAGTCTTTTTCCTGCAAAACAGATTAGTCATTTTTGACCCAGGTTACCTTGGGTCCTTCTTTCTTCACATAATTAATACTGGAAATGAAAGAGTATTCTGGTTGACTTTTATAACCTAAAGGATGATATTTCCTAGGTGGAATAATTCATTGATTAATGTTATTATTAAAAGTTCTTGGTGGATTAGAGGTTTGAAAAGAATTAAAAGATCTGTTAAACTGATCTGCGTTTGACGAGTTCAGGTGAGTTCGTCGACCTGAGTTCGACGATCGGGAATGAGTTCGGTGAGCTCCACTCAGAGAATGAAAGTATTCATTTTCTGGGCCCCAAAAATGTCGATCTCTTGTCGACGAACCATACTGGTTTCTTCGATCGTAGCTTAGAAATAGTTATAATATACGTTTGCGTTCGGAGTTCGTCGACTTGAGTTCGACGAACTGTACACATTTCGTTGATCTGAGTTCGACGAAATCTGCTGAACATAGTTTTTATTATTTTTCTTATTAATTCTTTTCTTTCTCTTAGTTTTGTGTTCTAGGTTAGTTTGTTTAGGACTATTATTTTCTACTTTTTTTTCCTTTTCAGAAACAAATTTAACTGGTGTGGTTAATATATTTTTCTGAATTAGGGGGTAGGCTTGATTAAGCACCCAAGCCTAGCTTGTCATTCAATTTGGCATTGACTGTACTTGAAATGTCCATCAGCTTAAGGCTTCTCCCATTAAAAGATTCCTCAAGTTGCCTAGCCTCACATAATTCAGTCATTAGTTTTATGATTTGTTCATTAGCTAGTGTTATTTCATTCTTTAACTTATCATTTTCTAGTATTAAGTTATTCTGTTAAATTAATTTTTCTCTAAGTTGTTTAATAACCTTTTCAGAATTAATTAAATCTAAGCATATTGTTTTAAATTCAGTTTTGAAATCATCAGAACTATAATCAAAAGATGAAAGTACCCGATCAGCTTCTGATTATGATACTTCTTCATTTTCAGATTCATTTTCAGCATTTGAAGGGCTGCAAGAGGCATTGATAGCCATGAGGCAGATTTCATTTGCCTTTGCCTCTTCTTCTTCTTCACTGGAGCTGGAAGATGTGGATTCATCTTCTGTGTCACTCCATGTTTCAGCCACAAATCCCTTTTCCTTCTTTTTCTGCTTGCTGGAAGAGGGCTTGCTGTAATGCTTACTTCTGGATTCCTTTTCTCTTCTCTTCTCCTTCTTTTGATTCTCAGGACATTTAGACATAAAGTGTCCTGGTTTCCTGCATCAAAAACACACTATTTATTTAGTGGGAGTTTTGTCATACCTGGGCTTGCTGTCATTTCTGGATGACTTTTTCCTTAAGTCCTTCCTTGCCATTTTATAGAATCTCTTTGAAAGGAGACTAATTAGCTCTTCATTGACTGTTGGAGCTTCAGTCTCTTCAGCAGCTTTGAATGTAATGTTTTGTTCTTTTCTTGCTGGAGGAGGAGTTCTTTGTTCAACAGCTTCTCTAGATTTCAACAACTGCTCATAAGATTTGAGCTTTCCCAAGAGAGATTCAGTTGAAATTTCATTCAAGCTTTTGGCCTCTTTGATTGGCCAGATCCTGGTGTCCCATGAGCTTGGGAAGCACATTAGGATTATGTAATTCACCTCTGTGAGAGAGATGTCTTTGTCTAAGGTCTTCAGCTCACTGATGATAGAGCTTAGTCTATTGTACATATCACTAACAGATTCATCTTCATCTTTCTTGAAGTTATCATACTGTGAGATGAGAGTTGATCTTCTATCCTTTCTCTCGTCTGCTGAGCTAGCAACCATCTGGTTGAGAGAATCCCAGATTACTTTTGCAGAGGTGCATTCAGCCACCTTTTGAAAAATATCATCAGACATAGTTTAAGCCAATATGTTCATGGCTTTAACATCTGTAATCTTGGCTTTCTTCTAGGCATTTGTCCACCCAGGTGGTGGAACAACATGAGTGTGAGAGGTTAAAGTTGAAGCAGTTGCTGCAGTAGGAGGTCCAGTCAAGATATAATTAAATATATCTTCATCAATAGAGTTTATGTACAATTTAATTCTTGCCTTCCAGATGGCAAACCTATTCAGGTTACACACTGGAGGTCTGGTGCTTACATGATCCTTGTTTTGTGCCATTGTTATAGAGAATAGTTGGGAAGAGGAAAATTTGATCTAACTGGATCTTGGTTCAAGTGTTAACTTGTACAACCAAACAAACACACCCACTGATAGCCATTGAAAGGAGGGGTTAGATCTGATTACTCTAGAGAGGGGGGGGGGTGAATAGAGTATTAAAAACATTGGTTCTTTTTAATGTTTATATTAGAGTAAAATAGTGATACAATATAATAGTTAAGAATATGAAACTAGTCTAACTATTCCATCAATCACAAACACAACAAAAAGATAAAAAGAAAAAGGAGCAACCAGCCGACACAAGAAGTTTATAGTGGTTCCCCTAAACTTAGGTACCTCCACTCTTCTACCACCCTTGGTAGGAATCCACTAAAAGGTTTTGATTAGGTGACTGCCACCACAAGATTTCATTCAGGTAGATCAGGAAACCCATTAGGCTTTTGATCAGGTACCCAAAAACCAAATTCAAGTCTTTTGGAGGGAGACTTGTCAACCAAACTAACTTTTGAAGGGATTTATAACCCTATACAATGGGGTGGAAAGAGTATGATGGAAGTCTTCTCTTTTCTAAATACAACTTGAGAATGTTGGGTTTCCTTATGAGGATGGCATAACACTTGTGCACGCAGCGGAAGTAATAAAAATCAAGAACAACCCAAAGAGATTGGGATCGGGCCATGAATGTTGAATAAAGAAGTAAAGAAATAACTAGGTCAAAGTTACCTTTCTGGTGTGGAGTCAAAACTCAACAGAGATGCTCCAAGCTTTGAGTCCTTGTCGGTGGTGAGTTCTACGTAGAATAACGTCTACGTCTCTGCAGAAATCCACACGAGCAGGAGAACACTGAGCTTCGTCGCACAAAGGGTCGGGAAGGATATCAACCGCACCTTGCACTTCCACGGACTGCTAGGTCCGTGCCAGGAATAGCAACACCGGCGACTGTCGCCGGAGAGGAGGAGGTCGGCAGAGCGAATGAGGCGGCGGAAGCGGAACTCTTCCATCGGCAAAACACTTCCGTCGGCGGAATCGGCGGAACTCTTCCGTCGGGTCGGGGAAATTCTTCGTTTTTTTTCCGCTCAAAACCTAAGTGTCTATTTATACCCAAAACATAAATAAACATAGGTAAAATCGCTATCCGCAGACCACAGCAAAATAGGGTTTCTGGGAAAAATTTGACGGGAATCTGCATTCGTCGAGAATCGAACATTTCGATTCTCGACGACTCTCGACGATCGTCGAGTATCGACGATCGATACTCGATGATTCTCGACAATCAAGACTCGACGATTCTCTACGATCGATACTCGATGATTCTCGACGATTGATACTCGACGTTCGATACTCGACGATTCTTGACGATCGATACTCGATGATTCTCGACGATTCTCGACGATTTTCCCTTCGCAATATTTGTCGGACCCCATTATGTATGGTGATTGGTAACCTTTACCAACACAGTCAATCTTCCAACTTCTCCACATGCTCTAATGTACGACCCTGCAGGCTCATATCGCGTTGGCAGTGAGATTACATGTTTGACCACTTCTAGATCACCATGGTAACTCCAATAGAGAAGACTATGTGGATTCTTGTGTTGTCAAAGCTCCCCCTAAGAAGTTGAATGCTTCAGGAGAATGAGCTTTGCTTAAGGGTGAGTAGGTCTTCAACTTGATCTGCCAAGGTCAAGGAAATTCATTGGCTGATGTTGAATAGAATGTCTCTGTGGATTTCTTGAACAGAGGTTGAAGAAGACTCTTGATCTTGATGTTTTGTTCTTCTTCAAACTAGAGTGTTGGCAGAGAATGAAAAGCTTTGAGAGGGAATAAAAGCGTCGACTGTCTGGATGATTGTTCTCTGGCAATGCTTGTTGATTTCTTCTCTCTGTATCTCTAACTGTGTCTCGAAAAAGAGAGAATCTCTTTTATTCTACTGCCAAAAATTTTCCTTTGAATTTTGAATTCACTCCATAAATGCTGGCTGATTTGGAGAAATGAAAGCGGTTGGAATAAAAGCATTAGTGAGTTTCCCAACTGTCCTTGATAGAATAAGAAAATATTTATTCTAATGAATAACATATTTATTTCAGCCAATAACGGCTATATTCAGAACAATATTTGCATTAAATACTCAGAATAATATTTTTAATAAATAGAGAAAATAAGGAACAGAAGAAGGAAAAACTCATTCTGGAACTAAACAGAAAACGTCGAATGCTGAACAGAATTCGTCGTCCTGAGATCAAAGATCGTCGACCAGAGAATTCAAGTTCGTCAACCTGAGCTTTGTGAACTGCTAACTGAGAATAACTTTCCAATTTTGCACTCTGAGTTTGTCGAGCTGAGAATCTGTCTAAAACAAAATGTCGACCTGAGCTCAAATATCGTCGAGCTCAGCATAGAAAATTAACTCTGAGTTCGTCGATCGGAGATCGACGATCGTCGAGCTGAGTTCGAATAATTTCGAACTGATCACTGTCTTCTGAAAATTACTAAGTCTGATTCTCTGAGTTCCTTTGCTGGCTGGTCTAAGATGGTACAACTAAAGGGACTTAGCCTATAACACTAGGACTAATAGACATGACCCTTGCTATACAATGTGGGTCAGACTCAGCCTAACTTAATGAACCTAGCCCAAATCCAACTAGGGATCCAACACAGGACACCCAAGATTTTCAGTTCGCGGTACTTGACTCTAGCTCGGCATATAACATAATCTTTGGTCGGTCGCTATAAATGCTCTTTGAAGTAATCCACTCTATTTTGAAACTTTGCTTTGAATTTCATCACCCATTGAGGGATAAACATTGTGTAGGGTGATCAGGTGGTGACATGACTCTGCTTCCTACAGCAGTCACAACCCGGCTAGGACCCGAGGCATGAAGGACAACACAGATCTTAATCCAGACTCGGGGGGCAAGCGCTCTTTGCACTATCTATTACTTACCCTACATTCACAAGAATAAGCTGTGAGAAGAAATTTGTGAGTGCATGTATCTTATCCTTTAGCAATAACGCATATACTTCCAACTCGGAGAAGACGAATCTCTGGAAGACGTACGGACCCCGGCCCTCCTGAGGAGCGAACAAAGAAAGGTTCTTTTTCATCTCCACCTGGATGGACCCCGGTCCAGAGGCGCAAATGAACAAAGGTTCTTCGCCACCTCCACCTGGATGGACCCCGATAATAATGAGACATGAAAGAAAAAAAATTCTTCGCCACCTCCACCAAGAAAGACTATAATCCTCCTAAGGCGCGAACAAACAAAGTTTCTTTATCATCTCCACCAGGATGGACCTCCGTCCTCTTAAGGAGCGAACGAATAAGATTCTTCGCCAGCTCCACCTGGATGGACTACAAAGGTTCTTCTCCATCTCTACCTAGGCGTACCTCGGTATTCCCAAGGCGCAAACGAACAAAGGTTCTTCGACACGTCGACCTTGACGGACCCCGATCCACCAGAGGTATGAATGAACAAATGTTCTTCGCCACCTCCACTTAGTAGAACCACGGTCCTCCTGAGGTACAAAAGAACAAAGGTTCTTCACCACCACAACTTGGACAGACCCCGATCCTCCTAAGGTGCGAACGAACAAAGGCTATTTTCCACTTCTACCTGGACGGACAATAGTTCTCTTGAGGCGCGATTGAACAAAGGCTCTTTGCCAACTCAACCTGGATGGACCACGGTCCTCCTGAGACATAAACAAATAAAAGTTCATCCCACCTTCACTTTGAGGGACACCGGTACTCCTGAGGCATGAATGAACAAAATTTCTCCGCCACCTTCTAATGGGGGGACCCAAAGTCCTCTTGAGGCCCAAATGAATGAAGGTTTTTTATGACCTCCAATGGATTGAACACCATATAATTCCAAAGCGTGCATTAGCAAAGGTTCATTGCTACCGCTCAAACTAACGAACCATGAGCCACCTACTCCTCAAGACAGGATCTAGCTGCGTATCCTCCTCTAGGTTGCTCCCAGTACAGACCCCAAATCCCACTTCATCCTATAATAAGAATGAACCCTAAGTCCGTCTAGTCCACCAAGGTATGGGGGCAAATGTCACCCTCATGACTCTTAAGCAACAAGTCCCTGACACTAATGCTCAACAACAATTACAAAAGATAGTGCACGGCGTGCAAGGAACACAAGATACAAAGAGTATGCATGACATGAATATAATTGAGTTCTCCCCCGACGATTATTTTATCTTTTGAGGTATCGTCTATTCAAGATACAAAATGGCCTCGCATCCTTCACGTTGCAGGGAGCCCCCCCCTGCAAGTACATGGCAGAGCGTAATGACACGCTCATCATATCCTCATAACTATTATCTCAGCGGAGACTCAGCCATCCAGCACCGCTTCGTTCCAAGGCCCTAGGGCTCCTTATATTCTGCAATCGCAAAAGCTCGCATTATTCTGACATCCTGAGAAACAGACACTATCAGCAGCCTCCGCCTAAAAAGGCTCAATCTCAACTTTTGATAAGAACGGACACAGAGTCCTTCTATAATTTAGGGCGAGAGAGGACACCCAATCTATTGGAACCCTACTTGTGATTTGGGCTAGGATCACTATTAGGATTTATTAGATGACCCAACATGTATAGTCTAGGGTCATAGGATGTTTCCAAGGTCAAGGTTAGTCACATGTTGTTAGATTATTGGAACCCACCTTCAGAACACTTTAGAGAAAGAAGACTTTAGAGAAAAAGCTCTTAAAAGTATGCATAAAAAGTTGTTCGACGAAAGCTGAACTAAGTTCGACGATCGTTGATTTCAGATCGACGAACTCAAAGTTCCTTCTCTGAGTTGAGCTCGATGAAAGTCAAGCTGAGGTCGATGAACTGCTTTCTCTACTTTGAGGTCGATGAACTTAGAGCTCAGATTGAAGAAGTAAATTATTCAGTTCAACGATCTTGGTGCTCAGCTCGACGAAAGAGATTTATCAGCTCGACGAACTTGGAGCTCAGGTCAACGAAAAATTGTTGAGTATGACTAACTCCTTCCAGGTTCTGTTCGACTAATTCTCTACAGTTTTTAAGTTCAATTACTGACAGATCGATTTCAAATTAATTCAATTAAGTAATACTCTGATAATTAATACATAATATTCTCAATGAATATAGTTGTTACTAGGCAGTATTAATTATGGATTTCACGGAGTTATTGTCATACCAAATTACTGGGATAGTTATGCAAATGCATTCAAGACAAATTGAGTCGTTCCAACTCCCAGAGATTATGCAGACAAATTCAAGGAAAGATTTTAAAATTCAAAGGTTTGAAATCTGCAATCGTATACATACTCATTCAGAAAATTGAAGAAATAAAAGAATGATTGTAGTGTTGAAGTCAAAAAGGACCTCAACAAGAGTTCGAAAATAGGGGTGCAACCAACACCTACTTCTCTCAAATCTAGAATGGTTATGAAGGACCTAGGACTGACCCAAAGCCTCAACCGGGAGGTCCCACCTCTTACCCTGAAGATCTCTGAGAGCTCCTGACCCCTCCAAAGCCAAAACCTGGGTTGAGAGCTCCTCTGAAAGCACTAGAGAATTGGAGAATAATGAGAGCTTGCTTTCTAAGGAGCCTTTATGGGTCTATTTATAGCCTTTGCTGACCTAAAATTATAGAAATACCCTTGGCTGGCCTGCCAATAGCTGAATCCCGCTGTTTTGAAATACTAAGTGTAGGCCCTGGGGCACATGGGTAATTTTACCCAAGGGCAATTAGGTAATTTTACCCTGGGCTCTGGGCCCCACTCGGCGAGAACCCTATGCCGAGAACCCTCTCTCCTTCGCTTGGCGGGAGCTAAAAAAGGAGCGTTGAATGCCTCAGACCGAGCCAGCTCTCTCCTTCCGCGAGGCGCAAGCCTTTCCTCCGCCTCTTGGGCGGAAGCGTGTCTCGATTGGCTGATGGTGAACGTTCTCGCCTGCTTCTAGGCAGGAGCTCGTCCTAGGCGAGAGATCTTCTGATCTGAAGACAAGAGCTAGCTCGAAGCTAGTCCAATCCTTGCCATTAATGCCTCTGGGTCCCACTCAACGAATATGGGGTTGTACATGTAGAATAGATTACAAAAAATAAGTGAAAAAAAATAGTGTTACATATAGAGTTCTTCATCATCTTCTTCATGCTTTCAAGAGACAACAAATCTTGGGTACATCCACTCTCCACCTCACCAATCTTGCAACATACTAGACTCGGCTACTTCACGATTATCTTGGATTGAAAACCAATCCTACAACTCGAAACAAAGTTCTTACAACTCGGAGCAAAAAAACACTCCTACAACAACTCGGAGAATATCTCCTATAACTCGGAGTAAAACTCCTATAAGACTTGGAGAATAACTCCTACAATAATATAATTAATTTATAATCAGAAAAACTATCTTATCTTCACAGATCTGGTTGAACTTGTCTTCTTCCTTCTTGAAAAAAAATTGAACATCCCTTATCAGAAAAGATGAGGAAGAAATCCGAGAAACCTTAGATCTGAGAACTTTAGAATCAGCACAATCAGGGAATAGATCTAGAGATGTCGAAAATCTTGATCTGCTGAAACTTCTTATTCTAAATCTTTGGATTAAGAGAGAAGATCGGCTAAGAAGACAGAGCGGAGGCAGCGGCGCTTCTCAATTTGGAAATACAAGAACGATTCAAAAACTTTGATATTCTTCTATTTAGGGTTAATTGATTTGATAAGACCTTTTATAGGACAAGCCTAACGGTCATAATCATATTAAATGCATGCCACGTGGACCAATCAAGTGCTAATCATAATTGAAATTACTTTTGTCGGGACTTAGAGAAATTTTCGGAAAATGATCTTCATTTCTCGAGTGGATTATAGATTACTCCAGTAATAAATTTTTCTTCTCGAGAAAAGAGTATAAGGTTCTTGAGAACAAGACTTGGAGAAAACACTGGAAGTAATTTCTGGCTTCTCGAGAAGTAACTTCTGTTACTCGAGAAAGAGAAACTGACTTCTTGAGAACAAACTGGTCTTCTCGAGAACAAGTTATACTTCTTGAGTACTAGACTTTTGTTTCTCGAGACAAAGTCTTGGCCTTCTCAAGTAATGTCATTAGCTTCTCGAGTACTAGACTTAGAAAAATTCTTAGCTAGATTTTTAAGTTGACTAGAGAACGAAACAAGTTTTACTCGAGTACTGCATAACTTCTCGAGAACTAAATTATGATTTCTCGAGAACTACTAATTTTACTCGAAAACTAGACTGAGCTAACTCGAGAAATGGCTATGATTCTACTCGAGTACTTATTGGTCCTTCTCGAGTATAACACTTAGAAAAAATTTTGCTTTCTGAAAAATTTCTTTCTTCATTGAATTTAGCAACTAGTCTTTCTCCTATAACTTTAGTGCTTGAAAAAGAAGTTTGTCCCAATATAGAGGCTACACATGAGTCAACACCTTGAATCACACAATGAGGGATTATATTGTATGGTCCTGTGTTTGGTGACTCATTGTAGTCGGACATCATTCTACACTTGGCAATTATATCATGCAAACACATAACTCAAATAGTGCATCAAATACAACTTAATTAATCTTAGTTTAAGGGTGACTTCATACAAATCTATGTTATTGTGGATACAATACCCAACATTCTCCCCCTATTTGTATAAGTCAGAACCCTCTATACTAAGGTGAATTATATAAAGATAAAAAATAAAGTAACTAGTAAACAGAGTGATAATAATGATAAAGTGCTAAGCAAAGAAAAATCAAGTCATCAAAATTAAAGATTTATATTTATAGATTTGTCCAAGAAATCCAATTCAATAAAATCTCATAAAGAAAAACTTTCTGATCATCTATTGTTCATTGCTTTGTTGTTGTTGCTGTCTCTCCTTTTTCTCTTGTTGCCTCTTCTAATAACTGAAAGGTTTGGGATAAATTTTAGTAGGCTTAAGAGGAGCTTTAGGATTGTTCTTTCCATACTCTTTGTCATATATTCTTATCTTGGTCAAATATTTCTCATACAGTTCCCATTCATGAGAGCTATAATGATCATTCCTACTTTCATTATAGTCCATGACAAGTTTGAGAGTATCAAGATTTAGAGATTTGGAAGTTGGGCTCCATATTTCCCAAAATTCTTGGGTTCTTCTTATTTCTGCTTCTTGATTTGGAATGAACCTACTATCAGAGGCTCTATCACCATATTTTCTTCACTTAGGAATTTATATTTCAGGAGGTGCTTGATGAGGCGTATCTGTCTGTTAAGATTCCCAAACTTTAGCATAAGTTTATGGAGGTGGTGCATATGAGCCTTCAAGTCTTGGAGAGAGAGTTGGCTGCTGTACTGGAGGATGCTAAGCAGTTGGATTCAGATGGTGAGGGATAATATTAGTATTAGCATGGAAATCAGGAAAGATCTGGTTGTGCATCCAAACAGTTGTATCATATGTGTGAAACTTGACACCATCTATCTGGTTCTGAACATTAGCATGAATTTCAGTCAACTTTTCTTCCCAAAGGGTTTTCATGTTAGTATCAGATTTTTCTAAGTATTCTTTCACTAGCTTCTCCCCCTTTCCGACTTCTATGGATAGGGTGGCAATTACTTCCTCTTTGAAAGTACCCACTTCTTCACATGTATTAAAAGTATGTTCTTAAGCTTTCTTTTCCAGTTGGATTTGATTGTTTACTAAGGTTACTGATTGATCCATCACCTGACCAATACTGGTGATGGTGTGGTCTAGAGCTTTCTTAACAATTTGGAAGAGGTGTTTAAGCTCATCAGTATTGTGCTGTATTTTTGCAAATCCTCTGCTCATCTCTTTCTTTAGAGCATTTACTTTCTCAGTTATAACTTTAAGAGATTCATCAAAATAACTCTTTGTTGTGCTGGCATTAGCTCTATCTTACCAAGAATGGTATCATCAGCATGTGTTTCAGCTTGAGAAGGTGGAGGAGGAGGAGGAGTTGTAGGTGGAGCAACATCTGGAGGAAGGGTAGAATGGCTTGCCTCTGGGACTAATGGAGCAGGCTCCCCCTCAGCAACTACACCTGCAGTACCAGCTACTTGATGTAGAGGGTAAGATGGGGTCCTGTCCTAATCCTCATTATGATCATGAGCTATTATAGCTTGATCATGGTTCTTAAGCTTGAGTTCCCATCTTGGAATTGAGTATATGGAAACTTTCTTCATATGATGTAGAGTTGTACCTTTAGAGAGATCAAAGACTTCTGGGTTTAATTCATGAAGTATAAGAGATACAATCCTGGCATAATTTTGTGCTTTTTTGCTTTCCTTGATCTTGTTAAACATCATCTGTTGGAACACCCTATTACTATTTGGGTCAGGATGACTATATTTCTATAGGGATTTTGTGTTGTGACCTCCTTGTTGTTATAAAGGTCACATAGGTTAGTTAGAGTCTTCTTCAGCTCGACGCAGAGTCGACTTCAGCTCGACGCAGAGTCGAACTCAGCTCGACGCTGAGTCGACCTCAGCTCGACGTGGAGTCGACCTAAGCTCGACGTTCCGTCAACCCCAGTTTTGCTTTCTGAAAGCTCTCTCTGGTCGACGTGTGTCGTGCTCAGATCGACGTTTTATTATGAGCTCGACGTTTTCCAGACTCCCGTCAGTTTTGAATAGGAATTCAAATTACTTCTGTCAGAACAATTAATGCTGAAGATTTATTGACCGTTACAGCAGATCTAGTGCATGCCTCAAGGAATTTTCTAAGGAATGTTTGCCTGACACTTCCTTTGGAGACATGGACATTTAAGGAAAGCATTTAATGCTGGCTGCATACGGTTATTAAAGACTCAGAAGAAGAATTCAGAGATATAATCTATCAGTCAACAGAGATCAATAGAATACCTCTCTCTCTTGCTCTCTGTGATATTCATTCAAGCTTACACACAGGAATTCTGATTGCTTCAGACACAACCATCCAACTTGTTTGGATCATCTTTTGCTGGAGCAGATCAGATCATTGAAGACCTGTCACCCTTATGCAAAGTTCTCCTTCCTGAACTACTTCTGGATCTCAGGGGGAGCTCTGACAACATCAACAGATCCACTTTGCTTCTCTCTACTTATTGATAGAGAAGACACCATCAGCTTTTTCTTTTTCTTTCTGTATAGGGTTTTAACTCCCTTCAAAAGTTACCTTTGGTTTTGCTGAAACCTGGTCAAAAATCAGCCCCTTTGGTTTGTGAGAACCTGGTCAAAAACTCTCTGGTGCTCAAGACACCTGATCAACTCATCTTGAAGTGGATTCCTATCAAGGGTGATAGAAGAGTGGACTACCCAAGATTTTGGGGAACCACTATAGCTCCTTGTGTATTCTGGTTGCTTGTTTCTTTGTGTTTTGCTTTGTGCTGTGATTCTCTTCTTTCTTTGATTAATTGCTATAGCACCATACACTAAGTAAATCTAAGCCTTTTCTCCACATAAGCTTTAATTTTCAAAATTATTTTAAATCACTCTATTCACCCCCCCCCTCTAGAGTTAGGATTGATCTTATCCCTCACTTTCAATTGGTATCAGAGGGAGGTTGATCATTCATACAGGCTAACACCTGGATCAAAAGATCTCTGATAAGATCATTTCTCTCAAAAGGGTTATTTCTTTTAGTTTTACTTATCTTTAAAACTCCTGGCACAAAACAAGGACTTTGCTAGCACCAGACCTCCTATGTGCAATCTCTCTAAGTTTGCACTATGGAAAGCAAGGATTAAACTTTACATGAATTCATTTGATGAGGACATCTTTAATTCTGTGTTGACAGATTGTCCAAGGCCTCCCACAGAAACAAGTACATCAGCTGTTCCTCCTCCTTCAGGAACTGATGCTGACATAAAGAAGTGGAAGACAGCAGATGCTAAAGCCATGAACATCTTGGATCAAACCATGTCAGATGACATTTTCCAGAAAGTAGCTGAATGCAATACTGCCAAAGAGATCTGGGAAAAACTTTCAGAAATTGTATCAGGTTCTGCAGATGAAAGAAAGGATAGGAGATCCTACCTCATCACCCAGTATGAGAACTTCAAAAAGGCAGAGTCTGAGTCAGTTGCTGACATGTACAACAGACTGAGCCTAATCATCAGTGAGCTTAGATCACTAGAAAAGGACATATCTCTCACTGAGATAAATGACAAGATACTGACTTATTTCCCTAGCTCTTGGGACTCAAGAATCTGGTCAATTAAAGATGGAAGGAATGTCTGTGAGTTATCCACAGAAGCTCTTCTAGGAAAGCTCAAGAGTTATGAGCAATTCATGAAGAAGAGAGAAGAAGAGCAGAAGATATCCACACCGACTGAAAAGGTTGAGAAAACCATTGCCTTCAAGGCACAGGAAGAACAACCTAAAGAAAAGGTGTTGGGAGATGAAGAGCTTATGAGCCTACTTGTCAAAAGGTTCAATAAGCTGAATAAAAAGAACTTCAGAAGATGGTCATCCAAAGACAAAGACAAGCCAAGGTATGACAGATCTACTAATAAAGATGTTATCTGTTTTGGCTGCAGGAAACCAGGACACATTGTCCCCAACTGTCCAGAAAATCAAGATAAGGACAGAAGGGACAAGAAGGAAAGAAAAGATAAAAGGAAGGATAAGGAGTCAAGGAAGCACCATGACAAGCCTTCCTCCAGCAACAGCAAGCACACCAGAAAAGGATTTGTGGCTGAATCCTGGAGTGACTCAGATGAGTCTGATTCATCATCCAGCTCTAGTGATGATGAGGATGATGCAGAAGAAAAAGGATTCTGCATGATGGCCATCAATGCATCTCAAAAGAATACTGATTCAGAGCTTGATGCTGACTACCTGTCTGATCACGAACTTACTGAGGATCAGGTAATAGATTCATTTGATTTTAATTCTGATGAATTTAAATCTGAATTCAAATCTATGTGCATTGACTTGATTGAATCTCAAAAGTTAATTATAACTCTTAGAGAACAATTGAGTGAATGCAAATCCATTAACTCAGATAATCTTAGACTCTTAGAAGAGTTGAAGCAATGTGGGGAGGAGATAGCTTCACTGAAAGGTGAACTATCTAAGGCCAAACAATTTGAAGAAACCCTTAATGGGAGAAGTATCAAATTAATGGACATCACAAGTACAGTGAACTCAAGATTGAATGGTACACTGGGCTTGGGTGCTTCATCCAGCCAACCCATAGTGCTGACAACTCCAATCAAATTTACCAGTGACAAAGGTAAAGGAGTCTTGATAGTGGCTAGGAAGAATGCTGACTTAACCCAGGAAACTGGACAAAAAGCGTCGAACGAAGCTCGACGGACGTCGACCAGAGCTCGACGTAATCGCAAGAAAACGTCGAACTCAGGTCGACGCCTTCTACCTTCTGAACAAAGCAAGACTTCGCCGTCGAATGGAGCTCGACGCACTCACCAGAGTCCGTCGACCGAAGCTCGACGTGCGTCGAGCCAAGTTCAGAGCAAAAGTCAGTTCTCAGGGGTTAATTCAAGATTTAATTCCAGCTCCACATCTCATCACTTTAACCCTTATGCTGAATGGATAATACCTCATAGGAGATATCATCCTGTAGGCTATAAGAGCCAACCTGAGATGTCTTTT
This sequence comes from Platanthera zijinensis, assembly GCA_039513925.1. NCBI lineage: Eukaryota > Viridiplantae > Streptophyta > Magnoliopsida > Asparagales > Orchidaceae > Platanthera > Platanthera zijinensis. The sequence continues at coordinate 127,205,200 of CM077092.1, forward strand.
ATTTCAGAATTTAAAGGATATCAAGAAAGGCCCAAGGTAAACTGGGTCAAAAACAATTGATTTGTTGTATATGCAGATAAAGACCTATCCAATTGAGAACCAGCAGTGGTACTTGGACAGTGGGTGCTCAAAGCACATGACTGGCAACAAGGAGAACCTTGTGTCCTTCAAAGCCAAACATGGACCCAAAGTAATCTTTGGAGATTCAAATTTTGGACAAACAAAAGGCTATGACCAAGTCAAAATAGGGTCAATTACATTCAAGAAAGTGGCCTATGTGGAAGGACTAAAGCACAACTTAATCAGCATCAGCCAGCTATGTGATGCTGGTTATCAGGTTTGGTTTACCAACTCAGCATGTAATATTGCATTAAATAACAACATTGTTTTAATTGGTAATAGACAAGATAACATATATCTAGTTGATTTCAATTCATCTAAAGTAGATATTTGTTTATTTAACTCCCTTAGTAAACCTAATGAACTATGGCATAAAAGATTAGGTCATGTGAACCTTAGAACCATTGCTAAGTTATCCAAAGACAACCTTGTTAGAGGACTACCTTCTGGTCCCTACAAGAAGGAAGGACTTTGCAAGGCTTGTCAATTAGGCAAGCAAACTAAAAATAGTTTCAAGTCACTTAATAAGAGTGATTCACCTAGAATTTTGCACTTACTACACATGGACCTTTTTGGACCAATTAATGTACAAAGTCTAGGAGGGAAATCTTATGCTTTAGTAGTTGTAGATGACTTCTCAAGATTCACTTGGGTGTTCTTTCTGAGAAAGAAGGCTGATAACTTCAAGATTTTGACAGATTTTCTCAAAGGCATACAGATTGAGTTCAATACTCACATTGCCCTGATCAGAAGTGATCATGGGACAGAGTTTGATTCTCTTCTTATGCTAGAGTTCTGTCAGAAAGAAGGTATCAGGCACACTTTCTCAGCTCCAAGAACTCCTCAACAAAATGGGGTAGTTGAAAGGAAAAATAGAACCCTTATTGAATCTGCCACAACATTGTTGACAGATGCTCACCTTCCTCTAACCTTTTGGGCAGAGGCTGTGAACACCTCCAACTATGTTTTGAATAGAAGCCTGATACATAAACTGAAGGGTAAGACTCCCTATGAGTTACTCAAAGGGAAGAAACCTAAAGTAAATTATTTAAAAATTTTTGGTTGCATTTGCTTCATTCACAATAATGACAAGAAATACCTAGCTAAATTTGAAGCCAAAGCTGATGAAGGAGTGCTTCTGGGATACTCCATGATTAGCAAGGCTTACAGGGTTTTTAACAAGTGCTCTAATAAAATTGAAGAATCCATGCATGTTACATTTGATGAAACTAATATGTCTTATAAGGAGAAGGAGACTTCTACCATAAGCAATTTGCAGGAACATTCAATCTCAGAAAATCTGAAGCAGCTTACCATCACAGAAAAAGATTCATTACCTTCAACAATTCAACAAGACACTGAACTTAGTGACAATGAAGAGGAATCTCAGGGTTTGGAAAGCTCAAATGGTCAACAAATTGAAGAACCAGTTGTTGTTCCACAAGAGGAAACAACAACACAGGTTGATGCACCATCAACACCCCTTGTTGATTTAGTAACAGCAAGAGATCACCCAATTTCACAAGTAATTGGAGATATCTCAGTAGGTGTGCAAACAAGGAATCAAGTTAATCACAATATTATGCACACTTGCTTTCTTTCTCAAATTGAGCCTCAAACAATACAAGATGCAGAGCAAGATCCAAACTGGATCATTGCAATGCAAGAGGAGTTGAATCAATTTGAAAGGAATAAAGTTTGGGAATTAGTTCCAAGACCAAGAAACCAGCAAATTGTTGGAACCAAATGGGTATTCAGGAACAAGTTGGATGATCAAGGAATAATTGTGAGAAACAAGGCAAGACTTGTTGCACAAGGATATTGCCAAGAAGAAGGGATTGATTATGACCAAACCTTTGCACCAGTTGTAAGGTTGGAGGCCATAAGAATCTTTCTTGCATATGCAGCTCACAAGAGATTCAAGGTATATCAGATGGATGTAAAGAGTGCTTTTCTCAATGGAGACATCAAGGAAGAGGTTTATGTAAAGCAACCTCCAGGTTTTATCTCTCCAACCTCTCCTGATCATGTTTTTAAACTGCATAAAGCTTTATATGGTCTCAAGCAAGCTCCTAGAGCATGGTATGAGACCTTAGCTCGTTTTTTATTGGAAAATGATTTTAAAAGGGGTAGAGTAGACCAAACTCTCTTTATTAGAACCCATAGGTCCCATATCCTACTAGTACAAATTTATGTAGATGATATCATATTTGGGTCTATTGATTCAAACTTATGCAAAAAGTTCTCACAACTTATGCATTCAAAGTTTGAAATGAGTAGCATGGGTGAGCTTGCTTTCTTTCTAGGACTACAAGTTAAACAACATGTGGATGGCATTTTTATTTCTTAAACCAAGTATGCAAGAGAACTGGTTAAGAAATTGGGAATGTCTGAAGCAACCTCTATGAAAACTCTTATGCCTACAAATGTTGTTTTAGATGCTGATGAATCTGGAAAACCAGTTGATCAGACAAACTATAGAGCAATCATTGGCTCATTACTTTATCTAACAGCTAGTAGACCAGACATAATGTTTGCTACATGCATTTGTGCCAGATTCCAAGTAAGCCCTAGAGAGTCCCACCTCACATTAGTTAAGAGGATTCTTAGGTATGTAAAAAGTTGTCCTAATCTAGGTCTCTGGTATCCACATGACTCAGGATTTGATCTAACTGGATTTTCAGATTCTGATTATACTGGATGTAGAGTAGACAGGAAAAGCACCAGTGGAACTTGTCAATTCCTTGGTGATAGACTTGTCTCCTGGTTTTGTAAGAAACAAACTTCTGTGTCCACATCAACTGCTGAAGCTGAATACATGGCTGCAGGCAGTTGTTGCTCACAGATTTTGTGGATTCAAAACCAGCTCCTAGACTATGGCTACAACTTAGAGATGTCTAAAATCTTTTGTGATAATACTAGTGCAATTTGCATTGCACAAAATCCAGTTCTCCATAGTAGGACTAAGCACATAGAGATCAGACATCACTTCTTAAGGGATAATGTAGAAAAGAAGAAAATTGCACTAGAGTACATTTCCACTAAACTACAAAGAGGAGATATTTTCACCAAGCCCTTGGATGAAAAGAAGCACTTCTTCTTCCTCAATCAGTTGGGAATGCTAGATGGAGACAGTATAAATTAAAACTCAAAGATTTTGAAACCCATAATTAACAGGAATAGGAAAAATTTCATTTTAAAATTCCTCTGTCTGAGTGGTTTCTTTGAGCTCTGAACTAAGCTCGACGCTGCGTCGAACTAAGATCGACGGTCCGTCGCCCTCAAAAGCGTCGAACGTCGACCTCAACTTCTAGCGTTGAACTGAGTTCACAGCTCCCTGGCTTCTTGAGTTTTTCTCCCTTCGGTCGACGCCTTCGTTCAACGTCGACCTGAGCTCGATGTATAGCATCAGCCCAAGCGTCGAACGTCGACCTAAGCTGCACGCTGTTGAGCCTTTTCAGTTCCCCTAGAGCCTTAGAGCGTCGACCTGAGCTTGACGTTCTTTCCAATTCTGCATCGAACCCTAGTATAAAATCATTCTTTTCCGTCGTTCGCAGTTGCGCTCTCATATTTTTCTGCTCAAGCTTTTTCCCTCCAAATCCTTTACTCTTGATCTTGGAAGGTATCTATTTGCAGGATAATGGCGATTGCTGCAGGTGTATTGGCGGCAATGAAGTTTGATTCAGGTTTTGACATCGACATCGACTCCTTTGATGGATCTTCGCAGAATTTTCTGGATATTCTGGAGCTATTCAAAGAGCAGCACCTGGTTAACTTCATGACAACCAGGATCCCTCTTCCAGAAGCTGAAATCAAAGAATGGATTTTTACTGCAGTGAATTCAGATAACAGTACGATGACTGGAACAATTTCAGGGCATGAGGTAGCCATTTCTCCTCAAATCATTTCAGAGGTTTTCGGTTTTGCTGTTGGAGATGATGAGATAGAACTCTTTGTAGAAGAGTTTGCTGTGATGCTAGACAGAATGGGGCATAATTCTGGTAACCCCTCTAAACTTTTAAAAGTTAACCTAGCTATTGAGTTTAGGCTGTTAGCAGATATCACAGGCAAGGTAATCTGTGCAAAGAGGACTGCACACGATGCCATTACTAGGCATCAATTTTGCATTATGGATGCAATTTTGGATAAGAAGCATCCCAATTGGGGTTTGATTGTTTTTGATATGATTAAGAAGAAAATGGATAAGAACTTTGTCCACTTTGGAAGGGTTCTTGGTTTGATTCTGAACCACTATTTCCCTCAGTTGCTTGTGTCCTCAAAGAAGCACATCAATGCTTCTAAGAGGCTCACTTGTGCACTGATTGGCAAGTGGGACAGGAAGATTGTGAACTCCAGGGAAGCTGCAGCAATGAGGACTTCTGCAGACACCAGGACTGTAGAGGTCACTCTTCCTCAGTCTACTGGCCCAGAAGCAGGGATTTTGCCATCTTCCTCCATCATCCTCCCATCCTCTTTCATTCCAACAACATCAATCATCTCATCCACTCAACCCATCCCTTCATCCATTTCTACTATTGCATCCTCCATTCCTCCACGCATCACCTCTTCTTCCATGAGCTTGGAGTTCTCATCTCATGAGGACATCCTTTCCCTTAATATTCATGATGAATCCTTCATGGATGCCTATCCCTCCTCTCCTCATGACTTCCATCCTTCATCAACTTTTTCAGAACTTCTTCTATCCTCCATCCATGAATCAGCTATCCCTCACATGTCTGCAACACCAACAACATCTTCTACCTTCACCTTCTCTGCTGCTCCCTCTACCTCTACTCAAGTCCCACTTGAGCAAGTGGATCTTTTGCCCATGGCCAATAAGCTTTTTGATATTTGGCCCCTAGGCTCTCCTCTCTATTGGATGCCAAGCTGGCTCCTCTAGTCCTTTCCCTGAGCTCTCTCTCTGCCTCAGTCTCATCCCTCTCATCCTATCTGGCATGCCCTTCTTCTAGGGGCCTAGAGTCAGCTGCCACTGATTCTAGGCAGGGGGAGATGTCAGCAGAAGAAGAGCTGCAGCCTTCAGCAGTACAGGTAGTACAGGCTTGTTCAGAGACAGTCTCAACAGTAGAAGTTCAGATGACCTCTGAGGCTCCTCCTCAAGGTTCAGTTCAGATGATCAGCAGTGCCTTAGACTTTAAGTCCTTGGCATCTTCTGTCCAGAGCTTCCACCTTCCAGCACATCTTCACTTCAGTAACTACAGCCTCCTGCCTCCTCAAGAAGACCTGTCTAGGGCCATTGTCCCTTTTCAGAAGATCATTCCATCCTCCTTGGCTGTTGATGCCATGATCCTTGATGCAGCAGTGGTAGCTATGGCTCCTGCTTGTGATGATATTGTTGTTGAAGCAGTAGTAGCTGCTAAGACTGTTCCCTCAGAAACTTCAGGTGAATTGATTGAGACACCAGATGAAGTTGAGACCATTGTCTCACAAGTTCTTCAGGAACTAGCCACCTCAGCCTCTATGGCTCCTGAGGCTATTCCCTCTCCTGCAGTGTTAGACTCCTCCTCTACACTGTCAGCAGACCTTCCTCCAGTTACTTCTTCAGATGCTCCAGCCCCCATCAATTTTCCTATCTCAAAGAGAACCTACATAGATTCTTATGATGAATCTCAAAGCTCAGAGGATGAATTTGCAACTGATTCTGATGACTCCTCTGCAACCATTGCAAGGAAGAGGAAAGCAAGATCCAAAGCAATGAAAAGAGTTCCATTGGCTAGAACCACAGATCATGACATCCCCTACTACATCAAGTACAACTGTGAAATCACTGAGCCCTGGATGCAATACTCTCTAAACCAAAGAAAGGCAATGAAGAAGAAAAGAAAGTTCAATGAAGGCCCCTCCAAGCCTGTCATTCAGCCTCCACCTCCACCTCCTCCAGATGCAGGTGCAAGTGCAAGCCTCTCTTCCAATCCTGTCCCATCATCTCTGCATGGCAAGACCTATCAGTCAAGAAGATCTCAAGGGTATAACCAGCAAAGGGGAAATCAGCAAAGTGGAAACCAGCAAAGAGGAAACAATAGAGGCAGGCAGTCCAGAGGAAGATCAGGATCTCAACCTTACCAAAGGGGAGGACCCATTGATCCAACCTCTGGTCCCTATCCTTACAGACGCAGAGTTGACTTGACTCCAAGAACTCATCAAGAACACTCTGCCAATAGATATGAACCAGCTATTCCTTTTGAAGACCCTACTAAAACTCCAGCTTACTGGAAGGCCAGGATGACTGAGATGGCTGCTCTGAATGAGATTGACAGAGCTAGAGCAAAAGGTCTGGACACCTCTCAAATCAGCACCATGTCAGATCAAAGGAGAGAAGAATTAGAGAAATACAAATCAAAGAAATTCTTTGATTCTGATAAGTATATGCAGCTTCATCCTGCAGCTGTACCAGCTAGTGGAAAAAGCCAGAAATCCTTAGGTGCAGCTGAAGATTACAGATCCAAGAAGGATGCTACAAACCCTAACAGGGAAATCATCTTCAAGGCAAGTGATCAAGACAAAGCTCCAAAGGAAAAGTAATGTAAGGTGTTTTATTTCTCTTCCTCTGCTGGATACAGGACATTAAATATTATTGCTGCTATATAGTGTTATATATATATGCTGCTTTATTCTGTCATATGTCTGGTTGTATTTTATTCAGTTTTGTCTTTACTTCTTTTTGAATCCCTAAATTCATGTAAATAGTAATCCTAATCCAAATAGGGGGAGATTGTTGGAACACCCTATTACTATTTGGGTCAGGATGACTATATTTCTATAGGGATTTTGTGTTGTGACCTCCTTATTGTTATAAAGGTCACATAGGTTAGTTAGAGTCTTCTTCAGCTCGACGCAGAGTCGACTTCAGCTCGACGCAGAGTCGAACTCAGCTCGATGCTGAGTCGACCTCAGCTCGACGTGGAGTCGACCTAAGCTCGACGTTCCGTCAACCCCAGTTTTGCTTTCTGAAAGCTCTCTCTGGCCGACGTTTGTCGTGCTCAGATCGACGTTTTATTATGAGCTCGACATTTTCCAGACTCCCGTCAGTTTTGAATAGGAATTCAAATTCCTTCTGTCAGAACAATTAATGCTGAAGATTTATTGACCGTTACAGCAAATCTAGTGCATGGCTCAAGGAATTTTCTAAGGAATGTTTGCCTGACACTTCCTTTGGAGACATGGACATTTAAGGAAAGCATTTAATGTTGGCTGCCAGCGGTTATCAAAGACTCAGAAGAAGAATTCAGAGATATAATCTATCAGTCAACAGAGATCAATAGAATACCTCTCTCTCTTGCTCTCTGTGATATTCATTCAAGCTTACACACAGGAATTTTGATTGCTTCAGACACAACCATTCAACTTGTTTGGATCATCTTTTGCTGGAGCAGATCAGATCATTGAAGACCTGTCACCCTTATGCAAAGTTCTCCTTCCTGAACTACTTCTTGATCTCAGGGGGAGCTCTGACAACATCAACAGATCCACTTTGCTTCTCTCTACTTATTGATAGAGAAGACACCATCAGCTTTTTCTTTTTCTTTCTGTACAGGGTTTTAACTCCCTTCAAAAGTTACCTTTGGTTTTGCTGAAACCTGGTCAAAAATCAGCCCCTTTGGTTTGTGAGAACCTGGTCAAAAACTCTCTGGTGCTCAAGACACCTGATCAACTCATCTTGAAGTGGATTCCTATCAAGGGTGATAGAAGAGTGGACTACCCAAGATTTTGGGGAACCACTATAGCTCCTTGTGTATTCTGGTTGCTTGTTTCTTTGTGTTTTGCTTTGTGCTGTGATTCTCTTCTTTCTTTGATTAATTGCTATAGCACCATACACTAAGTAAATCTAAGCCTTTTCTCCACATAAGCTTTAATTTTCAAAATTATTTTAAATCACTCTATTCACCTCCCCTCTAGAGTTAGGATTGATCTTATCCCTCACTTTCATCATCATCCCAAATTTAAACTTCTTTATGTAAATTATTGTTGTCATCATGTCAAAGAAATCTGCAGTGATGAAGCTGATTGAACTAGTATTGTATAGAAGGACTTTTCCAAGAATATACACTAGCAGATTGCTTTCTGGATTCAGATCTGGGCGCCAAATGGTGTTCACACCAACAGAAATACCACAGAAACCACATGCCCCATCATAATCCTCGTCTGTTAGGTCGTCTTCTTCGTCAATGACTGGTAATTGAAGAAGTTTTTAAACGAATGGAGTGGTTAACTTAACTTAATCCCATGGACTTTGGTCTTAAGAATCTTCATGTTCCTCTTCAACTTGGCGTTCTGAAAAAATTCTTCAACCTCTGGAAATAAAATCTTGCATGGGTGCTCCAAGATGAACGAGAGTCCTGTGGCTTCTAAGAGCAGTAGAAGATTATGAAAATCATCTGACAAATCTACAATCCCTATAGAGACAAGTTCACACCCATTTCCGATCTTGGATGGAGGAGCCATTAATCGAGAGATGAACGAAAATCTTCTTCTTGAGATAAAAAACTGAAGTGGCGGCTAGATGGCGACGGCGACAGGAAGACAACGAGTTTTCTTCTTTTGTATCGAGAAAGGGTTTTAGAGATCGTGTGATTTGGAATTTCCGGACTTATTCTATTTATATAAATCTTAATTTATGATGATTAAGGAAATAATAAAAGTGACATACCTGAAAAAATGGCAGTATAAAGTCCGGGTTCGAATAACAGAAATTTGAACTTGAAATGAAAATCTGCATCCGACTTCTCGAGTGGAAAGGCATTACCCGAGTGAAGATAATGTTGTTCTCGAGTAGTGAACTATTGTCTCGAGAGGTAGACTTGGAGTTCTTGAGAAGCAGTCTGATAGTTCTCGAGAGGCAGACTGAAACTCGAGAAGTATTCCTCAGGAGACATTCTTGTTTCTCAAGTAGTCCTATCCAATACTCGAGTAGTAATAACAGTACTCGAGAAATGAAGTCATGTTTCGATGCAACAACAAGATTTTATTTTTCACAAGTAGTTTTGTAAATTGGTTAATTGGTCATTTTTTCTTCATGAAATGGGTTGGATTGGTATTATTCTGGATACGGCAAAATCATTCTATTCGATCTAATAGGTATCTTGTGTCAGAATTGATAAATTATATGGCTCGAATCTTTAGTATTCTCTTATTTATTACCTGTGTCTACTATTTAGGCAGAATGTCGTCGCCTATTTTCACTAAGAAACTGAAAGAAACCTCAGAAACGGAAGAAGGGGGAGAAAGAAAGGAAGAAAGCGATGTAGAAATAACTTACGAAATGAAGGAGACTAAACAGGAACAAGAGGGATCCACCCGAAAGGTACCCCACATAGGCCTTCCCCGAAACCCCCCTAGTAACTAAGGTCAACAAAGTAGAAAAAGCACCAATTTCTGTACCAGTTCCGGAAGAGCGAAGGAAAAGGGGTTGTTTTGTTAATGGGAACAAGAAACTGTTTATAGCCTTTGCGATATAAACGACTATACTCATTCGAGCCGCAGGAATATGTATATACGGAATACGAGAATTTCCACCTTGTTGAAGATCTGGTGGTGCTACCCAAAGACTTGAATGAATAGCCATCGATGTTAAGAACAACCAAGAAATAATCAAAATATTATTGAATTTCAATATTTTATTTTTATTTCTTGTATTGAATTATTAATTTGATAAATAATAAATGAAAAAATAAAATAGAATCTCATTCTAAATAATATTGATTCTCCTATATAAATAATAAATAGATTAATATAATAATTTAAATCTCATATTTTCTTTAATGAATGCAAATTCTTTTTGGATTTTCTATCTAATATTTTTGAACTTCATTTTTTTTCATATATATGGAATTTAATATCTATTTCAATATCTAATTTATCTAGATCTAAATAGAATATAAAATATATAACTAATAACTAAGAAATAGAATAAATTTCAATAATCAATAAATGAAAGAAAAAAGAAAAGAATCACTAGGCAATAACTAAGATCCCAAGTTTACTGTATTCCTATACAGTATTGCTTTTATATCCGCCTGCTTAGCTCAGAGGTTAGAGCATCGCATTTGTAATGCGATGGTCATCGGTTTGATTCCGATAGCCGGCTCTTTTTCTTTCGATGATTGAAAATATCTACTCTCATTATCTCTAAATGTGGGTCACCAATTTATTATGTCATGTCATGGTAACTTGCAGCTATAGTTATGAATAAAAAAGTTGACTAGAACAATTAGATCTCTACATAAGAAATTGGAAAATGTAGTTTTTTACTTGAATTTCCTATATATACAAAAAATCCAAATTTTGAATGAAATTCATTTTTATTTTATTGAGTTTTGTTTTGCTGATCCTTTAGTTCAGTCTGAATTTTTATTTTTTGTCAAATTAAAGTGAATCATAAAGGAGTCTTTATATGTCTCATTACCGAGGACCTTGTTTCAAAAAAATACGCCGACTCGGGGCTTTATCGGGACTAACTAGTAAAAGACCCAGATCCAGAAGTGATCTTCAAACCCAATTATGCTCTAGAAAAAGATCGCAATATCGTATTGGTTTAGAAGAGAAACAAAAATTGCATTTTCATTATGGTCTGACAGAGAGACAATTACTAAAATATGTGCATGTTGCTGGAAAAGCCAAAGGGTCAACAGGCCGGGTTTTACTACAACTACTTGAGATGCGTTTGGATAACATAATTTTTCGATTAGGTATGGCTTCAACCATTCCTGGTGCCAGACAATTAGTTAACCATAGACACATTTTAGTTAATGGTCGTATAGTGGATATACCAAGTTATCGTTGCAAACCCTGAGATATTATTACTACGAAGGATAAATAAAGGTAAAAAGCTCTGATTCAAAATTATCTTATTTCATCCCTCCATGGGGAATTACCAAACCATTTGACTATTGACTCTTTACAATATAAAGGATTGGTAAATCAAATAATAAATAGTAAATTGATCGGTTTGAAAATAAATGAATTATTGGTTGTAGATTATTATTCCCGTCAGACTTGATTCTAACGAAAATAAAAAAGCAAGGTTCATATATTTTTTACTCCTTTTGCTGAAGTAAATGGAGTACCTTGTGCCCTATCTAATTCACGTATCACAAATGGATCGGCAATAGGATTCTCTTTCTTTTTCGATGTCAATACGATATTTCTATTTGTACTTTACGTATCACAGGGATGTAATTAGGGATAGAGAATATCTATGAAATTAAGGGTCTTATTGTTATAATAATGATGATGATATCAATTCTTATTTGATTTGATACATTATAGTTGGTAACGTTGATGAATGAAAAGAAACAGATCAAAACAATAATAAAACTAAAATAAAAAAGGATATGAAAAAGATTGGAATTCTGATTTGTTGTTTTATTAAATATTTTAAATAAGAGTTCCAATGAGAATATGATCAAATAATTAGTCAAGTTTTTAACTTAGTTATTAACTAACTTCCAACTCTAAAAAAAGACTTTTCTGAAACGATATGACCCCACATTATATTTTTAATAATTGGATTTTACCTTTACATTACATTAGATTTATGTACGTATATTTGATAAATATTGTATATCCTTATATTTTTGAAAAAAATTTCAATTTTTTGACACCTAACACCTTAGTATACATCTCGCCAACAAATTTCCTGGTAACCCGCCTGCTGTCCAAGTAAACCACTTCATTTCCTGTAATCTATAGCGCCTAACAGAATGTAGCAGCAAGGGACAACCCACCCATACAGACAGCCCGTGGGGAGGATAGTACTACTGGAAAAGACTGTCTGGCGAAAATGCTGCAGGCGTGAAGTGTGGTACGCCTGCGCCGGGGGAGCATAGGGAGGAAAGGGATCCCGAACGGTGGAAGATCCAGGGGAGGCCGGGTCATTTGGAAGGTCTGAGCGTTCATTCTTGGAAAGAGGGGAACGATGGATCAATGAATAGATAGAGTAAACGGAGGCCCATTCTCGGCAGCGCTGCCTACACGTAAATGAGCTTCCGAGGTCTAAATTGAACTAAAGTATTTGTGAATGGAATGAATGTTCGGCTGGGCCACCTCGAATGGTGTGACCCGCATGCGGCGAAACCCGCATGTACGGTTTTTTGGGGGATCCGGCTGAAAGACCGGACGGCGCCCACCCGACTAGATGGACTGAGAAATTAATAGACTACAAAACTTATCTTTAAGCTTTACCTTATTCTGATCATTCAGAGGGCGATCGCGGAGTCACTGAATGAAATCCTCTGTTTCTTTCGGAGGTGCTGACCTGCAGCGAGGCAGATATGACTAAGTGACATATCTTCCCTACCTGAAAGAGCGAGGTAGGGTCGCCTACTTTCTTCCTTGAGTTCTTTAAGCGATTCTTTCATGCTTTCGGTCTCCTCCCTTTCTCGTGCTCCTTAACATGAGGTACGCTCGGCCCATGTCACATCGTTTGTTTCTATCTTTCTGACCTGAAAGAGTTAGTCTCGTTTGTGGGACCGGTTTGTGTGACAGCAAGCGCTCAAAATATAGCGTATTTGTTCGATAAAGTGGAACGGGTTGGTTCACCAATGAACTCGCCACTCGTACCAATCCAAGCTTTTTGGCCTCCTGGTGAACTATTTCCTCCGGAGTGTAGGGCAAACTTTCACGTCCACATTCGACCTCTCTTTTCACATTTCAACCAAGAATACCACCAGAAAGCATCACCCCTTTCATACATTCTTTCTTGGGGTCATTGTATTCTAGATCAGCCGTCACTCCCCGTTCACTTAGCCTACAAACTACTACCCGGCTAACTCGAACACTTGGCTCACTTCTGGCTCGCTTAGCCCTAGCTCAAAAAAGCCAACTCACTTCGCCTATGCAACGAATCTAAGTAGTTTACTTGCTTAGCTCGAACATGCCAATAACATTCTGTTCACTTAGGCCACATTCACTCGTAGACTTGTTAGCTAGTGCTCTTCCTTAATTGAAGGGAATCTCGAGCAGTAGTCAGTGGTGAACGAACTCGCTCATTACTCATTAGAGGAAGGTTGGCTCTAGCGAGCTACTTGCTGAGTTTAGAAAGCTAAGAGACTAGTTTATGGTTTAGAGGTAGCGAAGAGGGGGCTATAGAGAGGTGAGTGCTAGCTAGTGTGAGAGAGCTTGCTGGATGATAGACTAGACTGAGTTCCACTTCAAGATTCCGGTTTTAAGAGCGCTATACTTTGTTGTATAGTCCCACCTCTTCACCCTCAGCTCAGATCATTGATGCTAGAAATCCTTTCACATGGTTCAGTCTTGTGGCGTCAGCGCAGTTCTCTCGTTCTGCTTTATGCTTTCATCCTTGACTTTTGTCATCTCTTTCACCTCTTCACCCAAGGAACCGCTATATGAGGTCTCTTTAGCAGGATACAAAGGTTTAGATACTTTTTGCTTAACCTATTCCCCTATCTATATATTTCAGGAAGTAGCACTAGGATAAGTCGGGGTAAGGACTTCGTCAACCTTACGACTCTTCCTTTAGAGTCTAACAGAATAGTTCTCAGTCTAAAGAAGATCTAGTATACCATCACTGTTTTCATACTGTGCCAAAAATTTGAGAATCACTTTCAGGAAGAAGAACTAGAAACTGAAACTAGTGGAGCGAGTGAGCTGGCTCTCCCTTATAGTTCTTTCTTTAGGTAGTCCGGGTCTCTATCCCCTGAATCTAGCAGCCATCAATACGGAAGGCGAGTCAAGAAGGAATGGAGAGAATTCACAACCTGGCATCCCACACAGAAGAATCTTTTTCTAAATTTTTGAAGTATAGCCAGATCCTTGAACTTTGTTGTGAGACCTCCTTCTTCATTATTCTTTGTTGAGCATGCCAAGTTCTGTTTAGAAGAATGAGAACTTGGCCTCGTCCAGCGGGTTTTTGAAAATGTATACAACCTGCTTGTAAGTTGGAACATACTGGAGGTTGATGTCTCCATGATCCACATGCTCCCTGATTAAGTGATACCTCAGCTCTATGTGTTTTGTCCTGTTGTGAGAGACTGGGTTATTAGCGATTGCAATTGCACTGGATGAGTCGCAAAACATTGGGATGTTCTTGAACTTCATGTTGTAGTCTTCAAACGGGTTCTTTATCCATAGCAGTTGTGCACAACAACTGCCTGCAGAGATATACTCTGACTCGGCTGTTGAAAATGCGACACAATTCTGCTTTTTGCTGCTCTAGAAGATGAGCCTTCTTCCTAGGAATTGACAAGTCCCGGAAGTTCTTTTCCTGTCATCTTTGCTACCTGCAAAATCTGCATACTAAAAACCAATTAGTTCGTTATCTTTACTTCTTGGGTACCATAAGCCAAGATTTTGTGTACCTTTAAGGTATCTAAAAATCCGCTTTGTAGCAGCGTTGTGAGATTTCTTAGAGTTCACTTGAAATCTAGCACACATACATGTTGAAAACATTATGTCCGGTCTACTAGCAGTAAGATAGAGCAAGGATCCAATTATTCTTCTGTACTTGTTTTCATCAAAAGATTTTCCTTTCTCATCCTTGACCAGAGACATAGTTGAACCCATTGGATTCCTCATAGAGGTTGCGTTCTCTATTCCGAATTTCTTAATTAACTCCTTGGTGAATTTTGCCTGAGAGATGCAAATTCCATCTTCAGATTATTTCACCTGAAGTCCTAAGAAATACTTTAGCTCTCTCATACTGCTCATTTCAAACTTCCCTTACATAAGTTTGGAAAACTTTTTGCAAAGGTTGTCGTTAGTAGAGACAAATATGATGTTATCGACATAGATATTGTTGGTACCCTAGTTTGGATTTGAGTTTAGTCCTCTCAATTAGTTTCTTGACCCAAGATTTATCTATGGTCAAAGGATAGTTGTTTAGTTAGATTGCTCTAGTTGTAGAGTTGTCACTTATCCAAATGAAAATTTGGTTAAGTTGTTTTTGGTTCGACTATGGTCGAACGCCGCTCGACTATCGTCTATTAACTGTTCGACGATCGTCTATCAGTTGGTCGACTATCGTCAGTCAGCAGATCGTCTATCTCTGAGTTAGTTCAACTCTTGTTAGCTAGACGATCTGTGGTATCTGCCTCGTCGATCGTCGAACCCCGCTCGACTTCTTTTGACCAGACAGATTTCTTGTTAGTTCGACTATCTGCCCTGATAGTTCAACTATCTAATAGCTCGACTATCTGCTCTGATAGGTCGACTATCTGTTCTGTTTGATAGTTCAACTATCTGTCTGGATAGTTCAACTATCTGATAGTTCGACTATCTGTTTTATAGTTCGACTATCTGTTTTGTTTGATAGTTCGACTATCTGCTTGGATAGTTCAACTATCTTATAGCCTGACTATCTGTTTGATAGTTCGATTATCTGTTTTGTTTGATAGTTCGACTATCTGCTTGGATAGTTCAACTATCTGATAGCTCGACTATCTGTTTGATAGTTCGACTATCTGTTTTGTTTTATAGTTCGACTATCTGCTTGGATAGTTCAACTATCTGATAGCTCGACTATCTGTTTGATAGTTTGACTATCTTTTTTGTTTGATAGTTCGACTATCTTCTTGGATAGTTCAACTATTTGATAGCTCGACTATCTGTTTGATAGTTCGACTATCTATTTTGTTTGATAGTTCGACTATCTGCGTTGATAGTTCAACTATCTGATAGCTCGACTATCTGCTCTGATAGTTCGACTATCTTTTTGATAGCTCGACTATCTGCTCTGATAGTTCGACTATCTTTTTGATAGCTCGACTATCTGCTTTGATAGTTCGACTATCTGTGTTGTTCGACTATCTGTTCTGATAGGTCGACGATCTCTGTGGTTCGGTCGACGATCTCCGAGGGTCGTTCGACGTTCTTTTGTCTGCCTTTAGTAATTTTGTACTCCTTCTGTTCTTTGATTTATTTCCTATTTATCTAGCATATTTTATTAAAGATTATTTCATTGATTTTGTGCATACATCTCAAGGCAATCTTTGCCCCATCATTTGTGCATAAGTCAAGCTTTATCTGACAAAGTTTTTTTGTCTTATTAGTTGAAATATCTTTTTGCTTTATTCTGCCATGCTATCCTTTATAGCCGTTAGACACAAAAAGTCTTCTCTGGCCGTAAAGAGTTTAGTCTGATGTGACTTTCTTTAGTACTCCTTTTATAGAATTGGATTTGCAGCTTCTTAGAAAGCGTTATCCCTTTATAGCATGTCTGTCTGCAGGATATGTTTTGTTTTATGCTACTTGCAGCCCAAATCAAAGATCTCAGAAGAAGACAAAATTCAAACAAATATTAGAGCCGTTACAAAGGCCCATATATAAAGAGCTTCTTTTGAAAGAAGAAAACATATACAATATACTCACAGAGAAGAGAGATCAACACAGATATTCATATACAGATTCAAAGAGATACAGCTCTCAAATATTGTTACATTCAACTGAGAAGATCAAACTTCTTCATCTCTCTCTTCTTCAATCCTGAGTTCATCCTGCTGCAAGGAACATTCACTCAGAGTCTCAAGAAGAAGAAGAAGAAGGAAGAAAAGCTGTTGAAGAAGAACATCCATTACAAATCAAGAGTCTTCTTCAAGCTGCTCCTTCAAGAACTTCAAGACAGCTCTCTGTCACAAGTTCAGAAGAGTTCCTGCACCCTGAAGCAAGACTTCTTCCTGGATATCACTAAGCCAGGAGGAGCCTTGATTCTTTAGATCTTTCTAGCTCTGTGCAATCCACCTACTTCTCTAATATTGTTTTAACTATAGAGAAGACACTCTAACCCTCTCTCAACCTCCTATATAAAGGGTTATTACTCCCTTCAAAAGTGAACCTTGATGGCAGGGCACCTGATCAAAAACCTGTGTTGGATTTTGAGCTCCTGATAAAAAGCTCAAAGGGTCTACTTGATCTACCTGAAGCAGATCAGTTGGTGGCAGGGCACCTGAACAAAAACCTATAGTGGATTCCTACCAGGGTGGTAGAAGAGTGGACGTACCTATTTAGAGGGACCCACTATAAACTTCTTGTGTCGTCTGTGTTGCTTCATTTAATTATTGCACTATGGCTGTGAGTAGACATAACTAGGATTGCTAGTTGCTGTGATAGGACCAAAGCTCAACTGTAATTACAGTTAGCTTTCTTTAGTGCACTACACTTTATGTTAGGCTCTAGGGTTTCAAATATCTATAAACTCATTCCGCAAATTAACTCTAAGGGAGTTGAGTAGGGTGTCATAATTTTTGAATACTCTATTCACCCCCCCCCCCCTCTAGAGTTGTATCTATCCTCACTTTCAGATTTGCACTAGCAAAATCTTGCTATTTATTTCCCTAAGAAATAATGTCTCATCTATCTTTCCCCTTGTGAACTTGTTCTCAAGAAGAAAGCTAGACAGCGTCTCATACCAAGCTCGAGGAGCTTGTTTCAAACCATACAAAGCTTTTAATAAAAGATAAACATGATCATGGATGGTTAGAATCAACGAAACTTGGAGTTTGTTCCACATACACTTCTTCCTTTATGTCACCATTAAGGAAGGCCGACTTCACGTCCATCTGATAGATAGTGAAGCCCTTTAGTGCAGCATATGCTATGAACAACCTGGTTGCCTATAACCTTGCCACTGGAGCATACGTTTGATCGAAGTCGATTCCTTCTTCTTGTCGGTATCGCTTGGAGACAAGTCCGACCTTATTCTTTATGATTGTTCCATCTTCGTCCATCTTGTTCCTATAGAACCACTTTGTTCCGATAACGTTCTTACCTTGGTGCCTTGGAACAAGCTTCCAAACTTAGCAACGCTTGAATTGATTCAATTCTTCTTCCATTTCCATTATCCAAGATGCATCTGAGTTTGATTCCTCAAACTTCTTTGGTTTAACCTACGAGAGGAAACTTAGGTATAAATTTTCATTAGTTGTACCTTTATGAGTTCCGACACCATCCCGGGGATCTCCGATGATTTGATCAATTAGGTGATCCTTCAAGTGTCTGAGCTGTAAGGTTCTTGCATCTTGAGCTTCCTCTATCACTTGAGTGACCTAATCAACTTGAATGATATCTTCATCATGGTCATCAACCTCTCCAATTGGGGTTAGAGTGGTGATCTTGATGAACTTTTGATCTTTTTCTTCAGTCGGCTCATCCAAGTTTAATTCCATTATTCTTGAACATGCATCTTCAATAAACACACTAGAAGAACTGCATTGCCGCAAGCTCGTCTCATCAAATACAACATTGATAGATTCTTCTACAACCAGGGTTTTATTATTAAAAATCCTATATGCCTTACTATGGGTACTATAACCTATGAAAATACCTTCAAAGCTCTTTTCACTAAATTTAGTAGTGTGATACTTACCATTGTTAAGTACGAAGCATTTACTACCAAAGATTTTAAAATATGAAATAGTTGGTTTCTTGCCCTTTAGTAGTTCGTAAGGTGTCTTATTATGGTTCTTGTTTATGAGTGCTAGATTTTGCACGTGGCATGCAGTGTTGATGGCTTTAGCATAAAAATATTCAGGTAGTGAGGAATCACTCAACATGGTTCTACAGGCCTCTATGAGTGTTCTATTCCTTCTCTCAGTAACTTTGTTCTATTGAGGAGTACGAGGAGAGGAAAACTCATGAAAGATACCTAGGCTTTCACAGAATTCTATCATGGCCCTAGGCTTGAACTCTATTCCATTGTCACTTTTGATTTTGACAACGGAGCAGCTGTATTAATTCTAAACTTGCCTGACAAAATTCGTAAAGATATCAAAAGTATATGACTTGTGATTTAGAAAGAACACCCACGCAAAGCGAGAGTAATCATCAACAATAACCAATGTATAATCCTTACCTCCCAAACTTCTAATTTGCAGTGGACCGAACAAGTCCATATGAAGTAGGTGTAAAGAACTATTAGAATCTTTGCTAATAATGCTTTTAAAAGTAGCCCTTGTTTGCTTGCCTTTTTCACATGCGTGACAAGGTCTATCTTTAACGCACTTAACGTTAGGGGCATCACGCACTAAATTAAGAGAAAATAATTTATTAATAGTTTTAAAATTTATATGTGCTAATCTCTTGTGTCATTGGTCACCAAGAGATGCACTATCTTTTGCTAAAAAGCACACTGGCGTAGAAGAGTCTATGCAAATACAGTTTAAACAAAATGTATTCCTACTACGAGTGCCTGATAAAATCATCTCTAAGTTATCAACTGATTTTATCAAACACTTGTCTGCATGAAATTCTATGTTGTATCATTTATCACAAAGCTTACTTATGCTTATAAGATTGTGTTTCAATCCTTCAACATAAGACACATCGGAAAAGGATACACTACCATTAGTGATCATACCGTAGACTATAGTAATCCCTCTGTCAGTACCTCCAAAGATGACCTTTGTCACGTTCATGGCTGTAGAATAATTCTGGAGTAGGCTTCTAGTCCCGGTCATATGTCGAGAGCTTCCACTGTCAAAATACCAGATGGGATTTTTGGTGGCCTTTGAAAATTCCTGCAAAAGTAGAAGCAAGTTGCCTTAGGAACCCAAACTTGTTTGGGTCCTTGGCCTCTAGTTAGCCCCCAACATATGTAAACATTGTGAGTGGTCTTTCTCACATTATTAGCTTGAGGAGTTTCATAATATCTGGGATTAAACTAGTAATCTATGGCAAAGTGACCGGTTTTTCCACAACACCAACAGTCAAATCTGTTGTATTTTTGCCTAAGGTTCTCCTACTTGGCCTTTTGAGAGTGTGGTCTAGCAGGGACAGTAGACTTGGAGGTAGAAGCTTCGTGGTGATGGCACTCACATGACTTCTTCTCCATAATAAGATTTTCCACAACGGGTTTGGCTTTTGGAGCTTCCTTGATGTTGTTACCATGATTATAAGGTTCGTAGCTCTGAAGAGTGATCTCCTTATAAGGTGCCTTGAAGACACTCTCTCCAAAGTTCAGGGGATGAGTCCATCCTTGTTACCGAGACTTGGGGTCAACATATGTAGGCCTAGCAAATTGACCGTAGGACGAGTCAAGATCAAACTCGTTTGATGGAAAGATAACCTTTTTGAACGGAGTTTGTTCTTGAGGAGCTTTCCCCTTCTCGTTGGTTAGAGCCTTCTTGGCAGCCTTATTTCTCCTTTGGGCTTTATTTCTCCTAGAAGCTTTACTAGGAGCAGCCACATGGCCTAAGCCAGCACCTTTACTCTGAGCATAGAATTCAGCCACTAGTGGAAGGACTGTCTTGTGCTTGGAGAAACTTTCAACAAGTTTCTTTTCAGCCTCAAGTTGTTCTTCCAAATTTTGAATGATCTCCTCCTTCTGGTTTAATTGCTCGAGAGATTTATTATATTCTTCCATCTCATTATGGAAGTCCTTTCTGAGTGAGTCCATCATCATGAATTCCTCCCTCAGTCTGCTCTCCTCAGCCTTAAGAGATTTGATCTCCTTAGCTTGAGTTCTTGCGACTCTACTACATTTGTTGTAGGCTTTGATCAACTCTTTATACTGAATCATGATTTAAGATTCATCATCAGACAAATAGTCCTCATGATCATGGTTAGAAGCATCTGATTCAGAGAGAGGGGTATGAGAATTTACCTTCCTAGTGAACTGGGGTTCTTCTTCTTCATTTATATGTGCCATGAGCCCAAAGTAGGCTTCCTCCTCATCACTAGACTCAGATGAGTCTGTGTCGCTGAGGGTCTTGCCCTAATCTGCTACCAGTCTTCTTTCAGTCTTCTTCTTATTATAAGAAGTCTTCTTCTCCTCTCTTCTTCCACCCTCCTTCTTTTTGTGAGGGCAATCAGCTATGACGTATCCTGGCTTATTGTTGCAATAACAAACAATGTCAGAAGAAATATGTTTGTTCTGTTTAGAATGATACCTATCTTGGCTACTTTAGCCCTTCTTGTGATGATCACCATTGTGGCGTGATCTTCTCAACGAGGCATCTTTGCCTCTCCATTGTTTCTTCTTGTTCAAGAACTTCTTGAACTGCCTTAAAAGAAGATAAAACTCTCCTTCAGATAATTCTGAGCCTGAGGAACTTGGCTCTGAAGTTACTTCTTCACTCTCTTCCTGTGAGGGGGTAGGAAATGCATCTTTTGATTACCTTGAGATGTCTGGCTTTAGAGTGATAGACCTCTCCTTGGATGAAGACCGATTCTTCTCTTCTTCAGCTTTTCTTGAGTTGATTTGCAATTCATATGACATAAGCTTTCCAAAGAGATTTTGTGGATCAGTCTCTGTTAGCTTACCAAATTCTCGGATAGCACAGACTTTGTTATCCCATTCCTTAGTCAAGGATCTCAGGAACTTATCATTCAGTTCTCCATTGGTGAAGACCCGTCCATAGACTCTTATGTCGTTGATAATCCTGAAGAAACTTTCAAAGGTATCTACAAAAGAGTCCTTAGGACCTTGTCAGAATGCTTCATATTTCTTGTTTAGGTGGGATCTCCTGTCATCCCTAACCTCGTCAGTGCCTTCCATTAAGACGATAAGAGACTACCACATTTCCTTTTCGGATTGGCTGTGAATCAGGTTCTGCAACATAGAATCATCGACTGCACTTGCGATGATATTCTTGCTTTCTTGTTTATGGAGACAACTGCAATCTCATCTTTATCAAGATCCATAAGCTTCTTTGGAACTTTCTTAGTTGGTTCAATGGTGGAGGCTATCATTGGAACATGGGGACCTTCTTCCACTATTATAAAGATCCTAGGATCTACAGCTTCCATGAAGAACTTTATTCTCTCTTTCCATATAGCAAAAATTATTTTTTGTGCATAGAGGAAACTTAGCAAAATCCTTTGCTCAGTCCATTCTTGAATCCTCTAAAGACAACCAGGAGGAGATTTGTTTAAGGTGTTAACCTTTTTGAAGAACAACGCTGCCTCCTATACCAAATGAGGTTTTCGTTTGTCTACCTAAATCACCTAGAGGGGGTGAATATGTGAGGTATGCGTCTTTTTGCGAAATAAAAAGTTGTACGAACGGAGCGCAGAAAACAAACAAATAAACAATAGAGAACACCAGATCTATAGTGGTTACCCAATCATGGGTACATCCACTCTCCACCTCACCGATCTAACAATACGCTAGACTCAGCTACTTAACTACTTTCTCAGATTAAAATCCAATCATATAGCTCGGAACAAAGTTTCTACAACTCGGAGCAAAAAAACACTCCTACAATAACTCGGAGAATATCTCCTACAACTCGGAGTAAAACTCCTAAAAGACTCAGAGAATAACTCTGATAATAATATAATGAATTTACAATCAGAAAAACTATCATATCTTCACAGTTCTGGTTGAACTCGGCTTCTTCCTTCTTGAAAAAAAATTGAACATCCCTTATCAGAAAAGTTGAGGAAATCTGAGAAACCTTGGATCTGAGAACATCAGAATCAGCACGATCAAGGAATAGATATAGAGATGTCGAAAATCTTGATCTGCAGAAACTTCTTGTTCTGAATCTTTGGATCGAGAGAGAAGATCGGCGAAGAAGACAGAGCAGCGGCAGCAGTGCTTCTCGATTTGAAAATATAAGAACGGTTCAGAAACTTTGATATTCTTTTAGTTAGGGTTAATCGATTTGATAAGACCTTTTATAGGACAAGCCTAACGGTCATAATCATATTAAATGAATGCCACGTGGACCAATCAAGTGATAATCATATTTGAAATTACTTTTGTCGGGACTTAGAGAAATTTTCGGAAAATGATCTTCATTTCTCGAGTGGATTATAGACTACTCGAGTAATAAATTTTTCTTCTCGAGAAATGAGTATAAGTTCTCGAGAACAAGACTTGGAGAAAACACTGGAAGTAATTTCTTGCTTCTCGAGAAATAACTTATGCTACTTGAGAAATAGAAACTTACTTCTCGAGAACTAACTGGTCTTATCGAGTACAAGACTTCTATTTCATGTGACAAAGTCTTGTCCTTCTCGAGTAATGGCCTTAGCTTCTCGAGTATTAGACTTAGAAAAATTCTGAACTAGATTTTTCAGTTGACTCGAGAACGAAGCAAGTTTTACTCGAGTATTGCATAGCTTCTCGAGAACTAAATTAAGCTTTCGCGAGAACTACTACTGTTACTCAAAAACTAGACTGAGCTGACTCAAGAAATTGCTATAATTCTACTCGAGTACTTATTGTTCCTTCTCGAGTATAACACTTAAAAAAATTTGGCTTTTTGAAAATTTTCCTTCTTCAAGGAATTCAGCAACTAGTCTTTCTCTTATAACTTTAGTGCTTGAAAAAGAAGTGTGTCCCAATAGAGAGGCTACACATGAGTCTACACCATGGATAAAACAATGAGGGATTACATTGTGTGGTCCTGTGTTTGGTGACTCATTGTAGACAAACATTGGTCTACACTTGGCAATTATATCGTGCAAACACATAACTCAAACAGGGCATCAAATACAACTAAATTCATCTTAGTTTAAGGATGACCTCATACAAACTTAGGTTATTGTGGATACAATACGCAATAGCTTCCATCTCCTAATCATCAACACAACTTAGGAGGAACTTTGACATTATCAACAATCCACTAGTCTTCTCAGAAATTTGAGAGAGAGAAGACAAAATCCTTTTCATTTTTCTTTCACTGTGTACATGATTTTTACTCCCTTCAAAAGTTAACCTTTTGGTTCACAAGTCACCTGATCAAAAGACTTGGGATTGGTTTTTGTCCACCTGATCAAAAGCTCAAAGGGTTGCTAGATCTCCATTAGAAAATTAGATCTGCTGGTGATAGGGCACCTGAGCAAAAACCTGTGGTGGCAGGGCACCTGAGAAAAAACCTGTAGTGGATTTCTACCACGGTGGTAGAAGAGTGGATGTACCCACGTTTATTGGGGAACCACTATAAATTCCTTGTGTCGTTTGGATTGCCTTTACTTATTTTATTTGTGTGCCGTGATTTTTATATTTCATATACATATATATCACCTACTTTAATCTGCTATAAAAATAAGTTACTAATTTTTAAAATACTCTATTCACCCCCTCTAGAAATAAGTTAGATCGCTCACTTTCAATTGGTATCAGAGGCAGGTTATTTGGTTTCATAGGCTAACACTTGAACCAAAAGATCTTTGATAGATCTTATTTACTCTAGTTTGTTCTTTTTCTAATGGCACAAAATAAAGAGTATTCAAGCACCCGACATCCAGTGTTCAATCTGAATAAGTATGCACTTTGGAAGGCAAGGATAAGACTTTACATGAATTCTACTGATGAGGACATCTATAATTCTATTTTTACAGGACCACCACTACCAGTGGAAACTACAAGCACTAGTGAAGTTCCACCACCTGAGTGGACTGAAGCTCAGAGGAAGGCCAAGATTGTTGATGCTAAAGCAATGAACATTCTGGCCCAGACTATATCAGATGACATATTCCAGAAAGTTGTTGAATGCACTTCAGTAAAGGCAATCTGGGATTCTCTCAATACTATGGTAGCAGGATCTGTAAATGAAAGAAAAGAGAGAAGATCACATCTGATCTCTTAGTATGAGAACTTCAAGAAGGAAGAAGCAGAATCAGTTGCTGATATGTACAATAGACTCAGCCTCATAATCAATGAGCTGAAATCATTGCACAAGAATACCATATTGACAGAGATAAATGACAAGATCCTTATGTGCTTCCCTAGCACATGGGATTCAAGGATCTGGCCAATCAAAGAAGCCAAAAGCCTCAATGAAATCTCTGCCGAGATCTTGTTGGGTAATCTCAAATCCTATGAGCAGCTCATTAAGACCAGGGAATCTGAACAAAGAACCTCTTCTTTAGTAAGGAGAGAGCAAATCATTGCTTTCAAAGCAACTAAAGAAGCAGAAGGCATTCCAGACAATAAAGAACTAATGAGTCTCTTGGCTAAGAGATTTTACAAGATGGCAAGGAAGGAATTCAGGAGAAGATCAGCCAGAAATGATAATAATCCATGGTATGACAAGACTCCTACTAAAGAGATTGTCTGTTTTGGGAAAAGGAAACCTGGACATATACTTCCAGAATGTCCAGAGAACCAAAATAAAGAGAAGAAGTAGGAGAAGCCCTCTAAGAAGTATACTCACAAGCCCTCCTCCAGCAAACACAAGAAGAAGGAGAGGGGCTTTGTTGCTGAAATATGGAGTGAATCTGAGGATGAATCTTCATCCAACTCTAGTGAGGGTGATGGAGAAGCTAAGGACAGAGAGGTCTGCTTGATGGCAATCAATGCATCATGCAGCCACTCTGAAGATGAAATTTCTGAAGATAAATCTAAATCAAAAGAAGGTCAAATAATTTCTTCTTTTGATTTTACTTCAGAACAAGTCAAAACTCAATTTAAACGATTACGTAATGATTAATCAAATCTGAGAAGGAAATCAAACATCTCAGAGAAAAATTAATTCAATATGATAATTTACTTTCTGAAAATATTAAACTTAAAGATTATTTAGACAATGCTTCAGAACAAATAATATCCTTAAAAACTAAATTATTTGAGGCTAAGGAGTTTGAAGAATCCCTTAAAGGGAGAAGTATCAAACTGATGAATATCACAAGTACAGTAAATGTCAGGCTAAATGGCAAATTAGGCTTAAGAGCTTCATCTAGTCAGCCTCCTTTGTTATAGAAAAATATATTATCTATTCCTGTAAGGTTTGTTTCTGAAAAAGAAAAAGAAAAATTAGAAGATGTAAATAAAGAAACTGAATTTTTTCACAAGACTAAACAAAATAAAAAGAAAATTTTTCATAAAAATTATGTTCAACATAATTCATCGAACTGAGCTCGATGAAATAACTATTATTCATCAAACTCAGATCGACAAACTATGAACCCAGAATTTCAGAATAATTATTCTACTAACTATGCTCGACGATCTCAATACGGTTCGTCAAACAACGATCGACGAACGTGGGGCACAGAGAATGAAAATTTTCATTCTGTTAATGGAGATCGACGAACTCATCCCCATTCGTCGAATGCAGATCGACGAACTTATTTTAATTCATCGAACCCAGAATTTTTTAACAAAAACTTTAACTCTTTTAAAACTTTTCATCAAGCTAAAACTTTTATTAATCATTTTATCCAGTGGAACATTCCTCCTAAGAGATTTCATCCACTAGGTTATAAGGATCAGCCTGAATTTTCCTATATTTCTAGTTATAGGTTTCAAAGAAATCAAGGACCCAAGCTTACCTGGGTCAAGAACACCTAACCTATTTTTATGCAGATTTGAAACCTTCACTAGTATGTAGAAAAATCCACCATCTACATCTACTCAGAACTCTACTTGTGATTTGAAACCATCTGTTCTTCCTATTTTAAAATTCAAAACATCTACTTCCACTAAAAATCCACCATCTACATCTACTCAGAACTCTTCGAGTTTATGTATTTGGATTTTTCTTCTATTGCTAATAATCTTATAGAATTCAGTACTCCCACACTCAAGAAGCTGATAGATGAAGCTTTAGCTCCTCTAGCTGCCTCCATTTCTATTTTTTCCTACTCCGCTTGCCTCTTCCACTTCTATCCCTTCCTCTAGGGGCCTAGATTCAGGTCTCCCTGGATCTAGGCAGGGGGAGGTGTTTAATGAAGAAGCTTTAGAAGTTCCAGTAGTAGCAATAGCATAAATTCCAGCAGCTGGTTTAGCAGGAAATGTCTCTTCATCTCAAAAGTCGACAACTTCTCAGCAATCCATACATTCTCATCAGGAATAGGATAGACTTTCAAGGTCTGAGTCTCACAGCAGCCAGAGCAGCCATCAACATTCAACTCAAGAAAGGCCACCATCTCCAGTCTATGATCCAGAGATGGATCCCAACTTTAGAATGGCCAGGTTAAATGAGATTATAGCTCTTTCTCAGATTAGGAAAACTAGAGAAGAAGGGAAGGATACATCCCAATTCTCAACAATTTCTCACTACAGACAGAAAGAGATAGACAGTTATACAAAGGAAAATCTATTTAATGTTGACAAATATATATGTCTTTGCATCCAGAGGCATTTGTGCCTCGAGCTACTTCTGTGAAGATTCTTGGTTCTGAAGACATGAAGATGACACAGAGAGAAGCAGAAGACCCTACCAAAAAAGTGATTTTCACTAAACCTACTTCAGATTTTTCTTCTACAGCTTCACAGAAGGATTCATAATTCTTTGCTTATGCTTTTTAAACTTTATTATTGTTGTAATATACTCACAAGGCATTTTTGTTCATATCTGCTGAAACAATTATAATTCTATTAGATACTTTCTTGCTTTGTGATTTTCTTTGTTTTTATAGTATCCTCACCCAACTAGGGGGAGATTGTTGGAACCCTACTTGTGATTTGGGCTAGGATCACTATTAGGATTGATCTGACGACCCAACATGTATAGTCTTGGTCATAGGATGCTTCCAGGGTAAAGGCCAGTCACATGATGTTAGATTATTTGAACCTACCTTCAGAAGACTTCAGAGACAGAAGACTTTAAAGAAAAAGCAGTTAAAAGTATGCAGAAAAAGTCGTTCGAACAAAAGCTGAAAACTAAGTTCGTCGATCATCGATTTCAGATCAACGAACTCAGAGTTCCTTCTCTGAGGTTATATCGATAAAAGTCAAGCTAAGGTCGACGAACTGCTTTCGCTACTTTGAAGTTCAGCTCGACAAAGGACTTACTCAGTTCGACGAACTTGGAGCTCAGATTGAAGAAGTAAATTATTCAGTTCAATGATCTTGGAGCTCAGCTCGACGAAAGAGAGTTATTAGCTCGACGAACTTGGATCTCAGGTCGTCGAAAATTTACTGAGTTCGACAATCTCCTTCTAGGTTCTGTTCGACTAATTCTCTGCAGTTTTTCAGTTCAACTAATGACAGATCGATTTCAAATTAATTCAATTAAGTAATACTCTGATAATTAATGCATAATATTCCTAATGAATAGTGTCGTTATCAGGCAGCATTAATTATGGATTTCACAGAATTATTACCATTCCAAATTACTGGGACTATTATGGAAATGCATTCAAGACAGATTGAGCTGTTCCAACTCCCATAGATTATGTAGACAAATTCAAGGAAAGATTTTAAAATTCAAAGGTTTGAAATATGCTATCATATATATACTCCTTAAGAAAATTGCAGGGAAAAAAGAACGAATGTAGAATAGAGTACAGAAAATAAGTGGAAAAAAATACAGTATTACATATAGAGTTCTTCCTGCTTCAAGCTTTCAAGAGACAAAAAATCAAATATCAATCTGAAAGTTTTGTTGAAGAGCGACATCAACATTGAAGGCATACACTCTGAAGCAAAGCTTCCATCTCTTGATCATCTACACAACTCAGGGGGAGCTTTTGACATCATCAACAATCCACTAGTCTTCTCAGATATTTGAGAAAGAGAAGACAAAATCATTTTTTATTTTTCTTTCACTGTTTATAGGGCTTTAACTCCCTTCAAAAGTTAACCTTTTGGTTCACAAGTCACCAGATCAAAAGGCTTGGGATTGGTTTTTGGGCACCTGATCAAAAGCTCAAAGGGTTGCTAGATCTCCCTTAGAAAAATAGATCTTCTAGTGACAGGGCACCTTAGCAAAAACCTATGGTGGCAGGGCACCTTAGCAAAAACTTGTAGTGGATTCCTACCAGGGTAGTAGAAGTGTGGATGTACCCGGGTTTATTAGGGAACCACTAAAAATTCCTCACGTTGTCTTGATTGCCTTTACTTATTTTATTTGTGTGCTGTGATTTTTATTTTTCATATACATATATATCACCTACTTTAATACGCTATAAAAATATGTTAATAATTTTTAAAATACTCTATTCACCCTCCTCTAGAGTTAAGTAAGATCTATCCCTCACTTTCACAGTACTTCTGTGTCTTCTGGTAGGAACAGACCCACCGGTCCTTCCGCGACACCAAGATAAGGGGGGTAGAACATCCCTCCACATCGCGTCCGATAAACCACAACCAGCTTTAACACCTTGTGGCATTTGCTCAAGCTAATACATAATGTTATACTTGCACGTTCATAAATGGGGAAATATCAAAAACATCATACTTTTGCACCAATGTTGCGCACAAAGCATCAGGAAGGAGGACGTTCCTATACCATGCTGCGAGCGCCACATAACAAGGAAGGGTGATGTACGAGCAGTCATGTGAAATGATCACCGTATAGGCGTCCACCACGGAGCCTTCAACTCACAAAGCAGACATGAGTAGCGCAAAGTGATCAGTGCACGCATCCAGGTCTAATGAAAATGACTTCTCACGCAGCAAAAAAACAATGACTTCTGATGTACGCTTGAAGAACTAATTCATGGTCCACAACCTCGAGACAAAGTGACCTTGCTAGGAAATTTTTGGGGTCGTTACTTCTTGGAGCATGACCCACGATAATTTGGGGGCAGTTGAAAGGGTTCTCCTTGAATTTTATAAATAAAATCGGGAAAATTTTGACCAAGGACATGGAGGCAACCCAACCCAGTCGAATGAGCTGCACGCACCAAGCCGTGCTAGCCTCACAGGCCCAAAAATACCAAAAGAGTGAGGTGAATCCAAGCATACACCCACGTGCCCGCGCGAGCGCCGTGATACCACGCGAGCTGCCAGAACATGCGAGCGCCCAATGGTTATCCCTTGCGTGAGAAAAAGCAATTATTGCCTGTGTGTGCCCACAATATATGCGCGCGCCCGGGCATTGATAACTGCATACATGCCTAGGTAACCGCTACTGGCCTGCGCTTTGGATACCACTGCCTATGCGCATGACCGGTACGTACTAGCGATCACTTTTTCCGCGCGCGCACTAGCGACCGCTATTTATATGCTCGTACTGGCGACTGCTTCCTATGCACGACTTATCCATGCGTGTGCGCGCACTGGCGATTGCTTCCTGGGCACGTGTACTGTCGACCTCTACCTACGAGCGCTACATGTACGCGCTCCTTGGTGAACGTTGTCTGCGTGCGCACACTAGCGACCGTTGCCTGCGCACGCACACTTGCTACTATGGTGTACACGTAGGCACAGGAATGCGCGGCCTACGCACACACACGCTAGTGCGTGCCTGTTAGTGTTACCATTATTATCTAGAAATGGTCAATTAAGTAGTCTCACTGGCAATGCAATATGAGCCAATGGGGTCGCACGTAAGAGTATTGGAGAAGTTGGGAAGGTTTGTGATGGCATTGTTCATATGTGATATGAGTGAAAGGCCAAGCCTTTAATATTTTGGATATGGAGGTTTTTCAGCCCGGAAACTATGTTGTGAATATAGATGACTAGGTGAGTTGTCGGAAGACTCAAGGGTAGTTCGTCAAAAGGTATCTTAATGTTTCGAGGAATCCGTCTGAATTTGTCGAGAGATCTCTTGATATCTCAATGAATTGGACTTGGATTCGTCGAGTATAATAATGATATCTCGATGAATTGAACTTGGATTTACCGAGTATACTCTTGACATCTCGACGAATTGGAATTTGATTCATTAAGTATACTCTTGATGCTTAGATGAATTAACCTGTCTGAATTCATCGAGTGTTCTCTTGTTATTACGACGAATGGATCCTTGATTCTTTGTATGGACACGTGTCATCTCGACAAATGTTGTTAACTCTAGTTTGATTCTTTTAAGTTCAATTTTGGTTGGTCTGCGGGTAACAGCAGTTTCGGTCTTATATATATATATATATATATATATATATATATATATATATATATATATATATATATATATATATAGTATATATATAAGATAAATGTTATCTCCTACGCTTGACCTAATTGATTGAGATTGTTAATATGACTTCTTCTTCCTGACGGAATAGTTCTGCAACCTAGAAGTCGCAGTCGGGGCTTTGTGCCGCTGATCATTGTCGTCATCGGGAAAGTGTTTCCTAAGCTTCCTCTTTGTCACAGCCGCCTCTCCTTTGATGGATCTAGCAATCCATAAAGACATTATGACCATTACTTCTTCCAACCTAGATCTTGTGTGACAAAAGTCTAAGGGTTCTTCTAGCTCGTGAGGATACCCATAGAGGCATAGATATACTTCTACGCTTGGAACTCTAGCCGCAAGTGTTCGTCGGACTTCCTTGGAATATATTCGTTGGGTAATGACACAATCCCACTAAGGTATACTTTTATTAAAAAAATTACTTTTTGACCAATGATTATCAGCGAGACTCCCGCCAGGGGCGCTGCCCCTTGAACCTTGTTAGGGGCTTTGCCCCTATGACCCCATCAGGGGCACAACCCCTTGGAACCCCACTAGGAATGCATGTGATTTCGTTGTGATGTATTTGTTTCTCCTTAACAGTGACTGTCCTTCTTGTTGGTTTGTGAAATCAAGTGTGTTATATTTTGAATCTCATATAGAGGGACAAGCTTGTCTACTGTGTAAGTGGAATTGGTGTTGCTCATGTCCAATGCATGTAAATCTAAAGATCTAGAACGGTTCTAGATGTTCAGATTTAGCCTAGTTCGTCAAGTGTTGGTGATTTTTCCTTATGCACGTCTGGGATGTATTTGGATTGTGAGTGTTGTAAGTATTTTTGTGAATGTGCACATTGGTTAATTGTTAACCATGATTAAATGTTAATCAATTATCTTAAATCCCTTATGCAATATTAAGTATTTGGATGCATTCCGATAGATGACACTCTTCCAGCCTCGCTCGATGAAGTATGGGCTTGCCAAAGAAATGTGCATTTTTATATCTTGGTAAGGGTGCAAGCGGATAATTGTGATATCCCACTATCGATATCAGGTCAAACTTAACAGGGTGACCTCAAAAGTTGAGCGCCTAGAGACATAGGGTTAGCATGCACCATTTGATAGATGTGAATAAGGAGTTATTCACCAACCATACAAGAGTTGCATGATGATGCAATCAGAAGGTGTTGCCTACCTAAATAACTACATTGTGAGAGAAAAGTCAAAGTTGACTCATGGTGTTGGTGAAATACGGATCTTGTCCACTAAGAGTTGAGCTCGCATAAACTGGCCGAATTGATATTGAGGGTTATCAATTTTATTAAAATAGTGAGAGTAATTTTAATTAAACTCCTTATTGAAATAAAAATATATTTTGAAATGCAGTATTGAGTTTTCTTTGCAAAGACTCTTGTAGAATTTCCATCGCAGGTGGATATCACTCCACCATGTCCCTCAGAGCTATCCTTGAGAAAGAGAAACTGAGTGGGATAAATTATCTGGACTGGTACAGAAATCTGAGAATTATTCTCAGGCAGGAGCATAAGCTCTATTTCTTGGAAGAGGATTCCCTTGAAGAGCAAATCAGGAATGTGTCCCGAGATTATTGAAAGTGAAGGGATAGATCACACTAACTCTAGAGGGAGGGTGAATAGAGTATTAAAAATCTTTTGATTAATTTTTATAGCGGATTAAAATTGGCACAGAAAATAGCAAATAGAGCAAACAGACGAAACAAAGATTTTATAGTGGTTCCCCTAAAACTTGGGTACATCCACTCTTCTACCACCCTAGTAAGAATTCACTATAGGTTTTTGATCAGGTGCCCTGCCACCACAGGTTTTTGCTCAAGTTCCCTGTCACCACAAGATCTATTTTCAAGGGAGATCTAACAACCCTTTGAGCTTTTGACCAGGTGCTCAAAAACCAAACTAAGTCTTTTGATCAGGAGACTTAACAACCAAAGGGATAACTTTTGAAGGAAGTAAAAACCATTTTATAGTGGTGAATGAAAACAAAGATGATGTTGTTCTTCTCTGTCAATAATATGAAAGAAGACTAGTGGATTTGTTGATGTTGTAAAGGCTCCCCCTGAGATGTAGAATAGTTCGGGAGAATGGAAGCTTTTCTCAGGGTGTAGGCCTTAAGATTGCTTGTAGATCTTCAGGAAGCTTTTAGACAAATGTTGATGGATTGTCTCTTGAAAGCCCTGAAGCAAAAACTGATGAAGAACTTGAGTTGTATAAGAGATGTTCTTCTTTTAGTTTTCTGCAAAAAAAATTTATGTCACCACTATCTCTGTGTATCTATTCATGTCTTTCTACTCTCTACCTTGAAAAGAAATTCTTATAAATAATACTAGCAGATTTTAGCATTTGAAATCTGAATTCATTTCCTTGACTGACTGCAGAATATATGGGATTTGAACGGCTACAAATTGTCTTAAATGAATTTCCTCAACCGTCCCAGTAAATAAGCCAAGTAATAACTTTGTGAAAACAATAATTAATGCTGCCAAGGAACAGCTATATTCATAAGAATATTGTGCATTAATTACTAGAGCATTACAGACATATTACAACAAAATTTGAAATTCTTCTGCCTTAATCAAACTGAAATCATTAGAGAATATTCGAACTGAACCTGAGAGAAAATAGTCGAACTCAGCAAAGTTTCGTCAACCTGAGATCCAAATTCATCGAACTGAAAATTACTTGATCGTCGACCTGATATAGCAGATTAAGAGGTAGAAGATCATCGAACGGAGCTCCAATTTCGTCGAGCAGAAAATGCACTAGCCAATCTGAGCTCAAAGTTCGTCGAACTGAGAAGGCACTTCATCGAGCTGAGAATCTGATATAAGCTCACAGATTGTCGATCTCAGCTAGACTTTTGTCAAGCTCAACTCAAAAAAGGAACTCTGAGTTCGTCGATCTGAGATCGACGATCGTCGAGCTGAGTTCAGCTATCGTCGAACGCCTTTTCTGTCTCTTAGAAAACCACTTTTCTCTGGAGGTCTTCTAACTCTAAATCTTCTGAAGGGAGAACTAATCAATCTAAGTTTGTTGACTTGATCTTGATACTGAAAAAACTTATGACCCTAGACTATACATGTTGGGTCATCTAATAATCCTAATAGTGAACCTAGCCCAAATCAACCCTAAACATAGGTGTGGTTCCAACAATCTCTCCATATTTGGGTGAGGTCACTACGAACAACATAAAGAAAAATCACAAAGAATAAAACAATATCTGGAAGAATTATAATGTTTCAGCAGATATAAACATTATGTGCCTTGTGAAATATTTATAACAAGTAACAGTTAAGTTCAAAAACCAAAAAAAGGAAAAAACTATCAAACTTTCTTGGTTGCATCCTGTGAAGTTTCAGTAGATGGTTTGGTGAAGATTATTTCTCTTTTGGGATCAGATGCTTGCAGTTTTCTCATTTCATGTCTTCAACTCCAAGAATTGTCACAGA
Source organism: Platanthera zijinensis (assembly GCA_039513925.1). Classification (NCBI taxonomy): domain Eukaryota; kingdom Viridiplantae; phylum Streptophyta; class Magnoliopsida; order Asparagales; family Orchidaceae; genus Platanthera; species Platanthera zijinensis. The sequence continues at coordinate 127,239,501 of CM077092.1, forward strand.
AGCAGCTCTTGGCACAACTGCTTCAGGATATAAAGACATGTAAGTATCAACATTAAAATTATTTTATACCTGATATTTGTCTAGTTCTTTCTTTATGTATGATGGCATTGTAGTAAACTGGGAAACATCATGTCCTTCTTCTTTAGCCTTTCTGATTTGAGACAGTCCTATAAGCTCTTTAAATCTTGCAATCCTTAAATTAGGATCAATTTTTGGATCATACATTAGAGATAGTGGCCTTTCTGTACTGGATTTGTCTTTTTGGCTGCCTTATTCTACTGGCTAACTGTCATGTTGCTGCTACTGTTATTTTCTCTGTTAAGTGCTAGACTGAGTATCTAACCTATAAGGACTTTCTCTGCTACTATGAGTTGAACATGATTGATAAGAGCGAGAAGAAGATCTTTGAGCATGAGAAACACTGCCTGCTGAACAACCTACAGGAGGAGGAGGAGGACCTCTCCTACACTGAGGTGGAGGAGAGTATCTCCTATTCTTCTTCCTAGCTTTTATTTCATTCTTTGAATATCTCATCCAATTAGGGGTGTCTGGAGTGAGAGTTATGTTGTGTATAATTTAATAGGGAGTGTCAGCAGTGGGATTAGGTTTTGGAGCAGCTTTGGGAGGAGCCTTCTTTTTAGCATTTCTCTTTTTTGAACTGGAGTCTTCTGAATCATCTTACTCATTGTCATCATTAGATTCACTGACAGGATTATCATAAAGGGCATGAATCCTTTGAAGCATTTCTTCAAAAAGTATAGGATGAGCTTGTGGTTGTACACTTGTATCTTTTGTATCAGTCTGAGGTTGTGCTTGAACTTCTGGCTCTATAATCTCTGTAACAACTTGAGCCTAAATATAGTCACTTTCTTCTTTCATATCTTGAAACATAATCTCATCAATATCTGGCATGGGAGACTCAGCCCAGCCATAAGTTGGAGGAGAGAAATCCTTTGGCTCTGTATCAGTTATTGGCTCTATATTAACATCAATAATTGAAAAACTTGTCCTTAGTTGTTCAAAAACTTAAGGACTAATTGGAGCTGAGTAGCAAACTATAGCTTTAGAAAAATCTGAAACTGTATCAACAAAAGCTGGTAGATTTGAACTATAAAATGAATGAAAAGAATTTAATAAGGAGAGAATATCAACTGTGGGATTTATAATGAAATCACCAATAATGTTTATTGTTGTATCTACTGAATCTTCTTCAAAATAAGTCATTTTTGTATCTTCATCAAGAATTTCAATAATCTCTGTTAGAATTGCTGTGGTTGTTTGAGGTTCTGCTGCTGAAGGAGCTTCTTCATTGAACATCTCCCTTTTCCTGGATTCAGAGATACCCGAACCCAGGCCCCTAGAAGAAGGGACAGAAGAGGGGTAACTGCTTCCTCTACTAGCTTTTTCCGAGAGGGAGTGATGAATTTGAGAAGATCATTAGCTATGTCAGAGAAGTTTAAATAAAGGGGTTCAGGAGTAGATGGGGTATAAGTGGATTGGTGACCACAGTTGGAACAGACAGAGAATCCTTGAGGGAAGTTTGACTGTAGGAAGGATTGGAATATTGGTGAAGATTTGATGGAGGGATGGCATCAGTAAGCTCATCTTGAACAAGTGAATGTTGTGGAGATGTTTGAGGAGATGGAGATGAGAGCAGATTGAATGTAGGAGATGATGGAATGTCATCAAGATGTTGTGGAATAGGTGATTGAGGAGGTGGAGATGGTGGTGTATCCTCATAGATATGAATTGGTGATTGTTGTTGAGATGGTGGTTGAGAAGGTGAGATTGTATGAATGGAGGTAGAAGGTTGTTGAAGTGGAGTTGATGAAGGAAATATAGAATGAGGTGGAGATGGAGGAGGAGCATGAGCTTCTTCTAAAGTTGGAGAAGTGGTTATTTCAGCCCTTGTGTCCTCTGAGCAATCCTAGAGGAGGAGGAATTAGAGGGCTTGGGGATAGACCTCACCCATCTGCCAAATAGGGCATAGGTAAGCCTCTGTGATGCATTAATGAAAATGGTCTGGGAGACCAATAATTCTGGAACCTTTTCCTGGAGGAAGATTCCCAGAATTCTTCCAAAATATACATCCTTTTTGCTTATCTTCTTTTTGATCAAATCAAACATAATCCTTCCCCAGTTCACTGATTTCTTGTTTACCAAGGCAGTCATCAAGTCAAATTGATGCCTGGTAATATGGTCATGGGCAGAGTGCTTGCCCAAGATGACCTTTCCAACCACATCCGCTAGAAACTTGTATTCGATTAACAAGTTATTTTTCAATAGCTTGTTAGGGTTTCCCTGGGAGTGACCCATTATAACTAGCATGTCCTCACACTCATTGCTAGTTAATTCAGAATCATCTTCTCCTTTTATAAAAACAAAAAACTTCTGTTAAAACATCAGCAGTAAGAAAAACCTGGTTTCCAGAAATTGATCCTGAGATGATGGTTTGTTTGGGGATGTTGCTATAAATACCCATTCTTTAATTTCAGCCACTCGAAGTTTGATTATGAAGGTCATGAACTTTTTCAACTGAGGTCCTACAAACAACTGAAGGATGTCTTTTAAGATTTGATCAGAGTGACTGAAGGAGTCAACGTCAATGTCAAAACCTGCATCGAACTTCATTGCAGAAAGGGTCGCCACCAAGGTTGGCGCCATTATTTTCCTACAAAAATGAGAGAGAGATCAAGTGCAAAAGAACTAGAAAGTGTAGGATGGAGTTCGATGAAAACCCTATTATAAGTTTTCAGAAGGTGAAACAGCAAACTCCCTCCAACGCAAAAGGACAACTTCGAACTCAGGTTGACAGAAAATTTCATAAAGAAATAAAAAGCGTCGATCTCAGTTTGAAGAGGGGGAAAACAGATCGTCGATCTCCGTTCGACTAAATATTTTCTAAAACAAAATTCTCCGATCTCCGTTCGACGAAAAGTTTCTCAAAGAGATCTCATCGATCTCCGTTTGATGAAAAATCTCAAGAATAGTTCACAAATCATCGATCTCCACTCGACGAAAGGTTATCTATTCTACGACCTCAGATAGAAATCAAATTAAACTTCTCCATTAATCATACCAAGCTGGTTTAAGAAAAACAAATGTTTCTTTTAATCCAAAGGTTAGGAGAAAATGTCTGCTCTTCGTAAATCAGTAGAGATAAAGACAAGATTAATTTTATTTTTGTCTATACAATCTCTAATGAAATGATGTCTAATTTTTATATGCTTGGTCCTACAATGATGCACTAGATTTTGTGGAATGGAAATTGCACTGGTACTATCACAAAATATAGTTGAAATATTTAGATTGAAACCCTAATCCAGGAGTTGGTTTTGAATCCACAAAATTTGTGAACAACAACTGCCAGCTGTTATATATTCAGCTTCAGCAGTTGAAGTTGACACAGATGTCAGTTTCTTACAAAACCAAGACACAAGCCTATCACCAAGGAACTAGTATGTTCCTGATGTTCTTTTCCTGTCCACTCTACATCCAGCAAAGTCAGTATCTGAGAATCCAGTTAATTCAAATTTTGACTCAGTTGGATACAAGAGTCCTAGATTTGGACAACCGTTCATATATCTCAAAATTCTTTTTAGTAAAATAAGGTGAGATTCTTTATGGTTCACTTGGAACCTAGCACAAAGACATGTAGCAAACATTATATCGATCCTACTTGCTATGAGATACAACAAGGACCCAATAATAGCACTATATGTTTTCTGATCAACTAGCTTGCCATGTTCATCAGAATCAATCACAGCATTGGAAGTCATGGGTGTTTTCATAGCTGAGGCATCAGACATCCCAAATCTCTTAATTAGCTCCTTAGCATATTTGGATTAGGAGATGAAAATTCCATCAGGGGATTGCTTCACTTGAATACCAAGGAAGTAGGAAAGCTCACTCATGCTACTCATTTCAAACTTGGAATGCATCAGGTCAGAAAACCTTTTGCATAATTTGGAATCAGTAGAGACAAATATGATGGCATCTATATATATTTTTACTAGCAAGATTTTATTTTTATGATGCCTAAAAAACAAAGTCCTATCTACAATTCCCCTAGTGAACTTATGCTCTAACAAAAAGCTAGCGAGGGTCTCATACCATGCTCTTGGAGCGTGCTTTAAACTATAGAGAGCTTTATGCAACTTAAAAACAAAAGAGGGATGAGTTGATGAGATAAAACCTGGTGGTTGCTCCACATAAACATCCTCTTTGAGTTCACCATTAAGGAAAGCACTTTTGACATCCATTTGGTAGACTTTGAATTTCTTATATGTTCCATATGCAAGAAATATTTTGATAGCCTCCAGCCTTACAACAGGGGCAATGTTCTGGTCATAATCAATTCCTTACTCTTATGAATAGCCTTGAGCTACCAATCTTGCTTTATTACTTACAATAGCTCCTTGTGCATCCAATTTGTTCCTGAAAACCCATTAGTTCCAATTACTAGGTAATCTTTGGGTCTTGGAACTAAGTCCCAAACTTTGCATCTCTCAAATTGATTTAGCTCCTCTTGTAATGCAATAATCCAGTGGGGATCTTGCTCTGCATCTTTTATTGATTGAGGTTCAATCTGAGATATGAAGCAATCATGCATCAAATCTTGGTTGAGTTGATGCCTTGTTTGCACACCAACTGATATGTCTCCAATCACTTGAGATATAGGATGATCTCTAAGTATGACAAGATCAGTAGGAGGAGTTGGTTCATCAACAGCTTGGGGAATTAATTCCTCTTATGGAATTATGTTAGTTATTGTTTGTTCAATTGTTCCAACAATTTCTTCTTCACTCTCTTCATCAATCTGTGAAGAGGGATGCAATGTGACCTCTTGGGTGAGGTTAAAGTCATCCAATTTCTCACACAGAAGGGGTACCTGCAATGTATCTCTGGTAGAAGAGTCCTTCTCCTTATAACACATATTAGCTTCATAAAAAGTTATATGTACAGATTATTCCATTTTTAAGGTTGATTTGTTAAATACCCTATAAGCCTTGCTGACTTGGGAATATCCAAGAAAAATTTCCTTTGCATCTTTGGCTTCAAACTTTCTAAGATGTGTCTTTTTATTATTGTGAATGTAACATCTATAACCAAATACTCTAAAATAATCTATTTTAGGTTGCTTCCCTTTAAGCAATTCATAGGGAGTCTTGCCCTTAAGTTTATGTATTAAACTTCTATTCAAAACATAATTTTTTGTGCTTACAACATCTGCCCAAAAGGATAGGGGCAAGTAAGCATCTGCAAGCAATGTCCCTGCAACTTCAATAAGGGTTATATTTTTCCATTTTGCTACCCCATTTTGTTGAGGAGTTCTAGGAGCAGAGAAGAAATGCCTGATACCTTCCTTCTCACATAATTCTTGCATAAGAAGAGATTAAAACTCAGAGCCATGATCACTTCGGATCAATGCAACTGGAGTAGATTACTCAATCTTTATGCTCCTAAGAAAGTCTGTAAGAACTTTAAAGTTATCTGACTTATTTCTCAGAAAGAACACCCAAGTGAATCTAGAAAAGTCATCTACAAAAACTAGAGTGTAAGATTTCCCTCCCAGACTTTGTACAGCAATGGGTCCAAAAAGATCCATGTGAAGCAAATACAAGATTCTGGATGAATCACTCTTATTACTTTATTTAAAACTATATTTAGTTTGTTTGCCTAATTGACAAGCCCTGAAGAGACTTTTCTTCTTGTAGGGGGCAGAGGCAATCCTCTAACAAGGTTATCCCTAGACAGTTTAGCAATATTTCTTAAGTTTACATGTACTAGTCTTTTATGCCATAAGACATTTGTATTACTAATCAGATTAAACAAACAGATTTTTGAAATAGCAGACATAAAATTTACTACATATATGTTGCCTACTCTAGTTCCTATTAAAACAATTTCTTTTGAACTAGAGGAAATAATGCATAATGACTTTTTAAAGGTTACCTGATAACCTTCATCATATAACTGACTTATGGATATCAGGTTATGCTTGAGACCACTCACATAGTCTACCTTCTTGAAGGTGAAAGCTCCAATTGTGACATTCCCATATCCTTTTGCTTGGCCATAGTTGGAGTCTCCAAAGATCACCTTTGGTCCAAGCTTTGACTTGTAATCAGTTAGATTTCCCTTGCTGCCTGTCATATGTTTTGAACACCCACTATCCAAGTAACACTATTGCTCTGTGGTAGGATAGTTCATCACCTGCATGAAAATAAATTAGGTGTTCTTGACCCAGGTAACCTTGGGTCCTTGATTCTTCTCAAATTTATAACGAGAAATGAAAGAAAAATCTAGTTTATTTTTATATCCTAAGGGGTGAAATCTTCTTGGTGAAATTATCCATTGAGTAAAAGGGTTAACATCTACAACCAAAAAATCTAAAATAATCTATTTTAGTTTGCTTCCCTTTGAGTAATTCATAAGGAGTCTTGCCCTTAAGTTTATGTATTAAACTCATATTAAGAAACATAGTTTATTGTGCTTACAGCCTCTGCCCTAAAAGGATATGGGCGAATAAGCATTTGCAAGCAATGTCCCTGTAGATTCAATAAGAGTTCTATTTTTCCTTTCTACTATCCCATTTTGTTGAGCAGTTCTAGGAGTAGAGAAGGAATGCCTGATACCTTCCTTCTACATAAATCTTGCATGAGAAGAGAATCAAACTCAGTTCCATGATCACTTCTGATCAATGCAACTAGAGTAGAGTACTCAATCTGAATGCTCATAAGAAAGTCTGTAAGAACTTTGAAGTTATCTGACTTGTTTCTAAAAAAGAACACCCAAGTGAATCTAGAGAATTCATCTACAATAACTAAAGTATAGGATTTCCCTCCCAAGCTCTGTACTGCAATGGGTCCAAAAAGATCCATATGTAGCAAGTACAGAATCCTGGGTGAATCACTCTTATTAATAAATTTAAAGCTATTTTTAGTTTTATTGCCTAATTGACAAGCCCTGCAGAGACTTTCCTTCTTATAAGGGTCAGAAGGCAATCCTCTAACAAGGTTGTCCCTAGATAGTTTAGCAATATTTCTAAGGTTTACATGTCCTAGTCTTTTATGCCATAAATAATTATTTTAACTAACTTGATTGAACAAATAAATTTCTGAACTAGCTGACTTGAAATTAACTACATAAATATTTCCTTATCTAAGTCCGGTTAAAATAGTTTTGTCATCTAATGAAGTAATAATACTGAAGATTTGTTAAAAGATACCTTATAACCTTCATCACATAATTGGCTTATGGATATCAGGTTATGTTTTAAACCACTCACATATGCAACCTTCTTGAATGTAACAGCTCCAACTTTAACATTCCTATAGCCTTCTGTTTGGCCACAGCTGGAGTCTCCAAAGATAACCTTTGGTCCAAGCTTTGACTTGTTGTTAGTTAGGTTGTCCTTACTTCCTGTCATATGCTTTGAACACCCACTATCCAAGTACCACTATTTCTCTATGGTAGGATAGTTCTGTACCTGCAAGAAAATAAATTAGTTGTTCTTGACCCAAGTAACCTTGGGTCCTTGATTCTTCTCAAACTTATAGCTAGAAATATAAGAATAATCAGGTTGGTCTTTGTATCCAAAGGAGTGAAATCTTCTAAGTGGAATTATCCATTGGGTAAAGGGATTAACAAATGATTTAGGTTTATTAAAATTTCTTGAGAAATTTAGGTTTCTATTTAAATTATCTGAGGTTGACGAATTCCAGTAAGTTCGTCGATCTGCGTTCGACGAACAGGGATGATTTCGTCGAACTCTGCTCAGAGAATGAAAGTATTCATTTCATGTGCCCCAATTTCGTCGAACGCGGTTCGACGATCCATATAAATTTCGTCGATTGTAGTTAGATGATTTATTATATATAAAATCTATGTTCATTGTTCGTCGATCTGAGTTCGACAAACCATATACATTTCGTCGATCTGAGTTCGACAAAAAATGTTGAACATTATTTTTATTGAAATTTTATTTTTCTTTTTCTTTTGTTTGGGTTTTTGAAATTCTTCTATTTGTTTGTTGTTGTCTTCTTATTTTTCTTTGTCCTTTTCTGATATGAATTTAATAGGGGTTGAAAGAATATTTTTCATAAGTATTGGTGGCTTACTAGACGAAGCTCCTAAGCCTAATTTACTATTAAGTCTAGCATTTACTGTGTTGGTTATATCCATTAATTTAATACTTCTCCCATTTTGGGATTCTTCAAATTGTTTAGACTCATTTAGTTCAGTTTTTTAAGAAATAATTTGTTATGAAGCTCTATCTAGTTCATCTTTTAGTTTTATGTTTTTAGAAAACAAATTATCAAATACAATTTGTTTATCTCTGAGAAGTTTGATTTCCTTCTCAAACTTAATTAAATCATTACATAATAGTTTGAATTCAGCTTTAAAATGATCAGAATTAAAATCAAAACAGGCTATTACCTGATCATCTTCTGATTCTGATTCTTCTATTGATTCATCAACTGCTGAATGACTGCATGAAGCATCAATTACCATTAGACAAATCTCTCTGGCTTTTGCCTCATCTTCATCCTCACTAGAGCTGGAAGATGAAGACTCTTCTTCAGACTCAGTCCAAGTCTCAGCAACAAAGCCTTTTTCTTTCTTTTTATTCTTCCTGGAATAAGGCTTGTTGCAGTGCTTCTTGTATTCCTTCACTTTCTTTTATCCTTCTTTTGGGTCTCTGGACACTCTGGAAGAATGTTTCCTAGCTTCCTGCAACCATAGCAGACAACTTCCTTAGTAGGAGTCTCGTCATACCCTGGATTATCTTCATTCCTTGTTGATCTTCTTCTGAAATCCTTCTTTGCCATTTTGTAAAATCTCTTGGATAAGAGACTCATCAACTCTTCATTTGTTGGTAGAGTTTCTGATTCTTCAGATGCCTTGAAGGCAATGCTTTGCCCCTTCCTTCCTGAGGTAGGAGTCTTCTGTTCAGCTGCTTCTCTAGTCTTGATAAGATGCTCATAAGACTTGAGCTTGCCTAGCAAATACTCAGTAGATATTTCATTTAGGCTTCTTGCTTCCTTGACTGTCCAGATCCTACAGTCCCATGTGTTATAGAAGCACATAAGGATCTTATCATTAATCTCAGTCAGTGATATGTTCTTGTCTAGGTTCTTCAGCTCATTGATGATCAAGCTGAGTGTATTGTACATACCATCCACTGACTCTGATTCTTCTTTCTTGAAGTTCTCATATTGGGAAATGAGATGAGATCTTTTATCTTTTCTTTCATCAGCTGGTCCTACTACCATTTGGTTGAGAGAGTCCCAAATGTCTTTTGTTTTTGTACACTCAGAAACCTTATGGAAAATGTCATCTGATATTGTTTGTGCCAGAATGTTTATTGTTTTGGCATCAGCAACCTTTGCTTTCTTTTGTGCCTCAGTCCACTTAGGTGGTGGAACTTCACTAATGCTTGTAGATGTTGTTGCAGAATGAGTAGGGGGACCTGTCAAAATTGAATTGTAGATTTCTTCATCAACAGAATTCATATATAACCTTATCCTTGCCGAAGTAGGGGGACCTGTCTTAACTCTAGAGGGGGGAATAGAGTATTTAAAAACTTTGATTAATTTTTACAGCAGATTAGAATAAGTGACAAGTATATGTATAAAGAGAAATAAAAATAAAAACAATCACAGCACATAGAAATAAACAATAGAGCAATCCAAACGACACAAAGAATTTATAGTGTTTCCCCAAAACTTGGGTACATCCACTCTTCTACAACCCTGGTAGGAATCCACTACAAGCTTTTGATTAGGTTCCCTGGCACCACAATTTTTTGCTCAGGTGCCCTGTCACCACAAGATCTATTTCAAGGGAGATCTCACAACCCTTTGAGCTTTTGACCAGGTGCACAAAAACCAAACTAAGTCTTTTGATCAGGAGAATTGACAACCAAAAGGAATAACTTTTGAAGGGAGTTAAGAAACCCTTTTACAGTTGGTGAAAGAAAATAAAGATGATGTCTTCTCTATCAACAATCAAAGAGAAGACTAGTGGATGTTGTTGTTGTCAAAGCTCCCCCTGAGATGTAGAAGAATTCAGGAGAAAGAGAGATTTGCTCAGAGTGTAGGCCTTCAGATTGAAGATTGATCTTCAGAAAATTTTTAGACTGATGAAATTTGTTTGTCTCTTAAAAGGTCCTGAAGTAAAACTGAAGAAGACTGAAATTGTATGAGAGTCATTCTTCTTCTTTCAGTTTTCAGTATTCACAATTCAAGTATCTTCTATAAATTATGTCTGTGTGTGTTATATCTAATCTTCTAAAAGAAAGTCTTTTATATTCCTGTAAGAAAACTGGCTTTTGAATTTTGAATCAAATCCTTGATTGATTGCAGAAAATCTGGAAGGCTGAACAGCTAGAATTGTCATAAATTAATTCCCTAACTGTCTCTGGAAATAAGCCAAGTAATAACTCAATGAAATATTTAATGTTGCCATGGAACGGCTATATTCTTGAGAATATAAGCATTAATTATCAGAGTATTACTTCTTAAATATAATTAAATATTAAATAAATTGACAGTCGAGCTGAGAAATTGAAGAGGAAAAACATCGAACAGAACCGGAAGGAAAATAGTCGACCTCAAGAAGAATTTCGTCGACCTGAACGCCAAGTTCATCGAGCTGAGAAATCTCCTTCGTCGAGCTGAGCTCAGCGATCATGAACTGAAAAAGGAGTGCAAACCTAAGCTCCAAGTTCATCGACCAGAGAAAGACTTTCGTCGAGCTCAACTTCTGATATGAGATCAGAAATCATCGACCTCAGCTGGACTTTTGTCGAGCTCAACTCAGAGAAGGAACTCTGAGTTCGTCGATCGGAGATCGACGACCGTCGAGCTTAGTTAAGCTATCATCGAGCAAAAAATCTAAAGTCTTTAAAACTGCTTGTCTCTAAGTTCTTGAGTATCTGAAGTCTTCTGAAGACAGGTTCAAAGGCTAACCTAATAATACTAACCTTAACCTTAGAAAAACAAATGATCCTAGACTATATATGATGGGTCAACAATCCTAATAGTGAACTTATCCCAAATAAACCCTAAACAAGGTGGGGTTTCAACATGGACTACCAAGGTGGCATGTCTGTCATTTCATGAAAATTTGTGATTAAGGTGACCAGAATAGAGCGATGACATGCACCAACTTTAGATCATTCCCTGGGCAATTACCAGCACGTCCCTCTAGAAAACTATAAAAAGCCCACAGACCTTCATTTGAGTACAAGCAACTCTAGAGACTAGTGAGAGCTCTGAGGTTTTCGGCGAGAATATGGGACTGAGATTGTTTCTCCCTTTGGAACTCGCCGTAGTCTCTCTTTAGCATGCACAACACTCAGAACTCACTTGGATGCATTTGTGAGCTTGAGAGAACGAACTGGAAAGCACTCTCGCAAATGCTTGTGTGAAGACACTCCAAGGCTAGAAGGTCTTAGCATTTCCTCCATAAGGACGCTCTCATGAAAGCTTCGTGGACGCTCTCATCACAGCTTCATGGACTCTCTCATCCAAGCTTTTCGTGATTGCTCTCATATAAGCTTCAAGTATTCTCTCATCCAAGCTTCGTGGACACTCTCTTCCAAGCTTTATCAGCTTACATTTTTTTTCTATTTTTCCTATACTCAGAGCTTGTAATAGAGTAGTGAACTGTCACCCTCCGAGGAAACACCCAATACTTGTAACTCAAAGTTAAATGGTTGGTTATGGCTGAGCACAGATCCGACCATGTAACACCCCAAAATTTATACTTCATGTATGAGCGTGCCAAGAATTATCACCATATGTTGGTGTATCGTCGTCGCCTTAAGGAAGGTGCGGCGAAATAGTCGAGATTGCTAGCAATCTCAACGGTGTCGTCGAGACCCCCCCCCCACCCCCGAAGAGTCTCAGTGATACCGTTGAGATCATTGGGAGACTCGATGGTACAACTAGGAGTCTCGACGGTAATGCTGAGAGTGGTGGATCCTGCATTTTTATGTTGTAGGGCGAACCTGAGTAGGTTTTGGGGCGTTCGATCATCTTGGAAATTTATCCAATGGACTAGATCTTTCGTTGTAAGCCTTCGGTATGGTAGAAGGGACTTTCCCCCTTTTACCCAAGCCAACTGTGACTTTGATGGCTCATGAGCGGGAGATAGTGGAGGAGGAAGACGACCTAGATCCGCCATTGTTAGAGACTTGGAGCTCTGATTATTGATCTAAGACCGGATCTGCGGAGAGGGCATAGAGGTGAACCCGTTCATATATGCTTCTTCTAGTGTATATGAAGAGGAATAGGTTTCGTAAGGTAATGACATCTCTCCTCCCTGTTTTAGGATGCATGCATAACATCCCTTTTTATGTCTTTATTTTGAATATCTAGGCACTGGATCTCTTAAATGAGAGGTGTTTGGGTCGCCTTGGTTCAAGAAAAACCTCCGGGTCAATTGAGTCTATCCCCGACATATTTTGCATTAGAAATCCGCTTCGTTAGTGGATTAGGTGTTATGGGTGAAGCTGTAATCGCGACAGGTAGTTCGATTCAGTGATGTTGCTTGATGTGCATGTTAGGTATTTTTGTTAGAAATTTGATTGCGGTAAAACATCATTGTGATGCCCTTAATTCGTGTGAGAACGATTTATTGTTTAGGGTAGGAAATTTTATGTTTGTTGATTTCTATGTGAAGGTGTGAATTTGTCCCTATGGTCGGTTGGCTAGCCCTGTGACGTTGCAAGTCATGTATGAAGGGTGTCCTGACAAGACAAGTCCCCTTTTATGAAAACTGACGAGAACGTCAAGCTTTGGACAAGCACGGGTGATGAATCCCATGAGCGAGCAGGGTCAAGCAAGGGTTCTTAGCATCATATGGATTGTTGAGGTGGTAGTGTCGAGAGTGTTAAAGCTTGAAAGAAAGCCCGGATGTTGAGACCCGTGAGCAGGTAGGGTATACACAAGAGTTCCAGTTGCATCTTGGAAGCCGTTGGGAGAAATTAGAAGTACCCATGTGATTTATGTGTTGCGATGATGTGTGTTGCTGTGTTAGAATCTTACACGCTTAGGGTGCCTCGGAGGAAACCTAGGTTTGCATATATTTCACGTGATAGGCCCCATTTTATTTCAATGCTCAACATAGAAACATGTTTGATGCTTGTGACACCCATACTTTTCATTTCTATGTTACTTTCCTTTTATTTCATATGCATACGAAGTGTTAACTTGTAGGGTCATAGAGTGACCCGGGGTCCGCTAGAAATGGTCGGGAGGAGGGGTGTTGGTTACATAATTGAGGTTAGCCTTAGCTTACCCATGTTACATCAATTTTTTATAAAGAAAGGATTGCAAGCTAGAGCAAACTCGCCGACCAAAAAGGCCTAAGCCTCATGAAGTGTTACTTCTTCTACTTGGTTTTTTACTGTGTTTCTTTACTCTATTTTCAGCTTGCATGACGAGGTAGCATGGGCTGATGTACTCTTATTTTTGAAAATGTGTTGTCGTTTTGGGACATTCAGTTGATGTAAGGCCATAAGGTCTTTTGGAATTCTGTGGATGTGGATAGTTTTTTTTTCTAGTGTTGGTTTAATTTTTCTACTGTTTTATTTTTGTGTTATGAGATGGTAATATTTTATATATATTTATAATACCAAAGATGTAGTGTCTATATGTTGTGGAGCCCCCGCAGGACCCATATTATGGTCATTGTAGGGGAGGTGTTATAATTTGGTATCAGAGGGAGGTTTACATCCAAGTTGAGGTTTAATAGTCAATTTAGTATAACTTGATCGCGTAAAGAAGTTGTCCACATAGGAGTATTTACGGGACCATGAGTGTCCTTAGGCTAAAGTTTTTTGAATAGTACTTGACTCATTTGTTACCTTACTTATGCTAGGGTAGAAGCAACAATGCGGGGACGTCGAGGTCGCGAGAGGAGCCTACGACGAGTAGTACTACTGCTCTGGGTCCCAGGGGCATGGGAGTGTGCCTGACTGAATTTTGTCATATATTAGCAGAGGCAATGGTAGCGGCCCAAGCTGCGGCGGTGCCAAAGGGTGTGACACTTGTTGTTCGGGTAGCGACTCCCGATACCACGGGTACGACTGTTTCTGCACCGAGTAGAGGGGCCAAACAGGTAGAGTTGTTGATTGAGTGAGCTATCTTGGGGCAAGGGGACCGTCAGATGGAATATTTTCTGAGTTTTCCATTCTCCAACGTTCAAGGGAGTCGTTACTCAGATGGATGCTGAATATTGGTTGGCAAGGGTTCAGGAGCTCTTGAGAGCGGCAGAGACACCCGAGAACAAGCAGTCCCAGTTTGCGGCCTTCATGTTGGAAGGTGAGGCAAAGATGTGGTAAGTAAGCCATATCGGTCATCAATTTGTTGGTCGCACCCCATCCATGGATGAGTTTGCAAGAGCATTCCTAAAGCGTTACATCCCCTCTTCGACGGGGTTGGCCCTTCGGAGACAGTTTCTACATTTAGTGCAACGCAATAGGACAATGGACGAGTACCTACGTGATTTTACTCGGTTGGGTCGTTATGCGGGGATGACCATGGCGGATGATGAGGAGAGGGATAACCTCTTCTACCATGGGTTGAGAGAGAACCTGAGGCAACCACTCATAGCCATGAGTAATACAAGATTCAATGAGTTGGTTGAAGCAACTAGGATGTTAGAAAGTGACATAGAGCAAATCCAATATCGTAAGGGTCTTGTAGTAAAGCATGGAGAAGGAAAGCCCTCTCAGTCGCAGTGGAAGTCGGAAGGGAGTAAGTGGAAGAAGAAACCTCATCCTTTTAGGTCAGGAGAGAAGAGCGATGCTACATTGGGAGAGTCTCATTTCAAGGGACTACTGACGTGCTACAAGTGTGGCAAGATGGGTCACATAGCTAAAAATTGTACTGAGTGTAGTGCTGAGCCAGAGCCGAGGCAGGAGCTGTCAGTGGATTCCGGTCCTAGTTATGCGAAAAAGGGAAAGCGGCGTAGTCAAGTGCTTCATATTTCCCTCCAGTGCATCTAAGATATTACAACCATGACAGTAGGAAGCGATTCGTCAGCCTAATATGATGGCAGGTATGAAGGTTTGAGTTCATCCACTAGTTTTAAATGCGACTTTTGTGTTTGTTGCATGTATGATATGCTTCATGCTAGTTTCCGGCTACCCCGCTAGAGTGTTGTTCAATACGAGAGCATCACACTTCTTCCTTGTGGAAGTATTCATTCGAAGATTGTGTATGGAGCCCTTTATAGCGGATGTATAGCTTAGTGTGTGTATGCCCAATGGGTTAGTTATGATAACCAGGAAGACGGGGATCATTGTTTTGAGGATAGGTGAAGTTGACTTCAAGTTAGTGGCATCAATACTACCGTTGACCGAGTTTGACGTGATCCTAGGGATGGCCTAGCTTGCAGAGTAACGGGCTAGTATTGACTCCCTATTGAAGTTAGTGACCCTATATAGTAAGGGAAATGAGGAGGCCAAGTTTGAGGGCCTTAGGGGAGTGACCTACTCCCTAATTTAAGCAATGCAGTTGGTGTGTGCGGTGAACCAGGGAGGTGTGATGTTCATAGCTCTATTGGAGGTTCACCTCATGAAGTTAGCAGTTAGTGATGTGTCTATTGGGTCGAAGTTTGAGGAAGTGTTCCTCGAGGAGCTTTTGGGTTCACCTCCTCAGTGGGAGATCAACTCTACGATAGAATTGGTACCAGAAGCAAGGCCGGTGTTGCGTCCTCCATTTTGGATGACAACAAAAGAGTTTGCCGAACTCAAGTTCAGCTGCGAGAGTTGTTGGAGCAGAGGTACATTAGGCTCAACTCTTCATCGTGGAGCGCACTAGTGTTTTTTGTGAAAAATAAGGATAATAGCATGCGTTTGTGCATAGACTACTGTGAGCTGAATAAGATGTTCGTTAAGAATAAGTATTTGATTCCACGAATAAATGACTTGTTTGACCAGATGGTAGGATTAGTGGTGTACTCCAAGTTGGACCTGAAGTCGGGGTATTACTAGTTGCAAATCAGGGAAGAGGACATACCCAAGACAGTGTTTGGTACAAGGTATGGCCACTTCGAGTTCTCGGTGATGTCGTTTGATTTGACAAACACACCATTGGTGTTCATGGACTTGATGAATCGAGTGTTTCGACAATACTTGGATTCATTTATGGTGGTGTTCATCGACGATATCCTAGTATACTCAAAGTCAGAAGAGGTGTGTGAAACTCACTTAAGAATGGTCTTGCAGATTGTGAGGGAGAACCAGCTTTATGCTAAGTTCTCAAAGTGTGAGTTCTGGTTAGAGAGGGTATTCTTGGGCCATGTGATTAGTGGCGATGGGGTGGCGGTAGATCCATAAAAAGTTGAGGCCATCAGGGATTGGCAAGTTTTGAGAATTGTGATAGAAGTTTGGAGTTTCCTTGAACTAGTCGGGTACTACAGGAGGTTTGTGGAAAATTTCTCATGGATAGCGTTGCCCCTCACATATCTTACTCGTAAGGATCAAAATTTTGTGTGCACGTCGGAGTGTGCCTGAGCATTCGAGAACTTGAAAGAAAGGATAATGCCCGCTCTTATTCTAAGTCTTCTTAGTGGGACTAAAGAATTTTAGATTATCAGTGACGCTTCAGGCTGCATATTGGTTGTGTTCTAGTACAGTATGGCAATGTTATAGCGTATGGGTCTAGACAGCTAAAGGTTTATGAGATGAATTACCCCGTCCATGACATGGAATTGGCGGTAGTAATTTTTGCGTTAAAGTTGTGGAGGCACTACGTGTATGGTGTAAGGGTGGAGATCTTCACGGACCATAAGAGACTGAAGTATCTCTTGGATTAGAAAGATTTGAACAAGCAGAAGCGCAGGTGGGTTGAGTTCCTTGGGGAATACGACATGGTGATTCAATACATTCTAGGAAAGACCAATTTTGTGGCTTATGCTTTTAGCAGGAAATACTCTAAATAAGGGAACTAGAACGAAGCGCATGACAAGCAGTTGGTGCGAGACTTTGAGTATCTTAGCATTGTTTGTGTGGCCATGGGTGAATCCAGTGTGGCATAGTTGAATTGGATAAAGTTGCAGTGCGACTTGTTTGATCGTATTTAGGAGGCAACCAGCGTAGGTGTACAGTTTCATCCACTGGTAGAGGAAGCTCAGAGAGTCAAAGGTAGTTCCATGGAAATGGTCGGCGGGATCTTAAAGAAGAATGGAAGGGTATGTACCGTAGTTCGGCAAGCTTTACGAGGAGTTGATGTTCAAGGCACACTTTACAAAGTATTCCATTCATCTGGGCAGTACAAAGATGTACTTGAATTTAGAGTAATCATTTTGGTGGCCAGGGATGAAGCGGGATATGGCTTTGTACATGAGCCGATGCCAGACTTACGTCTTAGTGAAGGCTGAGTGCTAAAAGCTGGGAGGTTTCTTGAAGCCCCTTCCTATTCCCGAGTGGAAGTTCAATGCCATCTGCATATACTTTTTGCATGGTTTACCTCGGTCGCCGTGGAGTAACGATGCAATTTGGCTTATCTTGGACTGCCTAACCAAGGTGGCTAACTTTATTCAAAATCTAAAGGAAGATGGCGTGGAGAACCTCATGGAGCTTTATGTTAGGAACATTATGCGACTGCATGGGATTCCTAAGCGTATCATTTATGATCGGGATGGACGGTTTTCGTCCATTGGAGGTTAGTGCAGAGGAGTTTGGGCAACAAGCTTATGTTCAGTACAACGTTCCATCTACAGACCGATGGTCAAACAGAGAGGAGAAAACGTACTTTGGAAGATATGTTGAGGATGTGTGCTCTCTATTTTGGCAAAAGGTGGGAAAACTATCTTTTTATTTTGGAGTTTGCTTACAACAATAGCTTCCAAACAAGAATTCAGATGGCATCATATGAATCATTGTATGATAGGAAGTGTAGAACAACAATATCATGGATAAAGGCGGGAGACACCCTTCTTTTGGGAAAAGAAGCAGTAGCAGATGCTTGTGAGTTAGTTCGGACAAACTAGGAGCGCATGGAGGTTGCTCAAGACCGGCAAGCGAAATATTTGAATGCGCGTCATAGGAATGTGGAGTTTATAGTGGGAGGTATGGTCTACTTGAATATCAAGCCTTTCAAGGGTATTTCTGTTGGTATTACCATTGTGATCTGGAAGTGATCAAGTATGTAGCCTCACAGCCAACGCAATATGAGCCTATCCGGGTCACACATAAGAATGTTTGGAGAAATTGGGAGATTGGCTTAGTTTGACAATGCTCATACAATGAGTTGAAAAGACTTAGCTTAGCAAGGCTTTGGAAGCATTGAGTGCGTTGAGACCACTTAACGCTTTTGTTGAGACAAGTGTTGACTCATCGAATGATAGCATTGAGTGTGTTGAGTTTACTCAATGATTCGTCTAGTCAAAGTGTTGATTCCACGAGTATGGCACTTAAGCGTTGAGTGTGTTGAGTATACTCGACGATTCGTTGAGTAAAGGTATTGATTCAGCGAGTCAGAGTCTCAGGTATTGAGTGCATTGAGTTCACTCAATGCCTTCGTCGAGTTAAAGGTTAACATGACGAATCTGGCACTTAGGCGTTGAGTCCACTCAACGCATTCGTCGAGTCAAAGGTTGATTATACGAGTTTGGCGCTGAGAGCGTTGAGAGCATCGAGTTCACTCGACGCCAGCATCAAGTCAAGGGTTTATTAAACGAAGTTGGTGCTGAGTTCATCATGTATCTTATGTATACTCAATGATTCATCGGGTATAGTTTGTATACTCGACGATTCATCGAATATGTTATGGATACTTGACGAATCGTCGAGACAAGGGTTGTCTGGTCGAATTTCTCGATTCCAAGTCCTGGGTCTGTGAATAGCGACAGGGTGTTTTGTGTATTCCTTTGGGTATAAATAGAAGAATTTTTAGGGTTTCTTGGAACTGAACCAGATCAATTGTATAGTAATCTTAAAAAGAACACGAGCCACATTGTGCGATATTGCGTGACCTAAAGGCCGACAGAAGTTGTTTCGCCTCCGTCGATCCCGTCGCCGCCGCTTAGCCTGATTCTGGTGAGTGTCGTCGCCGCCTCTTCTATAACGGACCTAACCGTCCGTAAATACGCAAAGCTTTCTCTCCCAAACTAAAGTCTTGTGCGACAAGACTCTATGGGTTCTCCCGTTCGCGTGGACTTCCTGTAGAGGTACGGAAACTATTTTGCACTAGGGACAGTAGCAGCAAAGTGATTGGCTTGTCTTCTGGAGCATCTAGGTTGAGTTTAGACTCAATCCTGCAGAGGTAAATTTTATTTACTGCATTCTCTTCTTGATACAAGTCCATTGCTAGATTCGAACTTCTTTTGGGTTTTCTTGCTCATTATTTCCACTGCGTGCACAAGTATTGTGTCATCTTGTAAAACCCAACAGTTTTGCGGATTCGGCGGCTCAAGAAATTGAGCCTGAGGTAATTGGGACTGTTTGAGGTTACGGAGCACATAGGCGACGCAACTTATCGGCTGGCCATGTCTGAAGGGCTGAGTGGATTACACAATGTCTTTCATGTCTCGGTGCTTAGAAAAGCCTTAGTGGAGTCATGTGATATGGTAGAGTCAGCGGTCGTACCATTGGCAGCAGATTTGAGGACGACGGTTCGTCCGGTTTCCGTGGGGGATTTAGAAATCTAGCGTTTGCGGAATAAAGAGGTCAATCTCTTGAAAGTACGTTAGAACTGCTATGGGCGAGAGGAGTTCTCTTGGGACAGCGATAAAGAGATGTGGGAAGACTTCCAAGAATAATTTTCTTAAGATATGTTCTTTTGTAGCACTTTAATTTCGAGGACAAAATTATTTGAAGGGGGGAGGAGTTATATTACCCTAAAATTTATAACTCGTGTATGATCAAACCAGGAATTATTTCAAGATATTGGTGTATCATCATGACTTATGAAAGGCGCGGTGATACCGTCAAGAATGTTGCAAATCTCGACGATATAGTCGACCCCCCCCCCCCGAGAGTCTCGACGATACCGTCGAGAACACTGGGAGTCTCAATGGTTCCGCTAGGAGTCTCAGACTATACCGCTAGGAGCGGCGGGTCCCTCGTTTTAACATTCATAGGGCGAACCTGAGCGGGTTTTGGGCCATCTGATCATCTTGGAAATTAATCCAATGGCCCAGATCTTTCTTTGTGAGCCTTAAATAGAGCAGATGGGATTTTTCCCCTCTTTTACTGAAGTCTACCATGACTTTGACGACTTATGAGCTGGAGATAACGGATGAGGAAGACGGCCTAGATCTGCCATTGTTGAATACTTGGAGCTCTGATTGTTGATCCAAGACCGGATCTGCGGTGAATGAGTAGAGGTGAACGCATTCATATGTACTTCTTCTAGTGTACATGGCGAGGAAGAGGTTTTATAAGATAATGACATTTCTCCTTCCGGTTTTATGATGCATGCATGGCATCCCTTTTTATGCCTTTATTTTGAGACTCTAGGCACTAGATCTCTCAAATAAGAGGGGTTCGGTTCGTCTTGGTTCAAGAAAAACCACCGGGTGGATTGAGTCCTTCCCTGACATATTTTGCATTAGAAATCTGCTCCGTTAGTGGATTAGGCATTGTGGGTGAAGCCGTAATCGCGAGCGGTAGTATGATTCTATGATGTTGCTTGACGTGCATGGTTGAAACCGAGACTCGGCTTCTGTGGAGTTTGGACTCTAGAAAGGGGTGACATCACACTTACTTCACCCATTAAGCTCTCCTGACCGAGAACTTAGGACTTGAAACTGACCCAAGACTCCAGTACGGAGGTCCCACCACATACCCGAAAGATCTTAGAGTGCTTCCCCTCCTTAGCTAGTGCTGAGCTAAGGGCGCCTACGAAAGCGCTATAAAACTAGAGAATGAGAAAACTTGAAAGCTTGCTTTCAGAGGTACCTCCTTGGATCTATTTATAGATTTTTAATCCTGTCCTGCAAATAGCGCAACTCCGATGTTCTAAAAATTTATATGCAACCCAAAGTGGGTCTGCCAACAGCGTAACTCCATTGTTAGGTGTGGTGATTAACAAACCAAATTTTATTAAACATAGGATATCTACACCCCACCTATTGCAATAATGCGAGATATCACGCTAGTCTTTGGGACAGTGTGTGACCTAGCTCTTGCAGTTCGCCTACTTCTTAGGCGAGTGCGAGCCGGCTACCCATAGCTCGCCCGCCTACCGACCAGAGATGGATGCGGGCTGGGAGCCCCCTAAGCTCGCCCGCCTACAAAATTAACGCGGCCTGGCTCCCCCGGCTCGCTCGCCCTCTTGGCGGATACGGGCTGGCTCGCCTGCCTAGCTGTCAGATGTGGGCTGGCTCGCCCTCCTTGGCTTGTTGGACCCACTCGATGAACACTGGGTTGTACATGCATGTTAGGGATTTTTGCTAGAAATTCGATTACGGCGAAGTCTCCATTGTGATGCCCTTAATTTCGTGCGAGAACAATTAATGGTTTAGGCCGGGAAAGTTTATGTTTTTTTATTGGTATTTGAAGGTGTAACTTTGTCTCTAGGGTCAGCTGGCTAGCCCCGTGACGTTACAAGTCATGTATGGAGGGTGTCCCGACAATATAAGTCCCCTTTTTGAAAACTGACGAGAATGCCAAGCTTTGGACAAGTCAGAGTGATGAAGCCCATGAGCGGGCGGGGTCAAGCAAGGGTTCTTAGCATCAGTTGGATTTTTGAGGTGGGATTGACAAGAGTGTTAAAGCAGGTAGGCAAGACTTGGTATTGAGACCCATGAGCGGGTGGGGCCTACGCAAGAGTTACAGTTGTCGCTTGAAAGCCGTTGGGGGAAATTGGAAGTACCCATGTGATTGATTTGTTGTGATGATGCGTGTTGATGTGTTAGAAATATACACGCTTAGGGTGCATCGACTGAATCCCAGGTTTGCATACATGCTGCATGATAGACCCCCTTTTTATTTCAATTCTCAATATAGAAACATGGTTGATGCTTGTGATACCCATGCTTGTCATTTCTATATTTCTTTCCTTTTATTTCATATGCATATGAAGTGTTGACCTGCAGGTTAATGGAGGTCCCAGGGGTATGTTATTGACGGGCAGGAGGAGAGGTGTTCATTACACAGTTGACTTCAGCCTTAGCTGACCCACGTTATATCAAATTTTTATAAGGCAAGGATCGCAAGCTGGAGCAAGCTCGTCGGACAAAAAGGCCTAAGCCTTATGGAGTGTAACTTTATCTGCTTGGTTTTTTGTTGTGTTTCCTAACTCTATTTTCGGCTTGCAAGCAGATGTACCATAGGCTTGATGTACTCTTATTTTTTGAAAATGTGTTGTCATTTTAGGACATTTAGGTGATGTAAGGCCAGAAGGCCATTTGGACTTCTGTGGCAGTGAACAACTTCGGTTTCTAGTGTTGGCTTAATATTTCCGCTATTTTATTTTTATGTTATGAGATGAGTAGTATTCTATATCAATTTATAAAACCAAAGCTGTGCTATCTATATGTTGTGGGGCCCGGTCGGACCCATATTATATGGTCATTGCAGGGGAGGTGTTGCAGGCTACATGGTTTTTCACCTTTTTCGGCTATTCACGATAAAAAAACCTCTTATCATTACTGCTAGATTTTCATTAACTAATTGTGTAACATCCCAATTTGAGCTAGACCCCTCGTGCGTGTATTGTGTCATCTTGGGTGTCTTAGACCGCTAGAAATTTGGGAGAGAAACCACAAGGTTACGGGGAGGTAGGTAGGTCCAGCGGTCGTGTAAACTCAATGAATTGATAAATGGACTCGACGAATCGTCGTGTGAAATCGACGAACGGATGTGGCGGAATTTCCTTATGAATCTGTGAGTGCGGTCCAGCACGTGGTGTTATACTGTTGAGGGTAGCATTCTCCTTGAAGGCCTATGTCACCTAGAAAGCTTTTATTGTCTCGAAGGCAGCGTGTTGCCTTGAAGAAATTATAGCGTGTGCGCGAGCTCAAATAACGTGATTTGCAAATAGCATATTTATGCAAAACAGTGAAATCGAGCAAACGGCCTTGGGCATGATCTCAAGTAGTTTTATTAGATTCGTAAAGATAATACCAGTCCAACGGAGTCATCTGTTCACGACTCTGATGTCATTTGGACAGATTTGAAGTTTATGTAAATTGACCACAAACGCTCCGGAGAGCATAATTTGAGCAATCCAACTCGAAATTTAACATGGCTCATCTCGATACGTGCGTATATATGAGATGTTCGTAACGAGCCAATTAAGGACAATTTCCGAGTTCTCTTGAGCGAGTTACTATCATTTGAATGTTAAAATTTAATAATAATCATATTTATTATTATTATTATATATTATATATCTAATATATATATACAAAAATGTAAGTTAGGTTTGGAAAATGACTTACCCAACGCACTCCTTCACGTTGGCTGACACCTTGGAGTAGGGTGGTGATAGGAGCTTGGATAGGCCATGGGGACTTCTCAGGGGGTCACCCATCCCAAGACTACTCCAGCCCGAGCATGCTTAACTATAAAGTTCTTTCACATCTCAAACCAATTGAGGGTTGGAATAGTCTTGTGATGGGTGACCTCTTGGGAAGTCTCTGTAGGGGCGCTTAACTAGATCACTTCACATCAAAGGGAGGGCTGCTGCCACCAACAATCCGCCCATGGTTGGAGAGGGGTTATAGTACATGGTTTGCAGACTATTTGAGGCAAAACCCTTTTGAGCGTGGTGCTGGAGGTGCCGGCGGCTGTCCTTTTGAGTTGTGGGCTGGGGAGGCCGTTACAGATTGTGCGCCCAATCCCCCTTCGAGCTAAGGCGTCCTGATTCTCTAGATCGGAGGAAAATTGGGTGATATGCAACAATAATATTAATTATCTATCTGAAAAATAATTAGCACGAAACACTTTTTATTATTAAAAATTTAAGCATCTATTATTAAAAAATAGTTCTTCCAAACAAAAAAAACGCAAAATATTATTTTTAAAAATACTTGAATTGAGATTTTCCAAACCATCTCTAACTTTTAATTTTCAAAACAACTTTTTAATAGCTCTAATGCCACCAAAGATTTCTCACCACTTCCCTTTCCACTGCCACCCCAAACAGAGCCTAACTAAGAATTTGACTTCAAAAGTTGCTCATGGTAGGAGGGAGACTTCACTCCTCTCCACCATGTGTTTGATGTACTCATCAATTGATAAATTGCAAGAGTATCAATGTCAATTCATTCTATGGCTACATCAATGTACTTGACTATAAGTGGGATCTTCTTTACATTTGGAATTTCATCAAATTTTCCTTTTTCTTTTGATGCAACCAGAGTCACAGCCATGACTTATTCTATTTCATGCATTTTTATTTTGTAGCGCATGTATTAGCACATGCATATTTTATTTTATGCACTTGTTACGGATTATTGAGGTGATCGTCCAAAACTCTATGAATAAAAAGATCCGTCAAATTAAATGACGTGTTACTTAAAGCAAGCACTCAAATTTTTTTAAAAAAAAATTACATATTAACTTTTTCATCATTAATTTACAGTGTTAAAATAATAAAAGGCAACAGACTTTAAAAGTTGGAATCCTTTTGAAAAATCTTATGCCTTAGAAATCAAATATAATATTTCCTAACACTAGTCTAAACCTATTCTGATTTTAATAATCGGCCCTTTTGAAAATCTTATACCTTATTAGAAATCCAATATAGTATTTCCTAAAAATAATCTAAACTTATCCCTATTTATTAACCAGCCCACCCCCCTTGGAAAGCATCTTGGACAGAAATTGGAAAAATAAAAAACTCTATGTTTCCCTTTAAGTCGAGGCAGACTCTCGTGTTGACCTATCCCGCCTCCAGCGCTGCCTCACCGTTCCACACCACCACCATTGACAGCCTATATGGGTTCAGGCGAACATATCACCTTTTGCCTCTGCCAGGAATGACGCCTCCTTCCATCGGGATCCATACATTAGGAATAATGACGATCTATCATTGAAGTCGTTCAACTTTGTCGCCCCTACCAGAGGATCGGTCCACCATGTCAACTAATCCCTAGTCCCCCTCCAATGATGGATCCAAGCGGCCGAGTCTTTGCTTCTCTAAAGAACAAAACTGCTCGATTCCCCATCTACCTGAAGACTCAAAGTCCCCTACCCTTACTTCTAGTGAAGTTCTTGTTCTGAATCTTCATCCCTATAGCATTTTCATAAGAGACAGTCTGTCAACTTTTGGGTATGAGGTATATCTCCAAACTAATCAAATTCAACTCTTATTACTCAAAGATTTATGTTATTTATTTATTTTAATCTTTAAAATCAGAGCTCGCTTGTCCTAATGCACATGTTTACTTATTTGTCATCATTTTGAAAGCCGTTGGTTGGGTCCATTGATCACAATGTCCTAGATTTGAAGAAGACCCACGGGTCAATGCTATACATATAATAGTATCTGATATATTGTTCAAAGTTCATTGTATGCAGGTTGTATACTGTTAAATTGATTAGACAGGTTGTCTTGGTCACAAGGATAGTAGGACTCAAGACAGGCTGCTGGATAAATAGAAAATAGGCTAAGTCTAGTAGCATTGAGTGAACTCTCTTAAATCAACGCCAGAAGGTTAAAAGCGTTGACAGAATACCATGCAGTCAAAGCTCAGTGTTGCTGAATTAAAATCTATCTAAGGACAAAAGCGTTGAGTGAAGGCAGTTCACTCAACGCCTACTCAAAAAGATTTCTAGACAAGTATAGAAGCATTGAGTGAAGAAGGACCACTCAATGCCACATCGAGAAATTTAGCAAAGACAGAAAGTGTTAAGCGTAGAAGCTTCACTCAATGCCTTCATATAGGAAAATTCTTCAATGTCCAAAAGCATTGAGTGATGAAGGCTCACTCAATTCCTTATTAGTTATGCTGCAAAAGTCAAATGCGTTGAGTGATGAAGGTTCACTCAATGCCTCAGGTAATAGAATTTCTGCCAAGTGTTTTTGCGTTGAGTCCCTTCACTACACTTAACGCCTATGTCAATTGACTAGAAATTGCTAAGTCCACAAGCACGTCATGCGGATGTCATCAAAAATTATAATGTTGTGGGACTTGCGCGCTAGATGACAAAAGGCATTGTATGCCTTTAGTATAGCAATTAATGCAAAAGATATATTGCAGTTAGCTATTTCAGCTAGCCCATACAGCTCATAGAGCCATTGGATGACGAGTCAGAAAAGGATCTTTTCGAGAAATCAAATAAGGCTTTTTGGTCATCTTCTTCGTCTCCATCAAGCAAGAAAATCCTTAACACTGGGATTAGCAAGAAGGTCTGTGAGATTCAGACCAAGGCTAGTTGTTTGAAGATATCAACAACTGAAAATTAATCCATTAGTCTTCAATAGTAAGAACAGAGAACTTTTTTCTGTACAAGAAGGACAAGCAGAACAAACTCAAGGGGTTTTTCATCTTCAAGGCCTCTACACTCAACACTGGTATATGCAAGGCTTTGAGAAACAGAGCTCTGCAGTTGGCTTCTTAACACAAGAAAATTTACTACCTTGCTACTGTGAAGAAGTTACGACTGAGCCTTCTAAGTTCAGGAAGAAGAAGACAAGGAGAACATTCCCTCTAGAGTCAACCATCGTCAAACATTTACTCTTTTTGTACGATCATTATTGACTTGAGTTATAAGCCTAAAATATAAATGTCACAACCCGCATTTTTCACCGCAATTAAAAATTTATCAGAGTAAGGAAAAAATGCACATCATGATGCCACGTCAATAGGGGATAACTGCGGATGCTAAAGAAAAACTCCTACTTGATACATAAAGAAAGATTTTTTAAAGTTATTTAGAGAAAAATCAAGTTTAAGTTAAGCAGTTAGCCATATCCCTCGGCTTAGTGGCTCATCTAGTCCACGGGAAAAATAGAGATACGTTGCGGAAAATACTTCTTTTATGAGATTAAACATTCTACAAGAGTGAAACGTCCTCGAGGGACAACTCATGTTATACAAGACCTTATATTTATAATAAGTATAGCTAAAAGTCTTTACGCTATCCAGAAAGTAGTGACTTTATTTTGAAAGAGATGGCTTGTATGATATACTAATAATAGGGTTTTATAAGTTAAAAATGTCTAACATGCAATCCTAGCATAAATCATCCCAGAGAGCAAGTAATCTAATTCATCACAAAGAAAACAACTAGCAGCTAGCAAGATATCCAAAATCAACTATCTTGTGGGCGTCAATAATCTGACACAAACCCACACCAAGTAAAAGTATGTCTGAACTAGGTAAGGTAACTAAAATAACAACTACCTCGCAACGGCGAGGTGAAAACCACAGCCAACACTACTGCTCGGGAATTCCAAAACCAGCTCCACTACCTGCTAAAACTCCGAACCTGAGGCATTCCAAACAAAGAACACCTCAGCAAGAAGGTACAAGAGGTGGAAAAAAAGTAAGCCAAAACTATATAAAGGTCAAAAGGGGTACCAACCCAAGACCAAAAGTACTGAAGTAAAGTACAGAAGTAAATTGCCAAAATAAGAAAATAGAACTTACGTGAACCGTCACATTCAACAAATCACACCAGATGCACAAGGCTAAAAAGGTGGAAAGCATGATTAAATCTTAAGAAAGAATTCTAAAAATTTTATTAGCCACATATGGTCAACTCTACCCAAAAACACAGGCAAGGTGGTCGCTCATCTGGATAGACCCTCACAGATATAATATCCTTCTAACTACGGGGAGACTCATAAACTCCACC
Organism: Platanthera zijinensis; assembly: GCA_039513925.1. NCBI lineage: Eukaryota > Viridiplantae > Streptophyta > Magnoliopsida > Asparagales > Orchidaceae > Platanthera > Platanthera zijinensis. The sequence goes on from CM077092.1 coordinate 127,267,276, forward strand.
ATTCACCGCAGACGTCCAAACTCCTGGTAGAGTTCCACAAGGTTCTAATAAAGGGAACAAACCTTGCGATATTGGTTTCGTCCACTAACACCCGCAATAAAGGAAAACCATGATATACATCTCAAGACTTGGCACATCGGATTCTACTAGACATTTCTTGATTAAGAAGCGGTTGATCAACCTTTAGGAAGGGTTTACAATTTTAGATAAACTCTAACACGTCCTACATAGTAGTTAAGGGACGGTTAAAAGAGCAATATTCAACCACATCATCAAACATATATCACTATACAAGGTTAGATTAGCAAAATTAAGAACATGATAATACAAGTGTTTTTAAAACAAAGGGTTAAGACAACACTATAATCAGCAAGTTATTAATGAATGACAAAAGAAGTAAAAAATTTCAGCAGATCGGGAGAAAGAAGGGAAGAGGGGAGTGAAACCACCACTTGCCTTGGTTTTGCCGGAAAAACTCTCAAAATCACTCCTTGTCGTTGATCGAGGCTAAAGAAGGCGAGGGAAGTCGAAATCTAACAAGAATAGCCAAAGAAGAGGTTAGGGCCAAAAACCCTAATGAGAAAAACACAAGGAATGGGGAAGATTTTACCACGATGATGAAGCTCTCGCTAAGAGATTTCAGGATCTATGATCGGTTCAAGATTTCGAGGACCAGAGAACCGTCGGCGGCCACCGAAAGAATCACGGAAAAACTTTCTCTCTCACGCTCATGCTGCTCTGGTTCGGGAGATGAACAGGAAATTTGGTCTAAATGAACGAGGAAGAAGAAGTTTTCTTATATATATTAGGTATATTTATAATATTAAAATAGTTTTACCTATAACAGTTTCAATCCTAAGAAAAGAACCGGGGGAGGGGGAGTTAGCTGGACCGGACTTCTCGAGAAGATGTCAAGGATTTCTCGAGTGGAATGAAGGTTTCTCGAGTACAAGGGAAGGTATCTCGAGAACTGAAGGATATTTTCGGGTACAAGGTAGAGCCTTCTTGAGAACTAGACGGCCATATCGAGTAACAAGGGAAGAACTACTCGAGTACCAAAGTGCTTCTCGAGAACTAAAGAAAGCTTCTCGAGAACGGCAAGACAGGACCTCTCGGGATTGAAATACAGATCTCGATAGCTAGAATGGATTTATCAAGAGCAACAATTGATTTCTCGAGAACAATCGATTTCTAAAGAACAAAAGGGAAAAATAACTCCGTTCGACGATTTCTGCTCGAAGTTCGTCGAACACAAAACCCGTTCGATGATTTCCAGTCGAACTTTGTTGAACACAAAGGAAAAAAAAGCTTGCTTGACGCTTCGTCGAGCTCCGCTCGACGCTAAGACAAAACCAAGACAACGCATTTTGTTCTACTTTCATCGAACTCAATTCGGTGATCGTCGAACTTAGATCTACGCTTTGACAAAAACCCAGACAGCGCCTAGAAAACATTCATCTCCCACCTCAGATCGACGAAATCCTACCCTTGAGGAGGGCTTCAAGAGAATCAAAACAAGCTTAAGGATTAAATATAATAATCACATTCAAATAGTTTGAACAAGGAAATACGAGCTCAAAACGAAGGCCTAAACACGCGCCTAATTAAAAAATTTAATAGCGAAGACAACCCTAGAATCTGACGCACCATTCTTGAGACACAAACATCAAATGCTTACACAAGCAAAAATCATCACAAGGATCCAAACACGCGCCGAGACTCCAAAATGCTCATATCGCATTAAAACTAGACAAGTCCAAAACCTCATAACTTCATCCCTTTCAATCAAGGAAAACATTCAATTTAATCAAAATCCCAAAAATCTTGTCATACAGACCCAACGGACGCGAAAATGCACTAACGGTGCAGTGCCGTCAACATGACGTAAAAAAGTAGCGCATTGACGTCATAAATATGGTGATACAAAATCAAATAATATTATCGAAAAATCAGGGGCGTTACAGTCACTCCCCCTAACAAGAAGTTTCATCCTGAAACTTATCATAACTTCAAAATCAAACCAAAATAAGAAAATCAACATTCACCAAAAACAAGGAGACATACAAGAAACTAAGAGAAGAGATGAGGATGAGATTCCCTCATCGCTGACTCCAATTCCCACGTCGTGCTCTCAACGTCTTGATTTCTCCAAAGAAACTTGACCATGGGGATGGTCTTTCTCCGTAACACTCGATCTTGAGATTCCAAAACACGAACAGGCTCTTCCACATACGAAAAGGTTGGGCTGAATGTAGGGCACAGAGTCAAGGACTTGACGATCACTACGAACACACTTCTGCAACAGGCTCACATGGAACACATCATGGACACCAGGGAAGGTAGCAGGAAAATCAAATTTATAAGCTGACACTCTGATGCACTCAAGATTTTGAAAAGGTCCCACATATCGGGGGTCTAACTTGTGGTTCGTTCCAAACCTTTTAACACCTGGCATCAAAGAGACTTTCAAAAAAATCATGTCCCCAATGTCAAACTCCAGATCAACCCTTCGTCGATTAGTATATTTCTCATAACGCTCTTGTGTTATACAGATCTTTTCTCGAATATGAGTCACAGCACAATTCATCTCTTCAAGGGCTTCCGGACCTAACAGCGGTCCCTCACCAACCTCACCCCAAAACAAAGGTGTCCTATAATACCTTCCGTTCAAGGCCGAATAGGGCCATCTATAGACTCTCTTGATAACTATTATTGTAAGCAAATTCCATGAGTCTGAGGCGTTCATCCCAAGCACCACCATGATCCAATATATAGCATCTTATCATGTCTTCCATGATCTTATTCACCCTTTCTGTCTGACCATTTGTATGTGGATGATAGGCGGTGGAATACCTTAAATTAGTACCCAACTCCTCTTATAAACTCTTCCAAAAATGAGATGTAAATCTAGAGTCTCGATCGGATACAATGCTAACCGGCACTCCATGTAATCTGATGACTTCATCAAGGTATAACTCAGCTATCTTTTTCATAGAATACCCAATCTTAAAGAGCACAAAGTGAGCACACTTTGTCAATCTATCAACTATCACCCAAACAGAATCGTGACCACGGGGAATTTTTTGTAAACCGGTGATGAAATCCATCGAAATACTCTCCCACTTCCAACTTGGAATATCAAGCGGTGTTAGTTTACCACCCAGCCTTTTATGTTCAGCCTTAACACGATGACATGTGTAACATTCTGACACAAACTTTGCTATATCATTCTTCATTCCCGACCACCAAACAATTTGTTTCAAATCTTTATACATTTTGGTGGAACCAGGATGGTAGACAACACTGGAACCATGAGCTTCGCTCAAATCTTAGCCTGAATGTCATCAAAAGCGGGAATACAAAATGTACCCCGATATTTCAGAGTATCTAACTCGTGCAAAGAGAAATCAGGTAGATCTCCCTTCTCAGTTCTATTCTAGAGATGCAACAAATCAGGATCATCCTTTTGGTGCACTCTGGTAAGGGAAATCCAAGAGGGCTCTTCTGCTTCCAAACTAGCAGGCCCAGTACTACTCCCAACTTCGATGTCCATCAACAGGAATTCTTCCACCAAGGATTGCACAGATAGATTGAAGATTTTGGCAGTCTTTCCTACTCAAAGCATCAGCTACTACGTTAGCCTTTCCCGGGTGATACAGGATCTCCACTTCATAATCGGCCACATACTCTAACCACCTATGCTTGCGCAAATTTAGCTCCTTCTGAGTGAAGAGGTACTTCAAACTCTTATTGTCTGTGTAGATCTTGCACAGTGCGTCATACAATAAATGTCTCTAAAGTTTCAGCACATAAATTACAACAGCAAACTCTAAATAATGCGTAGGATAGTTTCTTTCATGAATTTTTAATTGTCTTGATCCGTATGCGATCACCTTTCCTTCTTGCATCAAAACACAACCAAGGCCAATGTGTGATGCATCAACGTACACATTGTACTCGACTCCTTCAGTAGGCAAAGTCAAAACTGGGGCAGTACATAATCTCTTCTTCAACTCTTGGAAAGCTTCTTCACACTTATCCCTCCAAATGAACGCGATGTTCTTCTGTGTAAGTCTAGTTAGAGGAGCAAACAACACAAAGAACCCTTCCACGAATCACCTATAATAGCCGGCTTGGCCTAAGAAAAAACTCCTGGGACGGATCTACGGAAATACCATCCTTGCCCACAACATGGTCCAGAAAAGACTCCTGGGGTAACCAAAATTTGCTCTTACTCAGCTTTGCATAGAGTTTGTGCTCCCTCAGGGTTGATAAAACTAAGCGCAAGTTTTGATCATGCTACTCAATACTGCGGGAATACACGAGAACGTCAACTATAAACACGACTACGAAATAGTCCAAGAAATATTTGAACACTCTATTCATTAAATCCATAAAAGCACAGGGGGCATTTGTCAAACCAAAGGACATCACCAAGAACTCAAAATGCCCATGCCGGGAACGAAAAGCAGTCTGTGGTATATCAGCCTCATGAACCCTCAACTGGTGGTAGCTTGATCGAAGGTCAATCTTCGAAAACACAGCGCATCCCAACAACTGATCAAATAGATCATCAATCTGAGGCAACGGATATCTGTTCTTGATGGTTATCTTATTTAACTCTCGATAATCTATGCAGATCCTCATGGAACCGTATTTCTTCTTTACGGACAAAATAGGAGCACCCCACAGAGAAGAACTCGGCCTAATAAAGACACACTGCATCAACTCATCCAGTTAAGTACGCAAATCTTCTAACTCATGCGGAGCCATATGGTACGGTGCCTTATAAATAGGGTGAGTACCTTGCTCGAGGTCTATCACGAACTCCACATCTCTCTCGGGAGGAAGTCCTAGAAGACTATCAAGAAAGACATCTAGAAATTCTCACACCACTGAGATATCCTCAAGACGAGGTGTAACAAAAGCTATTTCCGAAGCAGAAATAGAAACAAGATACGCCTTGCAACCAGACTCTAGAGCTCGACAAGCACGTACCGCAGAAATAAGGAGGGACCCTTACCCTGAAAACCATAGACACTCATAGGTTGGTCGTTGTCCATCTTGAAGTACAGTCGCTTTGCCTTGCACTGGATGTCCGCATCATACTTGGACAACAAGTTCATGCCCAAAATCACGTCGAAATCTTCCAGGTCTAATACCATCAGATCCGCAAAAGTTAGGAAATCGCCTAGAAAAATAGGGCATCTCTTAATTCCTTGATTTGATACCACCAGATCTTCGGAGGGAAGCTTGATGTTGAAGGAATTTCCTAGTTAATCCACGCTCAAATGATGTTTATCTTCAAAACTCTGCGCCACAAAGGAATGGGTGGCACCCGAATCGAAAAGAACGCGCGCCCACCTATTCTTCACCTTAAACTTCCCAAAAACTATAGCATATATAACTAAACGAACGAAAACTAGGACAAACAATGGAGAATAAAAATGAAACTAGAATCTAACTTGATATCACATGGGTAGAGGTCTGAGCTTCCTCTCTGGTAACCACATTAAGCTTCCCTTTCCCTTTGTCCTTGTTTGGTGGCGGAGGCAGAGCCCAGAGTGGGGCAAGCTGTAGTTGGGACTGAGCCTGAGGGCATGAAGACTTCAGGTGCCCCCATCTGCCCGCACTAGAAACAAGCCTTATCCTTCGACCAGCAATGACTCACGTCATGTCCCTTCTTTGTACAAAATGTGCATACTAGATCTCCCTTGGGTGCGCCTTGGATGGTGAGCACCTGCTGCTACTTTAGAGTGGCAGCCCTTTTCAAACACCTTTCGTAAAGGGGCCGAATTGACCACAAAAGCTAAATATCTCTCCACTTTTCTTCTTCGAAGAAGTGCTAGATGCCCTAGGGCTTCCATCCTCAACACCTTTCCACTTCTCTTTTCTCATCGTAGCACCTCGGTTCTTGGCGTTTTCAATCGCCTCAACTTTTAGAGCGGCTTCCACTGCCTCAGCATAACTTTTGGCTCTATAAGCGCATGCCCACAGTTGGACATCGCTTGTTAGTCCTCCTAGGAAATGTTTCACTCTTCCCTCCTCTGAAGCTACAAAATTAGGAGCAAATCTGCTCATCTTATTAGACATAATCTCATAATCGCTCACTGTGAGCTTTCCCTGCTTCAGATGCAGGAAATTAATCATCAGACGGTCCTGCTCGACCAAGAGTAGAAACTTTTTTAGCAACATCTTCTTAAACGATTCCCACGAGCATCCTTCATTCAGTCTCTCCTTCTCCCAAATCCACTAACTCTTTGCTAGGCCTTTTAGCTGATAGGCTACAATCATTACCTTATGGGCTTCTGCAATCCCCGAATATGAGAACATTTTCTCGATAGAATCATCCAGAACCATAAAGTCGACTCTCCCATCGTAAGTGGGAGGTCTCAATCGCTGGAAATGCGAGATAAAATTCATCTATGGCGGTAGCGCCACCGGTGGCACTAGAGGAGCAGGAGCAACAGGAACGGCTTAATTCATGATAGGATCTTGCACTAAGGGTTGCTGTGCTGGAGCGGCGGACAACAAAGTCTGAATTTGCGACTACATTGCAACTACTTGCCTCGACGGAGCCTCGTTGCTCTGACGCAAACTCTCGATCAATGGATCGCTTTGCGCACCTGACGACTCACCCTCTAACTGAGGAATCAACCTCGTCGCAGGACTCTTTGGCGGCATTTCTAAAAGATAACTGATGATTCCTATTTATATACTGATTTTCAGACTCATCTGAGCTAGTTTTCTTTCGCAAGCACTTCACTTGTAGTTCGTTATCGTATATATTTCATATTATCTTTATTTCCATAGGAAGTGCACTCTTAGGCCCATGGTTGTGTATTTTTGTTACTTTTATGGAATGTACTTCTTATTGTGATTGCCTGGAATGTCTGTACATATCAGTGGTTTGATTTTCATGCTGGTACAATGGTCGTGTGAGTGTTCCGGGATTGTTTGGGAATGTTTTTATCCTAAGGGCCACTGATCGTGCATTTTTACACGCGCACGGTCAGTGGACTCCTTAGCACATGACTGTTGGTCGTGCGCGGTCAGTTCATCGAACCCCAAACGGTACAGGAACACTGCGCACGATCATTGGATATTTAGCGCACGACCACTGGTCGTACGCCACTGATTATATACGCTATTCTCTATTTTTCCAAGTACTGTATGGGGCAAACACACTATTACAGGACACAGTGCGCACGACCACTGGTCATGCGCCACTGATCATGTGCATTGATTCCAATTTTTACCGGGTTCTTCCATGCCAATACGCACTATCACTGGCCATTGTGCGCACGACCACTGGTCGTGCGCCACTGATAGTGTGCATTATAATTTTTGCAATCTATAAATTTGCAGGTTCCGCCCTAATTCTGCATTCTAGAATTTTTCCCACCGTTTTCATCTCCGAGGAGGGTTTCGTCGATCTCCTTCTTCCTCCACCGTAGGGAGGGGCGTCGGGCAAGCTTTCAACGCCAAATTCAAGTAGGAGCTTCCTCTCGGCCTCCTCCTTCATCCTTGAGCTTCAAGAAGAGTTTGACCTAGCTTTCACCATCAAGCTCGGAGGAGTTTGTGTCATACTCCACTGGATCATGACACGAAGAAGATGGGTCCATTAAGAGTTAGTGACAACCTCCTCTACCCCGGATGTAGTTGAGTACCGAGCTAGGACGCGGATTGATAACCCAGCAATTCCTTCCGTGAATCCTCAGCAAGGCTTCAGATCCTGTCGATTTCGCACTCTCTTCTTCTTTTGTTGTTGATAGTGTAGTTTGATCTCTTTGTATTTGATGAAGTGTGCTTAATTTGATATGCGTTTGTGTATAATCATGTCTATGTGATTTTAGATTCACGTTATTTTCTTGAGGTGTGCCATTATCCATCCTCCACCACACAGTGACGCACTAGCAATTGCTAGTGGCGTGCATAGTGAATAGGTGCTCACGACCCTAATTCTACCATTCTCACCACCTCATCCACAAGCCTACTCGTACATCCGCCTAGCGATTCGGTGCATAGCTGTCACAACCCGCATTTTTCTCACTATATTTTAAATCAGAGTAAGAGAAAATCTACGCGCTGTGATGCCACGTCGAGCAGGGGATAACTGCCGACGTTCAGGCGACACTCCAAATCCTTACAAATCATGACTTAATTGATTATAAAAACTTGATTAATTTATTGGCCGTATCCCTCGGCTCGGTGGACCAAGGAGTCCACGGTTTAAAAACTGATTTTTTTATACGTAGCGGAAAAATACATCATTTATGTTGACACCCTAAGAGAGCGCATAAGTGGTCCCAAGGGACACTTACGCTAAACCAACATTCTAACTTTAATTTATACATATATAGGAAAATCATTTGATATACGTAATTTAAGGAAAATACGCTAGGTGAGTTCTTTTTAGAAATCATGCTGATCATGCTTTATACATAATATAATTGAGGTTTTATAGTTTTAAAATAGCTAGCATCCTAGCATAAAACTTCCCAGAGCAAGTAAACTAGGTCCCCAAAGACAGGGTAGCAGTAAAAGTAAACATATCTAGTGCAAAAGGTAAAACTACCAGGGGCGCCAACAGCTGACACGAACCCACTGGCAAGTATGTATGTCTGTAGAAAGTGCAGTAAAACTACCTCACAATGACTCAAGAGAGTCTCAACAGGCAACAGAAGGACCTCCAACAGCACCACAGCAACAGCCACCTACTGGCTACCGCCCAGAACCTGAGGCGTTCAGAAGAAAATAGAACACCTCAGAGCAAGGAAAAAGGAATGCAAGTGCTAAAAAGGAAAGTAAGGTAAAAGCAGGTAAAGTAAAGTAAAGAGAGTACAACTAGAGTAAAAACAACAATGCCCAAGGAAGGGCGAAAAGCAAACCTGCACCAAGTGCGGGTAAACAACAACTACTCTGCCTAAAAACCTGCAGAGTCAACATGGCCATGATGCCAAAAAAATGCTGCAACACCTACGGAAGAAACGCCTAACATCCTAAATTGTGAGAGGCGGCAGTAGCAAAAACAAGAAACTTGGAATCAGGTTGAAAACGTTCCAAATCGCCCAACCACTAATTCCAAGTCAACAAATTGCTCAAGGGTTGACACGTGAAGGCACAAAAGACCCATCACTCACTTGCCCAGAAAACTACTCGGGTCAAGGTAAAGAGTGCGGTCAAGGCTACCTCACACCACACAACCCATAAAAGAGCCATCCACCACCACTACTGACCACAACCCACGATTCGGCCTTCGAAAGGTAACAGCCGACAAGGGACTTTCGATTCACGAGCAAACACTCGGGGAGAAATCAACGCTAAGGGACTCATCATTGCGGTTACGCAACGCCGCTGCGAGTGAGTACACTCACTCGATCCTAAGCCTAGCGTACGAGCACCGACATCGGGTCGCACGACTTAAAAGACGCACGACCATAGGCCGTGCGTGCACAATTACACCTAACACCTCAAATAGGCAAACTAGGAAAAATCCCAAACCCTAGACCTACACCTAGGCCTAACATAAACTCAACTCTACGCTAATCCAAACCTACGCTAATCACCTACCGCGACGCCGTCCTAAAACGGGAATCCACTAGCGGGAGGGTCACAAAATCTAATTATTAACGCGGTTACCGGTCGGGGATTAGGATTAGGGGTTTCGATATCATGACGGATAAGCATGAAATAAAAGTAATTACAAAGGAATTGAGAGCACAAGAGGCCAAACGGCAAAAAAAGGGAGAAACACTTGCCTCGCACGTATCACCGAAAAATTCGCCGGCACAACGGCGCTATGGCGGACGCCCAAGAGCACGAAAAGCTCCAACAAACACCAAAGCCACCTAAGATTGCATCTAAACGTGAAAAGGAGAACAAGAAATTCCAAAAATCCCAAAATGAAATCGGAATCGAGCCATGAAAAAAAATCAACGGTGAAACATCAAATAGATTACCTAGGGTCGCAGGCCTCGGCGAGGGGAACGCGGATCCGGGCTCGGATCGGAAGGAGGGGGCCGGAGCGGCGGGCGGCGGGCGGCGGAAGGGGGCCGGCTAGGTCGCCGTTTTCATCTCCGCTTGGCTTCGGGAGTTGCACAGGCGTTTTCTCTTTTTTTTTTATGATGGTTCACGGGAGAGGGATGTAATAGACCTAATATTTAAGCTTAAAATATAACTTATTTAACTTATGAAATCTAATAATTAAACCTAATACACTTATTACTAAACTTAAGTTATATAATAAACTAAATAACAAACTTAATACTAAACTATTACATAAGCTGGAGGGGGGTGTTCTGAATTCTCCTGTTTGGTTTACACGGAAAAGAGGAGAGGTTAAAAAGCTAAATTTAATCATAGCTAATACTAATCTTATAATATATAAGATTATATAATTTACAACCTAATTAATCCCTAATAACATACTAACCCAAATAACTATTAATACACATAATAGTATACACCCTCGCACGCATGCACACGCACGCGTACGTACATAAATATAAAACCTAGCACGCAAGAGCACGTGGAATTACGCATCGGCACGCCTAATACACGCGCTATGCTACACACGCATCAATAATTTTATACGTTTTCATAAAATGACTACTCGCTAACTAACGTCCGCCAAAAAAAATGACGCGAAACCTAACGTTCTCGGATTTCGACCAAAATCGCACCGTAGCTAAATACCCGGGCTAAGAGAACATCGGCGAAGTCGAAAACGACTTCCGACGTACAAAACTCGAGCTAACCTCGCCCGAAGCCAAAACACGAGAATTCCATGAAAGGCTCAACCGGGTCTCCAAAACAGGCACCGGCTAGCTGGGGAAACCCGCAAACAGGCTAAACCTCTAAGAACACCTAACGAGGTACTCTAACAACGGCTCGAGACGGAAAACGTCAACGTAACGCCGATCAAGGATTTAAATAAATCGTCGAAAATTCGGGGGCGTTACAGTCACTCCCCCTAACAAAAAGTTTCGTCCCGAAACTTTGCGAACACTACTTCTACAATAGAAGGAAAGAAACAAACTACTAGAAAGGGAACGTACCCGACAACTCAGGGGAACAAATGAGGGTGAGCCTCCCTCATAGCCGACTCTAGCTCCCAAGTCGCGCTCTCCAAATCCTGATTCTTCCAAAGAACCTTCACCATAGGAATAGACTTCGTCCGCAACACTCGAGCTTGAGCATCCAAAATGCGGACCGGCACCTCGACGTACGAGAGATTAGGCTCCAACTGGGGCACAGCATCCAAGACTTGCCCACTGCTCCGCACACACTTCCGCAACTGGCTCACATGAAAGACATTATGAACCCTCGGGAAGCTAGCTGGCAGATCCAGCCTATAAGCAGCCACACCAATACGCTCCAAAATCCTGAACGGGCCCACAAATCTCGGATCCAACTTCCGATTCTTGCCAAACCTCTTCACTCCTATCATCGGAGACACCTTCAAGAAGACCAAATCATCCACTGAAAACTCCAAATCGGACCTACGCCGATTGGCGTTCTTCTCATACCTCTCCTGAGCAACTCGAAGCTTCTCCCGAATGAGCTTCACGGAAACCTCCATCTCTTCGAGTGCATCAGGACCCAAAACAGGCCTCTCACCGGCCTCGGCCCAAAACAAAGGGGTTCTGCAGCGCCTCCCATACAACGCCTCGAAGGGAGCCATCTGTAGACTCTCTTGGTAGCTGTTGTTGTAGGAAAATTCCATGAGCCGTAAACGCTCGTCCCACGCACCTCCATGATCAAGAATAAAGCACCGGATCATATCCTCCACAATCTGATTCACACGCTCGGTCTGCCCGTTGGTCTGCGGATGGTAAGCTGTGGAATACCTCAAATCAGTGCCCAAACCCTCCTGCAAACTCCTCCAGAAACGAGATGTAAACCGAGAGTCTCGATCTGAAACGATGCTAACTGGAACGCCGTGCAATCTGACGACCTCATCCAAATACAACTCAGCAATCTTCTTCATCGAGTAATCGATCTTATAAGGTACGAAGTGCGCACACTTCGTCAATCGGTCCACGATCACCCAAACAGAATCAAACCCCCTCGGAGATCTCGGTAAGCCTGTAATGAAATCCATCGAGATGCTTTCCCACTTCCAAGTCGGGATCTCCAAAGGTGCCAGCTTGCCACCAGGCCTCCCATGGTCGGCCTTCACCCGCCTGCAAGTGTAACACTCCGAGACAAAACGAGCTATATCACCCTTCATCCCATACCACCAGGCGATCTGCTTCAGATCATGGTACATCTTCGTGGATCCCGGGTGGTAGGAAACACTGGATCCGTGAGCCTCTTTGCATACCATAACTCTGATGTCTCCAACTGCGGGGATGCAAAACCTGCCGCGGTACTTCAGAGTACCCGCCTCGTCGATGGAGAAATCTGGCAACTCTCCCCTCTCAGCTCTGAGGTACAAGTGCAACAAATCCGGATCCTCTCTCTGGTGCAATCTGGTGAGAGAAATCCATGATGGCTCTGCCACTACCAAACTGCTCTGCAACTCACAGCGTCCTGCGGTGATATCCATCAATAGAAACTCCTCCACTAAACGATCCGCGGTGAGATTGAAGACTTTCCCCGTCTTCCGGCTCAAGGCGTCGGCCACCACATTGGCCTTGCCCGGATGGTACTGAATCTCAACATCATAATCAGCAACATACTCAAGCCACCGCCGCTGACGCAGGTTCAGCTCCTTCTGTGTGAACACGTACTTCAGGCTCTTGTGATCTGTGAAAATCTTGCACTGAGCTCCATAGAGTAGGTGTCTCCACAACTTCAAGGCAAAAATCACCGCTGCGAACTCGAGGTCGTGCGTAGGGTAATTTCGCTCGTGAGTCTTCAACTGCCGTGACCCATACGCGATCACCTTCCCCTCCTGCATCAACACGCCACCGAGCCCGACATGCGAGGCATCCACATAAACATCATAGTCCTGACCCTCCGCCGATAAGGTCAACACAGGGGCAGAACATAACCGGCTCTTCAGCTCCAGAAAGGCCTCCTCGCACTTATCACTCCAAACGAACGCCGCATGCTTCTGCGTCAGCTTTTTCAAGGGCGCTGCCAAGGTAGAAAAGCCCTCGACGAACCTTCTATAATAGCCGGCCAACCCTAAGAAACTCCTGATCTCCTTGGGTGCGCTCGGCCTATGCCAATCCATCACTGCCGAGATCTTCTCCGGGTCCACTGAAATACCATCTTTGTTCACCACATGACCCAGGAAGGAAACCTGAGGCAACCAGAACTCGCATTTGCTCAGCTTGGCATACAACTGATGATCCCTCAAGGCGGATAACACCAACCGCAAATGCTGATCATGCTCCGCCGCATTCCGAGAATAAATCAGAACGTCGTCAATGAACACAACGACAAACTTGTCCAGAAAGTCCTTGAACACCCGGTTCATCATGTCCATAAATGCTGAAGGCGCATTGGTCAGCCCAAAAGACATGACCAGGAACTCGAAATGACCATGCCTCGATCGGAAAGCCGTCCGTGGAACATCCGACTCTCGGATCCTAAGCTGATGGTAACCCGAACGGAGGTCTATCTTCGAAAATACTGAACTGCCACGCAACTGATCGAATAAATCGTCGATTCTGGGCAGTGGATACCTGTTCTTGATGGTGACTTTGTTCAACTCTCTATAGTCGATACAAAGGCGCATCGAACCATCCTTCTTCTTCACAAAGAGAACCGGAGCACCCCAGGGCGACGAGCTTTGCCTTATGAAGCCCTTTTCCAATAACTCATCAAGCTGAGTACGAAGCTCCTCCAGCTCTCGCGGGGCCATCCGATACGGCGCCTTGGCAATCGGGCGCGTACCAGGCTCCAAATCAATCACGAACTCCACATCCCTGTCTGGAGGAAGACCGGGAAGATCGATAGGAAACACGTCAGGAAACTCTCGCGCAACCGGAATCTCATCCAAAAGCGGCACACTGCTAACAGTCCCCAACACTGAGACTAAACAAGCAAAACAGCTAGCAGGAAAAACCCTCTGAGCACATACCGCAGAAATCGCCGGAGAGTCCCGACGCGAATCACCGAAAACACTCCCAGGCTGACCGCTGTCCTTCCTGAAGTCCAAGCGCTTTCCCCTGCACTGGATCACTGCATCATATCGGGACAGCCAGTCCATACCCAGGATGACATCGAAATCCTCCAGGTCTATAACCTTCAGATCAGCCTTGGCCAGAAAATCCCCCAACCAAATAGGGCAGTCCAGAATGCCCTGATCTGATATCACGGATTCACCCGAGGGGAACTTGACGCTAAAGGCACCACCAACACGATCAAGAACCCACTGGCACCGCTCGACAAAGGCCCTAGCCACAAAGGAGTGGGTAGCACCTGAGTCAAACAGAACGCGGGCCCAGCGGTTCCTTACCTTAAATTTCCCTATACACAAACAAAATATTAAACGCACAAGCAATTAACAAAACAATAGCAACACTAAAACTGCTACAAAAGAGAAAGTCAAGCGAGGGGGGGGGGGTTACCTGAAATGACCTGCGTCGAAGTCTCAGCCTCCGCTGAAGATACCACATTCAGCTTCCCTTTACCCTTGTCCACCGGCTGAGGCGGAGGTAAAGCCTGAAGCGGAACAGCATGAAGAGCGGACTGAACCTGAGGGCACCTCGACTTAATATGGCCCTTCTGGCCACACTGGTAGCAAACACGATCCTTGGACCAGCACTGAGCAGCATCGTGACCGGGTCGCTTGCAGACAGGACAAGGAACATCCCTCCTAGGAGCACCCTGGATAGCATGCACATGCTCCTTCTTCTGGACCCTTGCCCTATTGAAGCACCTCTCAGCTGGGTGGCCCGGATGGCCACAGAAACTGCACACTACCTTGCTCTTCTTCTCAGAAGCAGCACCAAGAACCTGGGGACCCTTTTCCTCAACTGACCTCCTCTTCTCGCTTCTCGCCTGCTGTCCGCGCTGCTTCGCGTTCTCGATAGCCTCTACCTTCAAAGCGGCCTCAACTGCTCCCGCATAAGTAACTGCGCCGTGAGCAACCGCAAGCTGCTGGACATCGCTCCTGAGGCCACCCAGAAAACGCTTTGCTCTGTCCTCCTCAGTAGCCACCAAACTCGGAGCAAATCGACTGAGTTTGCTAAACTCAATCTCGTACTCGTTGATGGAGAGCTGCCTCTGCTTCAGATGAATAAAGTCATTCATCAGCCTGTCTCGCTCTACTGACGGTAGAAACTTCCTCATCAGGATCTCTTTGAAGGATGCCCAAGTACATCCTCCCACCATGCCTTCCTTCTCTCGCATCCACCAGCTCTTCGCTAGCCCCTTCAGCTGATAGGCGGCTAACATCACCTTCTGGTCCTCAGTCACCCCAGAGTAGTGAAACATCTCCTCTATGGAGATCACCCAGTCATCCAGTACCATAAAGTCTGCCTTACCATCGTAGGTAGGAGGTCGCAGCCGCTGAAACTGGGAGATGAAAGCCATCCCAGGGGGCACCACCACTGGAGGCACGAGAGGAGCAGGAGGGGCAGGAGGGGCTAGGACAGCTGTACCCACGGCGGGGTCCTGAACTCCCGGAGTCTGACCCGCCGCTCCGGATAAAAAGGACTGCATCTGGGCCTGCAACTCCACCACCTGCCTTGATAAGGCCTCGTTACTCTGCCTCAGGCTTTCCACCAACGCATCACTTTGAGCACCGGAGGACTCACCCTCAGACTGGGGAGTCGACCTCGTCACTCTACGCTTCGGCGGCATGCTATATATAAAAAAAATTAAAACAGATCAAACAATTAGAACTTAGCTAAACTCCTAGGATTAGACAAAAAGAGTACAGACAATACATACGTAAATATGATCTTCTACTGCTATACTTGCTCTGAGATTTTACTTTATTTAATACAAAAGGAATGATATGCTTAGCCTAAGATGGTTCACCACCATCACACTAACTCTTGTGCCTAGATCGGGGATGCATGAATTTATATTCTTTTTGACTCAAAAATTATGCGTGTACACATGTCATCCTGCACGTCTTTAGCTTGGCGCGTTGTGCTTATGTAATGTTATGCTATGCATGATTATGCTATGCATTCTAAAAAGGTCCTAGTGCATGCCATGGCGGAGTACACATGAAAATGTTATGCATCCCATAATACATAACATTCTCATGCAACTAAAAGGGAAACGTGCTAGTCGCATCCATGCGGTGAGGTTATGCACCCCATAATACATAACCCTCGCATGTTGCCCCTATGGTGGATCCATATACAACCACATATTATGTATCATAAAATACATAATATGCCCCGTATACTTCATGTTATGCTTATGAGTGTAGTGCAGTGTTCGTGCTTCAGCCAAAACGTGCCGATGACATGTCGGTGTGTGTATGATATGACTCTAAACATCTAACACAAACAAAGGAAGGTTGCCCGACCAATTGTCAAGCAACCTCCCTCTGATACCAACTGTCACAACCCGCATTTTTCTCACTATATTTTAAATCAGAGTAAGAGAAAATCTACGCGCTGTGATGCCACGTCGAGCAGGGGATAACTGCCGACGTTCAGGCGACACTCCAAATCCTTACAAATCATGACTTAATTGATTATAAAAACTTGATTAATTTATTGGCCGTATCCCTCGGCTCGGTGGACCAAGGAGTCCACGGTTTAAAAACTGATTTTTTTATACGTAGCGGAAAAATACATCATTTATGTTGACACCCTAAGAGAGCGCATAAGTGGTCCCAAGGGACACTTACGCTAAACCAACATTCTAACTTTAATTTATACATATATAGGAAAATCATTTGATATACGTAATTTAAGGAAAATACGCTAAGTGAGTTCTTTTTAGAAATCATGCTGATCATGCTTTATACATAATATAATTGAGGTTTTATAGTTTTAAAATAGCTAGCATCCTAGCATAAAACTTCCCAGAGCAAGTAAACTAGGTCCCCAAAGACAGGGTAGCAGTAAAAGTAAACATATCTAGTGCAAAAGGTAAAACTACCAGGGGCGCCAACAGCTGACACGAACCCACTGGCAAGTATGTATGTCTGTAGAAAGTGCAGTAAAACTACCTCACAATGACTCAAGAGAGTCTCAACAGGCAACAGAAGGACCTCCAACAGCACCACAGCAACAGCCACCTACTGGCTACCGCCCAGAACCTGAGGCGTTCAGAAGAAATTAGAACACCTCAGAGCAAGGAAAAAGGAATGCAAGTGCTAAAAAGGAAAGTAAGGTAAAAGCAGGTAAAGTAAAGTAAAGAGAGTACAACTAGAGTAAAAACAACAATGCCCAAGGAAGGGCGAAAAGCAAACCTGCACCAAGTGCGGGTAAACAACAACTACTCTGCCTAAAAACCTGCAGAGTCAACATGGCCATGATGCCAAAAAAATGCTGCAACACCTACGGAAGAAACGCCTAACATCCTAAATTGTGAGAGGCGGCAGTAGCAAAAACAAGAAACTTGGAATCAGGTTGAAAACGTTCCAAATCGCCCAACCACTAATTCCAAGTCAACAAATTGCTCAAGGGTTGACACGTGAAGGCACAAAAGACCCATCACTCACTTGCCCAGAAAACTACTCGGGTCAAGGTAAAGAGTGTGGTCAAGGCTACCTCACACCACACAACCCATAAAAGAGCCATCCACCACCACTACTGACCACAACCCACGATTCGGCCTTCGAAAGGTAACAGCCGACAAGGGACTTTCGATTCATGAGCAAACACTCGGGGAGAAATCAACGCTAAGGGACTCATCATTGCGGTTACGCAACGCCGCTGCGAGTGAGTACACTCACTCGATCCTAAGCCTAGCGTACGAGCACCGACATCGGGTCGCACGACTTAAAAGACGCACGACCATAGGCCGTGCGTGCACAATTACACCTAACACCTCAAATAGGCAAACTAGGAAAAATCCCAAACCCTAGACCTACACCTAGGCCTAACATAAACTCAACTCTACGCTAATCCAAACCTACGCTAATCACCTACCGCGACGCCGTCCTAAAACGGGAATCCACTAGCGGGAGGGTCACAAAATCTAATTATTAACGCGGTTACCGGTCGGGGATTAGGATTAGGGGTTTCGATATCATGACGGATAAGCATGAAATAAAAGTAATTACAAAGGAATTGAGAGCACAAGAGGCCAAACGGCAAAAAAAGGGAGAAACACTTGCCTCGCACGTATCACCGAAAAATTCGCCGGCACAACGGCGCTATGGCGGACGCCCAAGAGCACGAAAAGCTCCAACAAACACCAAAGCCACCTAAGATTGCATCTAAACGTGAAAAGGAGAACAAGAAATTCCAAAAATCCCAAAATGAAATCGGAATCGAGCCATGAAAAAAAATCAACGGTGAAACATCAAATAGATTACCTAGGGTCGCAGGCCTCGGCGAGGGGAACGCGGATCCGGGCTCGGATCGGAAGGAGGGGGCCGGAGCGGCGGGCGGCGGGCGGCGGAAGGGGGCCGGCTAGGTCGCCGTTTTCATCTCCGCTTGGCTTCGGGAGTTGCACAGGCGTTTTCTCTTTTTTTTTTATGATTGTTCACGGGAGAGGGATGTAATAGACCTAATATTTAAGCTTAAAATATAACTTATTTAACTTATGAAATCTAATAATTAAACCTAATACACTTATTACTAAACTTAAGTTATATAATAAACTAAATAACAAACTTAATACTAAACTATTACATAAGCTGGAGGGGGGGTGTTCTGAATTCTCCTGTTTGGTTTACACGGAAAAGAGGAGAGGTTAAAAAGCTAAATTTAATCATAGCTAATACTAATCTTATAATATATAAGATTATATAATGTACAACCTAATTAATCCCTAATAACATACTAACCCAAATAACTATTAATACACATAATAGTATACACCCTCGCACGCATGCACACGCACGCGTACGTACATAAATATAAAACCTAGCACGCAAGAGCACGTGGAATTACGCATCGGCACGCCTAATACACGCGCTATGCTACACACGCATCAATAATTTTATACGTTTTCATAAAATGACTACTCGCTAACTAACGTCCGCCAAAAAAAATGACGTGAAACCTAACGTTCTCGGATTTCGACCAAAATCGCACCGTAGCTAAATACCCGGGCTAAGAGAACATCGGCGAAGTCGAAAACGACTTCCGACGTACAAAACTCGAGCTAACCTCGCCCGAAGCCAAAACACGAGAATTCCATGAAAGGCTCAACCGGGTCTCCAAAACAGGCACCGGCTAGCTGGGGAAACCCGCAAACAGGCTAAACCTCTAAGAACACCTAACGAGGTACTCTAACAACGGCTCGAGACGGAAAACGTCAACGTAACGCCGATCAAGGATTTAAATAAATCGTCGAAAATTCGGGGGCGTTACAATAGCAGCCCGTGTAGTTTTCCATCCGCCTGGTGAAGCATTGCATAGCGGCATTGCATAGGAGTAGTTTATTAGTGTTTTACTTTTTTCCGCAAACAATCAAAACCCCCTTCGTAAACACCGACCTAAGGACTTCAATCCCAAGTCCTCCTCAAAATTAACTCCACCTTACTGTGTTACTTGAGAGATCGATACTAGGGAAAATTCGCCCATTTTATATTACTTGTGCGACCGGTACACTTGTCGTAAACCGCATCAAGTTTTTGGTGTCGTTACCGGGAAACACAGTCATGAGAGTTTTTGGAGAGGGAGATAGGAGATAGAAGCCATTTTCCATTTGTTCATTTCATGTTTCTTCTTTGCTTTCGTTTTTATAATTTGTTGCTTATTTTCCTTTATTTATTTTCTTGTTTTAATTTTTCGACAGCAGACATTCCTTTTCTTTTATCTGCTAGTGTGTAGTTAATTTTTGCTTAGAATATTCCTGTTGGTGAATTCTTTCTTGTTGCACCATGTTTTCTTATATGAATATATGTTGTAGATGGTGCGAGGATTATAGGCATGGTAGTGATGAGTGCCCAACTGAAGATAGTGAACATAATTCGCGTGGTTCAGTGTATGGAGCACCGTCCTCTTATGGTACTTCATACACCTTACCCAAGTCTTATGGTAACTTCTCTTCTACGCCTTCACCTTTTTATTATTCCTCTCCGGTCCCACCAGGACTGAGGAGTAATGGAAAATGGTGTTTGTGTTGTCGTAGCACCGAGCACGTGTTAAAAGATTGTGCAGAAGTTCAACGCTAGTTGGAGGAGGATGATGAACTGGGTATCTGATTCATTCCATCCACCTCTCAATTGGTTGCCCCTTCATATTCTGATGATATATTCGTAGTACCACCTTGTCTATGGGGGACTGATGCGGATATACCCATCAGACTTGCTACTGATCGGTGTGACGACATTATGGTGTTGACTCTCCTTATGCATTATTCCCCTCTTTTGGATTCACCCCCGGAGGAACCCGCAAATATTTTCTTTGATTTTGTCATTCCTCCACTTTCTATGCAAGAATTATCTATCCCAATTTTTAGTGAGTCGGTTGATGATGTTATGTCGGATAGTGATTCAGAGCCTGAGGTTGCGCCAATGTGGGATGAGGATGTTATTCTCTCTAATGGAGAGTGTGACACCTTGGAACATGATGATGCACCGAGGTGGGTTGATGAGGAGATCCTTTTTGATGAGGAAGTTTTCACTTCCTTGTTGGATGAGGAGGTCCAAACCACCACCAAGGACCTCGAGCACTCGAATTCCCCTTGCTATGACTCATATGACACCAACAATGATCTATGCTTGGATCCTGCTGGGAGTGAGACCGGGACCACTCCCCCTATTTTTGATTATTATAGTTCTTCATCTCCTTTATTTCTTGATCCCCTTTCTGTATCTGAGCCTGTGTGGGTTGAGTCTTCCTAGGTGCTTCAGGAGGTGAAAGTGAGGGGATAGATCTGACTAACTCTAGAGGGGGGTGAATAGAGAATTTTAAAAACTTAATTATTTTTTATAACGGAATTAAAATAAGTGATAGTAGTATATATATAAAGAAAGGTAAGAAAAAGAAACTATCACAACACAGCAGAAATAAAGAAAAGAGACAACCAGAAGACACAAGAAAATTATAGTGCTACCCCATAATTGGGTACATCCACTCTTCTACCACGTTGGTAGGAATCCACTAACAGGTTTTTTATCTGGTGCCCTGCCACCACAAATTTTCGCTCAGGTGCCCTGTCACCACAATATCTATTTTCTAAGGGAGATATAGCAACCCTTTGAGCTTTTGATCAGGTGCCCAAAAACCAATCTAAGTCTTTTGATCAGGAGACTTAACAACCAAGTGATAACTTTTGAAGGGAGTTAGAAACCCTTTTTACAGTGGGAAATGAAAAGTGATGTGGTCTTCTCTTTCTCAAAAAACTGAGAAGTCTTTTGTGAATGTTGTTGTCAAAGCTCCCCCTGAGATGAAGAATGGTTCAGGAAAATGAGAGATTTGCATAGGGTGTAGGTCTTGATGAAGATCTTCAGAAACTTCTTGGACTTGTGTTGAAGAGTTGTCCTTGTGAAGCCTGAAGCAGAAAACTGAAGAAGACTATAGATCTGTATGTGTTGTTCTTCTTCAATTTCCTGTAGATGGCAATACTATTCTTTGCATTAGTTGTCTGTACAAATTCTTTGTATATAGATCTCTTATTGTTGTTCTTTTTGAAGAGGTCATTTTATATTCTGAGAGTATTTCCAGCATTTGAATTTTGAAAGATATCCTGAATTTACTGCTCAGAATCTGGGAGTTGAAACTGCTGGAATTTATCTTGAATGCATTTCCTTAACTGTCCCAGTAAATAAGATAAGTAATTAACTCTGTGAAATCCATAATTAATGCTGCCAAGCAACGACTATATTCTTTAGAATATGAGCATTAATTATCAGAGAATTACTGCCTTAGAATAATAGCAATTCAAATCAAAAAAGATAGAGAAATCGCCAAAACTGATACTGAAGGAAATCGTCGACCTCAGGACAGATTTCGTCGACCTGAACTACAAGTTCGTCGAGGTGAGAAATCGTCTTCGTCAAGCTGAGCTTAGAGAAAATTATTATGGAAAGAAACTGTCAAAGCTGAGCTCCAAGTTCGTCGAACTGAGATGGACTTTCATCGACCAGAGAAACTGAGAGAAGAAGGAAGATCGTCGACCTGAGCTCGTATTTCGTTGAGTTCAGCTCAGAGTAGAAACTCTGAGTTTGTCGATCTGCGATCGACGATCGTCAAGCTGAGTTCGAAGAACTTCGAACTGATTTTCTAAACTCTCAAAAACTGAATTTCTTCTAAGTCTGAGTCTCTAAAGTCTTGTGAAGGCTGGATCATAAGATGTCTAATCCTAGTCAGACTGACCTAACCATAGAACTAACAATTTTTACCCTAGGCTATACATGATGGGTGAATAACATATTAGTGAACCTAACCCAAATCCAAACTAGGGATCCAATAATCTCCCCCTATTTAGGTGAGGTCACTAAACAAAAAGAAAATCATAAAAACACAAAGCAATATAAATATCTGACAAACTTTTAAACTATTCAGCAAATATAATATAGCTAAGTTCAATTCACATATATATCACAGAGAAAGAAAAGTTTAAGAATTGTCAGAGGGAGGAGCAGATGATGATTTAGCAAATATAATTGTCCTGTGAGGATTTTCTGTTTCCTTTTTAGATATTTTTATGTCTTGAACTCCAAGAACTGTCACAGATGAAGCTCTGGGAACAACAGCTTCTAGATGTACCTATATATATTCATTTGGATCAAATAAATGTCTGTCTACCTGAAATTGGTCAAATTCTTTTTGCCTATAGGTAGACATAGTAGTGAAATTGATGGATCTGATCCTTCAGCTCTGGCTTTGTTCATCTAAGATAAACCAATCACTTCTTGAAATCTAGCCATTTTGAATTTTGGATCTAACTCAGGTTCATAAACTGGAGAGGGAGGTCTCTCTAGATCAGATTTAGAAACATCCTGAGCAGATTTTTGAGAATTTCTGAAAATAATTGATTGTTGTTGAAAGTTTGTTGGAGGAAGAGACTGTTGAGATTTGCCTTAATAATAGGACTCTAGAGGTCTGTATTAACTGTACTTTCCAGCAGGTCTAGAAGACTTGTAGGAAGCTGGCCTTTGAGATTGAGAGCTGCTGGAATCTGGCTTCTGAGCTTTTGCAATATTTACAGAAGCACCTGCAGCAACAGCAGGAGGAGGAGTAGGAGGTCCTCTCCTGGCCTGCTTAGGTGGAGAAATGTATCTTCTTCTTTTCTTCCTTTCCTTTTTCTCATTTTTAGACAACCACATCCATTGAGGCATATCTAGATATGGAGTAATATTATGCAGAATGTAGTAAGGAGTGTCAGCTGTAGGATTAGGCTTAGGAACATCCTTAGCAAGAGCCTTTCTCTTCTTAGATTTTTTCTTCTTAGGACCAGAGTCATCAGAATTCTCATCATCATCTGATGATCTCGGAGGATTGTTATATAAATCATCAATTTCCTTTAGAGTTTCTTTGGAGATCTACTGCTCAGCCTGAGGCTGTACTTGAAATTCTGGATCTACAAAACTTTCAGTAACAATCTGATTTCCTTCATCTTCTTCCATATCTGCAAATATAATATCATCAAGATCTGGCATTGGGGACTCAGCCCACATACGAGGAGGAGGACTGCAAGCATCTTCAGTAACTAATATTTTTGAAATCCCAGGAGCTGCAAAGCTTGCCCTTAGCTGATCTACAACTTCAGGACTTATTCGAGTAGAATAACATATAATGGCCTTGGAGTAATCAGCATCAAAACTAGGTAGAACATTTCTGTAAATTATGTAAATTGGATTGAAAGAATTGAGTAAAGAAGTCAAATCAACTGTGGGATTTATAATAAAATCACCACTAGTGCTTATATCTTCATCTATATCATAAGCCATATCCATATCAGAATCATCTATAACATCTATAATATCTGTTGAAATGTCTGTCTCAGGGGAATCTGCTGCTGCTGCTAGAAGAGGAACTGGAACTGCTATAACTGTTGTTGTTGCTAGAAGAGGAACTGGAACTGCTGTTGTTGTTACTACAAGAGGAGGAATTGGAACTTCTTCACATGACATCTCCCCCTACCTAGTTTTAGAGGGTCCTGAAGCCAGGCCCCTAGAAGAGGGGATAGTATAGAGGCAGCAATTAAAGTAGATAGAGAAGTGATAGAGGCAGAGAGAGGTGCAATAGCATTAGCTATTAATTTCTCTAGAGTAGGAGAGATGAATATAAGAAGATCCTTTGTAATATCAGAGAAATTTAAGTATAGGGGTTCTAGAGCAGAGGGAGTATAAGAGGAATGATGTCCACAATTGGAACATACAGAGAAAGCATTAGGGAAGTCAGTATGAAGGAATTTGGGGAATGAGGAGGTAATGTTAGAAGGAATGTTGGATGGATTGGTAGTAGATGTGGTTGGAATTGTGGTTGAAGGAGTTGTTGTGGTAGGAACTGATGTAGTGGGGATGTCCTGGATGGGTAATTGAGTTGGGGATTGATGTGGAGATGGTGGAGGTGGAGATAGCAGATTGAAAGTAGGATGAGAGGAGGTAGATGGAATGTCAATCGGATGAGTTGGAAGAGGAGACTGAGGTGGTGGAGATTGAGGTTGTGTAGATGGAGAAGCCTCTGGTATGCGGATTGGAGATTGAGGAAGTGGAGAATGGGATGGTGATCCAGTAGGGTTGGAGAGGAAATGGATGTTACTGGAGGGGAGTTGATGATGGTTGTTGTTGAGAAGGAGGTGAAGGAATTCTGATGGAGGGAGTAATTTCTTCTAGAAATGGGGGAGTAGTTGTAACTGCCCTTGTGTCCTCAGAATTCATGGAAGAGGAGGAAGCCCTGGATGGCTTGGGAATGGTCCTCTCCCATCTGCCAAACAATGCAGTTGTAAGCCTCTTGGAGGCATTAATGAAGATGGTTTGTGAGACCAGTAGTTCAGAAGCCTTGTCCTGGAGGAAATTTCCTAAAATCCTCCCAAAACATACCTCTTTCTTAGAGTTCTTCTTTTTAATCAACTCAAACAAAATCTTGCCCCAATTTACAGCTTTCTTGTTTACCAGAGCACACATACAAAATCTTGCCCCAATTTACAGCTTTTTAATCAACTCAAACAAAATCTTGCCCCAATTCTGAAAATCCTCCCAATTTACCAGAGTATTGGTGCCTGATTATGTAGTCATGGGCGGTGTGTTTGCCCAGCAAAACCTTTCAAACAACATCAGCAAGAAACTTATACTAAGCAGATAAGTTCTTTTTCAATAGTTTGTTAGGGTTTCCATCAGAATGACCCATTTTGATCAACATATTATCATATTCAGAACTATCTATCTCAATATCCTCATCTCCATTTATCAAACCAAAAATTTTTGTTAAAACATCAGGGGTTAGAGTAACCTGATTTCCTACAATGTTGTTAGAAATCGTATCTGCATCTGGAGAAGATGATGTATAAACCCACTCCCTTATCTCTGTTACTACTACTTGATCCTTGTGGTCATAAGTTTCTTCAGGTTTTGTTCCTCGAATAGCTGTAGAATATCCATGAAGTTCTGATTGGAGTGACGGAAAGAGCCGAAATCAATGTCGAACCGGTGTCAAACTTAATGCCAGAAAGGGAAATCGCCGGAATCGCCATTGGTTTTCCTTCAAAAAGAAATAGAGAACAAGTGAAGGAAAACAGAAAGCGCGACATGGAGCTCAAAGAAAACCTAGTTATAAGGTTTTCAAAATATGAAGCGGCAGACTCGGTCCTACAAAAATAAAAGAAAATCTTCATTCTTAGGTCGAAGAAAAATTTTATTAAGAAATAATATCGTCGATCTCAGTCTGAAGAGGGGAAAACTTTTCATCGTTCTCAGGTCGACGAAAAATTTTCTGAAGCAAGATCGTCGATCTCTGCTCGACGAAAATAGCTTCACACAGAAAGTTCGTCGATCTCAGGTCGACAAATTTTTTCAAGAACTGTTCTCAGATCGTAGATCTCCATTCGATGAACGGTGACCAATTCTTCGACCTCAGGAAGAAAATTAAATTAATGCTTCTCCATTGATCATACCTAGCTGATTCAGAAAGAACAGATGTTTCTTCTCATCTAAAGGTTTAGTGAAGATGTCTTCTCTTTGAAAATCAATAGAGATAAAGACAGGATTAATTTTCTTTTTATCCACATAATCTTTAATGAAATGATGTCTTACTTCTATATGCTTTGTCCTACTATGATGTACTGTATTTTATGCAATGGAAATTACACTAGTACTATCACAAAATATAGTCGAATTATTTATATTGTATCCATAATCCAGGAGTTGGTTTTGAATCCACAATATTTGTGAACAGCAACTACCAGCTGCAATATATTCAGCTTCAGCATTTGAAGTGGTGTCAAAACCCGCATTTTCTCCGAGGAAAACGAATTATCAGAGTAGGAGAAAACACGCGTCATGATGCCACGTCGAGCAGGGGATAACTGCCGACGCTCAAGCAAACCACTATCAACTATACTTTATGAAAATTTATGAGTTAAATGATTAGAAAATCAGTTATATTTTTAAAGGTCGTATCCCTCGGCGCAGTGGATCATCTAGTCCACAGTTTAAAAACTATACTTATACACTGCGGAAAATACTTCATTCAGGTTTGACATTTTAAAAGAGTGCATAAGTGCCCCTAGAGGACAACTTATTTCATGCAAGACCCTACATTTAATTTATACCATATATAAGAAAATGATTCTTTTTACGTTGTTTGAAAATAGTGTTTGAGTTTTATAAAACATGCTGATCATGTGATATACTTATAATAGTATTTTTTAGGTTTAAAAGTAACTAGCAACCTAGCATAAATCATCCCCAGAGCAAGTAGACAATCTCCAAAAAAGGTAGCAGCAAAAGATAACATATCTAGTATCAAGGTAAAACTACCAGTGGGCGCCAACAAACTGACACGAACCAACTGGCAAGTATGTATGTATGTAAGAAAAACAACACAAAAACTACCTCGCAAAAACAAGGAACTGACCTCTATAGCACTAGAGACCACCAGCAACTGCACAGCACCACTAGCCATCAGAGCGGCTACTATCCAGAAATTGAGGCATTCAAAGAAGAAAGAATACCTCAGCAAGCAAAACAAGAAAACTGCACGAAAGTGTCAATCAGAAGATAAGTAAAAGAGGAAGACAAAGCAGTAACAGTCACAACTGCCCAAGGCAAGGTAAAAAGGAAGTGTACTAAGTGCGAGGACACAACAGTAACTCTGCCCAAATGCTGCAGAGTCTACAAGGCTACCATGAGCCCAAATACTGCAATCTACCAAGGAAGAAACGTCTAACACCCTAAGCTGTGAGAGATGGTAGCAGCAAAATAAATAACACAGATCCGGGATGGAGGCAAACTCAGTCCCCCATCCACCATTTCCAAGCAAACAAAGCTAAAGGGTCTACATGTGAAAGCACTAGGGACCTCCCACCCCCTTGCCCAGCCCGTACCTGAAGCAAGATAAAAGAAAAGGGTGGCCACGGCTAAATTACACAACACCACCCCCCATAATAGCTTCAAACCACCACTACAAACCACGACCCACGATTCGGCCTTTGGGAAAGAAACATAGCCGATAAGGAACATAAAAATCAAGGAATACACTCGGGATCGAAAATCAAGGTAAGGGAAAAGCGTTGAGATGACTCAACACGGCTTAGCGTTGAGGGAGCCCCACTCACTCAACGCCTAACCAGACCTTGGAATTGAGTGAGTTAGCCTCACTCAGTGCCAGAAACAACCATGGCATTGAGTGAGGTTCACTCACTCAACACCCTCCGCAAGAACAGCTCTGGCGTTGAGTGAGCTAACCTCACTCAACGCCAAAATAGCTATGTCGTTGAGCTAGGTTCACTCACTCAACGCCTCCCGTAAGAAAACTCTGGCATTGAGTGAGCTAACCTCACTCAACGCAAAAACAGCTATGGCGTTGAGTGAGGTTCACTCACTCAATGCCCTGGCACTTAACCGCACACAGAGACTGCGGCGTTGAGTGAGTCCACCTCACTCAATGCCAAAGCAGCAATGGCATTGAGTGAGGTTCACTCACTCAACGCCCTGGCACTTATCCGCAAACAGAGACTGCGGCATTGAGTGAGTCCACCTCACTCAACTCCAAAGCAGCAGTAGCGTTGAGTGAGGTTCACTCACTCAACGCCCTGGCACTTAGCCGCAAAGAAGGGTTGTGGCGTTGAGTGAGTCTACCTCACTCAACGCCAAAACAGCAATGGTGTTGAGTGAGGTTCACTCACTCAACGCCAAAGGACTTAGCCGCAAACATGTCTACGGCGTTGAGTGAGTTCACCTCACTCAATGCCAAAATCGGAATGGCGTTGAGTGAGGTTGACTCACTGAATGCTAAAGTACTTAGCCTAAGAAAAGGCTGCGGCGTTGAGTGAGCCCACCTCACTCAACGCCAAAGTACTTCGCCGCATAGAAAGTTACGGCGTTGAGTGAGTTCACCTCACTCAACTCCAAAACTGAAATGGCGTTGAGTGAGGTCGACTCACTCAACGCCAAAGTACTTAGCCTCAGAAAAGGCTGCAGCGTTGAGTGAGCCAACCTCACTCAACGCCAAAGTACTTGGCCACAAAGAAAGCCGCGGCATTGAGTGTGTTCACCTCACTCAACACCAAAACGAAAATGGCGTTGAGTGAGTTCGACTCACTCAATGCCAAAGTACTTAGCCGCTAGTAGGGGATACGGCGTTGAGTGAGTCCACCTCACTCAATGTCCTAGTACTTAGCCAAAAAAAGAAACAGGCCGAACTATGGCTTTGAGTGTGTGCACCACACTCAATGCCAAACCCGGGCAGCTTTTGGCTTTAGTGTGTGCACCACACTCAACGCCAAAACCCGAGAGCTTACCAAGTCTGGTTCTAACCAGAGCACTACCACAGAAATCTCCCTCTCTCTCCCTTGGCTTCACCCACAATAGCACCAAACCAAACATAACAAACTGGAGTCTAAATGGCGGAAACAAGCAGCGGGTTGAGCAAAAACAGCACAAGGGGGGCTCATAAACGGAAACCACTGTACAGAATTTTAGCAAAGCAAATGAGAAAACTTGTCTTCTATCCTAGGGCTAACCAGGTAGTTAAGAGGGGGAAGATCAAAACAGCAAGTGCAAGAACCACTTGCCTCGGTTTTTAAGCGAAGCTTCACTCGAGCCCTTCCTCTCCCTCGGCACCAGCAGCAGCAACACCTAGCCAGCACATCCCGAGCTTTAATGGCGGAAAGAGCAAAAATCGAAAATCCAAATCTCCTAAAAACTCCACGAAAATCAAATCTCTTACCGTAGAAACGAAGATCTAAGAGAGACCAATCCAAATCCGCTTTCGAAATCGAAATCCGTGCACAAACGCTCCCGGAATCGCCGTCCGAAGGGGAAGCAGGTCCGGCGGTTTTCCTCTGTTTTCCGCGAACAGGAGCAGGCGACGGTTTTTGGGAAGAAGAAGAATAGGCCCGCTAATTTGGCTTAAGGCTTTTAAATAAATCTAAACACGCCTATACAGCCTTAACCGCCTCCTAAGCCGCTGGTTCACTTTCAAAGCTTTTGATCGAAAAGAATCATTTAAATAGCTTAAAATATTACTTATTTACATTTATTATTAGCACACCCAAAATGACACGAAAACCGAACTACCTTGGAATTCGACGAAACTCGCACCGTAGCTAAATACCCATGCTACGAACGCAACAGCGAAGTCGAAATTAACTTTCGACGAACAGAACTCGAGTTATACCCACCCAAATCCAAAACACAAGCATCCCCCGAGAGGCCACACCGGGTCACCGAAAATGACTCGGCTTGCTAGGGACATCTTGCCAATAGGCTACAAAATAGGCCACTCAGTTCTAAGGAGTTAAGACCACACTCCGCAGATGACACAAGCCAAGAAAATGCGTCGACATAATGCCAAACGAGAATTAAATAATCGTAGAACAATCGGGGGCGTTACAGTCACTCCCCCTAAAAGAAAGTTTCGTCCCGAAACTTTACGCACAACACTTCTACTATAGAAGGAAAAGTAACAAGCCAAACATTACAAGAAGGAAACATACCAATCCAATCAGGGTAACAGCTGAGGGTGAGCCTCCCTCATAGCTGACTCTAACTCCCAAGTCGCGCTTTCCAAATCTTGATTCTTCCATAGAACCTTGACCATCGGGATGGACTTCCTTCGCAGCACCCGATCTTGAGTATCCAAAATGCGCACCGGCACTTCAACAAAAGAGAGATTAGGCTCCAACTGGGGCACAACATCCAAGACTTGCCCACTGCTGTGCACACACTTCCGCAATTGGCTTACATGAAATACATTATGAACACCTGGGAAGTTTGCTGGCAAATCCAACCTATAAGCTGACACGCCAATCCGCTCAACAATCTTAAACAGGCCCACATACCTCGGGTCCAATTTCTAGTTCTTACTGAACCTCTTAACACCAACCATCGGGGAAACCTTAAGAAACACAAGGTCCCCTACAGAAAACTCCAAGTCAGACTGATAACTTCTAAAAAGAAGTTATTTATGTCATTATTTCCAACAACTTATTCAGTTAAAACAATTAAAATAAGTTTAAATGATATGGAAATGAAAGTAAACTCTTATTTATTTGAATTGTGGCTAATTTGGTTTTGTTTCGATGTATTTGTATCAGATGCGCCAAAGAAATTTGCTTGGAAAAGAAAATCTGCCAAAACTTCATAGCTTGAAAAAGAGGTTGCAACGTCCACAAAAAAATTAGTTGCAACTATCAGGTTTCGGGTTGGCAAGGCAGGCGCAGGCACAGAAGTTGCAACGTGCAGAAAAACAAGGTTGCAACAACCTGGGGCGAAATTAAAATCTGAAATTTGAATTTTGGTGCTGGACGAAAACATGGAAGGGTGCGTCTCTTGTGGATTTTTGGGGGGAATTTATACAGCAGTTATGGCAAGTAATAAAAGCGAGAGAAGGAGATTTTAGAAGGGGATATATAGAAATTCGAAAAAGAGGAAGAGAGGGGGGCGGAATTCGTTTAGGGCTGGGGATCGGGAGGAAGAAGAAGCCGCGCAGCAAATCCAGATCCGTGCAAGGGGAGGCGACAACATCCTTTGTAGGGGCATTCGTAGAGATCAATTGGTTGGCTTGTTCTAACTCTTATTCATCATGTTTGTTGAATTCTCGCTCCGATTTCTCGTACTTTTGACTATGATGAACTAATTCGCTTGCGAGTCTTATATGTTGTGAACTATTCGACGTTTGCTTTGATATTTACATGAACAATTGAGTTAAATTTGGTTTGTATCTTAAATTTCATTCTCTTCTTCAGTGATGACGTTAAGAGATTACCATCTAGTGCTTCATACTGCGTTCTATATGCGAGAGCTGCGTTCGTAAGTCTCGAGAATTTAATTTGGCTACATATGATTTTGCGTATCGCTATCATTCTAGTTGTGGAGTTAAGATCCATAATTTTATACGTATGTTTACTTGTGTAGTCTTGATCTAAGGCTACTCACTAAATATGCATAGTGCGATGATGAAATCGAGAGATGCTCACAGCGAGTTTAGGATTTCCACAAGATAAAAACTGAGTTGAATTCAATTGTATTTCTCATCACAAAAAGGCAAACTAAGATTAGGGATCAACATATGAGACTCGTTCTTCTCATCATTATATTCTCATCTTACTTTAGTTTCGTTATTTAGTTTACTTACTCTCAAAACCTTGTGATTTTGCTTGACTTATAAGAAAAGATCATTACTAGTACTCATAAGCTAAGGAAAAATATTGTCTCTGTGGGTTCGACACTCTACTTTCCATTTTGTTACTTGACACGACACGTACACTTGCGTAGCACTTATATATTCACACGACAAAGCGTGCATCAAGTTTTCTGGCGCCGTTGCCGGGGACAAGTTTTTTTCTAAGTATTATCTTGTGATATTAGTAATTCTGAGTAATCTTAGTTCAAGTATTGTTGTCATTTTTACTCGTTAACTACTGGATATCAGTGTATGTCCAGGTATCGAAACACTGAAGTTTTACCATTGAATTCTGAAATCGAGAGAACTTGTAGGCTGAATAGAAGGAATCTGAGAAATAACAATAATATTAATCTTGAGATGGATGTTAACGGACAAAATAATGTGGTTAACAATGAGGAGCGAGTAGAACCTAATGAGCAAGTTGACCAGAATGTTCAACCAAATATTCCTAGAATGACTTGTCGAGACTATAGCACACCCTTGCGAGGAGGATTGCATTTTAGCATAGCCCGACCTACCATAGCCGCTAATAATTTTAAAATTGACTCCACTATTATGCAACTAATTCAACATAATAAGTTTGGGGGTCTCAACAACGAAGATGCTAATTCTCATCTAAGGTCATTCTTAGAAATTTGTGATATGTATAAAGTAAATGGGGCCTCAAGTGAAGCGATTCAGCTAATGTTATTTCCATTCTCCCTAGAAGGAAAAGCTAAAGATTGGCTTAACTCGTTACCACATGGTTCTATAACCACTTGGGAGCAGTTAGTAGATAAATTTTTAAACAAATATTTCCCTTCCTCTAAAACCGCTAAGTTGATTAGAGACATCACCACTTTTATGCAAAATCACGGAGAAACTCTTTACGACGCTTGGGAGCGTTTTAAGGAGTTGTTGAGAAGATGTCCACATCATGGTTTACAACAACACAACCAGGTATCCACATTCTATAATGGGTTACAAACAGCTACCATGATCTTAGTAAATGGTGCTGCGGGAGGGTCATTGATGAAAAAGTATCCCGAGGATGCTTATGCTATCCTTGAAGATCTTACTTCTAACAACTACCAATCTTTTGAGAGACAAGGGAATAACAATCCAACGGGAGTCCATCATGTTGATCAAATCACTTTGTTAGCCGCACAGATGGCTTCACAGTTCAATATGATAAACAAACGTTTAGATTCCGTGAGTCAAAATACAGTAATGCCATCAATTAGTAGCCTTCAATTGTCTAATCCTAACACCTCCTTCACCATAGAACAATTGAATCAAGTTTCTGAAGAAGCCAACTATATAGGTGGCCAAAGACAACATATTCTTCCAAATCATTACAATCCTGAGTGGCGGAACCACCCTAACTTCTCGTGGAGAAATAATCAAAATGTTAATCACCCACCTGGATTTAATCATATTCCACATAACAATCAAGGGAATTCAAGAAAATTAACAGATGAAGTAATCTTAGAAATGTTCCAAAAGAATGACGCAAGGGTAGTAGGTATAGAATCATCTCTTAGATCACTAGAGAATTCCATTGGACAGATTGCTAATGCATTAAACCTAAGGCCGGTTGGAACATTACCCGCCGATACCACTCCTAATCCAAAAAGAGATGACCCATCTAGTCAATGCAACTCTGTTATCCTAAGAAGTGGGAATAAGATTCCGGGTGGGGACTTATTACTAGAAAAGTTAAAGAATGATGAAAAGAGAAAACATGAAGATAAGATGAAAAAGGTAGAGGACCCTAGGGCTAAAGAAGGAGTAGAAATTGTAGATTTAGAAGAGGAAAGAAAAGTCTATCCACCTCCGCCTTTTCCATCTAGGCTCACTAAGACAAGGCTTGATGCACAATTCCAAAAATTCATGGAAATTTTTAAGAAGTTGACGATAAATATCCCTTTTGCTGAAGCTATAGAGCAGATGCCGAGTTATGCAAAATTCATGAAGGATATTTTTTCTAAAAAGAGAAAATTTGCTGAAAAGGAAGTAGTGGCATTAATTGAGGAATGTAGTGCTATTCTACAAAAGAAGCTACCCCCTAAATTAAAAGACCCAGGAAGCTTTACCATACCCTGTTCCATAGGTGTTAAATTTACGGGTAGGGCTTTATGTGACTTAGGGGCTAGTATCAATCTCATGCCGCTCTCTATTTATAATACATTAGGCCTTGGAGAGATAGCTCCTACTTCTTTAACCCTTCAGTTAGCAGATAGGACGTTAGCATTCCCTAAAGGCATAGTTGAAGATGTTGTAGTAAAAGTCGAAAAATTTATTTTTCCTGCAGACTTCGTGGTTCTGGATATGGAAGAGGATGGGGATGTGCCTATCATTCTTGGTAGACCTTTTCTGGCTACAGGAAGGACTCTTATTGACGTTCAAAAAGGAGAGCTTACCATGAGAGTTAATGAGGAAGAGGTAACGTTCAACATCCTTAAGGCAATTAAATACCCCAATGATAAAGAGGAATGTCATTCTATTGATAACATAGATATTCCAAATAAAGCTTTTAAACAGAATGATCATTGGGAGAAAACATTGCTAGCAATCCTTAATAATGAAGAGTGGAACGAGGAAGAAGAATATAGTAAATTAGCTAAGGTTTTTAATGTTAGTGAAAGGTGGAGAACATATAGGAATGTTGAAGCACTTGAGAGATCAAGTGAAACTAAAATTCTGAAACCATCTATTATGGAACCACCTCAATTGGAATTAAAACATTTACCCAGCAATCTAAAGTATGCTTTCTTAGGAGAAGATAAAACTTTGTCGGTAATAATTGATGCATCCTTAGAACAGAGTAAGGAAGATGAATTGTTAGAAGTCCTTAAGAAATACAAAGGGGCTATGGGGTGGACTATTGCCGACATACAAGGCATTAGTCCCACTATATGTATGCATAAGATATTATTGGAGGATGATTCAAAGACCTCCATTGAACATCAAAGAAGACTTAGCCCTCCGATGAAGGAGGTAGTAAAAAAAGAAATTATTAAATGGTTAGACGCTGGAATTATTTATCCCATTTCTGATAGTAAATGGGTCAGTACGGTCCAATGTGTGCCAAAGAAGGGTGGGATGACCGTAGTGAAAAATGAGAATAATGAATTGATTCCAACTAGGACAGTGACCGGATGGCGTATATGCATGGATTATAGAAAGTTAAATCAATCGACTAGGAAGGATCACTTCCCTCTTCCATTCTTAGATCAAGTGCTGGATAAGTTGGCAGGGAATGAATATTTCTGTTTCTTAGACGGGTATTCAGGTTATAATCAAATAATGGTTGCCCCTGAAGACCAAGAAAAGACCACATTTACTTGCCCTTATGGTACATTTGCGTTCCGCAAAATGCCCTTTGGGTTATGTAATGCTCCTGCTACGTTTCAGCGTTGTATGATTTCTATTTTTTCTGACTTGATGGATGAGGGAATTGAAATTTTTATGGATGATTTTTCAGTATTTGGCAAGTCTTTTGATGAGTGTTTGGAGTCTTTAAAAAAGGTTTTGAAAAGGTGTATGCAAACCAATTTAGTCTTAAATTGGGAAAAGTGTCACTTCATGGCAAGAGAAGGCATAGTCCTAGGTCATAAAATCTCCAATAGGGGTCTAGAAGTAGATCGTTCAAAAATTGAAGTAATTGAGAAACTTCCACCCCCTACAAATATTAAAGGTATAAGAAGCTTTCTAGGACATGCAGGTTTCTATAGGAGGTTTATAAACAATTTTTCTGCAATATCTAAGCCTCTTAGCCATCTACTTGAAAAAGACACGCCTTTTCATTTTGATCAATCATGTCTCGAGTCTTTCAACACATTAAAGAAAAGTCTGATTTCATCACCTATTATAATGGCACCTGATTGGAATTTACCATTCATTCTGATGTGTGACGCTAGTAATTATGCTATAGGGGCGGTTTTAGGGCAAGCCCATAATAAAATATTTCATACCATTTACTATGCAAGTAAGACTTTAAACGAAGCCCAAATAAACTATACAACTATGGAGAAAGAATTATTATCAATAGTATTCGCGTTTGATAAATTCCGCTCGTATTTGATTAACTCGAAAGTTATAGTTTACACGAATCACGCTGCAATAAGGTATTTGGTAGATAAGAAAGAAACCAAGCCTAGGCTTATAGATGGATGTTGCTATTACAAGAATTTGATCTTGAAATTAAAGATAGGAAAGGGGCAAAAAATCCAGTAGCAGACCATCTGTCTAGGTTAGAGCAAATTGAGGAGAAAGATAAAGAAATAGTAATTTAGGAAAATTTTCCTGATGAAAGTATCTTAGCAATATCAGAAAATAGTTCACCATGGTATGCAGACTTAGTAAATTATATTGTGAGTAGAGTATTACCACCGGAGCTGAGTTATCAACAAAGGAAGAGGTTTTTACAATAGTTAGGACATACTTCTGGGATACGCCTTATTTATTTAAACATTGTGCGGACCAAATCATAAGACGTTGTATCCCTGAGGTGGAAGTACCTAAAATTCTAGAAAGGTGTCATGCTTCTCCATATGGAGGACATTTTATGGGACATAAAACGGCATTGAAAGTATTAGAGGCGGGATTTTATTGGCCAACATTATTCAAAGATGCGCATAACTTTGCAAAATGTTGTGATGCATGTCAAAGAATTGGAAATATAGGCCAACGAGTTAGTATGCCCCTACATAATATATTAGAGATAGAGATATTTGATATGTGGGGAATAGACTTTATGGGTCCATTCATAAATTCAAACAGAAACTTATACATTCTAGTAGCGGTGGACTACGTATCAAAATGGATAGAAGTCGTTGCGACCAAAAATAATGATGCCCAAACTGTACTTAAATTTTTAAAGAATATTTTTAACAGATTTGGCATTCCTAGGGCCATCATCAGTGATGGAGGGTCACATTTCTGCAATTGGCAATTTAAATCATTGTTGAAGAAATATGGTGTGAATCATAAGATTGCTCTGGCCTATCATCCACAAACCAATGGATTAGCTGAGGTGTCGAATAGAGAAACTAAAACAATCTTGGAGAAAACAGTAAACATTAATAGAAAAGATTGGGCTCATAAACTCAATGATGCTCTTTGGGCATATAGAACTGCATACAAAACACCTCTAGGATTGAATCCGTATAAATTAATTTATGGGAAAGCTTATCGGTTACCCGTAGAGCTAGAGCACAAGGCATATTGGGCGGTTAAAAAACTAAACTTCGATTTTCAAAATGCCGGAAGGCAGAGATTTTTCCAACTAAATGAACTAGAGGAAATTCGGATGAATGCATATGACAATTCTGAAATTTATAAAGAGAGAACTAAAAGATGGCATGACTCAAAATTAAGGAAGAAGGATTTTAAACCGGGGCAATTGGTTTTATTATACAACTCAAGATTGAGATTGTTCCCGGGTAAACTGAAATCTAGATGGTCAGGACCATTTTTGATCAAGGAAGTTCACCCTTATGGAGCAGTAACAATTTATAATGAAGTAAGTGGATCGGAGTTCAAAGTTAATGGTCAAAGACTAAAAATTTATATGAGCAACAATGAGGATTTACAGAAATCCTCATTTATTTTTGAAAACTAAGTGGAAAGGGAAGTCCTGCCGGGACTGAAAATTAGGCACTAGGCGGGAGGCAACCCACCATTTTATCTATATTTTAATCTTAAGCTAATTTTGTTTTAGTTAGTTCTTCAAGTTATGAGCATGTCGTGGAAAGAAATCGCGAGGGGAGAAAGTTCAGCAGTGCAGTTCTGGAAGTTGCAACGTGCGAAAAAAAATTAGTAGCAACCTCTCCTTTTCGGGATTCATATAAGCGTTAACGTGGCGCCGGTTTAGCTGAACCGTTCCGCCTTTTCACATACCAGTGGGGCGAAGGTTGACACGTGGCGTCGGTTTAAGTGAGTCGGTACGCCTTCTTATTCAAAAGGCGTGAGGTATT
Source organism: Platanthera zijinensis (assembly GCA_039513925.1). Lineage (NCBI taxonomy): Eukaryota > Viridiplantae > Streptophyta > Magnoliopsida > Asparagales > Orchidaceae > Platanthera > Platanthera zijinensis. Next base: position 127,305,080 of record CM077092.1, read on the forward strand.
ATGTCGGCATTTTCCTCCACAGCTCTAAACCCTAAGTTTGCGATCAGGAAGACGACTGCGTCAACCCTCGCCTACCAGGCGAATCGCGACGGACGGGCGTTTGCTCGGCGGCGGAAGGGCGGCGAATCGGGAGGAACAAGAAGCTACAAGCAGTGCCTCTGCCCGACACCCTGCGGCCCTATGTCTCCAGATGCGGTAAGTTCTTGCGTACCTCCCTCAACATTTTACCTCAAGTTCGAATAATGGACGGTGAAACTTTCCCCTTTTCTAAACCTAGCCCCCCATTTGCCCCTAATGTAGAAAATGTCATCTAAGAAAAAAGGGAAGACCACAGCAAGGAAGACCTTAAAGTTTATAAATGAGGCTGCTAAGGAGCGATTTGACATGTTAAAGTCTATCCCCATGATTTTTGAGCGGGGTTTTAAGATGGAAAAGAGAGCATGGAGTTTAAGCTATACAATACAAATCCAGGCTCTGCAATGGGAAACCCTCTGCCACCCGTGAGCTGAAGCCATCCTCCCATGGGTGTACGAGTTCTATTCGAATGCAAGGTTCTCCGAAAATGAAACAGTGATGGTAAGAGGAAGGGTAATCGATTTTTCTGCGAAATCCATTAACATGCTGTATGATTTAGGATGTGAAGAAGATTTCTATAGTCTGAACCATGTGATCGACAACTCTGAAGTAGCTACATTGGTATGCAACTCCCCCGACCCTGCATGGTCCAATGCATCGACAGGAATGCTTAAGTCTACATCTCTGTCAAGGGAGGCTAAGGTTTGGTTGTTATTTATTAATGCCAGCATTATGCCGACCCGACACTTGAACAATGTGACATTAGACCGAGCAACTCTAACTTATCATATCTTGAAGGGAAACCGGGTTAACGTGGGGGAAGTGATTAGTACTCATCTGAAAATGAAGATCAAGGAGAACAAGGTCAGGCAATTGTGGTTCCCGGTGCTAATCACTGAGTTATGTCGAAGTGTGGGGGTGGTACAGAGCATGGAGGACTTGGTGACACATGTAGGCCGGGAGATAACCGAGCGAGTCGTGAAGATAAACATTAAGGTAGGGAATGAGTTTGATGATGGGAGCAACAAGCCTAGAAAGAGGAGCATGGGGATCCATTCTTCTTCGGGCGGCAAACCAGATGATGTGTTGATCCCAGGTGGAGAGGGAGCAACACTAGAAGAAATTCTATGTAATATTGAATATATGAAAGTCTACCACCGATGCCAGCACCGCTACTTCAGATCTAGACTGGATTATCTGCAGAATAGTCTAGATAATTTATCACGGAAAGTAAAACAACCAATCGAGGAAGCCCAATTCGAATATCAATTGCAGTTTGACGATCAGGGGAACCTGGTGGACATGGATGGTAATAGCCTCGACCCGACTGAATTGACTGAAGAAAAGGACGACGAAGCAGAAGATGATGATGAAGGCTAACATTCACATGCTTATAGCTTACCACTGTTCCGATTGCACAAACAATCTTTTGCATATTTTGTGCTTAAAAACTTGAACAATCTTTTGCATATTTTGTTCTACTGCTTAAGTATATGACAGTTCAGTTTTGTCTTTAAAAACAATATTTTGCATATTTTGTGCTGGGTTAAATTTTGGACTGCACTGTTAATTCTATATGCTTGAATATATGATATTTTTGTGGACTTCATTGGCATCTGTGATCTACATATGGCTACTTCTATATGCTTGAGTATACGATATCTTTGTGGATTTCATTGATGTCTGTGGTTTACAGATGCTGAATAGTTTATGTGATAGATTCAATCATGTCTTTAATATTGTTAAAGTGCCCTCCATTATTCTTTTCTTTTGTCCATATATGTGCATGCTCGCCAGCAACAGGGCATCGTTTTGGAGTCGGGATCGGGAGGACTTATACAAGCATGGGCATTGAGGATAGAAAGACAAAAACTTCACTGGATGGTCAACTTGAGAAACTCTAGGGGAGTACTTCCGTTTCAACTATATTTTCTGAAATTCTCTTATATGAACCAACCTTGCTAGAATCTAGTAACATTTTAAGTATGAATTGATCGTGATTTTGGTGATTCAAAATTCTTGCATTACTTAATGAGTAAGTTATCCTAGAGATCCAATGATAACTAATTGGTATGGCTAAACAATCGTAAGAGCTCGGATTTTTAAATTGAAGTTAGTATGATTTTTTTTTGGTAAAGCGCTCTTAAGCGTCCGTATCATGCACAACTTTCTTTAATTCATTTTTACTCCCCGCAATATTTTAAATTGACTTTCAAAAAAATTGGGAGGGGTGAGAAGAACTGAGTTGATGATGTAAGCTTAGATAAGTGTTTAAGTGGCTACTTCATTCTGATCACTCATGAAACCCTTTGAGCTTGTTCCTTATCATTTTGCTAGACACTAGTGAATCTAAGTTCCCTACATTCCAACTAGTTGTATCTTAATGCACTATTCAATTATGGGTGTTCGACTCAACATTTTGATGATAAGATTATAAGTCATAGTGATATGCGGCCTGAGTATGTACGTGCCTACTTGGAATGATCCCAACTGTGACCAGAAAAAAAAAAGAGAACTAAAAGAGAAATAAAAGAAAAGGAAGGAACAATTTGGTCATAGTGATATGTGGCCCAGGTATGCACTTACGTACTTAGAATGATCCCAACTATGAGCTTTATATTTATAAATACTTATTGCTTAAGAGTTGAACTCCATAAGATGAGGGAGTATTAAGATTATTAACTAGGGAATTATCTCTCCATTATTAATGCATGTCCATGAATAGCTAATCTAATCAAGCCAAGGCCAACCTGACCTTCACGTGTGCTACTAACGCTTGTCGAAGTCAAATCAAAAACTTAGCTTATTCTTATCCTTCCAAATTAGTGCGGAGGCTCAATAAGAAAATTTTTGCGTGGGAGTGAATAATTTGAAGAAAGCACACACAACACCGAAATTCTTAATTTCGCTTTATCTTTCATCAACTAACGGATTTGTGATGTTTGAGCTCTCAATGATTGATAAGCTTATCAGTTGGGGAAATCGGATTTCTTAAGTATGCTTTGTTTAATTTCTGTTAAGATAAAAAGATCATCGAACTCTCATCTTGGTAATTATTCTTTCACCTAATTCACTATTATGAATTGTCTTACTAGGGACTAGCAAGGGTTAAAGTGTGGGGGTGTGATAACTTCTAAAAAGAAGTTATTTATGTCGTTATTTCCAACAACTTATTCAGTTAAAACAATTAAAATAAGTTTAAATGATATGGAAATGAAAGTAAACTCTTATTTATTTGAATTGTGGCTAATTTGGTTTTGTTTCGATGTATTTGTATCAGATGCGCCAAAGAAATTTGCCTGGAAAAGGAAATCTGCCAAAACTTCATAGCTTGAAAAAGAGGTTGCAACGTCCACAAAAAAATTAGTTGCAACTATCAGGTTTCGGGTTGGCAAGGCAGGCGCAAGCGCAGAAGTTGCAACGTGCAGAAAAACAAGGTTGCAACAACCTGGGGCGAAATTAAAATCTGAAATTTGAATTTTGGTGCTGGACGAAAACATGGAAGGGTGCGTCTCTTGGGGATTTTTGGGGGGAATTTATACAGCAGTTATGCCAAGTAATAAAAGCGAGAGAAGGAGATTTTAGAAGGGGATATATAGAAATTCGAAAAAGAGGAAGAGAGGGGGGCGGAATTCGTTTAGGGCTGGGGATCGGGAGGAAGAAGAAGCCGCGCAGCAAATCCAGATCCGTGCAAGTGGAGGCGACAACATCCTTTGTAGGGGCATTCGTAGAGATCAATTGGTTGGCTTGTTCTAACTCTTATTCATCATGTTTGTTGAATTCTCGCTCCGATTTCTCGTACTTTTGACTATGATGAACTAATTCGCTTGTGAGTCTTATATGTTGTGAACTATTCGACGTTTGCTTTGATATTTACATGAACAATTGAGTTAAATTTGGTTTGTATCTTAAATTTCATTCTCTTCTTCAGTGATGACGTTAAGAGATTACCATCTAGTGCTTCATACTGCGTTCTATATGCGAGAGCTGCGTTCGTAAGTCTCGAGAATTAAATTTGGCTACATATGATTTAGCGTATCGCTATCATTCTAGTTGTGGAGTTAAGATCCATAATTTTATACTTATGTTTACTTGTGTAGTCTTGATCTAAGGCTACTCACTAAATATGCATAGTGCGATGATGAAATCGAGAGATGCTCACCGCGAGTTTAGGATTTCCACAAGATAAAAACTGAGTTGAATTCAATTGTATTTCTCATCACAAAAAGGCAAACTAAGATTAGGGATCAACATATGAGACTCGTTCTTCTCATCATTATATTCTCATCTTACTTTAGTTTCGTTATTTAGTTTACATACTCTCAAAACCTTGTGATTTTGCTTGACTTATAAGAAAAGATCATTACTAGTACTCATAAGCTAAGGAAAAATATTGTCTCTGTGGGTTCGACACTCTACTTTCCATTTTGTTACTTGACACGACACGTACACTTGCGTAGCACTTATATATTCACACGACAAAGCATGCATCACAGACCTACGCCGATTGGCGTTCTTCTTGTATCTCTCCTGAGCTATATGAAGCTTTTCTCGAATAAGCTTCACCGCGACTTCCATCTCCTCGAGCGCATCCGGACCCAAAAAGGGTCTCTCACCTGCCTCAGCCCAAAACAGGGGAGTTCTGCAGCGCCTCCCATACAAAGTTTCGAACGAAGCCATTTGCAAACTTTCTTGATAACTGTTGTTGTATGCAAACTCTATAAGTCGCAACCGCTCATCCCACGCTCCACCGTGGTCTAGAATGTAGCATCTGATAATATCCTCAACTATCTGGTTCACCCGCTCTGTCTGCCCATTGGTCTGTGGGTGGTAAGCAGTAGAATATCTCAGATATGTACCCGAACCCTCCTGAGAACTCTGCCAAAAACGAGAAGTAAACCGGGAGTCTCGATCAGAAAGGATGCTAACGGGCACATCGTGCAATCTGATGACCTCATTCAAGTACAACTCTGCTATCTTCTTCATCGGATAGTCAATCTTATATGGCACAAAGTGAGCACACTTCGTCAGTCTATCCACTATGACCAAAACAGAATCAAATCCCCTTTGAGATTTCGGTAAGCCTATGATGAAGTCCATAGAAATACTTTCCCACTTCCAAGTCGGGATCTCTAACGGAGTAAACTTGCCACCAGGCCTTCCGTGATCGGCCTTCACACGCTTTCAAGTGTGGCACTCAGCAACAAATCGGGCTATATCACTCTTCATCCCATACCACCAGACAATTTGCTTCCAATTACGATACATCTTTGTAGATCCTAGATGGTAGGCAACACTGGATCCATGAGCCTCTCTGCATATCATACCCCTGATGTCCCCAACAGCGGGGATGCAAAATCTATCTCGGTACTTCAAAGTACATGCATCATCGATAGAAAAATCTGGCAACTCCCCTCTCTCAGTCATGGAGTATAAGTGTAGAAGGTCTGGATCATCCTTCTGGTGCAATCTAGTAAGAGAAATCCAAGATGGCTCTGCCACTGCCAAACTACTCTACATGTCACAGCATCCCACTGAAATATCCATAAGGAGGAACTCTTCCACTAAACGGTCGGCGATGAGATTAAAGATCTTCCCCGTCTTCCGACTCAGGGCGTCGGCCACCACATTGGCCTTGCCTGGATGATACTGGATCTCTACATAATAATCGGACACATACTCTAGCCACCGACGCTGGCGCAGATTCAACTCCTTCTGCGTGAATACATACTTCAGGCTCTTGTGATCAGTGAAGATCTTGCACTGAGCCCCATAAAGTAGATGCCTCCACAGCTTCAACGCATAAATCACCGCTGGAAACTCAAGGTCATGCGTAGGGTAATTTCTCTCATGAGTCTTTAATTGCCTTGACCCATACGCAATCACTTTTCCAACCTGCATCAACACACAACCCAGACCAACATGCGAAGCATCCACGTACACATTATACTCCACACCCTCAGTAGGTAGGGTCAGAACGGGAGCAGTGCACAATCTGTTCTTTAGCTCTAGGAAGGCTTCTTCGCACTTCTCGCTCCAAACAAAGGCCGCGTTCTTCTGAGTCAACCTGGTCAAAGGTGCAGCTATGGTAGAGAAACTCTCCACAACCCTCCTGTAGTAGCCGGCCAACCCTAGAAAGCTCCTAATCTCCTTGGGCGTGCCCGGCCTACTACAATCCATCACTGCTGCGATATTTTCTGGGTCGACTGAGATCCCATCCTTGTTCACCACGTGGCCCAGAAACGAGACCTGAGGCAACCAAAATTCGCACTTGCTCAACTTGGAAAATAACTTGTGATTCCTCAACTCCGATAGAACCAAGCGCAGATGCTGCTCATGCTCCTCAGCGCTGCGGGAATAGACCAGCACGTCATCGATGAAAACCACAATGAACTTGTCTAGGAAATCCTTGAACACCCGGTTCATCATATCCATGAAAGCTGATGGTGCGTTGGTCAGACCAAACGACATCACCAAGAACTCAAAATGTCCATGCCTCGATCTAAACGCAGTCTGCAGAATATCTGCCTCACGGATCCTGAGCTGATGATAGCCAAAACGAAGATCGATCTTGGAGAACATTGTGCTACTGCGCAACTGATCAAATAAGTCATCGATCCTCAGCAGTGGGTACCTGTTCTTAATAGTGACTTTGTTCAACTCCCTGTAGTCGATGCAAAGCCGCATCGACCCATCTTTCTTCTTCACAAACAGAACAGGAGCACCCCAAGGAGACGAACTCTTCCTGATAAACCCTTTTGCCAACAGCTCATCCAACTGGACTCACAACTCCTCTAACTCACGGGGGGCCATCCGGTACGGCGCCTTAGCAATAGGATGCGTACCCAATTCCAAATCAATCACAAACTCAACATCCCAATCGGGAGGAAGACCAGGAAGATCATCAGGAAAAACATCAACGAAATCACGAACAACAGGAATCTCCTCCAAACGTAGTACGCTAACAGTGGTTCCAACCACCGAGACTAAACAAGCAAAACAATCAGAACGAAACAGCTTCTGAGCATATACTGCAGAGATGACAGGAGAATCTTGGCATGGATCAGCATACACGCTTTCCGGCTGACCGTTGTCCTTGATGAAATCCAAGCGCTTCCCTTTGCACTGAATAACTGCATCATACTTAGACAGTCAGTCCATGCCCAGAATAACATCGAAGTCCTCCAGATCAATCATCTTCAAGTCTGCCTTCGCAAGAAAGTCTCCAAACAAAACAGGGCTATCTAGAATGCCCAAATCTGATAACACAGATTCACCAGAGGGGAACTTGACACGGAAGGTATCCCGAACTCGATCTAGAGTCAACCGATGTCGCTCCACAAAGGCTTTAGCCACAAATGAGTGGGTAGCGCCGGAGTCAAACAAAAACACGCGCCCAACGGTTCTTCACCTTAAATTTCCATATAGGAGTATATACAACTAAGGAACTACCAAAACAAAACTGCAAACATTCTAGTAAAAACAAAAATAAAACCTTCAGGCTGGTAAAACAACTAACCTGAGATGACCTGAGTCGAAAGCTTGAGCCTCCTCGGAAGAGATCACGTTCAGCTTTTCCCTTGCCCTTGTCCACACGCTGAGGTGGAGGTAACGCCTGAAGTAGAACTGCATGAAGAGCAGGCTGGACCTGAGGACACCTAGACTTGATGTGACCATTCTGCCCACACTGATAGCAGACTTTATCCTTGGACAAGCACTGGGCAGCATCATGCCCGGGTCGCTTGCAAACAGAATAGGAAACATCCCTCCTCGGAGCACCCTGAATAGCATGAACTTGCTCCTTCTTCTGAGCTGTTGCCTTCTTGAAACACCTCTTGACAGGGTGGCCCGACCGACAACAGAAGCTACACACCACCTTACTCTTCTTTCCCGAAGCAGCACCGGGTACCTGGGGTTTCATCTACTGGACAGACTTCCTCTTGTCCTTCCTCATTTGCTGGCCTCTGCACTTTGTGGTCTCGATAGCCTCCACCTTCAGAGCACCCTCCACTACCCCCGCATAAGTCTCTGATCCAAAAGCACTGGTCAACTGTTGTACCTCGCTCCTCAAGCCACCAAGATACCGCTTGACTCGATCAGCCTCAACACTCACCAACCCAAGAGAAAACTGGCTGAACTTGCTGAACTCTATCTCATACTAACCGACCGTGAGTTTCCTTTGCTTCAGGTGGAGGAAGTCGTTCATAAGACGGTCACACTCGACCGAAGGCAAGAACTTCCCCAGCAACATTTCCTTGAACACTTCCAGAGAGCCACCAGCTACTAAGCTCTCCTTTTCTCTAAGCCACCAAGTCTTAGCCAAACCCTTGAGCTGATAGGCGGCTATCATCACTCTCTGATCATCTGAAATACCAGAGTACGAGAACATCTCCTCCATTGAGATCAGCCAATCGCTTATGACCATGAAATCTGCCTTCCCATCATAAGTAGGAGGGCTAAGTCTCTAAAACTTTGAGATAAATGTCATCTCCGCTGGCACCACCACTAGAGGTCTCAGGGGTGCAGGAGGATGAGGAACAGCAATCCCCCCAGCCGGGCCTTGCACTCCCTGAGTATGTCCTGCCACAACTGCCACCAAAGACTGGATCTGGGCTCGCACCTCTACCATCTGCCTGCTCAAGGAATCGCTACTCTGTCGCAGGCTCTCGATCACCGCATCATTCTGCGCTCGAGATGACTCACCCTTGGACAGGGGAGTCGATCTAGTCGAAGGACGTCTCGCCATCCTAAAATCATAATAACGTTAGTCAGATCCTAGTACAACAGCTGCAACTATCTACAAGTACAGACAATACATATATAAATATGAACTTAAAGCTGCTAAACTTGCTTTGGGAGTTTATTTTTTTACAAAAATTGATGTTATGCCTTAACCTATGATGGTTAACCACCACCGTACTAACTCTTGTGCCTAGGTCGGGAATGCATGACTTTATATTATTTTTTACTCGAAAACTCATGTGTGTACATATGTCATCCTGCCAGTCTTTAGCTTGGCATGTTGTGCTTATGCAATGTTATGCTATGCATTCTAAAAAGCCCTAATGCATGTTATGAGCGGCGTACACATGAAAATGTTATGCATCCCATACTACATAACATCCTAATGAAACAAAAAAGAAAATGAGTTAGTCGCATCCATGTGGTGAGGTTATGCATCCCATACTACATAACCCGCACATGTTGCCCCTATGGTGGATCCATATACGAACACATATTATGCATCCCATACTACATAATATGCCCCGTATACTTCATGTTATCCTATGAGTATAGTGTTCGTGCTTTTTCCAAGACGTGTTGATGACATATTGGTGTGTGCATGACATGATGCTGATCTACTAATGCAATCAAAAGGGAATGTTGCCCGACTAGCTTGTCAAGCAACCTCCCTCTGATACCAACTGTCACAACCTGCATTTTCTCCGAGGAAAACGAATTATCAGAGTAGGAGAAAACACGCGTCATGATGCCACGTCGAGCAGGGGATAACTATCGACGCTCAGGCAAACCACTATCAACTATACTTTATGAAAATTTATGAGTTAAATGATTAGAAAATTAGTTATATTTTTAAAGTCCGTATCCCTCGGCGCGGTGGATCATCTAGTCCACAGTTTAAAAACTATACTTATACGCTGCGGAAAATACTTCATTCAGGTTTGACATTTTAAAAGAGTGCATAAGTGCCCCTAGAGGATAACTTATACCATGCAAGACCCTATATTTAATTTATACCATATATAAGATAATGATTCTTTTTACGTTGTTTGAAAATAGTGTTTGAGCTTTATAAAACATGTTGATCATGTGATATACTTATAATAGTATTTTTAGGTTTAAAAGTAACTAGCAACCTAGCATAAATAATCCCTAGAGCAAGTAGACAATCTCTAAAAAAAAGGTAGCAGCAAAAGATAACATATCTAGTATCAAGGTAAAACTACCAGTGGGCGCCAACAAACTGACACGAACCAACTACCAAGTATGTATGTCTGTAAGAAAAACAACACCAAAACTAGCTCGCAAAAACAAGGAACTAACCTTTATAGCACCAGAGACCACCAGCAACTGCACAGCACCACTAGCCGTCAGAGGGGCTACTATCCAGAACCTGAGGCATTCAAAGAAGAAAGGATACCTCAGCAAGCAAAATAAGAAAACTGCACGAAAGTGTCAATCAGAAGATAAGTAAAAGAGGAAGACAAAGCAGTAACAGTCACAACTGCCCAAGGCAAGGTAAAAAGGAAGTGCACTAAGTACAAGGACACAACAGTAACTCTGCCCAAATGCTGCAGAGTCTACAAGGCTACCATGAGCCCAAATGCTGCAATCTACCAAGGAAGAAATGTCTAAAACCCTAAGCTGTGAGTGATGGTAGTAGAAAAATAAACAACGCGGATCCGGGATGGAGGCAAACTCAGTCCCCCATCCACCATTTCCAAGCCAACAAAGCTCAAGGGCCTACATATGAAAGAACTAGGGACCTCACTGTAACGCCACCGATTTTTCTGCGATTATTTAATTCTCGTTTGGCGTTACGTCGACGCATTTTATTTGCTTGTGTCATCTGTGGAGTGTGGTCTTAACTCCTTAGAACTGAGTGGCCTATTTTATAGCCTATTGGCAAGATCTCCCTAGCAAGCCGAGTCATTTTGGGTGAACCAGTGTGGCCTCTCGGGGGATGCTTGTGCTTTGGCTTTGGGTGGGTATAACTCGAGTTATGTTCATCAAAAGTTAATTTCGACTTCGCTGTTGCGTTCGTAGCATGGGTATTTAGCTATGGTGCCAGTTTCGTCGAATTCCGAGGTAGTTCGGTTTTCGCGTCATTTTGGGTGTGCTAATAATAAATGTAAATAAGTAATATTTTAAGCTATTTAAATCTTCTTTTCGGTCAAAAGCTTTGAGAGTGAACCGGCGGCTTAGGAGGTGGTTAAGGATGTATAGGCGTGTTTAGATTTATTTAAAAGCCTTAAGCAAAATTAGCGGGCCCATTCTTCTTCTTCCCGAAAACCGTCGCCTGCTCCTGTTCGCGGAAAATAGAGGAAAACCGTCGGACCTACTACCCCTTCGGACGACGATTCCGGGAGCATTTGTGGACGGATTTCGATTTCGAAAGCGGATTTGGATTGTTCTCTCTTAGATCTTCGTTTCTACGGTAAGAGATTTGATTTTCGTGGAGTTTTTAGGAGATTTGGATTTTCAGTTTTTGCTCTTTCCGCCATTAAAGCTCAGGATGTGCTGGCTAGGTGTTGCTACTACTGGTGCCGAGGGAGAGGAAGGGCTCGATTGAAGCTTCGCTGAAAAACCGAGGCAAGTGGTTCTTGCACTTACTATTTTTATCTACCCCCTCTTAACTACCCGGTTAGCCCTAGGATAGAAGCCAAGTTTCTCTTTTGCTTTGCTAAAATTATATACAGTGGTTTCCCTTTATGAGCCCCCCCCCCCCCGCCTTATGCTGTTTTTGCACAACCCACTGGTTGTTTCCGCCATTTATACTCAAAATTATTTTGTCTGGTTTGGTGCTATTGCAGGTGAAGCCAAGGGAGAGAGAGGGAGATTTTTGTGGTAGTGCTCTGGTTAGAACTAGACTTGGTAAGCTCTCGAGTTTTGGCGTTGAGTGTGGTGCACACACTCAAAGCCAAAAGCCGCCCAGGTTTGGCGTTGAGTGTGGTGCACACACTATAAGCCATAGTTCGGCCTATTTCTTTTTTTGGATAAGTACTAGGGCGTTGAGTGAGGTGGACTCACTCAACGCCATAGCCCCTGGTAACGGCTAAGTACTTTGGCGTTGAGTGAGTCGACCTCACTGAACGCCATTTCCGTTTTGGCGTTGAGTGAGGTGAACTCACTCAACACCGCGGCTTTCTGTATGTCCAAGTACTTTGGCATTGAGTGAGGTGGGCTCACTCAATGCCGCAGCCTTTTTTGAGGCAAAGTACTTTGGCGTTGAGTGAGTTGACCTCACTCAACGCCATTTCGATTTTGGCGTTGAGTGAGGTGAACTCACTCAATGCCATAGCTTTCTGTGCGGCCAAGTACTTTGGCATTGAGTGAGGTGGGCTCACTTAACGCCGAAGCCTTTTCTAAGGCTAAGTACTTTGGCGTTGACTCGACCTCACTCAACGACATTGTTGTTTTGGCGTTGAGTGAGGTGAACTCACTCAACGCCGTAGACCTGTTTGCGGTTAAGTCCTTTGGCATTGAGTGAGTGAACCTCACTCAACGCCATTGCTATTTTGGCGTTGAGTTAGGTAGACTCACTCAACGCCACAGCCCTTCTTTGCGGCTAAGTGTCAGGGCGTTGAGTGAGTGAACCTCACTCAACGCCATTGCTGCTTTGGCGTTAAGTGAGGTGGACTCACTCAACGCCGCAGTCTCTATTTGCGGCTAAGTTCTAGGGAATTGAGTGAGTGAACCTCACTTAACGCCATTGCTGCTTTGGCATTGAGTGAGGTGGACTCACTCAATGCCGCAGTCTCTGTTTGCGATTAAGTGTTAGGGTGTTGAGTGAGTGAACCTCACTCAACGCCATAGTTGTTTTAGCGTTGAGTGAGGTTAGCTCACTCAACGCAAGAGTTTTCTTGCGGGAGGCGTTGAGTGAGTGAACCTCACTCAACGCCATAGCTGTTTTGGCGTTGAGTGAGGTTAGCTCACTCAACATCAGAGCTATTCTTGCGGAGGGCGTTGAGTGAGTGAACCTCACTCAATGCCATGGTTGTTTCTGGAGCTGAGTGAGGCTAACTCACTCAAAGCCAAGGTCTGGTTAGGCGTTGAGTGAGTGGGGCTCACTCAACGCCAAGCTGTGTTGAGTCATCTCAACACTTTTCCCTTACCTTGATTTTCGCTCCCGAGTGAATTCCTTGATTTTGATGTTCCTTGTCGGCTATGTTTCTTTCCCAAAGGCCGAATCTTGGGTCGTGGTTAGTAGTGGTGGTTTGAAGCTCTTATGGGGGTGGTGTTCTGTAATTTAGCCGTGGCCACCCTTTTCTTTTATCTTGCTCTAGGTACGGGTTGGGCAAGGGGGTGGGAGGTCCCTAGTGCTTTCACATGTAAACCCTTAAGCTTTGTTTGCTTGGAAATGGCGGATAGGGGACTGAGTTTGCCTCCATCCCGGATCCGCTTTGTTTATTTTGCTACTACCATCTCTCACAGCTTAGGGTGTTAGATGTTTCATCCTTGGTAGATTGCAGCATTTGGGCTCATGGTAGCCTTGTAGACTCTACAGCATTTGGGCAGAGTTATTGTTGTGTCCTCGCACTTAGTGCACTTCCTTTTTGCCTTGCCTTGGGCAGTTGTGACTGTTACTGCTTTGTCTTCCTCTTTTACTTATCTTCTGATTGACACTTTCGTGCAGTTTTCTTGTTTTGCTTGCTGAGGTATTCTTTCTTCTTTGAATGCCTCTGGTTCTGGATAGTAGCCTCTCTGATGGCTAGTGGTGATGTGTAGTTGTTGGTGGTCTATGGTGCCATAGAGGTCAGTTCCTTGTTTTTGCGAGGTAGTTTTGGTGTTGTTTTTCTTACAGACATACATACTTTCTAGTGGGTTCGTGTCAGTTTGTTGGCGCCCACTGGTAGTTTTACCTTGATACTAGATATGTTATCTTTTGCTGCTACCTTTTTTTGGAGATTGTCTTCTTGCTCTGGGGATGATTTATTCTAGGTTGCTAGTTACTTTTAAACCTAAAAATACTATTATAAGTATATCACATGATCAGCATGTTTTATAAAACTCAAACACTATTTTCAAATAACGTAAAAAAGAATCATTTTCTTATATATGGTATAAATTAAATGTAGGGTCTTGCATGGTATAAGTTGTCCTCTATGGGCACTTATGCACTCTTTTAAAATGTCAAACCTGAATGAAGTATTTTCCGCAGCGTATAGGTATAGTTTTTAAACTGTGGACTAGATGATCCACCGTACCGAGGGATACGACATTTAAAAATATAACTGATTTTCTAATCATTTAACTCATAAATTTTCATAAAGTATAGTTGATAGTGGTTTGCCTGAGCGTCGGCAGTTATCCCCTGCTCGACATGGCATCATGACACGTGTTTTTTACTACTCTTATAATTCGTTTTTCTCAGAGAAAATGCGGGTTATGACAAGTGGGCACATATGTTTGTTTCTTACAAAACAAAGACACAAGCTTGTCACCAAGGAACTGGCATGTTCCTTATGTGCTTTTCCTATCGACTCTACATCAAGCAAAGTCAGCATCTGAGAATCCAGTTAATTCAAATTCTGACTCAGTTGGATAAAAGAGTCCTAGATTTGGGCAACCCTTTATATATATCAAAATTCTTTTTAGGAAAATAAGGTGAGATTCTTTAGGGTTCACTTGGAACCTAGCAAAAAGACATATAGCAAACAATATGTCTTGCCTACTAGCTGTGAGATATAATAAGGACCCAACAATAGCCCTATATATTTACTGATCAACTGGCTTGCCATGTTCATCAGAATCAATCACAGTACTAGAAGCCATGGGTGTTTTCTTGGCTGAGGCATCAGTCATCCAAAATCTTTTAACTAATTCCTTAGCATATTTGTATTGGGAGATGAAAATGCCATCAGGGGATTGCTTTACTTGGAGACCAAGGAAGTAAGAAAGCTCACTCATGCAACTCATTTCAAACTTAGAATGCATCAGGTCAGAAAACCTTCTGCATAGCTTGGAATCAGTAGAGCCAAAAATGATATCATCTATATATATTTGTACAAACAACATGTTATTATTATTAAGCCTAGTAAACAAAGTCCTATATGCAATGCCCCTAGTGAACTTATGTTCTAAAAGAAAGCTAGCTAGGGTCTCATACCAAGCTCTTCGAGCTTGCTTTAAACCATAAAGAGCTTTATGTAATTTGAAAACAAAAGAGGGATGAGTTGGAGAGATAAAACCTGGTGGTTGTTCAACAAATACTTCCTCTTTGAGTTCACCATTCATGAAAGCACTCTTGACATCCATTTGGTATACCTTGAACTTTTTGTAGGCTGTATATGCAAGAAAAATTCTGATAGCTTCTAGTCTTGCAACAGGTGCAAAGTTTTGATCATAGTCAATTCCTTCTTCCTTTCTGTATCCTTGTGCTACCAGCCTTGCTTTGTTCCTGATGATGGCTCCTTGTGCATCCAATTTATTTATGAATACCCACTTAGTTCCAATAACTTATGAGTCTTTGGGTCTAGGAACTTATAAGTCCCAAACACTGTATCTCTCAAACTGATTGAGCTCCTCTTGCATTGCAATAATCCAGTGGGGATCTTGCTCTGCATCTTTTATGGATTGGGGCTCAAGTTGAGATATAAAGCAAGCATGCATCAAATTTTGGTTAAGTTGATGCCTTGTTTGCACACCAACTAATATGTCTCCAATCACTTGAGATACAGGGTGATCTCTAAGTGTGACAACATCAGTTGGAGGAGTTGGTTCAGTAACAACATTGGGAAATAATTCCTCTTATGGAATTAAATTTGTTGTTGAAGGTTCAGCAAATATATCACTGACCTCTTCTTCACTATCTTCATCAATGTGTTGAGAAGGATGTGATATAGCCTCATTGGTGAGGTTCAGATCATCCAATTTCTCACACAATTGGGGTACCTACAATAAGTCTTGGTAGAAGAATCCTTCTTCTTGTAATACATGTTAGTTTCAACAAATGTAATATGTATAGATTCTTCTATTTTCAAAGTCGATTTATTAAACACCATATAGGCCTTGCTGAATTGGGAATATCCAAGAAAAATTTCCAATGCAGCTTTAGCCTCAAATTTTCTAAGATGTTCTTTGTTGTTATTATGAATGTAACATATACAACCAAAGATTCTAAAATAGCCAATTTTAGGTTGCTTCCCTTTGAGTAATTCATAGGGAGTCTTGCCCTTAAGCATATGTATTAAACTTCTATACAGGACATAATTTGCTGTGCTTACAGCCTCTGACAAAAAGGATAGGGGCATGTGAGCATCTACAAGCAATGTTCCTGCAACTTCAATCAGGGTTCTGTTTTTTCTTTCGGCTACCCCATTTTATTGAGGAGTTCTAGGAGCAGAAAAGCAATGCATGATACCTTTCATCTCACAGAATTCTTACATAGGAAGAGATTCAAACTCAGTATCATGATCACTTCTGATCAATGAACCTGGAGTAGAATACTCAATCTTTATGCTCTTAAGAAAGTTTGTAAGAACTCTAAAGTTATCTAACTTGTTTCTTAAGAAAAACACCCAAGTGAACCTAGAGAAGTCATCTACAATGACTAAGGTATAAGATTTCCCTCCCAAGCTCTCTACAGCAATGGGTCCAAATAGATCCATATGTAGCAAATACAGAATCCTAGGTGAATCACTCTTATTAATGGATTTAAAGCTATTTTTGGTTTGCTTACCTAATTGAAAAACCCTGCAAAGGCTTTCCTTCTTGTAGGGGAAAGAAGGCAATCCTCTAACAAGGTTGTCCCTAAAGAGTTTAGCAATATTTTTAAGATTTACATGTCATAATCTTTTATGCCAAAGTTCATTATTGTTACTATTTTGATTAAATAAACAGATTTCTTACCTAGTAGATTTTAAATTTACTATATAGATGTTTTATTGCCTAGTGTTTGTTAAGACAATTTTATTCTCTATAGAAGAAATAATGCAAGAAGAATGGTTAAAGGATACCTGATAACCTTCATCACATAATTGGCTTATGGATATCAGGTTATGTTTTAAACCACTTGCATATGCTACCTTCTTGAAAGTGTCAGCTCCAATCTTGACAATCCCATAGCCTTCAGTTTGGCCACAGTTGGAGTCACCAAATATCACGTTTGGACCAAGCTTTGACTTGTAGTTTGTTAAGTTATCCTTGCTGCCTATCATATGCTTTGAGCATCCACTATACAGGTACCATTATTCCTCTATGATAGGATAGTCCTTCGCCTGCAAAATGAAGGATTAGGTTTTCTTGACCCAGGTAACCTTGTGTCCTTGATTCTTTTCAAATTTAAAGATAGAAATATAGGAGCATGCTAGTTGGTTCTTATATCCTAAAGGGTGAATGGATTGACAAATTTTTTTGAATAATTAAATGTTCTTGAATAATTAAAGTTTCTGTTAGGGTGAAGTGGGATCGACGAATTCTGATAAGTTCGTCGACCTGAGTTCGACGAATGGGATGAGTTTGTCGAACTCCGTTCAAAGAATGGAAATATTCATTCTCTGAGCCCCAAAATCGTTGATCTCGGCTTGACGAACAATATTGGTTTTGTCGATCGCAGTTCAAAGAATAATTATAATAAAAATCTGCGTTCGGAGTTCATCGACATGAGTTCGATGAACTGTACACATTTCTTCCATCCGAGTTTGATGAAATCTGTTAAACATTGTTATGATTAAGGTTTTTCTTATTCTTTCTCTTTTTCTTAGGTTTCTGTTTTAATTCATTTGGTTCAATGTTTTCATCTACCTTTTCTTTACCTTTTTCTGATATAAATTTAATGGGTGTAGAAAGTATATTTTTCTGAATTAGATGAGGTTGGCTTGATAAAACACCTAAGCCCAGCTTGCTATTGAGCCTGGCATTTACTGTGCTTGTGATGTTCATCAATTTGATGCTTCTCCCATTAAGGTATTCTTCAAATTGCTTTGCCTCATTTAGTTTAGTTTTAAAGAAATAATTTCTTCTGAAGCTATAACTAGTTTATCTTTTAGTTCAATGTTTTCAGATAGTAGATTTTCATGTTCAGTTATCTTATCTCTGAGAAGTTTTATTTCCTTCTCAGGTTTGATTAGATCATTGCATAACAATTTAAATTTAGATTTGAAGTGTTCTGAATTGAAATCAAATGAGGATATTATATGATCCTCTACAGATTCAGATTCATCTTCAGACTGCTCAGCGTTTGAAAAGCTGTCTGATTCATTGATAGCCATCAAGCAAACTTCTTTTGCTTTAGCTTCTTCCTCATCTTCACTGGAGCTGGAAGATGAAGATTCTTCTTCTGTTTCACTCCAGGTTTCTGCAACAAAACCATTCTCCTTCCTCTTGTGCTTGCTTGTGGAGGGCTTCCTGTACTTCTTTCTAGAGTATTTTTCTCTTCTTTTCTACTTCATCTGATTCTCTGGACACTCAGGAAGAATGTGTCTAGGTTTTCTACAACCAAAGCAGCCAATCTCCTTGGTATGAGTTTTGTCATATCTTGGTCTGTCATCTTGTCTGGATGACTTCCTTTTGAAATCTTTTCTGGCCATCTTATAAAATCTCTTGGCCAATAAGCTTATGAGCTCATCATTTGCTGGAGGAGCTTCCGGTCCTTCAGATGCTTTGAAAGCAATGTTTTTCTCTTTCCTTCATGATGAGGAGGTCTTCTGCTCAACTACTTCTCTTGTCTTTATCAGCTGCTCATAAGATTTGAGCTTTCCTAGAAGAGACTCTGTGGATATTTCATTCGGGCTTCTGGCCTCCTTATTGGCCAGATCCTGGAGTCTCATGTTCTTGGGAAGCACATAAGGGTCTTGTCATTTATCTCAGTTAGTTAGATATTTTTGTCCAGGTTCTTCATCTCATTGACAATTAAACTTAGTCTGTTATACATATCAGCTACTGTCTCAGACTCAACTTTCTAGAAATTTTCATACTAAGAGATGAGATGAGATCTTCTGTCCTTTCTCCCATCAGTTGATCCTGCAACCATTTGATTTAGAGAGTCCCAAATGGCTTTAGCTGAAGTGCATTCATCCATCTTCTGAAATATGTCATCTGACATTGTTTGTGCCAGAATGTTCATGGCCTTTACATCAGCAATTTTTGCCTTCTTCTGAGCATCAGTTCATTCAGGTGGAGGGACTGCATTTGTGCTTATTGAAGTAGAAGCTTCTTGACTTAGAGATCCTGTCAAAATGGAGTTGTATATGTCTTCATCAATAGAGTTCATATATAATCTGATTCTTGACTTCCAGATTGCAAACTTTTTTAGATTGCAGATTGGAGGTCTGGTGATTGAATATTCTTTATTCTGTGTCATGATATAAGAGAGACACTAGAGATATTAAGATCTATCAAGGAACTTTTGATTCAGGTATTAGCCTGTGAAATCAAAAAAAATACACCCTCTAATACCAATTGAAAGTGAGGGGATAGATCTGACTAACTCTAGAGGGGGGTGCATAGAGTATTTTAAAAACTTAATTAGTTTTTATAGCGGAATTAAAATAAGTGATAGTAGTATATATATAAAGAAAGGTACGAAAAAGAAACTATCACAGCATGGCAGAAATAAAGAAAAGAGACAATCAGACGACACAAGAAAATTATAGTGGTTCCCCAAAACTGGGTACATCCACTCTTCTACCACCCTAGTAGGAATCCACTAACAGTTTTTGATCAGGTTCCTTGCCACCATGGGTTTTTTCTCAGGTACCCAGTCACTACAATATCTATTTTCTTAGTGAGATATAGCAACCCTTTGATCTTTTGATCAGGTTCCCAAAAACTAATCTAAGTCTTTTGATCAGGAGACTTAACAACCAAGTGATAACTTTTTAAGTGAGTTAGAAACCCTTTTTACAGTGGGAAATGAAAAGTGATGTGGTCTTCTCTTTCTCAAACAACTGAGAAGACTTTAGTGGATATTGTTGTCAAAGATCCCCCTGAGATGAAGAATAGTTCAGGAAGATGAGAGCTTTGCACAGGGTGTAGGTCTTGATGAAGATCTTCAGAAACTTCTTGGATTGGTGTTGAAGAGTTGAACTTATGAAGCCTGAAGAAGAAAACTAAAGAAGACTAGAGATCTGTATGTGTTGTTCTTCTTCAATTTCCTGTAGATGGCAATACTATTCACTGTATAAGTTGTCTGTAAAAAATTTTTCTATATAGATCTCTTGTTATTGTTCTTTTTGAAAAAGATCTTTTTATATTCTGAGAGAATTTCCAGCATTTGAATTTTGAAAGATATCCTGAATTTACTGCTAAGAATCTGGGAGTTGAAATGGCTGGAATTTATCTTGAATGCATTTCCTCAACTGTCCCAGTAAATAAGATAAGTAATTAACTCTGTGAAATCCATAATTAATGCTGCCAAGCAACGGCTATATTCTTGAGAATATGAGCATTAATTATCAGAGAATTACTGCCTTAGAATAATACCAATTGAAATCAAAAAGACAGAGAAATCGCCAAAACTGATACTTACAGAAATCGTCGACCACGGGACAGATTTCGTCGACCTGAACTCCAAGTTTGTCGAGCTAAGAAATCGTCTTCGTCAAGCAGAGCTCAGAGAAAATTATTATGGAAAGAAACTACCAAAGCTGAGCTCAAAGTTTATCGAACTTAGATGGACTTTCGTCGACCAGAGAAACTGAGAGAAGAAGGAAGATCGTCGACCTGAGATCGTATTTCGTCGAGCTAAGCTCAGAGTAGAAACTCTGAGTTCCTCGATCTGCGATCGACCATCGTCGAGCTGAGTTCGAAGAACTTCGAACTGATTTTCTAAACTCTCAAAAACTGCATTTCTTCTAAGTCTGTGTCTCTGAAGTCTTCTGAAGGCTGGATCATAAGATGTCTAATCCTAGTCAAACTAACCTAACCTTAGAAATAATAATTTTGACCATAGGCTATACATGATGGGTTAATAACCTCTTATTGAACCTATCCCAAATCAAAACTTGGGATCCAACCGAAGGAATTGGAGCTTTCAGCTCGAGTAATGGATGATAGCATCCTCTTTCATGAGGAGGGTGATGCCTCCTCTGTTGAGGAAGCTCTATTTATTGCTTTCTCCTCCTGTCGTCTCCCTATAGACGATACCTTGATGGGCAAGGATTTATTTTGTGGTGAGATGAGTGAGGACCAGTGCTCCTCCTCTTCTTACTTCCTATTTCCTCTACCTGTGTTGGGCAGGTATTATTATTTAGGTATAGGGGTAACTGTTTTATCGTCGTATCGGTACCCATTACCAAAACGGATAATGGAACAGTTACCTGTGCACTTTTCTTTTCATAGGCCCATTAGCTAGAAATGTATAAAATTTAATAAGTCATGTTGGGAGGACAATAACCCCAGTAGTTATCTTATATTTCCTGTATTTTTATGTTTCATGTCTATCTTAGTTTTAGTATTTCTTTGTATTTTGTCTATTTTTCTTTTGTTTTTGTGGAGCTCAGCCCTATAAGTATTCATGGAAAATTCGTGTTGGTGGGGTTGTGATTCTTCATTTTGCGGACCTGCTTCTGTTTTTCACGCGTCTTCTGGTATGCTCACTAGCAGAGCATTGGGTAACCTCTCCCCTTGTTTCTATCTGATTTTAATTTCAATATCATATGTTGTGTAGCTTAGTTTAAGTCTGGAGGAAAGCCAGTATTTGTTACCTTTTGCACACGCACATTTCATTTGCATACTAGAAGCTTTTATTGTTTTATTTTGATTAGTTCATTGCATCGCACACCACTGCACCCACATGAGCGCGTGCTTAGCTGTTAGCATGTTGTGAGTTGAACTCGTTTCTTTTGTATGATTTGGGAAAATTATTGTGCTGGCATAGGATTGTAAGACGGAGTAAAATGTTGACTCCTACAGTGCTCCTAGTCGAGTGCTCTCGTCACGTGTAGAAATTGGAGTAGATTTAATTTTTCTATATGCTTATAGTTTTATATTTTCTATTTGCGTAAATAATTTTTATTCTACTCAAAAATTTGTGAACCCGGTATGAATCCGATGGTAGCTTAGGGATGTGTGTAGACGGCCGTTAGATTCGTATTGCTCGAGTTGTGAGGATGGATAGTCTTTCTCGTTGGCTAAGAACTTACCACAAGCTATTCTTGAAGCATGGGTATAGGTTAGTTCAATTTCATGAGCGTGATGTAGGCCATCATTTTGGCCCGATTAAGCTTTGTTCCATTCCTAACGACTTATCCTCACTAGCCCAGTTGTACCTACCCCTTCTTTTGATTCAGCTCCACCATTATTTCACCAAAGCCTCATAGCTGATCCTAGTTGCACTCCTAAGTCGAGCTTTAGTGTTTTACATTTTCATTTTGGGGTGTTGATGTGGTGATATTCCTTGTGAATATGTGGATGTGCTCCAAAGTTTTGTTTTGCTGAAATTGTTAATATAAAAAGATGATTTGAAAATATATATATATATAAATCAATTGTGAATACAGGCGCTATGGTCAAATGACTCTTCAGCTCTTAAAAAGCTCGTGCACACTCCAGTGTTCAAACGAACTTCTGATCTTTTCTCGTCAATGTGGTCAGAGGTAAAGCAATCTGTGAGAAGTTTTCTACAAACCGTCTATAGTAGCCATCCAGGCCAAGAATGTAACGCCCCCTGATTTTCCTGTGATTATTTAATTTTTGCTTGGCGTTACGTCGACGCATTTTCTTGGCTTGTGCCATCTGTGGAGTGTGGTCTTAACTCCTTAGAACTGAGTGGTCCATTTTGTAGCCTATTGATAAGATCTCCCTAGCAAGCCGAGTCATTTTGGGTGACCCGGTATGGCCTCTCAGGGGATGTTTGTGTTTTGGCTTTGGGTGGGTATTACTCGAGTTTTGTTCGTCGAAAGTTAATTTTGACTTCGTCGTTGTGTTCGTAGCATGGATATTTAGCTAGGGTGCGAATTTCATCGAATTCCGAGGATGTTCGGTTTTCGCGTTGTTTTGTATTTTATGAAAAATAAAACTATTTAATAAATATTATATTAAATATTATTTTGAAAGGGTGCTACTTGGCGGTTTTGCCTTGTC
This sequence comes from Platanthera zijinensis, assembly GCA_039513925.1. Taxonomy (NCBI): domain Eukaryota; kingdom Viridiplantae; phylum Streptophyta; class Magnoliopsida; order Asparagales; family Orchidaceae; genus Platanthera; species Platanthera zijinensis. The sequence continues at coordinate 127,327,922 of CM077092.1, forward strand.
TTTTTGTTCAGTATTAATTGATTAGCTAATTAAGATTAGTAAGGGTGCTATATATAGAATAGTTTAGACTTAAGATAAAAGAAATCGCTCATGTTCACCTTCTTCCCCCGCCCGCAGCACCTGTTCGCGGAAAATAGAGAAACCGCCGGAACTGCTCCCCTTCGGACGCCGATTCCGGGAGCGTTTGTGCACTAAATTCGATTCCGAAAGCGGATTTGGATTGCTCTCGCCTAGACCTTCATTCCTACGGTAAGATTTCCAAGTTTCGTGCCCTTCTATGGTGTTGTAGAATTTCGTTTGACCCCTCTCCCTATCCTAAAAATGTCCAGTCAAGCTCGGTTAGGTGTTTGCTACCAGATCTGTGGGGAAGCAGAAAAGTCGGTCGAGACCTTTCTGGAAATCGAGGCAAGTAGTGCTCCTAGCCCTTGCCAAGTAGAAATTTCTTGCTGTTATCTCTGTTTTCCGCCATTAATGCTTCTAGGTTCTTGTTAAAACCCGATTTAGCCATGACAAATGTTGCTTAAGCACGCTAATTATACTCTTGTCCAGATTTTTCCTTTCAGAAGTTCTTTCTTTTTACATCTTAATTTGAGATTGTTCTAATCCCTTCTCTTAGAACTAGGGTTTGCTGTTAAACTTGTAGGATTATGTAGTTTCAGCGGCTGCTAAGTCTACTACCAGGTTGCCGATGAATATATAAGCCGAGTTTTGCTTGATTAGGCTCGGGATGAGTAGATTCGACCTGAGAGTAGAGGTAGCAGCAACAGGAAATTTTTCTCCTCTCCTAAGTCTTGTCTAATAAAGAGATTCTTGGCTAATGGTAGTGGTCTGATGTGATAGGATGAGTGCGAGAGTTAATCTTCAAGTTACTGTATTTTAGCGATGGAGAATTTAGGGCGTGCGTTGAGTGTTGTGCACACACTCAACGTCGGGTCTGCTTGGACTTGGAGTTGAGTGTGGTGCACACACTCAACGTTGGGTCTGTTGGGACTTGGTATTGAGTGTGGTGCACACACTCAACGCCATTGCCCCTTGATCTGTTCTTTTGCGGCTAAGTAGTGTGGCATTGAGTGAGAAAATTCTTCTAAGTCAAAATCGACGGGAATCACTTAGTGATTCTCGCCTACTTCGATGAGAATCGTTAGTGATTCCCGCCGATTCAGAGAGAATCAATCTGCATTCCCGCCGACCTCTTCCGGATGGTGTTGAGTGAGTGGGCCTCACTCAACGCCATGGCAGTTTAGGCGCTGAGTGAGGCGGGCTCACTCAACGCCACAGCCCTTTCCTGCGGGTAAGTACTTTGGCGTTGAGTGAGTCGACCTCACTGAACGCCAAAGCTGTTCTATCATTGAGAATTGTGGGCGCACTCAATGCCGCAGTTTGTTTTCGCGGCTAAGTACTTTGGCGTTGAGTGAGTCGACCTCACTCAACGCCAAAGCTGTTTTGGCATTGAGAGAGGTGGACTCACTCAACGCCACAGTTGGGTTTTGCGGTTAAGTGCTAAGGCGTTGAGGGAGTGGACCTCACTCAACGCCATAGCTGTTTTGGCGTTGAGTGAGGTTAGCTCACTCAACGCCACAGCATGTGTTGCTGAAGGCGTTGAGGGAGTGGACCTCACTCAACGCTATAGCTGTTTTGGCATTGAGTGAGGTTAGCTCACTCAACGCCACAGCCTTCTTTGCTGAAGACGTTGAGGGAGTGGAACTCAATCAACGCCATAGTTGTTTTGGCATTGAGTGAGGTTAGCTCACTCAACGCCATAGCCAGTGTTGCAGAAGGCGTTGAGTGAGTAAACCTCACACAACGCCATTGCTGTTTTGGCGTTGAGTGAGGCTAGCTCACTCAACGCCACCGTCTGTTTAGGCGTTGAGTGAGTGGGGCTCACTCAACGCCATGCCGTGTTGAGTCATCTCAAAGCTTTTCCCTTACCTTGATTTTCTCCCCCGAGTGAATTCCTTGATTATGAGGTTCCTTGTCAGCTATTTTCTTTTTTTCCAAAAAGGCCGAATCGTGGGTCGTGGTTAGTAGTGGTGGTTTGAAGCTCTTTTTGGGGAAGGTGTTGTGTAATTTAGCAAAGGCAACCCTTTTTCTTTTATCTTGCTCCAGGTACGGGCTGGGAAAGGGGGTGGGAGGTCCCTAGTGCTTTCACATGTAGACCCCTGAGCTTTGTTTCTTGGAAATGGTGGTTGGTGGGCCGAGATTGCCTCCAAACCGGATCCGCGTTGTTTTTTGCTACTACCATCTCTCACAGCTTAGGGTGTTAGACGTTTCTTCCTTTGTAAATTTGCAACGTTTGGGCTCATGGTAGCCTGGTAAACTCTTCAGGATTTATTTTTGGGCAGGGTTGTTGCTGTTTCCTCGCACTTAGTACTTTTCTTTTATCTTGCCTTGGACAGTGGTGCTTGTTTTCGGTTTGCTTACTCTTCTAGCTTACTTTATAACCTAACATTTCTGTATAGCTTACTTGTTTAGCTTGCTAAGGTATTCTTTTCTTCTTTGAATGCCTCAGGTTCTGGTTAGTAGCCGATTAGGAGGCTAGTTGTGTTGTGTTGTTGCTGGTGGTCTCTCGTTCTGTGGAGATTAGTTTCTTGGTCTTGTGAGAAAGTTTTACTATTTTTCTTACAGACATACATATTTGCCAGTGGGTTCGTGTAAGTTTGTTGGTGCCCACTAGTAGTTTTACCTTGATACTAGATGTGTTACTTTTTGCTGCTACCTTTCTGGAGTTAGTCTACTTGCTCTTGGTTTGATTTATGCTAGGTTGCTAGTTACTTTTTCACCTAAAAACACTATTATAAGTATACCTCATGATCAGCATGTTTTATAAAACTCATCACTATTTTCCAAATAACGTAAAAAGATCATTTTCCTATATATATATAGTATAAATCAAAAGTAGGGTCCTGTATAGTATAAGTTGTCCTCTGGGGACACTTATGCACTCTTTTAGGATGTCGAACCTTAATAAAGTATTTTCCACAGCGTATAAGTATAGTTTTTAAATTGTGGACTAGGTGATCCACCGAGTCGAGGGATATGGCCTTTAAAAATATAACTGATTTTCTAATCATATAACTTATGAATTTCCATAAAGTATAGTTGTTAGTGGTTTGCCTGAGTGTCGGCAGTTATCCCCTGCTCGACGTGGCATCATGAAGCGTGTTTTCTCCTACTATGATAATCCATTTCCTCGAAGAAAATGCGGGTTGTGACAGTTGGTATCAGAGGGAGGTTGCTTGACAAGTTAGTTGGGCAACCATCCCTTTTGATGCATTAGCAGTTTAGCATCATGTCATTCACACACTGATATGTCATCAGCATGTCTTGGCAAAAGCACGAACACTACACTCATAGCCTAACATGAAGTATACGGGGCATATTATGTAGTATGGGATGCATAATATGTGTTCATATATGGATCCACCATAGGGGCAACATGTGAGGGTTATGTAGTATGGGATGCATAACATCACCACATGGCTACGACAAGCTCGTTTTCTTTTCGTTGCATGAGGATGTTATGTAGTATGGGATGCATAACATTATCATGTGTATGCCGCTCATAACATACATTAGGGCCTTTTTAGAATGCATAGCATAACATTGCATAAGCACAGCGTGCCAAGCTAAAGACTGGCAGGATGACATATATACACACATAAGTTTTCGAGTCAAAAATAATATAAGTCATGCATTCCCGATCTAGGCACAAGAGGTAGTATGGTGGTGGTTAACCATCCTAGGTTAAGGCATAACATCAATTCTTGTAAAAATAAACTCTCATAGCAAGTTTAGCAGCTTTAAGTTCATATTTATGTATGTATTGTATGTACTTGTAGTTAGTTGCAGCTGTTGTACTAGGATTTGACTAATGTTGTTATGATTTTAGGATGGCGAGATGCCCTTCGACTAGATCGACCCCCCTATCTGAGGGTGAGTCATCGGGAGCACAGATTGATACGGTGATCGAGAGACTGCGACAGAGTAGTGATTCCTGGAGCAGGCAGATGGTGGAGGTGCAAGCCCAGATCCAGTCTTTGGTGGCAGTTGTGGCAGGACAGACTCAGGGAGTGCAAGGCCCTACAGTGGGGTTAGTTGTTCCTCCTCCTCCTGCACCCCTGAGACCTCGAGTGGTGGTGCCAGCGGAGATGGAGTTTATCTCGCAGTTTCAGAGACTTAACCCTCATACTTATGACGGAAAGGTTGATTTCATGGTCATAGACGATTGGCTTATCTCCATGGAGGAGATGTTCTCATACTCCGGTATTGCAGATGATCAGAGAGTGATGATAGCCGCCTATCAGCTCAAGGGTTTGGCTAAGAGTTGGTGGCTTAGAGAAAATGAGAGCTTGGTAGCTGGTTGCACTTGGGAAGTGTTCAAGGAAATGCTGTTGAGGAAGTTCTTGCCTTCGGTCGAGCGTGACCATCTTATGAACGACTTCCTCCACCTGAAGCAAAGGCAACTCACGGTCGGTGAGTATGAGGTAGAGTTCAGCAAGTTGAGCCGGTTTGCTCCTAGGTTGGTAAGTGTTGAGGATGATCGAGTTAAGCTATTCCTTTGTGGCTTGAGGAGCGAGGTGCAGCAGTTGACCAGTGCTTATGGATTAGAGACTTATGCAGGGGTAATGGAGGCTGCTCTGAAAGTGGAGGCTATCGAGACCACAAAGAGCAGAGGCCAGCAAATGAGAAAGGACAAGCGTAAGTCTGTTGAGCAGAAGAAACCCCAGGTACCCGGTGCTGCTTCGGGAAAGAAGAGCAAGGTGGTGTGTAGCTAATGTGGTCGGTCGTGTTTCAAAAAGATAGCAGCTTAGAAGAAGGAGCAAGTTCATGCTATTCAGGGTGCTCCTAGGAGGGATGTTTCCTGTTCTGTTTGCAAGCGACCCGGACATGATGCTACCCAGTGCTGGTCCAAGGATAAATTCTACTATCAGTGCGGGCAGAAGGGTCTCATCAAGTCTAGGTGTCCTCAGGTCCAGCCTGCTCTTCATGCAGTTCCACTTCAGGAAATACCTCCGCCTCAGCGTGTGGACAAGGGTAAAGGAAAGCTAAACGTGATCTCTTCCGAGGAGGCTCAAGCTTCGACTCAGGAAATCTCAGGTTAGTTGTTCTTCCAACCTGAAGGTTTAATTTGTTAGAATGGTTACAGTTTTGTTTTGGTAGTTCCTTAGTTGTATATACTCCTATAGGGAAATTTAAGGTGAAGAACCGCTGGGCGCGTGTTCTGTTCGACTCCGGCGCTACCCACTCATTTTTGGCTAGAGCCTTTGTGGAGCGACATCGGTTAACTCTAGATCGAGTTCGTGATACCTTCCGCATCAAGTTCCCTTCTGGTGATTCTGTGTTATCAGATTTGGGCATTCTAGATTGCCCTGTTTTGTTGGGGGACTTTCTTGCGAAGGAAGACTTGAAGATATTGATCTGGAGGACTTCGATGTTATTCTGGGCATGGACTGGCTGTCTAAGTATGATGCGGTCATTCAGTGCAAAGGGAAGCGCTTGGACTTCATCAAGGACAATGATCAGCCAGGAAGCGTGTATGCTGATCCGTGCCAAGATTCTCATGTCTTTTCTGCGGTATGTTCTCAGAAGTTGTTTCTTTCTGATTGTCTTGCTTGTTTAGTCTCGTTGGTGGGGACCGTTGTTAGTGTACCGCGCTTAGAAGAGATTCCCGTTGTTCGTGGTTTCGCTGATGTTTTTCCTTATGACCTTCCTGGTCTACCTCCTGATCGGGATGTCGAATTTGTGATTGATTTGGAACCGGGTACGCGTCCTATTGCTAAAGCGCCGTACCGGATGGCCCCTCGTGAGCTAGAGGAGTTGCGAGTCCAGTTAGATGAGTTATTTGCAAAAGGGTTTATCAGGTAGAGTTCGTCGTCTTGGGGTGCTCCTTTTTAGTTAGTAAAGAAGAAAGATGGGTCGATGCGGCTTTGCATCGACTACAGGGAGTTGAACAAAGTCACTATTAAAAACAGGTACCCTCTGCCGAGGATCGATGACTTATTTGATCAATTGTGTGGTAGCACGTTGTTCTCCAAGATCGATCTTCGTTCTGGCTATCATCAGCTCAGGATCCGTGAGGCAGATATTCCACGGACTGCGTTTAGATCGAGGCATGGTCATTTTGAGTTCTTGGTGATGTCATTTGGATTGACCAACGCATCATCAGCTTTCATGGATATGATGAACCGGGTGTTCAAGGATTTCCTAGACAAGTTTGTTGTGGCTTTCATCGATGACGTGTTGGTCTATTCCTGCAGCACTGAGGAGCATGAACAGCATCTACGCTTGGTTCTATCGGAGTTGAAGAATCACAAGTTATTTGCCAAGTTGAGCAAGTACGAATTTTGGTTGCCTCAGGTCTCGTTTCATGGCCACGTGGTGAACAAGGATGGGATCTCGGTCGACCCGAAAAAGATCGCAGTAGTGATGGATTGGAGAAGGCCGGGCATGCCAAAGGAGATCAAAAGCTTCCTAGGGTTGGCTGGCTACTACAGGAGGTTCGTGGAGGGTTTCTCTACCTTGGCTGCACCTTTGACCAGGTTGACTCAGAAGAACGCGGCCTTTGTTTGGAGCGATAAGTGTGAAGAAGCCTTCCTAGAGCTAAATAATAGATTGTGCACTGCTCCCGTCCTGACCCTACCTACTGAGGGTGTGGAGCATGATGTGTACGTGGATGCTTCGCACGTTGGTCTGGGTTGCGTGTTGATGCAGGTTGGAAAAGTGATTGCGTATGGGTCAAGACAATTAAAGACTCATGAGAGAAATTACCCTACGCATGACCTTGAGTTTGTAGTGGTGATTTATGCGTTGAAGCTGTGGAGGCATCTACTTTATGGGGCTCAGTGCAAGATCTTAACTGATCACAAGAGCCTGAAGTACGTGTTCACGCAAAAGGAGTTGAATCTGTGCCAGTGGCGGTGGCTAGAGTATGTGGCCGATTATTACGTAGAGATCCAGTATCATCCAGGCAAGGCCAATGTGGTGGCCGACGCCCTGAGCCGGAAGACGGGGAAGATCTTTAATCTCTCCACTGATCGTTTAGTGGAAGAGTTCCTCCTTATGGATATCTCAGTGGGATGCTGTGTCATGCAGAGTAGTTTGGCAGTGGAAGAGCCGTCTTGGATTTCCCTTACTAGGTTGCACCAAAAGGATGATTCGGACCTTCTGCACTTATACCTCAGGACTGAGAGGGGGGATTTGCAAGATTTTTCTATCGATGATGCGGGTGCTTTGAAGTACCGCGGAAGATTTTGTATCCCCGCTGTCGGAGACATCAGGGGTATGATATGCAGAGAGGCTCATGGATCCAGTGTTGCCTACCATCCGGGATCTACAAAGATGTATCGTGATTTGAAGCAGATTGCCTTGTGGTATGGGATGAAGAGTGATATAGCCCGATTTGTTGCTGAGTGCCACACTTGCAAGCGTGTGAAGGCCGATCACGGAAGGCCTGGTGGCAAGTTGACTCCATTAGAGATCCTGACTTGGAAGTGGGAAAGTATTTTTATGGACTTCATCACGGGCTTACCGAAATCTCCAAGGGGAATTGATTCTGTTTGGGTCATAGTGGATAGACTGACGAAGTATGCTCACTTTGTGCCGTATAAGATTGACTATCCGATGAAGAAGATAGCAGAGTTGTACTTGAATGAGGTCATCAAATTGCACGGTGTGCCTGTTAGCTTCATTTCTGATCGAGACTCCCGGTTTACTTCTCGTTTTTGCTAGAGTCTGCAGGAGGGTTTGGGTACAGATCTGAGGTATTCTACTTCTTACCACCCACAGACCAATGGGCAGACAGAGCGGGTGAACCAGATAGTTGAGGATATGATCAGATGCAACATTATAGACCACGGTGGAGCGTGGGATGAACGATTGCGACTTATGGAGTTTGCATACAATAACAGTTATCAAGAAAGTTTGCAAATGGCTCCGTTTGAAGCTTTGTATGGGAGGCGTTGCAGAACCCCCCCTATTTTGGGTTGAGGGAGGTGAGAGACCCTTGTTGGGTCCGGATGCGCTCGAGGAGATGGAAGTCGCGGTGAAGCTTATTCGAGAAAAGCTCTGTATAGCTCAGGAGAGATATGAAAAGAACGCCAATCGGCGTAGGTCTGACTTGGAGTTTTCTGTAGGGGACCTTGTGTTTCTTAAGGTTTCCCCGATGGTTGGTTTTAAGAGGTTCGGTAAGAACCGGAAATTGGACCCGAGGTATGTTGGCTCGTTTAAGATTGTTGAACAGATTGGCGTATCAGCTTATAGGTTGGATTTGACAGCTAACTTCCCAGGTTTTCATAACGTATTTCATGTAAGCCAATTGCGGAAGTGTGTGCGCAGTAGTGGGCAAGTCTTGGATGTTGTGCCCCAGTTGGAGCCTAACCGCTCTTTTATTGAAGTGTCGGTCCGCATTTTGGATACTCAAGATCGGGTGCTGCGGAGGAAGTCCATCCCTATGGTCAAAGTTCTATGGAAGATTCAGGGTTTGGAAAGCGCGACTTGGGAGTTAGAGTCAGCTATGAGGGAGGCTCACCCTCAACTGTTTCCCTTATTAGATTGTTTTGTTTTCTTCTTGTAATGTTTGGCTTATTACTTTTCCTTCTATAGTTGAGGCGTTATGCGTAAAGTTTCGGGACGAAACTTTCTTTTAGGGGGAGTGACTGTAACGCCCCCGATTTTCCTGCGATTATTTAATTCTTGCTTGGCGTTACATCGACGCGTTTTCTTAACTTGTGCCATCTGTGGAGTGTGGTCTTAACTCCTTAGAACTGAGTGGCCCATTTTATAGCCAATTGATAAGATCTCCCTAGCAAGACGAGACGTTTTGGGTGACCCGGTGTGGCCTCTCAGGGGATGCTTGTGTTTTGGCTTTGGGTGAGTATAACTCGAGTTCTGTTCGTCGAAAGTTAATTTCGACTTCGCTGTTGTGTTCATTGCGTGGATATTTAGCTACAGTGCGAATTTCGTCGAATTCCGAGGGTGTTCGGTTTTCGCGTTGTTTTGTATTTTATGAAAAATAAAACTATTTAATAAATATTATATTAAATATTATTTTTAAAGGGTGCGGGTACTTGGCGGTTTTGCCTTGTCTTTATGTTCATTATTAATTAATTAGCTAATTAAGATTAGTAAGGGTGCTATATATAGAATAGTTTAGACTTAAGATAAAAGAAACCTCCCATGTTCACTTTCTTCCCCCGCCCGCAGCACCTGTTCGTCGAAAACAGAGAAACCGTCGGAACTGCTCCCCTTCGGACGCAGATTCTGGGAGCGTTTGTGGACGGAATTCGATTCCAAAAGCAGATTAGGATTGCTCTCGCCTAGACATTCATTCCTACGGTAAGATTTCCAAGTTTCGTGCCCTTCTATGGTGTTGTAGAATTTCGTTTGACCCCTCTCCCTCTCCGAAAAATGTCCAGTCAAGCTCAGTTAGGTGTTTGCTGCCAGATCCGTGGGGAAGCAGAAAAGTCGGTCGAGACCTTTCTGGAAATCGATGTAAGTAGTGCTCCTAGCCCTTACCAAGTAGAAATTTCTTGTTGTTATCTCTGTTTTCCGCCATTAATGCTTCCAGGTTCTTGTTAAAACTCGATTTAGCCATGACAAATATTGCTTAAGCACGCTAATTATACTCTTGTTCAGATTGTTCCTTTCAGAAGTTCTTTCTTTTTACATCTTAATTTGAGATTGTTCTAATCCCTGCTCTTAGAACTAGGGTTTGCTGTTAAACTTGTAGGATTACGTAGTTTCAGCGGCTGCTAAGTCTACTACCAGGTTGTCGATGAATATATAATCCGAGTTTTGCTTGATTAGGCTCGGGATGAGTAGATTCGGCCTAAGAGTAGAGGTAGCAGCAGCAAGAAATTTTTATCCTCTCCTAAGTCTTTTCTAATAAATAGATTCTGGGCTAATGGTAGTGGTCTGATGTGATAGGATGAGTGTGAGAGTTAATCTTCAAGTTACTGTATTTTAGCGATGGAGGATTCAAGGCTTGGCGTTGAGTGTGGTGCACACACTCAACGCCAGGTCTACTTGGACTTGGCGTTGAGTGTGGTGCACACACTCAACGCCGGGTCTGGTGGGACTTGGCGTTGAGTGTGGTGCACACACTCAACGCAATTGCCCCTTGATCTGTTCTTTTGCGGCTAAGTAGTGTGGCGTTGAGTGAGAAAATTCTTCTAAGTCAAAATCGACGGGAATCACTTAGTGATTCTCGCCGACTTCGACGAGAATCGTTAGTGATTCCCGCCGATTCGGAGATAATCAATTTGTATTCCCGCCGACCTCTTCCGGATGGCGTTGAGTGAGTGGGTCTAACTAGACGCCATGGCAGTTTAGGCGTTGAGTGAGGCGAGCTCACTCAACACCGCAGCCCTTTCCTGCGAGTAAGTACTTTGGCGTTGAGTGAGTTGACCTCACTCAATGCCAAAGCTTTTCTATCATTGAGAATGGTGGGCGCACTCAATGCCGCAGTTTTTTTTCGCGGCTAAGTACTTTGGCGTTGAGTGAGTCGACCTCACTCAACGCCAAAGCTGTTTTGACGTTGAGAGAGGTAGACTCACTCAACGCCACAGTTGGGTTTTGCGGTTAAGTGCTAAGGCGTTGAGGGAGTGGACCTCACTCAATGCCATAGTTGTTTTGGCATTGAGTGAGGTTAGCTCACTCAACGCCAAAGCCTGTGTTGCTTAAGGCATTGAGGGAGTGGACCTCACTCAACGCCATAGCTGTTTTGGCATTAAGTGAGGTTAGCTCACTCAACGCCACAGCTTTCTTTGTTGAAGGCGTTGAGGGAGTGGACCTCCCTCAACGTCATAGTTGCTTTGGCGTTGAGTGAGGTTAGCTCACTCAACGCCATAGCGAGTGTTGCAGAAGGCATTGAGTGAGTGAACCTCACTCAACGCCATTGCTGTTTTGGCATTGAGTGAGGCTAGATCATTCAACGCCACCGTCTGTTTAGGCATTGAGTGAGTGGGGCTCACTCAACGCCATGCCGCGTTGAGTCATCTCAACGCTTTCCCTTACCTTGATTTTCTCCCCGAGTGAATTCCTTGATTTTGAGGTTCCTTGTCGGTTATTTTCTTTTTTTCCAAAAAGGCCGAATCGTGGGTCGTGGTTAGTAGTGGTGGTTTGAAGCTCCTATTGGGGAAGGTGTTGTGTAATTTAGCCTATGCCACCCTTTTTATTTTATCATGCTCCAGGTACGGGCTGGGCAAGGGGGTGGGAGGTCCCTAGTGCTTTTACATGTAGACCCTTGAGCTTTGTTTCTTGGAAATGGTGGTTGGGGGGCCGAGTTATCATCCAATCCGGATCCGCGTTGTTTTTTCTACTACCATCTCTCACAGCTTAGGGTGTTAGACGTTTCTTCCTTTGTAAATTTGCAACGTTTGGGCTCATGGTATCCTGGTAAACTCTGCAAGATTTATTTTTGGGCAGGGTTGTTGCTGTTTCCTCGCACTTAGTGCTTTTTTTCTTGCCTTGGACAGTGGTGCTTGTTTTCGGTTTGCTTATTCTTCTAGCTTACTTTATAACCTAACATTTCCGTACAGCTTACGTGTTTAGCTTGCTGAGGTATTCTTTTCTTCTTTGAATGCCTCAGGTCCTGGTTAGTAGCCGATTAGGAGGCTAGTTGTGTTGTGTTGTTTTTGGTGGTCTCTCGTTCTGTGGAGATTAATTCCTTGGTCTTGTGAGGTAGTTTTACTATTTTTCTTACAGACATACATATTTTCCAGTGGGTTCGTGTCTGTTTGTTAGCACCCACTGGTAGTTTTACCTTGATACTAGATGTGTTACTTTTTGCTGCTACCTTTCTGGAGTTAGTCTACTTGCTCTTGGGATAATTTATGCTAGGTTGCTAGTTACTTTTAAACCTAAAAACACTATTATAAGTATACCTTATGATCAGCATGTTTTATAAAACTCATCACTATTTTTCAAATAACGTAAAAGATCATTTTCCTATATATATAGTATAAATCAAAAGTAGGGTCCTGCATAGTATAAGTTGTCCTCTGGGGATACTTATGCACTCTTTTAGGATGTCGAACCTGAACAAAGTATTTTTCGCAGCGTATAAGTATAGTTTTTAAATTGTGGACTAGGTGATCCACCGAGCCGAGGGATACGGCCTTTAAAAATATAATTGATTTTCTAATCATATAACTTATGAATTTCCATTAAGTATAGTTGTTAGTGGTTTGCCTGAGCGTCGGCAGTTATCCCCTGCTCGACGTGGCATCATGACGCGTGTTTTCTCCTACTCTGATAATCCGTTTCCTCGGAGAAAAAGCGGGTTGTGACAAAGAAAGCTCCTGACTTCGGCCACTAAAGACATCACTGCCCAATCCCTTATGGCACTTATCTTTGTCGGATCTACTGCTATGCCATCGCCACTTACCACATGGCCCAGAAAAGCCATTGACGATAGCCAGAACTCACACTTTGAGAACTTGGCATACAGCTTATTCCTCTGCAGGGTATGCAACACCAACCGCAAATGGTTTGCATGATCATCTCCCGACTGAGAGTACACAAGAATATCATCAATGAACACAATTACGAATAAATCCAAGTACTCGTGGAACGTCCGGTGCATTAGATCCATGAATACCGAAGGCGCATTACATAAGCCAAATGGCATCACCGTAAATTCATAATGACCATAGCGTGTCCCAAACACTGTCTTGGGAATATCGCCTTCCTGAATCTGCAATTGATAATAACCCGATTTCAAATCCAACTTTGAATAGACGGTTGACCCCGCTAGCTGATAAAATAGGTCATCGATCCGTGGAGCACATCCATATTTTATTTGGAGTAGGCAGTGCACACACCCATATTTTAAAAATTATGTCTGGGGGTGTGTTGTACCCAAATGTATTTTTGTTAGAGGATAAATTCTTTTTTATGCTAGCTCATTTAGGTTAGGTGCGTAGCCTTCTTATTTATCTTTGTTTACCTCACCGAAACCTAAGCCCCATCTCTTCACCTAAAGTCCTAAGGATTCACGCTTGAGTCGAACTAGTACCGTGGAGAGAGTGTTAACGGGCAAGCATATGGTCACTGACATTGGTGGATTCTTTTGGAGGTTATCCCAAGCCCCGATCTTTGGCAATGCTCACCTGAGTGGCCTATCTACTTTCTCCCTACGCATGACTGGAAGATTCACCGTGATTCCATTTTTGAGTAGTAATAAAATATTGATACGCATTGTGAAAAGTATAAACTATTTTGTTTAGAAATTTAATATATTGTATATTTTTACGCGCGTGAGCATGCGACTTCGCATGGTACTCCATATCGCAATTTCTATGTTAGCTAGTTTATTTTCCCTATCTGCATAGATTTTATTTGCTCGGGACGCACAAACAAGTAAGTCTGGGGGTGTAATGAGTTCTATTTATATACTGATTTTCGGACTCATCTGGGCTAGTTTTCTTTTGCAAGCACATCACTTTTCATTTGTTATCGTATATATTTCATCTTATCTTTATTTCCATAGGAAGTGCACTCTTAGGCTCGTGGTTGTGTATTTTGTTACTTTTATGGATTGTACTTCTTATTGTGATTGCCTGGAATGTCTGCACATATTAGTGGTTTCTTTTTCCTGCTGGTACAATGGTCGTGTGTGTGTTCTGGGATTGTTTGGGAATGTTTTTAGCCTAAGGGCCACTGATCTTGCGTTTTTACACGTGTACGGTCAGTGGACTCCTTAGCGTACGACCTCTAGTAGTGCGCGGTCAGTTCATCGAACCCCAAATGGTACAGGAACACTACGCACGATCATTGGATCTTTAACGCACGGCCACTGGTCGTGCGCCACTAATCGCGTGCGCTATTCTCTATTTTTGCAAGCTCTGTCTGGGGCAAATGCACTATCACATGACACATTGTGCACGACCACTGGTCGTGCCCCACTGATCGTGTGCATTGATTCCAATTTTTACCATGTTCTGCCATGCCAATACGCACTATCACTGGCCATAGTGCGCACGACCACTAGTCATGTGTCACTGATCGTGTGCATTATAACTACAATCTATAAATTCGCAGGTTTTGCCCTAATTCTGCATTCTGGACTTTTTTCCCGCCATTTTAATCTCCGGGGAGGATTCTGCCGATCTCCTTCTTCCTCCACCGTAGGGAGGGGCTCCGGGCAAGCTTTCAATGCCAAATTCAAGTCGAAGCTTCCTCTCGGCCTCCTCCTTCATCCTTGAGCTTCAAGAAGGGTTAGACCTAGCTTTCACCATCAAGCTCGGAGGATTTTGTGTCATCCTCCACCGGATCATGACATGAAGAAGACGGGTGCATTGGGAGTTAATGACAGCCTCCTCTTCCCCGGACGCAGTTGAGACCGAGCTAGGATGCGGATTGACAACCCGGTGATTCCTTCCATGAATCCTCAGTAAGACTTCGAATCCGGTCGATTTCGCACTCTGTTCTTCTTTTGTTGTTGATAGTGTAGTTTGATCTCTTTGTATTTGATGAAGTGTTCTTAATTTGATATACGTTTGTGTACAATCATGTCTATGTGATTTTATATTCACGTTATTTGCTTGAGGTGCGCCAATATCAATCCTCCACCACATAGTGTCGCACTAGCAATTGCTAGTGGCATGCGTAGTGAAGAGGTGCTCACGACCCTCATTCCACCATTCTCACCACCACATCTGCAAGCCTACTCGTCCATTCGCCTAATGATTCGGTGCAAAGCGGCCCGTGTAGTTTTCCATCCGCCTGGCAAAGCATTGCATAGCGGCATTGCATAGGAGTAGTTTATTAGTGTTTCACTTTCTTTTTCTACAAACAATCAAAACCCCCTTCATAAATACCGACTTAAGGACTTCAATCTCAAGTCCTCCTCAAAATTAACACCATCTTATTGTGTTCCTTGAGAGATCGATACTTGGGAAAATTCTCCCATTTTATATTACTTATGCGACCGGTACACTTGCCGTTAACCGCATCAAGAACGAACAACTCATCAAAATCCTAGATTACGACTATGCCACACAACTTAGTTCAGACCATACTTAAAAGACACTTGCTTATGCTGCAACTTGCTCTGGGACTTTATAATGATTTTATGTCCTACTTAGCATGATATCCTCTCATCCTATTGACTCATATGCCTATAATATGAATGCATGGATCCTTTATTCTTATTTAAAATCATGTGTGTACATGTGTCATCATGTAAACCTTAACTTAGCATGTGTGCTTATGCGTTGATATGCTATCTATAAAGTGTTATGCATTCTAAAAAAGCCTTAATGCATGTTATGAGTGGCGTACACATGAAATGTTTTGCATCCCATACTACATAACATCGCATGCAACGAGAAAATAAAACGTGCTATTGGGCACCCATGTGATGGTGGTTATGCATCCCATACTACATAACCGTCACATGTTGCCACCTATAGTTGATCCATATACAAACACATATTATGCATCCCATACTACATAATATGCCTCGTATACTTCTTTTCATGATATGAGTGTAGTGACTATGCTTCGGCTAAGACGTACTAATGACACATCGGTGTGTGTATGCAAATGAAAGAAATCAAATCTACAACAGATTGGCTAGTTTGACCAACTTGTCAAACCAACATCCCTCTGATACCAACTGTGACAACCCGTATTTTTCACCGCAATTAATAATTTATCATAGTAAGGAAAAATGAGCATCATGATGCCACGTCAGCATGGGATAACTGCGGATGCTCAAGAAAAACTCCTACTTGACACATAAAGAAATATATTTTTAAAGTTATTTAGAGAAAAATCCAGTTTAAGTTAAGCAGTTAGCTGTATCCCTCGGCTTAGTGGCTCATCTAGTCTACGGGGAAAATAGTTATACGGCGCAGAAAATACTTCTTTTATGAAATTAAAAATTCTACATGAGCGTAAACATCCTCGAGGGACAACTCATGCTATGCAAGACCCTAGATTTATATTAAGTATAGCTAAATGTCTTTACGCTATCCAGAAAGTAGTGAATAAATTTTGAAAGAGATGGCATGTATTATATACTAATAATAGGGTTTTATAAGTTAAAAATATCTAACATGCAATCCTAGCACAAATCATTCCAGAGAGCAAGTAATCCAATTGATCACAAAGAAAACAACTAGCAGCTAGCAAGGTATCCAAAATAACCTCTCCCATGGGCGTCAACAATCTGACACAAACCCACACCAAGTAAAAGTATGTCTGAACTAGGTAAGGTAACTGAAACAACAACTACCTCACAACGGCGAGGTGAAAACCACAGCCAACACTGCTGCTCGAGAATTCCAAAACCAGCTCCACTACTTGTTAAAGAACCAAACCTGAGGCATTCTAAACACAGAACACCTCAACAAGAAGGTACAAGTGGTGGCAAAAAAGTAAGCTAAAAGTAAACAAAGGTAAAAAGGGGTACCAACCCAAGAACAAAAGTACTGAAGTAAAGTACAGAAGTAAAGTGCTAAAATAAGAAAATAGAACTTACGTGAACCGTCACGTACAATAAATCACACCAGATGCACAAGGATAAAAAGGTAGAAATCATGATTAAATCATAAGAAAGAATTCTCAAAACTTTATTATCCATATGTGGTCAACTCTACCCAAAAACACAAGCGAGGTGGTCGCTCATTCGGACACACCCTCACAGATATAATATCTGCCTAACTGTGAGGGAGACTCATACACTCCATTATTCACCGCAGACGCCCAAACACTCGGTAGAGTTCCATAAGGTACTAATAAAGGGAACAAACCTTGCGGCGGTGGTTTCATCCACTAACACCTGCAATAAAGGAAAACCATGATATATATCTCAAGACTTGGCACATCGGATTCTACTAGTTATTTCTAGATTAAGAAGCGGTTGGTGAACCTTTAGGAAGGGTTTACAATCCTAGATAAACTCTAGCACGCCCTACATAGTAGTTAAGGGACGGTTAAAAGAGCAAGATTCAACCACATCATCAAACATATACCACTATACAAGATAAGATTAGCAAAATTAAGAACATGATAATACAAGTGTTTTTAAAACAAAGGGTTAAGACAACACAATAATCAGCAAGTTATTAATGATAATGAAAAAAGAAGTTAGAAATTTCAGCAGATCGGGAGAAAGAAGGGAAGAGGGGAGTGAAACCACCCCTTGCCTTGGTTTTGCCTGAAAAACTCTCCAAATCGCTCTTTGTCGTAGATCGGGGATAAAGAAGACAAGGGAAGTCGAAATCTAACAAGAATAGCCAAAAGAAGAGGTTAGGGCCAAAAACCCTAACGAGAAAAACTCAAGGAATGGGGAAGATTTTACCACGATGACAAAGCTCTCGCTGAGAGCTTTCAGGATCTATGATCGGTTCAAGATTTCAAGCACCGGAGCACCGTCGGCGGCCACCGGAAGAATCATGAAAAAACTTTCTCTCTCACACTCACGTGCTCTGGTTCGGGAGATGAACAGGAAATTCAGTCTAAATGAAAGAGGAAGAAGAAGTTTTCTTATATATATTAGGTATATATATAATATTAAAATAGTTTTACCTATAACTGTTACAATCCTAAGAAAAGAACCAGGGGAGGAGGGGTTTGCTGGACCAAACTTCTCGAGAAGAAGCCATGGATTTCTCGAGTGGAATGAAGCTTTCTCGAGTACAAGGGAAGGTATCTCGAGAACTGAAGGATATTCTCGGGTACAAGGTAGAGCCTTCTCGAGAACTAAACAGCGATCTCGAGTAACAAGGGAAGAACTACACGAGTACCAAAGGGATTCTCGAAAACTAAAGAAAGCTTCTCGAGAATGCCAAGACGGGACCTCTCGAGAATGAAATATAGATTTCGGGAATGAAATATAGATTTTGAGAACTAGAATGGATTTCTCGAGAACAAGAGGACTTCACGAGAACAAAAGGGAAAAACAACTCTGTTCGACGAATTCTGCTCGAAGTTCGTCGAACACAAAACCCGTTAGACAATTTCTGGTCAAAGTTCGTCGAGCACAAAGGAAAAAAAGCCCGCTCGACGCTTCGTCGAGCTCCGCTCAATGCTAAGAAAAAACCCAGACAGTGCCTTTCATTTGACTTTCGTCGAACTCTGATCGACGCTTTGACAAAAACCTAGACAGCGCCTGGAAAAACTTCGTCTCCCACCTCAGATCGAAATAATCCTACCCTTAAGGGGGCTTCCCGAGAATCAAAACAAGCTTAAGGCTTAAATATAATAATCACATTCAAATAGTTTGAACAAGGAAATACAAGCTCAAAATTGTAAGACCCCCCTCCCGAAATACAAAACACGGCACGAGAGGGGTCTTATGCCCAGAACAGCCGCCTTGTGGTAGCACTAACACTTGGGCTAGCCTATACGACAAGACGCTTATTCTGTCAGCCACAACCAATATCACACATTGTCAACCCAACAAAAATATAACACAGAAGTCAAATCCACACAAAGCATATAGTCCATAATATCATAAATAAAGAAACTACAACAAGCTTCTAATATCAGAGTACGTAAATAGTAGTTTGCCCAAAAGGGCTACAACAAAACCTCTCACACTCACATCTGTAACTGACGGTAGCGACGGTACCGTCCCCTCAGGCCCTGTCATCCTGGCCATGCTGTTCGGCTACATAACCTAATGCTCCACCTGCGGGGTTTCCTCCTAAAAAGGAAGACGTAGCAACCTTTAGTCATAAAGACTAAGTGGCTTCACATCCGCTCCCCCGGCGACTCCTCGGCACCGGGCGGAGAAAGGAATATGGTACAATATATATAAATCGTAGGTACAAGCAGGTGGTATATCACTATGTATATAAAGTTGTGTAATAAATGAACAATAACTTATTCTAACAATTCTATCATCTACAGCAGCATGAGAGTATAATGTTATAATAGTAAGTAACTCAACTTATATGAATGTCCATACAAGTATATAAGTTGTGAATCGTTTAGCAGTAAGTAACTCATCGTATAGGAGTGCCCATACAAACTTATACGATGAGGATCTTGTGTATGCAATGGAGTGTAATGACATGTATGCAATGCAAGGACTCACCCATGATCACGCACATGCAATCGCTATGTCGACACAGACTTGCAGTTCCCACTTTTCGAGCAGGTAGCTAACCTGTCAGGCATCATCCGTCGTGCCCAGACGGTGACAGTAGAGCGGGCATATCCACTACTAGGCTAGTCTCCACACTACCTAGCCTAGGCCTTTGTACGCCTCAATGCTAAGAACACAACAGCAGAGATCACATACGTACTACGGCTCAGCGGGTGTCTCGGGTAGACGTGCACCGAGATCCTAGCCCCAAACTGGCCTAAGGTGTGATACGGAAGGAGCCTCGGAAATGAGCAAGAGGACCAAGCCCAACCGTTCACTTGGCACGGAAGGAGCATCAGGACGTGAACACCGAGGACCAAGCCCAACCGCCTAATGTCTAGCTATCAACTCTCATCGGTGTGACGATTGGCGAGCCTGTAGACCTGCCACACTATCCTTAACTCGGGATTACGACACCGCGTGTCGACTCACACCACATGCATGACAACCACATCGTGGTACGGAAGGAGCCTCGGAAACGAGCACAGGGACCAAGCCCAACCGACCACTTGGCACAGAAGGAGCCTCGGGACGTGAACACCGAGGACCATGCCCAACCGACCACTTGGCATGGAAGGAGACTCGGGACATGAACACTGAGGACTAAGCCCAACCGTCCATTTATTATTCTTCCCAACGTTACCGACAACTGCGATCGGATATCCGCACTCACCCCTTCACACTCCGGTGCCCAAGGCACCTCAAGGGTTACCACAAACACAGGTGGCGAACCACCTCATACAATGGACCATTTCAGATTCGCTTATATGATAAGCCTCAAGACCATGATTACGTCTAATGTTATGGTCACATAACTTTAACATCACCACTTACAACTCCTTTACCCAAAATCAATCATTTGTGTACACATGAGTTAACCACCTATTAAACACCTCACATGTTCATACAACCAACACCGAATCAATTACCCAAGCTCTAGTGAATCTTGTTATTAAATGACTAATTACCCTTCGTTCATTAACCCCCACCAAGTCGTTTCGTTCAACCACAAACCATTTTACCATTTGTTTACGTGGGGTTTCTCCAGTAATTTCATCATGTTTTGAATCATCATAATTAGTCATATTATGAATCGCCTACAAATTAACGTCGGATTGTTACAAAATCTCTTTCGAGTCCAAACCAAACTTTACACTTACCAAGGAATTTCAGGTGTAGAACACCTGCTGGACAGCAACTTCAACCGGGGATTCCTGTGGCTATAGGAATCCGATGAGTGCATGAAACCCCTCGATGTAAAGGTCTTTCCATGGGATACAACCTTCATGTTAAGTCGGAAACCCAGATCAGACTGTATCACACATGAAATTTGCTCCAAAGCCTGCTGCGTACAAAATACAATTTCTGCATGCTTTGTCTGACAGCCCTCTACTTTGATCAGACATTCCCGTGGCTACAGACTTCATTCGAAGGCGTGTAACCACTCGTCGAAAAGGTAATTCAAAGGGCTACGACTCTCGTGTTTAGTCGGAAGCCCAAATCTGGCCATATCTTGCCTGAAAATAGCCAAGAAGGTCGTTGAGTGCAGAACACATATTTCTGCACGCATCTTAAGGCGAAATGAACGGCATCGGTTCATCTTCCTCCTCAAGCCGATCCTCCCAAATAAACACCAGAAGTTCCTCCACCCTTATTCACCCTCTTAAGTCCATTCCTCTTCACGAAACCACCCTCATCATCACTTTGAAGGAAGGGGAGGTTGAAGATGACTAAACTTTAGAACACAAGTTCTAGCATGGCCCTCCTAGAAATCTTCATCTCACATATCAAGACTCTTTTGAGTCGATATCTCGCCTAAGGATAACTACAGATCTAGCACCAAGGAAGAGGGGGGAAGCTCACCTCATTTCCAGCGGTTCCGCAATCTCTGGCCATGGATCTTGTCATTCTTCTCGTCGGCATCCCTTTTCCTTGGCGGCGGTAGCGATTCCTCACGGAGTGTGGTTGGTTCCAGCAAGTTTTCCTTCCTCCAGGAGTTTTCTCCAGCAGATGTGGCTTGGAAGAGAATGAAAACGGTTAGGGTTTCATTTTGCCCTTTTTATTCAGAGGTGACACGGGTAAGGACACGCCCGTGTCCTTACCCGTGTCCTGCTCGGGCGAAACGGCATCAACTGTTCGACTGCCGCTTCGTGCACATACACGAGTACTGACACGCCCGTGTTTGTACCCGTGTCAAGGTGACACGACCGTGGTTCTGCCCGTGTCTATACTCGTGTCCTGCTCTGGAAATATTTTGTCGAGCTTGACTTGATGCACACGGGTAGGGACACGCCCGTGTCTCTACCCGTGTCCTTCTCGCGATAATGACTGCTTAACTCTCAACTCCATGCCACTCAACTCCATGCCACTCAACGCCACAGCACACGGGTAGGGACACGCCTGTTTCTCTACCCGTGTCCTTATCGGGACAAGCCACTCAACGTCATCTTCTTATCACTCAACACCATACAACTCAACGCCATGGCACACGGGTAGGGACACGCCCGTGTCTCTACCCGTGTCATACCCAAAACAGACACTCAATGCCATGCCACTCAATGCTACGGCACACGGGTAGGGACATGCCTGTGTCTCTACCCGTGTCCTTCTCGGGACAAGCCACTCAATGCCATTTTCTTATCACTCTACACCATGCCACTCAAAGCCACGACACACGGGTAGGGGCACACCCGTGTCTCCACCCGTGTCTTACACAGGGCCAAATTTGTTTTTCCCCACGAGTGCGTGCCTGATCGCCTGCACTCTCTGATCCTAAATCAGCTCTCCTAATTCAAAAGCGCGCACAAGGGGCCTAACGCGAATCGGGACGTTACAATTCCTATAAACAAAATAAAAGATTTCGTCCTCGAAATCACGTTAGGCTACGGGGTAGAAAAGCATAAAATAGACATAAAATAAAATATGCTTTAAAAGGTTACCTTGATTGAATAGCTTCGGGTAGCGCTTTTGCATCAAGTCCACTGGCTCCCATGTGCACTCCTCTTTCCCATGATTAGATCACAGCACTTTTACCAGAGGAACACTTTTACGGCGCAAAATCCTCGTCTCGCTGTCTACTATCCGCACAGTCTCTAGTCTCACCGACCTATCAGTTGCAACTGCTCCATCAGTGGTTGGGACAAATTGTTCGGGCCGCAACAACGCCTTTCGGAGTGATGACACATGGAATATGTCATGAAGATTCTCTAGCTCTGGCAGTAACTCCAACCGATTTGCCAACGGACCAATCCTTTCCAGTATGACGTAGGGCCCAACGTACCTTGGTCTGAGCTTCTTCACACAACGTACCCGAGATACTCCATGCATCGGCCTGATCTTTAAAAATACCTTGTCACCCACTTGAAATTCCATCATCCGGTGTTTTGCATTATAAAACTTTGCTTGGCGACTTTGAGCCTCGAGCATGTGGTCCAATATTAGCCTCACAGTTGCATCAGTATCATCTATGTATTCAACTCTCAAAGCCTTTGGATCTTCATCCTGCACCCATGACAAGGGTGTTCTACACCTTCTTCCGTATAAGGCTTCATGGGGCGCCATCCCGATGCTAGCTTGATAGCTGTTATTGTATGAGAATTCTACCAAGGGTAGGAGCCTTTCCCACGGCTCTCCTCTATCCAACACACACAACCTCAATAAATCTTCCAATGTCCTGATGGTTCTTTCAGATTGCCCGTCGGTTTGAAGGTGAAACGTTGTGCTGAACGTAAGGCGCGAACCCAAATATGCCTGCACAGCCTTCCATTCCCTAGAGGTAAACCGACCATCAAGGTAAGAAACGATTGTCTTTGGCACTCCATGATACCGTACGAATTGTTCCACAAAAAGGCGTACCAAAACATCCATGTGTGCTTCTTTCTTCATAGGTTTTAACCGGGCTACCTTCGTCAAGCGATCAATGATTACCCATATCGAATCATTCCCTGAGCGGGAGCGAGGCAAACGGTGGACGAAGTCCATGGAGACATCCTTCTAATTTCCACTTGGGGATGGGAAATGATTGCAACAATCCATCGGGGCTCCTTCATTCTGCCTTCACCCTTTGACAGACCTCGCAATGCGTAACAAAATGTCTGACGTCTTTCTTCATTCCCGGCCAACACATGGACTTCCGTAAGTCGGCGTACATCGTAGCAATCCCAGGGTGTACAGAATACTGAGAGAAGTATGCCTCTCTCAAGATATCTTCCCGAATTTTACCGCCTTGGGAATGTAAAGCCGTCCTTTAGAGAGTACTCGTTGGTTGTCCCATCTTCAATTGACTTTATTACAGGGGCCAGAGCCTCATCCCTTCCTTGCTCTGCCCGAATCCGGTCTCAAACATCGCACACTATGCTCATCATGGTCAAGTACTCCATATACCCATCCGGTTGATCCTTATACACCAAATTGATCTCCATCTCCTCAAGCATCCGATCTAACTCCATATGCATCAACCGGGACACGGGGCTTGTTTCCGGTACCTTCCTGCTCAAAGAATTGGGTATGGAATTTACTTTTCCGGGGTGGTAGTTCAGGGTGTATTCATAATCGCACAAAAACTCCAACCACCGTCGCTGTCTTAGATTCAATTCCTTCTGGGTATGGACGTACTTTAAGTTCTTATGATCCGAGAAGATTTCACAGTGTATGCTGTATAGGTAGTGCCTCCAAATCTTCAAGGTGAACAATACTGCTCCCAACTCCAAATCATATACTGGATAGTTTATTTCATGCTTCTTCAGTTGTCTTAAAGCATATACGATCACATGTCCGTACAACATCAATACTGCTCCCATTTCTTGATATGATGCGTCCGTGTAAACTTGAAATCCTTCCTTCCCGGATGGAAGGGCTAGGATGGGTGCAGATGTAAGTCTGTCCTTTAATTCTTTGAACGCAGCTTCATATTAGGGTGTCCACTCATACGGCACACCTTTCTTCTTTAGGGAAGTAAGAGGAAGAGCAACCTTTGAGAATCCCTTTACGAACTTGCGGTAGTACCCGGCAAGTCCAAGGAAACTCTGCACGTCGGCCGCCAACTTCAAGGGCGACAACTCCTTCACGTCACGCACTTTGGCTAGATCCACAGCTAGCCCAGCCCCACTGATCACATGACCCAAGAAAGAAACCTCCTTAAGCCAGAATTCACACTTGTTGAACTTAGCAAACACGGCATGCTCTTTTAGCTTCTTCAGTACTAAGGCCAGATGCCCGGCATGTTCTTCCTCCGTCTTGTAGTACACCAAGATGTCGTCGATGAAAACAATGATGAAGACATCTACATAGGACTCGAACACTATGTTCATCAAGCTCAAGAAAGCTGATGGTGCATTTGTGAGCCCAAACGGCATCACTGTGAACTCATACAAGTTGTACCTTGAGCTGAAAGCCATTTTCTGAATATCATCCTCTTGTATTCTCAATTGATAATACCCGAGCGCAAATCTATCTTGTAAAACCAATGCGCTCCCACCAGTTGATCGAACAACTCATCGATCCGAGGTAACGGATAGGTGTTCCGTACCATCAGTCGGTTGAGCTCCTGATAGTTTATGCATAATCGCAGGGTTCCATTTTTCTTCTTAACGAATAGATCAGGGGCTCCCCAATGTGATGAGCTGGGGAGAAAAAACCCTGATTCTACCAACTCTTGCAGCTGAACTCTAAACTCGGAGAGTTCCTTCGGGGCCATTCGGTAAGGAGTCCTGGAGACAGGCTTGGCCAGATTCCTAGAACAAACTTAGGCAGACTAAGGACGAATGCTTATAACGTATGAATTTTTTCCTCGTAGCCCTCATCCTGGAGTTGGGTCCTGCTTCAATTGCTCCTTCAGTGAGTCTCTTAAAGCTTGTCTAAACACCCAAAAGACCCGCTTCCAACCACTTTACCGTATACATTATCTCCGCCAAGCTCGAGTCTGCTATAAACAAAAGTGGTTGCCCTAGGGAATCTTCCATGTCTATTTTTTACGCTAGGTTCAAAATCCGCTATAAACAAAAGTGCTTGCCCTAGGGGTCTCGCAAGACTTTATAGAAAAGTTTTACGTTCCTGGGGTCATCCAGACTTTAGGAGATCGACGTACAAAGGTACATACCTAAGGTCAGGTTGGCTAATCTAAGGTCAAAGATGGACAAACTTAGTGTGAATTACATATGGGCACACCACTGCTTCCGCTAAGTCAGTTTGTCCCCAAACTGACTAATCAAATGGGGGTGGCACCATTTTTAAATGACTTCTCTAATTCAAGATCGTAGCAATCTGATACCATTTGTAAGACCCCCCCCCTCCCGGAACACAAAACACAGCACGAGAGGGGTCTTATGCCAAGAACAACTGCCTTTCGGTAGGACTAACACTTGGGTTAGCCTGTACCACAAGACGCTTATTCTGACGCCCACAACCAATATCACACATTGCCAAACCAACCAAAATATAACATAGAAGTCAAATCAACACAAAGCATATAGTCCATAATATCATAAATAAAGAAGCTACAACAAGCTTCTAATATCAGAGTACGTAAATAGTAGTTTTCCCAAAAGGGCTACAACAAAACCTCTCACACTCATATCTATAACTGACGGTTGCGACGGTACCGTCCCCTCAGGCCCTGTCGTCCTGGCCTGGCTGTCTGGCTGCATAACCTGATGCTCCACCTGCGTGGTTTCCTCCTAAAAAGGAAGACTTAGCAACCGTTAGTCATAAAGACTAAGTGGCTTCACATCCACTCCCCTGGCGACTCCTCGGCACCGGGCAGAGAAAGGAATATGGTATAATATATATAAATCATACATACAAGCAGGTGGTATATCACTATGTATATAAAGCAATGTAATAAATGTGCAACAGCTTATTCTCGCAATTCTATCATCTACAGCAGCATGAGAGTATAATGTTATAACAGGAAGTAACTCAACTTATATGAATGCCCATACAAGCATATAAATTGAGGATTGTTCAGCAGTAAGTAACTCATCGTATAGGAGTGCCCATACAAACTTATACGATGAGGATCTTGTGTATGCAATGAAGTGTAATGACATGTATGCAATGCAATGACTCACCCATGATCATGCACATGCAATGGCTATATTGGCACAGACTTGCAGTTCCCACTTTTCGAGCAGGTAGCTAACCTCTTAGGTGTCATCCGTCGTGGCCAGACCGAGACAGTAGAGCGGGCATCTCCACTACTAGGTTGGTATCCACACTACCTGGCCTAGGCCTTTGTACGCCTCGACACTAAGAACACAACAGCGGAGCTCACATGCATACTACGGCTCAGCGGGTGTCTCGGGTAGATGTGCACCGAGATCCTAGCCCCGAACTGTCCTAAGGTGTGATACGGAAGGAGCCCCGAACTCGGCGTGTCACAAGCCGTGTCACAGTCCGTGTCCTATTTTGTAATCTCTGGTTTTACGGCGAGTGTGGAATACGACTTTGGACACGGGCGTGTCGCAAGCCATGTTCGGCCCAATAATTTGACTTGTATGAATCGTGGCCGTTCGTTTCTTTATTTTGGGATCCAAGGGCTAAAGTTGTCCTATGTTGGGATTTAGGCCGGGAATAGGGTTTTCAAACCCTCATTTCAAGTGAGCGTCCTCTTTCTAAGACTTTAGAGAGAGGGGAGAGCAAGGAGGAAGAGGAAGAGGAAATCCGGCTGCCGGAGAAGCTTCGGAGCCCCCATTCTCGATCCGAGTCCAGATCTGCGCAGGCGAGGCCAATAAGGTGCTTTCCATCCGAATAGATCTTCATGGCGCCGAAGAGAAATGCTAGGGTAACGACTCTCTTCTTGGACATGTGATGTCCCCTTTTCTTCTTGCATAGGAAGCCCGCTCTCGCGATTATGCGGTGAGTTTGAAGTGTTCTTTCGGGTAGACATGAATAGTCCCCGTTGTTTTGCATGTAGAGTCCGGAATCAAAGTACGAACATAGGTATGGTGTGTGAAGCCTACCCGAACAAGTTGGTTTGGATCGGTGATGTTTCATTATGTATGAATGGTCGGAGAAGACTCCGTGCCTATAGTTGTTTTCGGGTTTTCTACGCGGTAGATTGCATCTGGGAATCTTGGGGATTAACTCCATGGTGCACCCGGAAAACTAGGCAGAAGCGTGATTTGTCCAACTTGGTGGCCTGGGAGCCAACTTGCACATAACTGGGTTATGTAAGATTTGTGTAATTGCTTAGGGACTCGGGGAAGCTTGACTCGCGCATATGGAATAAATTGACGTTGCGGTGTGAGCAACGGGTTAGGCAGAATCGTAACCGCTCTGTGTCGTTCGGTTAAAGAGACCTAAAGTACGTGTCACTTACCGTTGCCATAGATGGAGGGTCTTAGGCTTAGGCTGGAAGGACCAAAATGCTCACGATATTTGCCGTCCTAGAGGCGGTGGTGGACCGAGTTCACCGTATAAGTGCCCTGAGAGCACGTGGCGTGCGGCCGTGTATGCCTATGCCAGTTGTGAAATGTGCTTAAATTGTACTTTCGCTATCCCGTTTGTTTATACTAATGCATTGCAGGGAAGGAGCACCGCCACCCCATGTAAAGGGTGGGGTCGTTATAATTTGTCCAGCTTTACCTGACCGTTGCTTTTGTTTGCCACCGTGCGGTGGAATGTTGCTTGCAGGTGTTGCGGAGCCGAGTGACAAATAGCGGACTAAAGCCCTTGTTTCAGTGCTGGCCCTCGAAGGCCGAAGTGTATTATTTACTTTATTCTCATGTGTGACCGGCCTGCTTGCCGTTGTATGGAAGACACATTTTATTTAAGTGAACTTTTGTAAGGCCTTAAGGCCCAGTGCTTGGTGTATTTGTATGTTCATTCCTAATTGGGTTTGTTAGTGGACATTCATGCTTTTGGTTGGGTTCTTTCTTTGCAACTTATTAAATTGCTTCCGCTAGAATGTACTTTATGTAGGACTGTGATTGGAAGAATGGTTTCATTTAGTAACCCACCGGTCAGTCCGTGGTATATGGCGTCGGGCCCCGGCCGGACCTACTGCTATATGCTATGCGACGGATAGGGGTGTTACAGCGATAGTCTTATCGCTGACAATAGCTCAGTGAATTAAAAGACCCAGGGCTCGGGTTGTTACCTCCTGGCAGTAAGAAGCTAGTGCACCACTATAGCACTAAACGCTTTTGATGTTGTCGATGAATCGTTGACTGTATTATCGCGCGGTGCTAGAGAGTTATCGCGGGGCGATAGCTTCGGATAGCAGCACCAGGTGGTCAAAGAGGTCACCGCCTGTGTTACCGCACGGCCGTAGGAGTTATCGCGCGGCGGTAGCTTTCAGATAAAGGCTGGACTTGAGATTTCATTCTCATTTTCTCTCACACACTCTCTTACTTAGTTCAGGAGAGGGAAGAGGAGGAAAAGTCAAGGAGATCAAGAGGAGATCAATCCAAGTTGTGCTTGTGATCGGAATCGCGAGTCGATGCTAGATCCGCGGAGAGGAAGTTGTGACAATCAATTCCATCCGGATCAAAGATCAAGGTCATGGCTCCGAACAAAACTACAACAGTAATGATCTTCCTTCTTGGACAAGAGAAGTCCTTCTTTTGGCATATGCATGGAATCCCCACCAAAAGGTGGAGAATTGAAGGAAATTCCTTTGGGTCATTTCGTGGAATCCCTAGTGAGTCTTACATATAGATCCGGCAATATGTAGTACGAAATAGGCATGCTGTGTGAAGCCCATCTGGACAGGTTGGTCTAGATTTGAGATGTTTATTTTGCGTGTCGGAGAAGACTCCAAGTATAAACGAGCAATTTATGGGGTCTGCGGGGTAGTACCTGCGAACTGAAAGTAGCAGGAAGTACTGGAGTTACATTCCAGAAAAAACCCTAGAAATTCCACGGTTTTAAGACCAGTTGGATATCGTCGGGCGATTGTGAGTATCGCCAACGGCAATAGCTCTTGGTGAGCTATTTGTGTTGTGTGCTATGAAAAGCCAGTGTTTCTGGCACTACAAGATGCTGCAGGGTTTTGGGTTGAATTTGGGTGCAGAAAGAGAAACTTCTGTTGGTCCCGCCAAGCAATCATGATGAACACTGGCAATAACTCCCTTTTAATTGTAAAGCCTGTCTCTAAAAGACTGTGAGGCTAATCTGTGAGATGCGAGCTCCTAATGGCTAGTGAGTCGAATGGACAAGGGGAAGCCGACCCACGTCAGTCTAGACATTGAATTGATGATTTGAGCAACGAGCAATGGCCGAACTGTATCTGCACTATGGTTGTCTAACTTGAGTGCCTAGGTTATTGGCATTTGTTAGGATCATATAATGAGAGTCATAGCTTGTACATCGTCAAGACTAAAGTCTCTGTTTGAGGTCCATGGAGATTGTGAATGCTCAAAATTAATTGTTATGTCTGGGACCTCTGAACGGTGGTGGGACCCTGGCAATAGTTACACCGGAAATGTGTCATGAGTGCACGGAATGTTTGGCCGTTGAGGCATTTCTCTATGATATATTGAATTGTGCGTGAGTGCATGTTCTTGTGATATATCTACATGTTAAAATGATATGCCTGCAGGGAAGGAATATCACTACCCCGGGAAAGGGGTAGGGTCGCTATAAATTGGTTAGCTGAAAGCTGACCGTTACCTTGTTTGTCACCCTTATGGTGGATTGTCCCTATGCAGGTGTTGGATAGCTGAGCGGGAAATAGCGGGTTGAAGCCATTGCTGCTATGCTGACCCTCGAAGGCCGAGCAAAAAATTTTTACTTTTTTCATGTGTGACTGGCCTGCGCGCCAATGTTCGTAAACCACATTTGTGAAGTATAACTATAAGGCCTTAAGGCCATAACTTTTGTGTATTTGTAATTGACATTCCTTATATATATATATAATGTAGTATATATATAGTGGACATTCATTTGGTATGAGTTCATGCAACCCAAAAGCTTCTGCTAGAATGATCTGAGTTAGGATTCGAGTAAATTTTAATATTAACCTGTAATCTCGCTGCCTGTTTGTGGAATATGGTATGGGACTCCGGCCAGAACCTCTATTATATTTCATGTGATGGACGGAGGTGTTATAATTTGGTATCAGCTTATCTTGGTCTTCCACCTGCGAATTCTTGGTCGAATTCTTTTGAGGGGTGGCGAGCACGTGTAAGTGCGGACCGTTATAACATAAATGAACTCAAGATTGTCTACTTAGGAATGAAAATGCACCTGTTTGAGGAACCTACGTGTTCCTATTCTTCGTAGTTTCTTTTGCAAAGTCACTAAAGTGTGTCTTTTACACATATAGGTGACTCGAAGTTATGCGGGGCAGTCTAAGCCCCAACGTTCTGTTGAAAGTGCGGCACTAGTTGAGGTGCCCACACCTCCTCCTTCTTCGGAGATAGTGCGCTTAGTCGTTGAGGCGTTGTTTGCAATGATACACATAACCTATTGGTCAGGCGCAGCCTGCAATGGTGCCAGAATAGATTGGTGTGAGGCTAGAACCTGTTGAGGCTGTGGTAGATATACTAGGAGCGGAAGGGCAACTGAAGTAGTTCATGAGTTTCAGTCCTCCTACGTTTGCGAGGGCATGCTCCCCAATACAGGTAGAAGACTGGCTTGCGCGAGTCAAAAGAATTTTGATGGCATTACAAACTGAGGAGGAATAGAAAGTCACCTTCGCCACTTTCCTGTTAGAAGGAGAGGCTTGGCTTTGGTGTGACAAAATGGAGCTGCACCACTTAGCAAGCAGACAACTAACAGAGGTCTCGATAGAGGAGTTTTTGAGACTGTTCTTGGCAAAGTATCTGCCAACGGCGCAGTGCATAGCCATGGAAAATGAGTTTCATTGTCTAACTTATTATGAAAGTAGTGTTGATACCTACTTACATGAGTTTACAAGGTTGGGATGCTATGCGGGGTCTTCTTATGCTGAAGAAGAGCGTAAAACCAACAGGTTCTACGAAGGGCTACGAGATGAGCTGAGATTCCTTCTCTCGAGCTCGATGAACCAAGGGTTTCAAGCATTGGTGGATACGATTCGTGCGCTGGAGAAAGAATTGAAGAGGGTGTAGGGTAAGAGGGACTTGGCCGTGACAAAGCCCGAGTTCAAAGTGTCGCACCCGGGAAAATCTAGCTACCGAAAGAAATGGGGTAGAAAGTCCAAATCTTCTGAATAGACTCACTCTACTGTTGCTTCTAGAGCAACGTCTAGGAAAGGCCCTCTGACATGCTATACTTGTGGCAAGCTGGGACACTTCGCCCGCAACTGCCGATATGGCCCTCCAAAGGAGGAAAAGAGAGCAGGTGCGACTTATGCTGAAATGGGAAAGGTGGTGGAATCTACTGCATCCCAGTATGCTCTAGCTCAGCTAAGGGTGTACATTATTGGCCAACAGGAGGCCATAAAACAGAGTGACGTCATCACAGGTATGAGTTAATCTACAGTTTTACTGCTTTCTATACTTCATACCTTGTGTGTGGCTTGTGTATGATTTGTTTGTATTAGGCTTTGTCCTTATTTGGGACTACCCGACGAGAGCACTATTTAATACGGGTGCTTCGCATTCATTTCTATCTGAGGACTTCGTGTTTTGGATTGGAGTGCCTAATTGGGTGACGATAGGTAGCCTATCGATTTTTTGCCTAATGGATGCGTGAAGCGGGCAAATAAGTCTTGTTGTATTAATGTGCGGATAGAAAGTCGGGATTTCGGATTGGAAGCATCTGTACTACCGATATTGGAGTTCGATGTGATCTTTAGTATGGACTAGCTCTCAGAGCAGCATGCCTGTATTGATTGCAACTCAAAGGAAGTCACACTGGGACAAAATACCTAGCTAGAGACTAAATTTGCTGGTATGTGAGGATCGAGCAAGATACTGATGTCTTCTCTCCAAGTAGTCAAGGCTGTTCGGAAGGGCGCGGAGTTATTCTTCACACTTATCAAGGCTGTTGAGCCAAAAGCCAGTGTGAATGATGTTCCGATTGTATCAAAGTATGCTGATGTTTTCCTAAGGATCTTCCGGGGTTACCTCCCCAGTGGGAGATTGGCTTCTCTATTGAGTTGGTGCTAGGTGCGAAACTTGTGGCCCGCTCACCGTACCGTATAGCGCCAAAGGAAATGGCGGAACTGAAAGTCCAACTACAAGAACTGCTAGAGAAAGGATATATATGCCCAAGTATTCCACCTTGGAGCGCACCAGTTCTTTTTGTGAAGAAGAAGGGTGGTAGCTTGCGTTTGTGCATCGATTATCGAGAATTGAATAAGCTGACGGAGAAGAACAAATATCCAATACCACGGATTGATGACTTGTTCGATCAGCTAGTTTGATCAATGGTATACTTTAAGCTAGATCTGAAGTCAAGCTATTACCAGTTGAGGATTCAGGAATGTGACATTCCCAAGACAGCGTTTGGTACACGCTATGTGCATTACGAGTTCACTGTAATGCCGTTTGGGCTAACAAATGCACCATCGGTGTTAATGGACCTAATGCACCGAACATTTCGAGAGTACTTGGACTTATTTGTAATCGTCTTTATTGACGAAATTTTAGTGTACTCTCAGTCTAAAGAAGATCATGCGAACCATTTGTGGATGGTGTTGCACCCCCTGAGAAGAAACAAGCTTTATGCCAAGTTCTCAAAATGTGAGTTTTGGCTATCGTCATTGGCCTTTCTGGGCCATGTGATAAGTGGAGAAGGTATAGCGGTGGATCTAGTGAAGATAGTGGCAATTCAAGAGTGGTATGTTCTGTCTACTATAGCTGAAGTACGGAGTTTACTTGGACTTGTGGGCGACTACAGGCCATTCGTGGAGAACTTTTAATGGATAGCCTTACCTCTCACCACACTAACGCGAAAACATCAGAAGTTTGGTTGGACGCCGGAGTGCGCGCGAGATTTCGAAGAGCTAAAGAGTCGTTTGACCACGGCGCCTATTTTGACATCGCAATGTGGTATGGACGGCTATGAGATTTACAGTGATGCATCAGGGAGAGGCTTAGGCTGCGTTCTTTTACAGTTCGGAAAATTGATAGCTTATGGCTCACGCTAGTTGAAAGTGCATGAGCGGAACTATCCCATCCATGACTTGGAGTTGGCGGCGGTGATATTTGCACTTAAACTATGGTGTCATTACTTATATAGCATGAAAGTTGACATCTTCACAGACCATAAGAGCCTTAAGTATCTTCTGGATCAGAAAGATTTGAATATGCAACATCGGAGGTGGATGGAGTTCCTCAGGGACTACACCTTCAAGATTCATTACACACCCGGGAAGGGAAATGTGGTCGCAGATGCCTTGAGTCGCAGGACTTCGGCAATGGCAAATTGATTACAGATGCATGATGAGCGTCTGATCCAGGAATTGGAGAACTTAGACATTTATTGTGTTGACAAGAATGACACTACAAATACGTGCCTAAACTCTATAGAGGTTCAATATGAACTCGCAGATAGGGTTCGGCGAGCAACGGAACTCGATAAGGGTCTACAACGCTATGCAGCGGATGGGTCAAATGCCCAATTCTCCTTGGATGATGGCCTTTTGCAGAAAGATGGTCATTTTTGCATCCCGGATGTGGGTAAACTTAATGAGGAATTGATGTACGAAGCACATTTTACAAAGTACTCAATTCACACAAGGTGCACAAAAATGTACAGGGAGATGAAAAAGGTGTTCTGGTGGCCATGTTTGAAGAAAGACATAGCCCATTACATTGCAAAATGTCAAACTTGTGCCTTGGTAAAAGCTAAATGCCAGAAACCTGGAGGGTTCCTGAAATCATTACCAATCCCGGTATGGAAGTTCGATGACATTTCTATGGACTTCGTTCATGGACTGGCGAGATCTCAGAGTGGAAACGATGCCATGTGGGTGATCGTTGACCGGTTAACCAACGTGTCACACTTCATACCTAACAGGAAGGATGATTTAGTGGAAAAACTGGGTAAGCTATACGTGGATAATATCGTACGATTGCACAGCGTGTCCTGTAGCATTGTCAGTGACCGAGGTGGGCGTTTTACTTCAGGTGATTGGAGGCTAATCCACCAACTGTTGGGTACCAAATTAAAGTTCAGTATGGCCTTTCATCCGCAAATGGATGGTCAAACCGAAAGGACAAATAGAACAATGGAGGATATGCTCTGTATGTGCGCTCTGGATTTTGGGAAGAGGTGGGAGGACCATCTCTATTTGATTGAGTTCGCCTACAACAATAGCTATCAAGATAGCATACAAATGGCGCCCTTTGAAGCTTTATATGGTAAAGTTGGGTACATTGGGAACAGTGGACCTAATCTGGAGAAGTCCCCTTGACAACTCAATGATTTACCCTAAGGTGTATTTGATGTATGCTTAGTTTACATGTATAGGATCAAAGTTGAAGAAATTATTCTAAGTCAAAGTGTTGAGACAGCATGTGTCGAAACAATACTTCTGTGTCGACACAAGGCAGATCAGCAGTCGACACAAATAACAGTTGTGTCGAGACAATACTTCTGTCTCGACATAAGGAAGAACTAAGATTTGTCGACACAGATGACAGATGTGTCGACACAAATAATAGATGTGTCGACACAACTATACTATTTCAACACTTTCTGTTCTGAGATGAAAGCTATTCTAAGTATGGAAGTATTGGGTATGTCACGGATGTCTCAACACAGATTTTGAGACAGCCTGTCTACTTCAACGCTTATATGTTAGAATGTGCTGAGTCAACATCATTCAGGTAAAGATAAGTCAGATCATTATGGTCGACTCAGGAAGGTTTCACTTCTATAAAGACAGTTCAAGGAAGAATTTACTGGTAGTTGCTGATGTCATCAATACCAGTCCAAGACGTCTGAGATTTCTATATATAGGAGGTGCTGCCTTCAAAAGAAACAAAACTGATTCTATTCTATTCATCAGTCTCTCACTATTCCAAAAGACAAATCAAGAAGTAGAAAGAGAAGAAGAAGTTGGTCTTCAAGAAAGTCTTCAGATCCCTTTTCTAAGGTTGATCTGGAGATTAAGTGATCTGTTCATCTGCAACTTCAAACTATTCAATCTGCTCTTCATCAAGAAGTTGATGATTTTGAAGAAATTCAATTCATCATGTTGATCTATCAAGAAGAAATCAAACTGCAACTGAATGAAAAGATCTGTACACACAGATCCAACAGATAACAGGTTTTCTGTTTTTCTGTAATTTGTTTTATCAAATTTCATTGTAAGATCTCCTAGATATCTGAGTGGGTAGGAGTTCTTATTCTCTGAGTTTTGTGAGCCTAATTTATAAAGGCTGAGGTAGGATTTTGGGTGAATCTGAGGTAGGTGATTTGGGGTAAATCACTGAGATTGTAGTCCTAATCTATAAAGGCTGAGGTAGGAGATTGAGGAGATCTCTGAAGTAGGAGATTTAGATATCTCTGAGGTAGGACCAGTGGGTCTGAGTGTGGGTTTCTTGGAGAGAAACTAAGCCTTGTAGGATCTGAGGATCTGAGTTGTGAAGGAGGAGCTATAACCTATCTAGCACATTGTTAGTGAGGAAGAAGGGGGAAAGTGGATGTACCCTAGATAGGGGAATCACTATAAACTTGTTATGTCCCTTGTGTTGTGTGTTGTGTGATGTGTTCTTTGCTGTGCATGTTGTGATCAGTTCTTGTTGTTCTATTGTCTATGCTGGGTACAGCTATATTCTGAATTGCATTAGGGCACATTACTGAAGTTAAAAGAACAACAAAGAATTTTAATAGATCACCCATTCACCCCCCCCCCCAGGTGACTTTTTTCCAATAAGCTTGACTTTCAAGTGGTATCAGAGGGAGGTTACCTAAAGATAGACCTAACAGTCTGGAAAAGAACCTAAGCGTAGTTGAAGGTTATCTGACCTATGGCTTCTGAATCAAACAAAGAACTCAGTTCCATGAAATTGCCCATCTACACTAAGAATAATTTTGTTATATGGAAACAAAGAGTAAAACTGTTCATGGAAGCTTCAGATCAAAGAATCTTTGTTACAATTCAAGAAGGACCCTATGTGCCCATGAAATCATCTATCCTAGATGCAAATATTCAAACTCCCAAGACATTGTCAAAAATGACAAAGGATGAGGTCATACTTGCCACTATGGACAAAAGAGCACAGAACATAATAGTGAGTACTATAGACACCTCCATATTTCAGAATCTGGTGCACTGTAATTCTTCTAAGGAAATGTGGGATACCTTGATAGTGTATATGGAAGGTACAGCAGAGGTGAGAGATGATAGAAGGTCATTACTTAACCAGCAATATGAGGCATTTAGACAAGGGAAGATAGATTTTATGGAACAAACATATGAAAAGTTCTTTAGAATAGTCAATGACTTGAGAAACTATGGGAGAAACTTCTCAAACTATGAACTGAATGATAAGTTCCTGAGATCCCTAAATAAAGAATGGGACATCAAGATTTGTTCAGTAAGGGAAATGGGAAATCTGAGAAATCTACTTCCCCAAGACTTATTTGGGAAATTAATGTCACATGAGCTTCAACTCAATTCAAGAAAAGCTGAAGCAGAAACTACCAGACAATCATCTCAGTCTAAATCATTGGCCTTCAAAGATGACTCTTCCAAGAAAACTAGAAGGGAAATTCCATCATCACCTAGAAGAGATGAAGAGACAGATAGCACTGGACCTTGCTCTTCTTCAGAAGAGATATCAGATGATGAACTTGCCTGATTTACGAGGCAGTTCAAGAAGATATTGAGAAGAAGAAAACAGTGGAACAATAGGAAACCTTCTACCTCTAGTTCTCACAAAAGCAAAGACAAACACAGAGACAAATCTGTGATCAGGTATGAATCAATTCAGAACAAATAATCTAAGACTATTTTTTTTTTGTAACAGGCCTGGGCATGTCATTGTTGATTGCCCAGTAAAGAGAAAGGAGAACAGAAATTCAAAAGAAAGGAAGTTCTTCAAGGATAAGAAATCAGAAAAAGGTCAGATGGCTAAGAAGATAAAGACCTTGTCAGACAGTGATTCTAATTCAACTGAGTCAGAAGAAGAACATGTGGGGTTGTATTCATATGAGGAGGAGTTCATCAGAAGAGCCATCTACAAAGGAAATAACTCCACAACTTCATCATCCTATGATGACTCTGAAGAAGACATGGAAATCAATTTGATGGCTATAGCTGATGATCCAGAAACTGGAACTCACAACTGTGAGGATTCTCAGGTAATTTATGATAACTCTTCCTGCACTAAGACTTCTGGTTATGAGACTGGAGATGAGGTCAACTCAAGTGAATTACTGGTTGATTCACATGAGATTAACTAAGGGACTGAACAGAAGCAACTCATACTTAGGTTTGGTAAACTACTAGCTGCTTTAGTCAAAAGCAAGAAGCTTGTTAAAGAACAAGCTATAGAAATTGCATCACTAAAAATTCTTGAGTATCATCACAAGATGGATACTCAGAAACTTGGTCTTCAGGGGTCTAAGTTAACAAAGTTAACCAAGATCATTGATGACCAAATAAATGAAATTAAGAAAAAGGATGCAATCATTAAGGAGCTAGAAACCAAACTCCTAAATGAAAGGAAATTGGTTGAGCAGTTCTCTAAACCAAAGACTATTTTTCCTATTATAGACACCTTCTCAGGAAAACTTATAGGTGGTCTAGGGTTTATTAAACCCAAGAGAAGGAGGGGCAAAAAGCAAAAGGGATCAAACGGTCAGACCATTCCTGTACAACCTCGGACTCGCAGGCGAGCGAGAGGGCCCAAGCGAGAGGGCCCAGGCAACGAGAGTTGAGCGAGAGGGCTCAGACGAGAGGTACAAGGAAAGAGGCGCCAGGAGAGAGGCACCAGGCGAGAGGTGCCAGGAGGCAGGGCATGGAGTGAGGTTCACTGCATTAAGCGGGATGGCCTAAGTGCAGCGTGGCCTCAGATAGGTGAATGCCGAGACGGGAAGCTTTCCCGGCGAGTGACCAGCTCACCGCGCGAGGACTCTAGGAGTGGAGCTCTCGCCTGGGGTAGCCCTCTCGCCATGCGAGAGGACCCTATGGGGTAGTTCTCGCCAGGTGCCACTTTGGTTCAAGGCCGGTTCAGGTAGGGCCAGGCCCACCTTTTGGGCCCCAAGGGTGTTTTACCCTTTTACCCCGGGTGGTCTGCATTTAGCCCTTGTGGAAAGCGGAGTTTGGCTGTTGGCAGACCTAGCCAGGGATGTTCTGGTAATTTAAGGGCGGTGTAAATTGGTTATTTGAAGTCCCAGTTTAGAGGCTTATAAATAGACCGGTAAGGTGCCTTAGAAGGGCAAGCTTTCTTGACTCCTTCCACTTCTTCTAAGGCACCTAGCTCAGCATTGGCTAGGGAGGGGAAAAGCTTTAGTATCTTCTGGGTACGAGGTGGGACCTCCTCGCTGGAGGCTCCGGTCTAGTTCTTCGCCTCGAGTGTGATCCTAAGGGAGTAAGTGTGAGCTGCCCCAGTAGTACCGAGCTTTAGGAGGAATCGACCGTGTTGGTTCCAACATTTTTGGTGCGGTGAGCGTGGAACAGCAGCTTGTGCGGAAGAACGAAGGGTTACCTCATGGCGGGAGATGCAGGAAGAGAAGACGAGGGGTCCCCGATCCAAGGGGTACGTCGGGAGGGAAGAGTTCATGTCGTCCATCGGAGGGATCATGGACATGCTGAAGAACCTTGCACAGAGAGGAGAGTGCGAGACCCCCCCCCCCCCCCCCCCGCCCCAGGTGCCGGACCATGTGCTCCGCGAGGGGGTCGAGCTGGCACGGATAGGTGAGGACGCACCCGGGAGGCCAAGTTCAAGGACCAGGAAGGGGTCCTCCGCAGGGGGGAAGGAACTTTTATCCGGGACCAGGGAGATTTCATCCGCTAGGGTGGGGGCATGGCCCAATGCCGCTCCCACCTCCGCCTCAGCAAGCTATGGCCATTGGCCGAGGGAGAGGAAGAGGAAGAGAGCATGGGAGAGCGATTGTGGGGAGGAGGAGGAACCCCCAAGAAGGGAGATGTGGGGAGGAGTTCTGCCATATTGCGACTTCCATGAGGAAGAGGGCCATGCGACGGCCACATGCCCGGAGTTCTTGGAGTTGAAGAGGGGTAGAGGAGGAGAAGACCAACGGCCACTAGTGCAGATAGTGGAGATGCCAGGAGCCGCGAAGGAGGATCGATGTGAGGATCGGTCGGACACAGGAGATCGAGGAGGGATTGGGGTGATTCATGGGGGGGTGGGGATCGAGGCCACCCGTAAGGCCAGTCTTTACATTATGTATCGTCGAAGCGTTGCCTCGATGTCGCAAGCCCCACCCCCGGATGAGAAAATCACCTTTTCCAGAAGGGACCTACCAGATCACGAGGACCCTTTCTGTGACGCACTGGTAATCCGGACCGCCATTAAGAACTTCACGGTGTCCCGAATTTTGGTGGACAACGGGAGTTCCGTCAATGTGATATTCAAGAAGGCATTCAATGAGATGAGGGTGGAGGCCCGAAGGGTGTTTGCGGCAGATGGGCCAATGTTTGGATTCTCAGGAGAGAGGAGAGGAGACCCCGAGCAGACCCGCTGACCAGGCTCTCATCAAGCTGGCAGGGTTATAGGCTCACTTGGTGGTTGGAGGAGAGAGGAGAGGAGACCCCAAGTAGACCCGCTGACCAGGCTCTCATCAAGCTGGCAGGGCTGTAGGCTCACTCGGCGGTTGGAGGAGAGAGGAGAGGAGACCCCGAGCAAACCCGCTGAACAGGCTCTCATCAAGCTGGCAGGGTTGTAGGCTCACTCGGTGGTTGGAGGAGAAAGAGGAGAGGAGACCCCGAGCAGACCCGCTGACCAGGCTCTCATCAAGCTGGCAGGGCTATAGGTTCACTTGGTGGTTGGAGGAGAGAGGAGAGGAGACCCCGAGCAAACCCGCTGACCAGGATCTCATCAAGCTGGCAGGGCTGTAGGCTCACTCGGTGGTTGGAGGAGAGAGTAGAGGAGACCCTGAGCAGACCCGCTGACTAGGCTCTCATCAAGCTGGCAGGGTTGTAGGCTCACTAGGCGGTTGGTGGAGAAAGAGGAGAGGAGACCCCGAGCAGACCCGCTGACCAGGCTCTCATCAAGCTGGCAGGGCTGTAGGCTCACTCGGCGGTTGGAGTAGAAAGAGGGGAGGAGACCCCGAGCAGACCCGCTGACCAGGCTCTCATCAAGCTGGCAGGGTTGTAGGCTCACTCGGTGGTTGGAGGAGAGAGGAGAGGAGACCCCGAGCAGACCCGCTGACCAGGCTCTCATCAAGCTGGCAAGGTTGTAGGCTCACTCGGCGGTTGGAGGAGAGAGGAGAGAAGACCCCGAGCAGACCCGCTGACTAGGCTCTCATCAAGCTGGCAGGGCTGTAGGCTCACTCGCCGGTTGGAGGAGAAAGAGGAGAGGAGACCCCGAGCAGACCCGCTGACCGGGCTCTCATCAAGCTGGCAGGGCTGTACGCTCACTCGGTGGTTGGAGGAGAAAGAAGAGAGGAGACCCCGAGCAGACCCGCTGACCAGGCTCTCATCAAGCTGGCAGGGTTGTAGGCTCACTCGGTGGTTGGAGGAGAAAGAGGAGAGGAGACCCCGAGCAGACCCGCTGACCAGGCTCTCATCAAGCTGGCAGGGTTGTAGGCTCACTCGGCAATTGGAGGAGAGAGGAGAGGAGACCCCGAGCAGACCCGCTGACCAGGCTCTCATCAAGCTGGCAGGGCTGTAGGCTCACTCGGTGGTTGGAGGAAAGAGGAGAGGAGACCCCGAGAAGACCCACTGACCAGGCTCTCATCAAGCTGGCAGAGTTGTAGGCTCACTCGGCGGTTGGAGGAGAAAGAGGAGAGGAGACCCCGAGCAGACCCGCTGACCAGGCTCTCATCAATCTGGCAGGCCTGTAGGCTCACTCGGTGGTTGGAGGAGAAAGAGGGGAAGAGACCCCGAGAAGTCCCGCTGACTAGGCTCTCATCAAGATGGCAGGGTTGTAGGCACACTCGGCGGTTGGACGAGAGAGGAGAGGAGACCCCGAGCAGACCCGCTGACAAGGCTCTCATCAAGCTGGCAGGGTTGTAGGCTCACTCGGCGGTTAGAGGAGAAAGAGGAGAGGAGACCCCGAGAAGACCCGTTGACCAGGCTCTCATCAAGCTGGCAGGGTTGTAGGCTCACTCGGCGGTTGGAGGAGAAAGAGGAGAGGATACCCCGAGCAGACCCGCTGACCAGGCTCTCATCAAGCTGGCAGGGCTGTAGGCCCACTCGGCGGTTGGAGGAGAGAGGAGAGGAGACCCCGAGCAGACCCGCTGACCAGGCTCTCATCAAGCTGGCAGGGTTGTAGGCTCACTCGGTGGTTGGAGGAGAGAGGAGAGGAGACCCCGAGCAGACCCGCTGACCAGGCTCTTATCAAGCTGGCAGGGTTGTAGGCTCACTCGGCAGTTGGAAGAGAGAGGAGAGGAGACCCTGAGGAGACCCGCTGACCAGGCTCTCATCAAGCTGGCAGGGCTGTAGGCTCACTCGGCGGTTGGAGGAGAGAGGAGAGGATACCCCGAGCAGACCCGCTGACCAGACTCTCAT
This sequence comes from Platanthera zijinensis, assembly GCA_039513925.1. Taxonomy (NCBI): domain Eukaryota; kingdom Viridiplantae; phylum Streptophyta; class Magnoliopsida; order Asparagales; family Orchidaceae; genus Platanthera; species Platanthera zijinensis. Next base: position 127,369,537 of record CM077092.1, read on the forward strand.
CAAGCTGGCAGGGTTGTACGCTCACTCGGTGGTTGGAGGAGAAAGAGGAGAGGAGACCCCGAGCAGACCCGCTGACCAGGCTCTCATCAAGCTGGCAGGGCTGTAGGCTCACTCGGTGGTTGGAAACAATAACAAAAGGTGGATCAGGCCCCTTCTGCGGAGTGGTTACCTCCTCCCAATCCCAACTTACCTTCTTACTCTACCGTGCTACAGTTTTCGTGAGCAAGGACTTGTTTCCATTTCAATACTGGATAGGGGCATAGAAGCTGCAGTTGGAGAGCATAAATGTCTTACGGCTGTAATTTGGGTTGGGTGTTTTCTGGAGGCAGGTAACTAAGGTCTTGACATAGAAGCTGATTAATTAGGGAAACACTGACCCTGGCTACTAACAAAAGGGGGGATACTTCAAGATGACTTCCTACATAAAGAAAAAGAAGAGAGGGGGGGATAATTGACCCCCCAGGTCCACTCGCGCCGAGAGGAGCCAGTAGGCAGCGCGAGAGGAAGGAGAAGGTGTCCCCACGCTCGCGAGAGTGGCAGAGGCTCGCCAGCTCGCCCCCTCGGCCAGGTCTGCTGGTAACAGCTGGCGAGGGGAAAGACAAACCCCTCTCGCCGCCAAAGATCTCGAGGATCTCGCGAGCTGTCCAAGCGAGAGAAAAAGAAAAAAAGAGAGGAGGAAGAAAAGGAAAAGGCTAGCTTCAGGCGCGAGCAAAAATATATATATATACATATGAATCATATTCGTGTTTTAATACAGTACATTCCCAAATCAGGAGAGGCATTGTAATCATAGCAAAAAGGAAAGAAAAAGGTTGTTGTGCTCAAGGAGTCCTAGTCCTTCTCACTCGCCGAAGATTCCTCGTCCTCGCCATAAATCTCGGGCACGAGGTCCCGGGCGGTGATGTCCTCGCAATCATCTTTAACTACACCCATCTCTCGCATCATCTTCAGGATGAGCTCAGCGGTCCGTATGTTGGCATCCCGGCAAAAGTCTTCGACCTCGTAATGCGTATAATGCGCGGGAGGAGGTGGAGGGACCTGCAAGCGAGAGGTGGCGGCCTCTTTGAGCTGGGCATTCTCTGTTTTCAGCTCCTTCACCTCCGTCTCTAGCTCCTCCACTCGCGAGCGCAGTCTTTTAGCCGTCTCAGCATCCTGGAAAAAGAACAAATCGTTAAATATAGCAGGAGAGTGCTTGAGAAGGCCGGCTAAGTATCAACTCACCACTCCGCCACTGGCCTTGGCGAGAAGGCTCTCGGCCACCTCCAGTCGCTTGGTGAGATCCCCAGACTTCTCGCGCTCGGCAGCGAGTTTGGTGTCTATCTCCTTCCAGCTTCGAGTGTTGTAAATTAGGCGGCGCGAGAGTCGATGAGAGAGCTCGAGGGTACGCAGCTGCGAGTGGGCCGTCCTGAAGATGAGATCTCGCGTGGTGGCCGCGTCGAGCGCGTCAGGGGCGAGAGCCCCATAGAGGCCGAAGCCCAAGGAGAAGGTGTGGGCAGAAGACTCGGCTTGATCTCTCCATGAGGGGAGAAGGGTAGAGATGAAGACCTGATGTGCCCCCTTATCCCAGATGAGCGAAGGCTCATTGGCACCGTCAGGGACAGACGGGCCCATGTTGAAGTTCAGGTGGGCGGATTGAGCAGGATACTGGAGAGGAGCCTCCCCGCGAGAAGGGGACCGGGGAGGTTGGTGAGAAGAGCTCGCGGGTGGTGCGAGAGTCTCCGCGTCTTTAGGAAGCGAGACAGCCCTGTGTGGAGAGGTCAAGGGAGGCGAGTGGGAAGATTCAGATCCCAGGGATATGGGGCTCAAGGATCCCGGCGTCGCCACTGTGTCCGTAGGGACCTTGCCCTTCTCGGAAGGGAAGGAGACTACTTTCTTCAACTTCATCTTTAGTTTCTTTGAGGGGCTGAGGTGAGAGGGGGCAGAGTCCTCAGCCACCCTCTTTCGGGGAGGAGGGGCCAACGAATCTTTGGCCACCTCGGCTGCAATATTGGCGAGAGCCACATCTTTAGATGGCTTGATATTACTTCTGTAGGGAGGGTGCACCTGCACGTTCCTCTCTCCTGGGAGAAGCGAGACAGAGTCAGGGAAAAGGCTCAACGAGAGGAAAGTATTGAAGGCAATAAAAAGACGAGGGGGTCGAGCATACCTTCTCCAGGGAGCATGGGGAGCAGTGAGGCGAGCCCCCATCTCAAAAACCTGACCTCGAAGTTCTTCCCAGCGAGGTACTCGCAAAGAAGCTTGTTCGTGCCGCCAACCTGCGGAGTAACATAGAATATTTACGCGGGTGAGACGGGCGCGAGAGGGACGCCGCCCAGGATCCCGCGGATGAAGACGAAGCGGTTTAGCCAGTGATGATTCTTGTTTGGTGTCTCGCAGACTTTCAGATTCAGCCCGGTGAAGAAGGAGACCCCGTCTTGATTGGCGTGGTAGACGAACATCTTCCGGAAGATGGTGAGACTGAATTCTATTCTCTCTCGCCACATGTAGCACGTGAACGCGACGATAACCGAGATCGCGTTGGGGTTCAACTGGGCAGGCACGACGCCGAAGTACTTGAGAACTTGCTTTACCTCGGGCCAGAGGGGAAGCCGGAGCCCCGCCTCGAAGTGCGAGACGGGGAAGGCGAGCTCGCCCGGGTAGAATGTATTCACGCTCTCGCCAACCTTGGGAGGGCGTGACTCGTAGCCCTCCGGCAAGAAGTCGCTCCGGAAGGCCTCGTATTCATCGGCAGAGAGGCGACCGGGAGGGAAATCGTGGTCGGAGAATCTCTTCCCACAGCGGTTGCGGCCCTCACCATCCTTTGGCCTCCTTTTTCCCATGAGTGCGCGAGACAAAGGGGAAGTTGGCGAGTGGAGAACCAGTGAGAAGACACGAAGAACAGTAAAGAGGAAGGGTGAGGGGCCGGAGCGCGAGACGAGCTGGGGAAGGAGGGGGAGCCACGGGCAGAAGTCTAGGAAAACACGCTTCAAGCCCTGGCAGCGGGGGTATTTATAGCCCTCATAAGTAGGAGGATAAGCGGATAGAGAACTACGTCGGGGAAGGGCAAGCGTCGGCCGACCCTTCTCTCTCCAAGCCTCGGGCAGCGGAACCCTAAGTGGGCCATCAGCCCAAGATGGCGGTGAAAAGATTGATGCAGAGGAAAATAAAAGTAACAAAGGTTAAAAATTAGCATAAAAGATGGTATTAACGTTGTCGCATCAATTAAACAGGAAAATCACCAAATTGATAAATTTAATCCCGCATAAAGACGGGTGGCAAGTTCGAAGAGCGCACAGCTGGCACTATATAAGCAAATATTTTATTACAGAGACAAGGCGAACGAAAGAGCTAAGAAGCGAGAGGTGAGAGGCGAAAGGAAAGAAGGTGGAGCTCTCGTCAATTCTTATCCTACCTCCATCGTCCTCCCCCGTGGCCTCTCATGCAGGGAGGACGACTGGGGAGGTGGAAGGCGCGAGCCACCTCAACACCACTGCGGGCGAGACGGAGCTGTTGGTCGACGTCATCCAAGATTGCTTGAGGGTTCGTCTGGTCCACCTCAATGTCGGCGTCTATCTCCGAAGACAGGAGAGCGCATTCCACCTCTAGCCAGTCAATCCGGTGGTCTGCGGCTTGCTTCCCTTTTTCCAGCGCTTGAATGATGCGCGCGTGCTTCCGCAGCATCTCGGCCACCTTACGCTTCATCTCTATGGGGTCCATGGGGTCGCCCAGGTAGTCCTCGATCTCATCTATAGGAGGAGGAGGCAAAGGGGCCAGCTGCCTGGAGTAATCGTCGACCGGCGAGTCGGCAGCCAGTGAGTCCTCGACAGGGGTTCCACTCGCACCTATGGATGAGCCAAAGAGATAAAGCGGCAAGGAAAAAGCAGACAACAATAAGAGAGCAGGTGTTATAGGTAGAGCCTCTTACCGAATCGGCGGGTGGAGCCCGATGTGGTAGAAGGATCATCCCTCCTCGTCACGGGGGTGGAGGGGGGAGTGGAGACTTGGGGCGAGAGAGGTCTGGAAGGAAGCTCTGAAATGTTGATGCGAATGGTCTCAGGACGATGAGGAGGCGCCGAGATTTTCTGGGAAAAGGTAGCAAGTAAAAAAATGTGTGGTGCAAAGAGATCATAGCAAACTTGAAATACTTACCTCTTTTCCTTTGAGACTAGCTGGAGTGGGAGGTACATACCCCCTCGGAAAGGAGCGAGAAGGTTCTCCTGCCGGGAGGGGAGGCTCCAGAACTTTTGCCTTTTTGGGGGGAGAGGTGGATGGTGGTTCCGAAGGAGAATCACACACGGGGATCTTGTTCAGACCCGCCGCCGTCGCCTTGTTCCATTGGCGCATGGCCGCGATGCGGTCCTGAAAACATTGACTGAGAGACATAGAGGCAGATGCTGGAAAAGGATGGAGGAAAGGGAACGGCCCCTTGCGGGGAGGCGATTCCCGTATTAATAGACTAGGCAAGGGGCCCACCAAAAGATTCCCCCCAATAAATTCGCCGTACTACCACGAGCCTCGGTTGAACTATCTTTCCGAGCTTGTAAACAACCTCGAAAAGAGCGGGGATTGTGTACAACCTCGGACTCGCAGTCGAGCGAGAGGGCCCAGGCGAGAGGGCCTAGGCAACGAGAGCCGAGCGAGAGGGCTCAGGCGAGAGGTACAAGGAAAGAGGTGCCAGGCGAGAGGAACCAGGCGAGAGGTGCCAGGAGGCAGGGCATGGAGTGAGGTTCACTGCATTAAGCGGGATGGCCTAAGTGGAGCGTGGCCTCAGATAGGTGAATGCCGAGACGAGAAGCTTTCCCGGCGAGTGACCAGATCACCGCGCGAAAGGACTCTAGGAGTGGAGCTCTCGCCCAGGGTAGCCCTCTCGTCATGCGAGAGGACCCTGTGGGGGAGTTCTCGCCAGGTGCCACTTTGGTTCAAGGCCGGTTCAGGTAGGGTCGGGCCCACCTTTTGGGCCCCAGGGGTGTTTTACCCTGGGTGGTCTGCATTTAGCCCTTATGGACAGCGGAGTTTGGCTATTGGCAGACCTAGCCAGGGATGTTCTGGTAATTTCAGGGCGGTGTAAATTGGTTATTTGCAGTCCCAGTTCAGAGGCCTATAAATAGACCGGTAAGGTGCCTTAGAAGTGCAAGATTTCTTGACTCCTTCCACTTCTTCTAAGGCACCTAGCTCAGCATTGGCTAGGGAGGGGAAGAGCTTTAGTCTCTTCCGGGTACGAGGTGGGACCTCCTCGTTGGAGCCACCGGTCTAGTTCTTCACCTCGAGTGTGATCCTAAGGGAGTAAGCGTGAGCTGCCCCAGTAGTTCCGAGCTTTAGGAGGAATCGACCTTGTTGGTTCCAACAATTCCATATCAGCTGTACAATCTAATAATCCAAGAGAACATCTTAAGGCTGTAAGACAAGACCCATCTTGTGTTCACAATCAAGATAAAGCCAAAAGTGTTGACTCCTATCCAAAGGGGTATCAGCATAAAGATTCTTTTGTTCCTCCTAAAAGGAGATATAATAGATTTGAATATTGGTGTTGTGGAAAGATAGGACACTTTGCCCTAGATTGCTGGATCAATCCAACAGTGCCTCATAGTCTGAAGACAATTCCTTTCAAGGGATCAACTAGTGGATTTGATAGAGTCACAGCTAATAAGAACCTAGGACCCACAACTATTTAGGGTCCTAAGGAAAAGTAATTTCTTATTTTGCATGAGTGTCCAAGCTCCAGACCAATCTGGTACCTGGATAGTGGATGCTCCAGACATATGACTAGAACAAGAAGAAATCTGAGGGAATATATTCCTGTGGAAAATGGACCAAAAGTGATCTTTGGAGGAGCTGACAAAGGCATCACCAAAGGTTTTGGTAAGATCACAAATGGTCTAGTCACAATCACTCATGTAGCTTATGTGGAAGGGTTGCAACACAACCTTTTAAGCATAAGCCAATTTTGTGATTTGGGATATGACATATTGTTCCACAAAGATGAGTGCCTAATAAAAAGATCAAGTGACCAAGAGGTCATCTTGACTGGCACTAGATGTGGAAATGTATACTGTTTAAACTTTCTATGTATTAAGTCTGACTCACACCTATGTCTAGCTGCAAGTGAGAAAGATTCACAATGTGTTATATGGCACAAAAGGCTAGCCCACTTGACCTATAAGGCTTTAAGCAAACTATACAGCAAGGAGCTTGTTAGGAATGGTCCTAACATGAGATACACTAAGGGGAGCATCTTCCCAGCATGCCAAAAAGGCAAGCAGACTAAAGCTTCATTCAAATGCTGTGAATCCAAAGACTCTGTGAGATGTTTATACCTCCTTCATTTGGACTTGTTTGGTCCTATGTCAGTTCATATCTTAGGAAGGAGAGTGTATACTTTTGTAATTATTGATGACTACTCCAGATTTACTTGGGTATTCTTCTTAAAGAAAAAGTCTGAAACTCTTGATGTCTTCAAGAATTTTATGAAACAAATTCAGAATGAACATAACAATACTGTGGTCAAAATGAGAAGTGACCATGGAACTGAATTCCAATCTGATTGTATGACAATGTTTTGTGAAGAACTAGGAATTCAGCAAGAATTTTCTTCACCAAGAATACCCCGGCAAAATGGAATAGCTGAGAGGAGAAATAGAACTCTTATTGAAGCTTGTAGAACCTTGCTAAGTGATTCCTCACTTCTAGAATATTTCTAGGCTAAGGCAATTAACACAGCTTGTCATGTTCTAAATAGGGCATCAATCAACAAGATATTAAATAAAACTCCTTATGAACTTATGAAGGGCAGAAAACCAAACATAGCCTATTTCAGAATCTTTGGATGTAGATGTTATGTCTTAAACAATGGAAAAGCCTACTTAACCAAGTTTGCTGAAAAGTCTTATGATGGGATATTTGTTAGTTATAGCAACCATAGCAAAGCCTATAGAGTCTATAACTTGAAGGATCAAGTTGTAGAGGAGTCAGTCCATGTTGTATTTGATGAAAGTTCTATGTTCTATGATGGAAAGACAGGTACTTCAAACACAACACAAGTGGACTTGAGGCTAAAGGAACTGGCCATGGAAGAAACAAAAATAGGCAAGCATAATTTGCAAGAGGAAATCAACATTGTTGAAGAAGTACTGGGACGGGAAGAACCTGGAGAAACAACTCAACAGTATGATCAAGATGGTCCAGGAGAAGAAGTGATACTACCAGTAGCTGCCAGGCACCTAAAGGATCATCTAATAGAATTGATCATAGGTCATGCTGCTCAAGAAGTTACCACAAGAAGAAGACATCATAATACAGTGATAAATTCAAGTTTTATGTCACAAACAGAACCTAAGAAGCTTGAAGAAGCAAATATGGATCCATTTGGATTGGTGCACTATAAGAAGAATTGAACCAATTCAAGAGGTGCAAGGTCTGGAAGTTGGTTCCAAGACCTAATGATTACAATATCATTGGAACAAAATGGATTTACAGAAACAAACTAGATGAAAATGGAGTGGTAATAAGAAATAAGGCAAGACTGGTTGCAAAGGGTTATAGACAAGAAGAGGGAATAGACTTTGAACATACCTTTGCACCAGTGGCTAGGTTTGAAGCTATAAGACTCTTCCTAGCCTATGCAGCTTACAAAGGTTTCAAAGTATACCAAATGGATGTTAAGTCAGCTTTTCCGAATGGCAACCTCAAGGAAAGAGTATATGTATAACAACCCTCAGGTTTTGTTGATCCAACTAAACCTTCTCATGTCTATTTACTTTCTAGAGCTCTCTATGGATTAAAACAAGCTCCAAGGGTTTGGTATGAGACTCTGTCAGAATTCCTTCTATAGAATAAATTCTTAAGAGGAAAAATTGACAAGACACTATTCCTAAGGGAAGTCAAAGGTAGGACAATTTTAGTACAAACACATGTTGATGAGATAATATTTTGTTCTACTAATGATTCACTTTGCACTAAATTTGCTAAGCTAATGCAAAGTAAATTTTAGATGAGCAGCATGGGTGAACTTAAGTTTTTCTTGGGTCTCCAAGTTAAACAATCCCAAGATGGACTTTTCATAAGTCAATCAAAGTTCACCAAGGAGTTAATCAAAAAGTATGGCATGGAAACTGCCACTACTATGAGAACTCCTATGGGATCAACCATGTCTTTGGACAAGGATATTGCTGGAAAGCTAGTTGATATTACCTTATACAGAGGGATAGTTGGATCACTACTATATCTAATTGCTCGTAGACCAGATATAATGTATGCTACTTGTATCTGTGCTAGATATCAAGCTTGCCCTAAAGAATCTCATTACACTGCGGTCAAAAGAATTCTGAGATATCTAAATGCCACACCAAATCTTTGCCTTTGGTATCCTAGGAGTAGTGATTTTGAGCTGATAGGATTTTCATATGCAGATTATGCAGGTTGTAAAGAAAACAGGAAAAGCACCTCAGGGTCATGTCAGTTCCTGGGTAGAAGGCTAGTCTCATGGAGTAGTAAAAAGAAGACAAGTGTGGTCATATCAATAGCTGAATCTGAGTACATCTCAGTTGGGAATTGTTGTGCTCAACTTCTGTGGATTCAGCATCAGCTACAAGATTATTAGTTATAGATAAGTAAATCTATATTATTTTGTGACTCTACTATTGCTATTTCAATTGCAAATAACCATGTATCTCACAGTAGAACTAAGCACATTGAAATCAGATATCATTTTATCAGGGAACATGTAGAAAACAATGACATCAGTTTAGAATATGTTTCTACTTATAATCAAATAGCTGACATATTTACAAAACCACTAGAAGAAGAAAAGTTTGATTTCTTCAAATTTGAGCTAGGCATGCTAAGTCTTGAATGAGCCTAAACTTAGACTAAGTCAACAAAAATGCAAGCCTACTATCCAGTTGTCACATCAAAATATGGGCATCATCAGGATCAGGAGTCAACAATTTAAGAGTCTGAAATAAGGCTAAGTATGTTTTGTGTCGAGACAAATCAAGTGTATCGACACAAACTAAGGTTGTCGACACAATTTATGTATATGTGTCGAAAAAATCTACACTGTCCTGTATCGACACAAGGAAGTCTGTCGACAATGCTTGTCGAGATGGCTAAGGTGTGTCGACACATGTCGCACATTTTCTCTGTCGACAAGTTCTGAGTGTTGACCTAAGGGATTTTTCCAAAATTATGAATATGTCTTCAGGCGACGCGCCCTTTCACCTTCTCAATAGAATGGCCTATAAAAAGGACACAAACTGTAGAAATTCTCTACCAGATCCTTCTCTCTTACTTAGTGTTGAAACCTAGATTTATTGTTGTCGACTCTCATCAATTTCTTGGTTCGACAATTTAAAAATCAACAACAATGCCTCCAAGGAAGGATGATAATATTAATGAGAGATACGAACTAGTGCGCCATGGATTCAAATCGGTAGACGAAGAGATTACAAATGTCATTGGCCTAATCCAAGAAGCTGGACTTGACTATCTATTATCTGAGCCGACGATCATATGGAAAAGAGAAGTAACAGAACTTCTTATAAATGCCTCCATTGATTCTCGTGCCACAAAGATCAAATCAACCATAAATGGACAGAAGGTCAAGATCACAGGCAAACGGTTTGCCCAGGTATTTCAATTACTAGAGTTAAACAAGAAGATATAGTCGACTCCACCAAGACTACTGCTGGACTTCAATGGTGTGGTTTGGATTTAGTTTCCAAGTTTGGGAGTTCACTGAATAAGAAAGGTATGAACAGCCAAGGAAAAATTCTATCTAAAATTATTGGGAAGGTTCTGTTGTGCAAGACAAGTGTACATGACAGAATCTCAGTTCACATGTTTGAGATAATGACTAGGATCATTTTCAAACTTCAGACAGACTGGAGCAGACTATTGTTTGACTTAATTACTGAATGTATCCAGAAACCCAACCAGGGTAGAATACTGAGCTTGTATCTGAATAAATTGATTCCTAGTGAACTCAATTCAAAATTGGGTTCAAAGATAAATCACATGAGACTGATGGACATAAGGATTTTTTCTAGATGGGACAGAGTCTTGGCCAAAGATACACAAGAACCACAGAAGCCTAAGGATATCAAGAATAAGAAACCATTACAAGAAGAAAGTGAATCCTCAAGTGATTCAGAAGAGCAGATCAATTTCAGTTCAGATGGAGCTGAAGTAAGAATCCAAAGGAAAACTCCAAGTATTACAACTGAAACTAGGGATCAGATCCAGGGGGAGTTACAATCCTCTACAGCATTCAATGCAGAGAAAACCATGGATGAAACAACTGTGTTAGATAGTGAAATTGTCACTGACATAGTACAGGATGTTATTAAAGATCTGAATACTCAACAAGATTAGAATATGCCTGATAATATGAATGAAAAATCTCCTGAAAAAGATCCTGATGACACAATAGGGATGGATGCTCACATCTAGGGGAGATAACAGATCCGCTTAGAGAAAGTGTAGCTCCTGTAGAAGTTCAACAACCTGAACCTAGTCTAGTAGAAGTGCACCTTGATCAACAGGGTATAGCAGTTGAGGGGGAGCAATCAACAAAGTCTCCTAAGACTGGAACTAAAGCACCAGCTGATGTAGACACAGTTGTTGAAATTACAAATTCATCTGACTCTGATAAGGGAGAGGACACAAGGCAACAATAAACCAAAATATATGAAAGGAAAAAAAGAAAGTCAGATCTATAAAAAAGCTTTACAGTCACTCCAGTCCGCTACATCTGCTTCAATAAATGAGAGTTCTCTCATGGTTCAGCTGCAGATAATGCTAGACAAACAAAGAACTGACCGAGAAAAGTATGTAGATAAAAATAGGAAGGATATGGAGTTCCACCTAGCTCAAGACATAAAGTCAATCAGATTTGAAGTGAATCTGATGAAGAAAGAAATGACTGATTGTTTTCACAAAGGAGGCAATGCAGTGGTTTATCTTGCCAAGCAACAAAAAGTGTTAAAAGTTCAGACAGATGATATAGTGTAGAAATAAGGCTTTAGTCTGGAGAATCAGAAGAGACTGAATTAAAATTTGATGGAAATTCATACAATCACTCTAAAGAAGATAGATGATCAATCCACTTCCTTAGAGGATAAAGTAAATACTCAACTAACTGAGTTACAAACCAAACTTACAGTAGATTCAGCTGCAATGCTGCAAGCTATAAAGGATTCATCAAAGGCTCTCTCTGATCAAATGACAAAGTTCAAGAATTACTAAACCACAGGGAACTGTCATGTGGTGGATCAAGTGATATTTCAAAAGGATGATCTAAGAGATCATATTGAGAGAGAAGTCATAAAGGGTGAGAGAGTGATGGTCACGACTAGCTCAGAACATGCCAAATGGACTTCTAATAGCATAAGAGCCACACTAGGATACCCTCCTCTGTGTGATGATGATCAGGTTGTAGAGTCTGGTTGCCAACCAACTCTGATTGAAGGAGTTGCTCAGGAGACAACCAAAATCATATACCCTCCTTCACAGTTTGAGGACATTCATAATCAAGTTCAACTTATGTATAGTCCACCTCAGTATAAACATAGAGTTAATTCTGAAGAGGTGGAAATGTCTGAAGTTTCTCTACAAAGGGAGAGAGAGGTCCAATTATCAAAGAAAAGATTTAGAGAATAGGCTGAGGAGAGGCCTGACTTTGAACAATGGATTCCAAGATCAAGGGAAATCATTCTTACCTCATGGAAAGCAGCCATGGCCAACAAACATGACATGGGTAAGTGGTATTCAGAGAAGGAATGGAGGAAACATGAAGAGCAACAAAATGCTATCTATAGTTCAGAAGGGATCAGAAGGAAGGTTTAATTCCTGCTACTACTTTGAACCATGCAAATACTTTCCTAAGCCCTTTCATTATTTTGAAAGACAAAGAATCAAGGCTGAACAACTTTCCAACATCAAGGACAAGAAAGGCAAGCAGGTTGTTGATGAAAGTATTCCCTCTATTTAGGCCAAAGTACAGTCAGGGAAAGGCATTGTGATTACAGAACCTGATCATTCTTAGGATGTATTTACTTTGCTTAGAATTAATGTAATTCTATATAAGCACATTGTAATTTTGAGACTGATAACATTTTTGTATAAGAATGTTTAATGGCAATTTTTATTTCTACTGTAAAAGTTCATCTGGTCGAATGTTAAATCTTTTATGTTAAAAAAGTTCATCTGGTTGAATGTTAAATCTTTTATGTTATAATCATCAAGATTATTATGTTAGTGTATATCATTGATTTGGGTTTATAACTTCTCTATATAGGGGGAGATTGTTGGGTACATTGGGAAAAGTGTACCAGATCTAGAGAAGTCCCCTTGATAACTCAAAGATAATAATAACTATATCAATCAAATAACAAAAATCTAAATTTAAATCCAAAACTTTACTAATCTACTTTTCTTCTTTACTTAGCTAATAAATATAATTCAAAAACATGAATCAAAAGGGCTTATTAGGACCGAAACATTTGGTTTAGGATTATGATAAGGAATGGAATTCAAAGATAAACAAGGAGGCTTTAAAATCACACTAAACCAAAATAAAGAGTTTCAAAAATTTCATCATAAATAAAATATTTTTCTTTCTTTTTCTTTTCCTTTTTCTTTTCTTTCCTTTTTTTAAAAACAAAGGCCATAAATAATTTTTTATTTCATTTTGAAATTGGCCAAACAAAAGTAAACACTTTTTTTGAGCATACTTTTTCAAGAAGTTTTCCAAATATATCACAAAATAACTCAATCATAATCATGAAAATGTTTAATGAAACTCAAAAGGTTAGTGTGATTAGATAGGTTGGAAAATTTTAGCTTTGGTGAAAATGAAATGATAAGTGGAGTTATCAATTGAAATCAGAAAATGGCTCAAAAGAGGCTAACTAGGGATAAAAAAATTTTAGGGTCGCAAGAAGGCTCAAATGAAAACAAAAACGGTCTAAATCATTTTCATGCTTCTAAATTTATCTAAAGCATTAACTTTGAAAATTTTCAAAAAAACAAATCCTAGATAATAAATGAAGACTAATGAAATTATCTTGAAAATAGAAATAATAAGCGACTTGGATCGTTCACATCTACTACACTAATCAAAAGTTGACATTACAAAAATTATCCAAAAACAAAAAGGAAAATAGTGGATGAAAGATTTTTAAGAAAATAAAGAAAGAAAACCATAATAAAAATGCGAGTTTTTAGAAAAATGTTTCACATTAACATGCTACCGTGAATTAGAAACACATCATGGCCAACATTTCACTTGTGAAACATTATTAAAAAGAACGATTAGAAAGATCATAATTAGCTAAGTTGTTATATGGGATATTGAGAAAAACAAAACAAAAAGCAAGCGATACTATTGAAATACCAAAATTCGTTTAAACTATTAAAGTAAAAAACAATCAGTATATATTTTTTTTAATTATTTTGAAATATTCTCTATTTTTTGGGATTTTTAAGATATTCTCTTTTTTTGGATTTTTAAGATATATATAAAAAAAATTATTTTGATTTTTTTAAAGAAAACAAAATAAAGACAAGAGAAGAAGGAAATCCTCCCCCAAGCTTAAAATGGAGATTGTCCTCAATGGAGAAAGGATGGCAAGGAGAGAGAAATTAAAACATAAATGAAAGTACAGAAATAAAAAACAGGTACTTCCCCGGATTTATGCGTAGCAAATGTTGAGTGATGCCGCTCCCCTATGTTTGCGCTTTGGAACTTCTTGAAATGTCTTCTTTGGACTTCGTGATGGATTCAGCAGCATTGGTGCAGGCAATCGCAGAAGCTTTAGTTTGTTGGAGTTGTGCGGGGAAAAAAGTGTAAAATAAAGAAAACAGAAAAATAATTTGGGTTGCCTCCCAAGAGCGCCCTTTGTTTAAAATGTTGTTTAAGCTCGACACAATAAAATAATATTGTCCAAAAGATTATTGTCCAAAATAATATTTAAATTTTTTAACAAAAATAAATAGTCTTAAGTTAGTTAAAGTTCGTGCAGAAGAAACTTAATATTGTTCGGACTGACATCATCATCACCAGAAAAATAGAGTTTAAGACGCTGCTCATTCACTTTGAAATTACCCTTATCAGGGTGCGAAATTAACACAGTGTCATATAGAAAAATTTCTTTAACAGAAAATGACCCAGACCATCGTGAATTTAGTTTGCCAGGAAATAAACGTAAACGTGAATTATATAAAAGAACTTGGTTGCCCGGTTTGAAGGTTTTTGGGTGCCTTAAGTGTTTGTCGTGAAAACATTTTGTCTGCTCTTTATAAAATTTATTATTTTTGTATGCGTAAGAGCGCCACTCATCGAGTTCTTTAAGTTGAAATTTTCGAAAATCGCAGACAGAGTGGGGATCGAATTTTAAAATCCTTAAGGCCCAAAAAGCATGGTGTTCTAATTCTACGGGTAAATGGCACGATTTTCCATAAACCAGCTGATAAGGCGTACATCTGATGGCAGTTTTATACGATGTTCGGTAGGCCCATAGAGCATCGTCTAATTTGGTTGACCAGTCTTTTCTAGAAGTGGAAATAGTCTATTCTAAAATGCGTTTTATCTCTCTGTTCACTACTTCTACTTGCTTGTTAGTTTGGGGGTGATAGGAAGTTGAAAGCTTATGCATAACGTCATATTTTATAAGAGTTTTAGAAAACTGTGCGTTACAGAAATGTGAACCCTATCACTAACGATGGCTCGTGGAGTACCGAATCGAGAAAATAATTTTTTTAAGAAAGCAATTACGAATCGGGTGTTGTTAGTAAGAAGAGCTTGGGCATCAGCCCATCGTGAAACATAATCTACAGCAACTAAGATGTATTTGTTACCAAAGCTAGAAGGAAGGCGGCCAATAAAATCAATTCCCCAGAGGTCGAAAACTTCGCACTCGAGGAAATAATTTTGCGGCATTTCATTTTTGTTGGAAATATTGCCCGACCGTTGGCAACTATCACACCTACTCACAAAAGTTTGTGCATCTTTAAAGAGGCTAGGCCAGTAAAAACCTGCGCAAAGCACTTTGTTAGCGGTGAGAGCATCTTGATAGTGACCACCAGTTGGTCCTTCATGTAAGTGTTTTAGAATATCTTGTCCTTCTTCAAAAGAAACACATCTCCTTATCACCTGGTCCGCACACACTCAGAAAAGATGCAGGTCCTCCCAAAAATAGTTCTTCAACTCAGAAAAGAATTTCTTCTTTTACTGAGAGGAGAACTCCTTCGGGAGGACATGGGCCACTAAATAGTTGGCAATGTTTGCAAACCAGGGGGAATGAGAAGTGTTAATAGAAAATAGCTTTTCATCTGGGAAGAAATCATTAAATGTTTTTTCATCTAAATTTTCTATATACGGATTATTTAGGAGAGAGAGATGATCGGCGGCCAAATTCTCATCCCCCCTCTTATCGCAGATTTCTAAGTCAAACTCCTGGAGGAGTAAGACCAAGCATATCAGGCATGGCTTGGCATCCGTCTTAGCAAGTAAGTACTAAAGGGCCTAGTGGTCCGTGAAAACTATAATTTTTGAAAGCGTAATATATGGCCGAAATTTATCGAAGACAAAGACAATAGCTAGGAGCTCCTTCTCTATCATGGTGTAGTTTTCTTGTGCAGATGTGAGTGTTTTACTCACGTAATAAAAAGGGTGGAAGTTTTTAGATATTCATTGACCTAATACAGCTCCCACTGCGAAACTACTCGCATCACACATTATCTCAAAGGGAAGGTCCCACACTGGAGCTATCATAATTGGTGCATTAATTAATTTATCTTTAATTGTTTCAAAAGCAGATAGACAAAGGTCATCAAAAATAAATGGGGTGTATTTTTTTAAGAGTTGAGTAAGGGGCTTGGTGATTTTGGAGAAGCCTTTTATGAAATAGCGATAAAATCCAGCATGACCGAGGAAACTTCTTATAGTTTTAACATTCATAGGTGGTAGCAGCTTTTCAATTACTTCTATCTTAGCGATATCTACTTCAATCCCTCGAGCAGAAATCTTTTGTCCTAAGACAAACCCCTCCCTCACCATAAAATGGCATTTTTCCCAATTTAGGGCGAGGTTAGTTTCTTCGCATCTTTCTAAGACTTTCTAAGTTTTCTAAGCAACTATCGAAGGCATCGCCGAACACGGAGAAATCATCCATAAATACCTCCATAATACTTTTTACGTACTTGTCAAAGATAACTAGCATACATCTTTGGAATGCAGCTGGCGCATTGCACAACCCAAATGGCATTCTTCGGTAAGCGAAGGTGCCGAAAGGGCAAGTAAACGTAGTTTTCTCTTGGTCCTCGGGTAAGATAGGGATTTGAAAATACCCCGAGTGATCATCGAGAAAACAATAAAAGATATGGCTGGATAATCGCACTAAGATTTGATCGATGAACGGCAAGGGAAACTTGTCCTTACGGGTTGTGTCATTTAACTTACGATAGTCAATACACATTCGCCATCCCATCACTGTCCGTGTCGGGATTAAATCATTATTTTCATTCACAACTACAGTTATCCCTCCCTTTTTTGGCACTACTTGAACAGGGCTAAACAACTTATTATCTAAAATAAGATAAAAAATTCCTGCATCTAAGAGTTTCATAACATCTCCTTTTATGAGTTTTTTCATGTTCGGATTTATACGTCACTGAGGTTGGATGGAGTTACGCGAATTATCTTCCATTAAAATTTTGTGGGTGCAGAAAGATGGGCTTATGCCCTTGATATCAGATATCTGCCAGGCGATGGCTTGGCGATGTTTTCGTAAAACTAGAAGGAGTTTGTCATTTTGTAATTCAGTTAGGTAGGTCGAAACTATCACTGGCAGTGTTGGGTCTGGCGTTCCTTCACTTGACCCGTGGCGCTTTGCTACTTATTTAAGAAATTAAGTAGCGCCCTCTCCAACAGTCCGGGCTTTTGGTGCAATTTGGTATGCGCTTGATCCTTCAATTGGTATCAGAGGAGGTCACGGGTTCAAGACCGGGGTCGCTATTAAATCCAGATTTTTCCCTTCGACCTGTGTGGGACCGACGGGTCAAGCAAACCGTGGACATGTGGTAACCCCACCTCTGAGCCATGTGGGCCATGTGGTAACCCCACCTCTGAGCCTACGGGTTGTGCTGGACGCCGGGGGGGATTGTATGGTCCGGCGTTCCTTCACTTGACCCGTGGCGCTTTACTACTTATTTAAGAAATTAAGTAGCGCCCTCTCCAACAGTCCGGGCTTTTGGTGCAGTTGGGTATGCGCTTGATCCTTCAATTGGTATCAGAGGAATTATGTTGTTCAATCTTCTGTAATGTAATCTAATTCTTCTGTAATGTAAGGAGCTTTTCATTTTGTAATTCAGTTAGGTAGGTCGAAACTATCACTGGCAGTTTGGAATCTTTTTTTAGGAAGGCATACTTGAGATGTTCAGGTAATTCTTTTAATTCTAGGGTAGGGGGTTCTTCATAAGATGTTTTGGAAGTTCTTTCTTTTTAAAAAATAATATCTTCGTAGACTTTTAACTTATATGGAAAATTGGAAGGTGGTGAATCAATGCCATGGCGAGATTCATCACTTAAGGTATCTAAGAAAAAACAGGAGTCGACATTCTCCAGGATATTTTTCATCGAACGGGTGATAGAGAAGGTCACTTCATCGTCACCTACTCGTAGGAAGTGCTTGCCATTGCTTACGTCAATGATAGCTTGGGAGGTGGCAAGGAAGGGACAACCAAGGATACGGGAAACCTCGACGTCTTCTTCGATGTCCAATATGACGAAATCCACCGAGAAGATGAATTTGTCTACTTTGACTAGAACATCCTCCATTATTCCTAACGGGTACTTAACGGATCTATCGACGAGCTGGATACTCATATGAGTGAGGTTGAGGCTACAAATTCCTAACTTCTTAAATAATGAGAAGGGCATTAGGTATACTTGCACCTAAATCGGCCAATGCATGCTTGACAAAGAGATCACCAAAGACACACGGTATAGAAAAACTACATGGATCACTGATCTTCTTTAGTAAACCGTTTGTCAAGACAGCAGATCACTCGACGTTTAACGTGACGATAAGTTCTCGAACTTCTTCTTATTAGTCAGGAGGTCCTTTAGATACTTAGCGTACTTCGGCATCTGGTAAATCGCTTCATGGAAGGGTAGATTTATGTGGATTTGCTTGAACATTTCTAAGAAGCGGGTATACTGATCATCAAGACATTGTTTGTTAAGTTGGGAAGGGTATGGTAGAGTTGGATCATTTTTAAAAATGGGTGGTGGAGCGAGATCTTTTCTAAAGCAGAGAGCGGAGTGTTAACTTCTTTTTTAGCAGGTGGTGGAATATTCAAAATGGGGGCGAAGCTGCCTCGAGCTCTTCGCTAACCATACCAGAAACTTGCTTCCCACTCCAAAGAGTTATAGCTTTCTCTTGCTCTCTCGGGTTGGGCTTGGTATTGGCAGGAAGAGACCCGGCGGGTTGCTCAGATATAATTTTAGCTAGTTTTCCTACTTGATTCTCTAGACTTTTAATGGATCCGGCTAGGCTTCTTATAATCGCATCATTAACATTCATATATTTTGAAAACATTTTCTCCAAGCTTGGAGGTTTTTGATAATTTTGAAGAGGTGGAGGTGGTGCAGAAAAATCATTTTGTGGTGGCGGGCGCATCGTGTTCGAAGGGTTACTCCACGAGAAATATTGGTGGTTTCATAAAGCAGGATTATAACTATTCGAAAAAGCAAAGCCCGACATAGGAAAATTTGCAGTAGAAAAATTATTAAAAGCATTCCTAGGCATATTGTTAACATAATCTATTTGTTCGGGGGCAGCAGTTGCAGATTCCCATACCTGGGCGCGGAGGCAACAGCCATCTCTATTATCTTTTCGCTTAGTATTTCCACTTGTAGGGCTAGCTGGGAGTAGGGGTGCAAATTTAGCCCGGGCCCGGTTGCCCGGCCCGGGTCAGCCCGGGCCCGAGCCCGAGTAGGTACGGGTATGGTTAGGCCCGGGCCCAGCCTAAGGGTACTCACCAGGCCCCCTTATTTGGCCAGATCCAGGCCTGGTGCCCGGCCCAAGCTAGGCCCAGGCCTGGGCCCGGCGTGAAGCCAGCTGGGAGCCCAGCATTTAAATAATGGGCGTTGCAGCCCTACAGCGCCCAGTATTTAAATGCTGGGCTGCCCAACATTTAATGTTGGGAAGCTGCCGCCCAGCATTAAAATGTCGGGCTACCTTGCATTTAATGTTGGGTGGCTGTCGCCCAGCATTTAATTGTTGGGCATCTACTGCCCAGCATTTAAATGCTAGGTTGCAGCCCAGCAACCCTGCTGGTTGTTGCCAGCAGGTTATTTTTGGGGCCTGCTTGGGCCCGATTTTGTGGGCTCAGGCAGGCCCCCTTATTTTGCATAGGTATGGGCCCTGCCTGGGCCCGTTATAAGCAAGGACCGGCTTGGGCCTGGAAGAAAAAAGCTCGGGACCGGGGGGGTCTGGGCCCGGCCTTGGCCCGGCAAGCCTAATTTGCACCCCTAGCTGGGAGACGTTGTCTACTTCAAATATACCTGCAGGTTTGTTTGGGCGAGGTTTAGGCACATTTCACTGATATATGGTCATGTCCATGTCCTTGAAAAGCTCAAGAGCAACTTCCGGGGTTTTGTGGTTTAAAGTACCACCGGAAGCTGCGTCTATCATTTGCTTTGTATTTTGATTTAGCTCGTTATAAAATATCTTCACTTGTAACCATACAGGCAGCGCGTGATGGGGGCATCGTCTTAAGAGTTCTTTAAATCTTTCTCAAGTTTCATATAGAGATAAAGAATCTATTTGACAAAAGGCAGAAATATCGTTCCTAAGTTTTGCAGTTTTGGCTGGCAGAAAATACTTCGTCAAAAAATATTCGGTTAGTTGATTTCAAGTGGTGATGCTCCCTCTTGGCAGAGTCATCAACCACTATTTAGCTTTGGTTCTAAGGGATAAGGGGAAGAGTCTTAGCCTAATAGTATCATTTGTAATACCATTTATTTTAAAGGTGTCACAAATCTCAAGAAAGCTAGCGATGTTTGCATTCGGATTTTCATCTTGAAGCCCGTCATATTGCACATACTGTTGCACCATTTGGATTATGAAAGGCTTTAGTTTGAAGTTATTATTAGCTAAAACAAGGCGAACTATGCTTGATTCTGTACCCTCTAGATTCAGCCTTGCATAATAGGACATAGTCCGATGCAGGGCTTCCTCTACATTGGATTCTTCCATTCTTAAGGTACAAAATGACTCAGAATCCTCAACCGGTATTTGGAGAGTAGGGCCTTTAAATCGCGATCTTCTCTAAAGAGTACGCTCAATTTCGTGGTCTAATTCAAAAATAACCGACGGATTTCCGCAGGTCATGCACTAGAAGAAGAGAAGATAAAGGAAGAGACAAAAAAACTAGAAAAAAGAGTAAAAAAAAAATTTTAATAGCTTTTTTTTAATGTTTTAACTCCCGAACTTCTCAAGTACTACCCAATAAAGGGTTCACAAGTTACTAGACAAGATAGTGGTATTTAAGTCATATTGCCCTTTTCGAGAGAGTTCTGTGGTGTAGAAAAATTGTGATGTGGGTTTCTATTAAGAGCGTTAATATGGTTTTTTTTATTTTGAATTTTTAAGAAAGAGGGTGAGAAAGAGAAATGATAAAAGTAATAGGTTCGTGATTTCGAATTATCAACAAAAGTTGGTCCCCAGCAACGGCGCCAAAAACTTGGTGTCTACTAATTGTGAAGAAAATAAAAACCGAACTAGCAATCCATCTAGGCAAGTATACCTATTGAATTGTAGCTAAGGGACACAAGTGTCGTATTAAGATCTGGGAACTGTTGAGTAATTTTACTCACACGAAGACTATTATCTTATCGAAGGATTGTTTTAGGGTTTGTTAAAAGAAAACTAATTGTAATTAAGAAAAGAAATATTTGCTCTAAAAAGAGAACTACTTGTAGTTAAATAAAGAGCTACTAAAAGTGATTACAACAAGGGGTTGAAACGATGAAATAAAAAAGCACTCGATCGAGAATCACCTCGGTAAAAGTTGATTAAAAATGTGATAATAAACCCAAACTTAATAAGGTAAAGGTCCTTGACCATGGAGGTTCCTAAAGCTTGAACATTCTTCTCTCGAAGTCGTGCCCAACTAAGTTTAGGAAGGTCCGACCGAACTCTCATCCAAATCGGAGACCTAAAGCTCGCTTTACGCGGCGAATCCCGCTATTTGATTTCACTCCAATCCGAGAGATTTAGCGTTTTCCTCTCTCGAGGGGTGCGTGCAACTCTCTTTACTCTTGAGTGTTCACTTCAAACTACGAGCCTCTCGGCTAGCTAAGTGTAACACCCCGAAACTCAAAAAAGGGACGGGTGACGTTTTAAGTCAAGTCTGGGACTTGGAGCTGGTATCACGGGCGTGTCACGGGCATGACACAGGCGTGACACAGGCGTGCCACAATTGGTAGTTTTTTGAGTCATGTACACGGGTCATGACACGGGAACAGACACGGGCGTGTAACATGTGACACGGGCGTGTCGGGTGTCGTGTCGCAGGCCGTGTCCTCCTCGAGAAACAAGTGTTGGTAGTTGTACACAAGGCATGACACGGGCACAGACACGGGCGTGTCACTTGTGACACGGGCGTGTCGGGTGCCGTGTCGCGGGCCGTGTCCTTCTCGGGAAAAGAATGTCGGTCGTTGCAAACGGGGCGTAATACGGGTCGTGACACGGCCGTGTCGCATGCGACACGGGCGTGTCAGAGGCCGTGTCGAATGCCGTATGCTGGTTATCGCGTCGGTCGAGACGGCGAATGGGTGACACGGCCATGCACACGGTCGTGTTGCAACCCGTGTTCGGCCAAGATTTTGTAATTTCAGGCCTAATCATTGTCGTTTGTTTCCTTGGCTTTGGATCCAACGGTGGGGGGCTATTTCTGAGAGGTTTTAGCCGGGATTTAGGACTAGAATCCCTCATTTCATCCAAGTGAATCTCTCTCTAAGTTTTAGAGAGAGGGGAGAGCAAGGTGGAGGAGGAGACCAAGATCCGGCCACCGGTGGAGCATCGGAGCTCCGAATCGCGATCCGAGTCCAGATCCGCGAAGGCGACGCCATTGCGGTGCTTTCCAACTGCGTAGATTTTTCATGGCGCCGCGGAAGAACGCAAGGGTAACGATTTCTCATCCTAGGGCATGTGAAGCCCTCTTTTCCTTTGCATAGGAAGCCCTCTCTCGCGAGTGAGCGAAGAGTTGGAGTGTTCCTTGGGGTAGATATGTGTAGTCCCCCTTGTATAGAGTCCGTATGCAAAAATGGGCATAGGCATTGTGTGTGAAGCCTATCCGGACAAGTAGAGCCGGATCGGTGATGTTGCATTGCATATGAACCGGGGAAGACTCCGGATGTTTGGGCATTTTTCGGGTTTTCTACGTGGTAGATTGCAGCAGGGAGCCTTGGAGATTAACTCCAAGGTGCACCCGGAAAACTGGGCAAAAGCGAGTTTTGCCAACACGATGGCTGGGGAGCCAACGTGAATATAACCGGGTTATGTGATTGTTGTGGAGGAAACGGGACTCGGTGAGTCTTGACCTGCGCATATGGCTTAAATTGTCATTGCGGAATGAGCACGGGTTAGGCGAAACCGTACCCGATCTATGTCGTTCGGTGGGACCGTTGGCATGGATGAGAGTCTTCGGCGGTCTATGGCTTAAATTGTCGTGACCAAGGCCATGAAGACAAAATGCTCATATGATTGGCCGTCCAAGGGGCGGTGGTGGAACGGGAACTTCTATGGATTGAATTGATGTGGCGTTGGCCGGTTCGCCGTGAATGTGCCCTGTGTGCACGAGGTGTGTGGCCGTGCGAGCCTATGCCTGTGATGAAGTGTGTTTACACTATTTTATTGCCTATACTAATAAAGTGCAGGGAAAGAGCATCGCCGCCCCGATTTTGGCGGCGGGATCGTTATAATTGGTCACCATAGCTGACCGTTGCTTTTGTTTACCACCGGGCGGTGGATTGTGACTTGCAGGTGCTGCGGAGCCGAGCGGGAAATAGCGGGCTAAAGCCCAAGTTGCTGAGCCGGCCCTCGAAGGCCTAATTTTGAGTGTTTCATTGTAATCATGTGTTGCCAGCCTGCGAGCCGAAGTATGAAAACACTTTTATGTCAAGCAAACTGTGTAAGGCCTTAAGTCCATTTCTATTTCTATGTATTGAAACATTCCTACGGGTGTTATTGTAGTCGACATTCATGCTCTTTGGCCGGGTTATTTCGTCTTGCAACTTAATTTTAATGCTTCTGCTATGTGCTTGTGTAGGACGTGTAATTGGTTGAATGGTTTCAACGCATAACCAACTGGTCTGTCCGTAGTATATGGCGTCGGGCCCCGGCCGGACCTACTGCTATATGTCATGTGACGGATAGGGGTGTTACAAATTGGTATCAGACTACTGGTTTCGGTCAAACTTAAATGAATTCGTGGGCGAATTCACTTTAAGGGGTGGTGAGCACATGTGTGTGCGTCATCATTATAACATGAAAAGAACCCATGAATTTCCACTTAGGAATGAAAATACACATGTTTGAGGAACCTGCGTGTTCCTATAATTGCTGTTTGCAATAGTTTTTGGTCGCTTATCAGTGTTTTGCATGATTATAGGTGACCAAAAGTGGTGCTGGACCGTCGGAACGGCCAGGTTCCGAGGCAAGCAGCGCACCAATTGAAGCGCCTGCAAAACCTCCGTCTGCCGAGACCATTAGGTTGGTGGCAGAAGCTGTCTTTGCTATGATCAACGCGCAACCTGCAAGGCAGGTGCAGCAGCCTGCTCCTGCGGTGGAGCAAGTGCCGCTCCAAGCGGCGGATCCTAGAAGGGTTGAGCAGGTGGCGGTGGAGCCGGAGTTGCCTCGGAGAGCAACTGAGAGACAGCTTAAGCATGTGATGGGCTTCCATCCACCGGTGTTCTCGGGAACGGGAACCCCGACCAAGGCTGAAGATTGGCTCTCAAGAGTCAATAGGGTGATGACAGCAACAGAAACGGAAGAGTGGCAAAAGACCACAATAGCGACGTTCCTATTGGATGGGGACGCAAGGTTATGGTGGGAAGGTCTAGAGCTACACCAGTTGAGGGGAAGGCTGTTGGTCGAAGTATCTATGGAGGAATTTTCGAGACTGTTCATGGCTCGATACCTCCCCTCAGCGCAGAGGATCGCACTAGAGAACGAGTTCCAAAAGTTGGTGCAAGGAGTTAGCACCGTAGACGAGTACCTCCACGAGTTTACTCGATTGGGGAGATATGCTAGCGCTACCTTTGCCGACGAGGAGCGAAAGACGAACCGCTTCTATAAAGGGTTAAGAGATGAGCTGAGGTTGCTACTGTCGGGGCCAATGGCGCAGGGTTTCCCAACCTTGGTCAACTCAGCCCGGTCCTTGGAGAAGGACATGAGAAATGTGCAAGCTAAGAAGGAATCTGGTGGGAAGAAATCAGAGTTCAAGGCGCCGACTACGTCGAAGTCGGGCTATCGAAGATTCTACAAGAAGGCTAGGACGTCAGGTCCAGCTTCTTCTGCAGGTGCCTCGGGGGCAACTACCAACCGAACCCCGGGCGCTTGTTTCACGTGTGGAAAGACGGGGCACTTTGCCCGCGATTATTGTAGCAGACGCCCAAAGTCCGAGAGAAAACAAGGAGCTACTTACGAAGAGAAGGGCAAGGCGATGGAGTCAACCGCGTCCCATTATACTCCGACTCAACCTAGAGTGTACAACTTGGGCCAGCAGGAGGCCATTAAACAAGCTGACGTGGTGACAGGTACGAGTTAGTTTATAGCAAGTTAACTTTAAATACTTTTGTCTATTGCTTGTTAGCCTAATATTGTTTGCATAGGCTTTGTTTTGATTAGCGATAGTCCGGCACGGGCACTGTTTGATACGGGAGCTTCACACTCCTTCTTGTCCGAAAATTTTATATCGCGCATCGGAGTCCCTTCTTCGATGGCGAAGGACAAGTTGGATGTGCTGCTACCGAATGGGTGCTCGATGTGTGCGGACAGAGTGTGCGCCGTGAAGGTTCACATAGGGAGCCAAGAGTTCGACTTGCTAGCATCATTGCTGCCGCTAGTAGAGTTCGACGTTATCTTTGGGATGGATTGGCTTTCGGAGTAGAAGGCTTGTATTGATTGCGACCGGAAGAAGGTCAAGCTGGGTGTTGGACGAGAGACAACATTCGAGGGACTCAAGGGGTCGAGCAAGATGCTGATGTCTGCTCTTCAGGTGGTAAAGGCAGTTCGTGCTGGTGCAGAGCTGTTCTTCGCAATAGTGGGGGCTATGGAGCAAAAGTCCACGTTGGATAGCATCCCCATGGTTTGTGCATACCCCGATGTGTTCCCGGATAGTCTTCCCGGGGCCCCACCGCAGCGAGAGATTGATTTCACCATCGAGCTCGTGCCGGGTGCCAAACCCATGTCACGTGATCCGTATAGGTTGGCGCCGAAGGAAATGGCAGAGTTGAAAGTTCAGCTAGAGGAGCTAATGGAGCAAGGTTATGTGCGTCCAAGCTCGTCGCCTCGGAGCGCACCGGTCCTCTTCGTTAAGAAGAAGGACGGGATTATGCGGTTGTGTATCGACTATAGAGAGTTGAACAAGCTGAGGGAAAAGAACAAGTACCCGATCCCGAGGATTGATGATCTCTTCGATCAGTTAGTCGGATCGTCGGTATATTCTAAGTTGGACTTGTAGTCGGGGTACTATCAGTTGAGGATCAGGGAGTGTGATATCCCGAAGACGGTGTTCAGTACAAGGTATGGGCATTTCGAGTTCACGGTCATGCCGTTTGGACTGACGAATGCGCCATCAGTGTTTATGGACTTGATGAACAGGACGTTCCGAGATTTCCTGGACCGCTTTGTGATCGTCTTTATTGACGATATATTGGTGTACTCGCAGTGCAAAGAAGATCACTTCAAGCACTTGCATCTGGTGTTGGAGACTTTGAGGAGGAATGAGCTGTATGCGAAATTCTCTAAGTGCGAGTTCTGGCTACCTTCAGTAGCATTCCTTGGTCACATTGTCTGTAACATCCCATTTCCGGCTAGACCCCTAGAAGTCGGTTGGTCGTGAGAGAACCCTAGAAAGCCAAAAAATTGAAATAAATCGACCGAGATTTTGGGTCACGGGTTGGTCACGCCCGTGACCGACCCGTCACGCCCGTGACCAGGGGCGTGACTCCTTCAACGATCGTTGATCTCCGTAAAACGATTGTCGAAATTGAACTCGGGTCTGTCACGCCCGTGACCTAGGTAACACGCCCTTGACCAAGGGCGTGACTCCTTCGACGATCGTCGATCTCCGTGAGACGATCGTCAACCTTGCAGCCCGGGCATGTCACGCCCGTGACCAAGGTGTCACGCCCGTGACCTAGGGCATGACCACCCTTCGACGACCGTCGATCTCGGTTCGACGATCGTCGCCCCAGAATTAACCACCCGGGCCTGTCACGCCCGTGACCCAGGTGTCACGCCCGTGACCACCCTTCGACGATCGTCGATCTCAGTTCGACGATCGTCGAACCCAAAATTGGCTATCCGGGCCTGTCACGCCCGTGACCTATGTGTCATGCCCGTGACCAAGGCCGAAACGCCAGCCAGACTGGAAATTTCGGTAACCGACATTGTAATCAATTCTGATTATGGGAAGTTACACCAGGAGTATTTATGGGCCGTTTCCTTCTTTAATTATTTAAATAAATAAGGAAATATTGGTCCAATAGGAAATCACCACCTGGCGGACACCTCTTCGTTTTCCAGCGTTTCAACTGCCCTGCATCATAACCGAAACGTTAGGGGAGAACATTCATGACCATTAAGGATTTACCCTTTCATCTCCCCACTTGCTGACTTATAAAAGCCCACCTGGAGCAAGAGGAGAGGTTTACACGCTCAATCAAACGGATCAGATCTTTGTTCTTACTGTAGGAGAAGTTCAGCAACGCCACCACCGCGCCATGGCACCCCGTCGTTCTTCTCGCCTCCAAACCGCGAACAAGGTCCTCCTCTGCTTCTTCTCTTTCATGGGTAGATCTTAGGATTCTTAGAAAGGAAGTTCGCGCTCAACGGAGCCGGACCAATCTCTCGTTTTCATGAAAAACCATGGAAAATGTATTTTTGAGTTCGCCGGAAACCGCCACCTCCGGCGGCCAAACCACCGCCGACCGATAGCCATCGCCTCAACGAAGGTGGTGGTGGTGGTGGCTGGCCAGGGAAGTGACCGGACGACCGGTGACGGAGCACGAAAGAGCTACAGGAAATATGAGTTTCTGTGTCTGGTTTTCGGGTTCTGTAGAAGATGAACAGTAAAAACTGTTTTTAATATATAAATTATGTAAATAATTTTGTAAGGAAATTATACTTGGATGGGCACATTTTAATGCTGCAAAACGAGGCACTTAGAGGCCATTTTAGGAAAGGTGACCAGACACGAAAGTCGTAGCCCTTCGAGTCTAGATTAATCTGAAATTGGTTTCAACTCGTTTGGGTAAGCGGTTCGGCCGCAGCACCTGTTTTGGTGGGGGCTGTACCTAGAGTTGAGCAGAAATTAAAATGGATGCCCACTCTTCGAACCTAGTCCAAATAACCTGAAATTTGGGCAGGGGGTTAACCTTAGCAATACCTAAAGGCAGACCAAAAATGAGAATTTTTGGAGATACTTTGCCTAAGGTTTTTGTTTTAATTTAATAAATTTAGAGGAATTTATTTAAGTGGTCAAATGACCTCCAAACCCTCCCAAATTTTGGTGAGTGGTCCCTGGCTATAAAACCTAGGTCTGTACAAAATTCCAACTGATTTGGAGGAGTTTTGAGTAGGAAATCTTCTACTCTTAAACTAGGCGTTAGTGAGACATCTTTTAGTAAAAAGTGCACTAAGAGTTTGGAAAGGTCAAATCACCTCAACAGAGGCTGATATTCCGACCTCTGACTTAGAAGGGTGTTATAACCTGCTTGGAGAAAAATGGAGTGGTTTAGGGTTGATTTACCCTAGGATCCAAGCTCAAACCCTAAATGAAGGGGTTTTAGGGTTGTGAAGGACATGGGGGCAATTGCTCTTGTTTTGCCTTGAAACTCTGTAGAGTTGACAAAAGCTTGATAAGAATGGTCTGGATGTAATCTTGGAGAATTTGGAGACAAGTAGATACCTTAAAACCCTAACCTTAGTTTTAGGATAAAATATCAAATAGGTAAAATCAGTCACTAATCCTTACCTAAAAGCTGTGAAATTCGGGTAGAGTGAGTTTTGGATCAGGTAGAACTTATAGCAATTTTTCTGGAATTTTATGTTGATTATTGCTAGCACTTCATTTGTAAAGCTTGCTATGGCCTTAAATGATGATTTAATTATTTAGGAATTTCTGTTCATTGAAATCTCATGAAATTTTGGAAATATAGATTTTAGAACAGAATGATTACCCCTGAAATTTTATACAATTTTTAGTTGAGTACACCCAGTACTTCATTCACAAAGTTAAAAAGGGGTTCTATGCTTGAAAAATTATTTAGGGATGATTTTATTACTGAAAAATTATGAAACTGGGCCAGTGCTAATTTTAGGCCTTTATCTGCATGCCATAAATTATTTATAATTTTTGGAAGAATATTTTCTGTACTTGGTTCATAAATAACAAAAGATAGAGATTATTTCTAAAATAGTTTTAATGCCCTTTTGATGATAGAAAAATTATGATACTTTGGATTTAACCTATTGAGATAACCTACTATTTGTCATAAATTTGCTGGACATCTTGCATGAGAACTTAGGGTAGTTCATGTTCAAACCGGTAGCCCTTGGGATTTTCGAGGAATTTAATTAAATGCCAAATAAATTAGGAAAATTTCCATTTTTTGGATTTAGGTCATTTATATCATGGTAAGTCTCCAGTAAATAATTTAGGGCATTTGGATGAGTAGTGGATCATAGCATAACCAGTTCGACATATAGTCTAGATCGGTCTGCATATAACAAATTTGTGAATTGCAATAGGACATGATCTGAGGAATACATTGGAGTTAATCATTTTGTCTGGGTGGGCAATAGTGGAGGAAATCACAATAGGAAGGTATAAAGAGTAGTGAGAAGTGGTGATAGCTAGAGTTAAGAGGTACTCGGGTTCGGCGAAAGATCGCCTTTCACGAAGAGAGGAAGGTTAAAAATCACCCTAGGTTATTCTATCGTAATATGAGAAGGGAATCGGGTTAAGGGAGATAAACCAATAACAATAAGTGCCTTGCGAAAGGGAACTTCGGGTCGTAATGCCGCCGTCTTGGTTCCTAGTGCCCCTTGAGAGCCCTTCACGGGGAATACCGGGGGCAGTCCTGGGCTAACGTAAACTGTAATAACAAACCGACAAGAGTAACTTAGTAACTAGTGCTGCACTTTTCACAAACACTGTTGGCATAGGAAGATTGATGAGAGCTTCGGCTCGGTTGGTTTGGAGACGGACGTTTTGGTCCGGGGAGCTTCGGCTCGGTTGGTTTGGAGACGGACGTTTTGGTCCGGGGAGCTTCGGCTCGGTTGGTTTGGAGACGGACGTTTTGGTCCGGGGAGCTTCGGCTCGGTAGGTTTGGAGACAGACGTTTTGGTCCGGGGAGCTTCGGCTCGGTTTTGTGTGTTTACGAATAAACTTGCATGTGCATAAAATAGGAAAAGTTAAGGTGGTGGGTTTTTCGATATCGGGGAGTTCGATTGCACCGACACCGATATCGTTGACTCAGCGGGGTGATTAGCACTTCGCCAACAGAAGGCCGGTGCGCCAGCCGGCAAGAGTACGCAGGCGTCCGCTTAGTGCACCAAGCGTTGAGGCGTATGATAGGTCAGACCAGTGGTGCTTTTACTGGTTTTAAGGTGGGCAAGGCCCAACCCACCGCTTCCGTCCGCCACTACGGAGGTATCCTGGGAGGTAACGGCTCCGAAAGGGGGAACTAAAGGTCTGTGTGCACAGAGTCGGGTGTGTGAGTTGCACTTGCATGTTTCATCATACCCACTAGCATGTCATAGCATAATCGATTCATTTAACCCTGACACCTAATGTATAAGTGGTATGGGACGCTTATACATTATGACCTGCAAAACGACCCCTTTGTCTATAGGCTTGTGTGGGCAAGTTTATAAATCAAAGGTTAATTTCAATATATATACATGTTGTTGTTTGATAACCGACACCCCAACGTATAGGTGGTATGGGACACTCTATACGATGGGAGCCTTGCAGAAGATCCCTTGGCTTATGCGTTTTCGCACATAAGTTAAGGTTACTTTTCTTACTTTCTGTTTCTGTCATACTATTATAGAATTGCTAGATTAGTTCCGCTGCCATCTGTTTCTTGATTAATCTCTACTTTCATGTCCTTCCCTTTCTTCCTCTCCGCTCAGTACCTAGGAGCCATGGGGGAAGGGGTAGGGGATGATAGGGCTTAGTCTTTATGACTAACGGTTTTCGAACCGCATCATTTAGGGGATAGTGGAGCCCAGCATGGAGGAGCAGCCCCAGAGATCGGTGCGCCTGGAGATGGGGCAGTCTAGCTCCGGAGTTCATACAGCCGGGACCGTGAGTCTCGACCCTAAGTAGTTTCTAGTGTTTGCTTCCGCATGAGTGATATTGTAGTGAGTACATGATGTATCGGGCATAAGCCCGCATTTATAGTACTCTGATGTTTTCAGTGGACACTCCCTTCGTGGAGATTTTATTCTATATATGTGATTTATTATTGTGGACTGTATTGCTCTTACTTTTATTATTGTGCTACCTTTCTGTGATCGAATTGGCCGGCAGAATCGGCGCCTTGTGGTGATGACCCTTCAGGACGCGAAGGTGTCACCGCAAAGCGGCGATTCTGGGCCTAAGACCCCGGTGGTTGAAAAAGAAAAAAAAAGGGGGGGGTCTTACAAGTGGTATCAGAGGGAAACATCGATCTGAAAAGGTAGCTGTCCACTAACCCTGGGTCACCCCCGCTCGAGTTTAGTTTGGGGTCAAACTAAGCAGCGGAAGCAGTGGTGTGCCCATATGGGGATCACATATAAATTGTCCGCATTTATGTAATATTTGAACGTTTTCTCAGCATGTGTTTTTGTTACGCAGCCTCCAGCACAGCCTACGCCACAAGGTGGAGTTCGACAAGCTCAGGATGTTGCACCACCCCCACCGGTCCCCACTCCTTTCCTTCAGTCAGACATAGAACAGACTCTGACTGCCATCCTGGAGGCCTTCAGGGCCCAGCAGGTTCCGGCCCCGTGATGAGTACAATTATGATAGATTCTGACTATCATAATTGTAATCATGTCCACTGTTTTCTACCTCTTTACTCAAGTAATTGTGCAAAATAGTTGAGAATTGGTGTTATCATGAATAGTAGAGAATATGTTAGAGTCGTTACTATTTTATGTATTGAACTCCCCACTTATTACGTCATTTTTCTAATGCAGGTACGACTAATCAGTGGAACTAAAAGTCTTGGAGCAAACAGGGGAGTTGACGGGAGCAGGAGGGCTGATCAAAGCAGAAGAAATGGTCGAACACGGGTAGGAACACGGCCGTGTGCCTACCCGTGTTCTATCATAGCTGGAACTATTTACTCACACGGGTCTGAACACGCCCGTGTGTCCAGACCGTGTCCTTCTCGGGACAAATCGAAGAATTAAATCCGGCCGACCCGTGTCCGAAGAACATGAAGAACAACACGGCTGTGTTCTCCAACACGGTCGTGTCAGTACCCGTGTCATCCAACACGGCCCATGACCAAACACGTCTGCTCGTGTGGAACTGCCTTGGAACTACCGACACGGCCTGCAACACAGCCGTGTCGGAACCCGTGTTCGACCATGTTTGCTATGAGACTATAAAAACCTGGAGAAAAATTTTATTCTGGACTTTTGGATCAATTTTATTTGGAGATTTTCTGGAGAACGAAAGTGGAGCATCCAAGAGAAGGAAGGCTTGAAGGAGATATTTGTATGCATTTATTCTTCAATTTATCTCATTTAATCTTGTATCTCTCTTGGTAATCCAACTTTATTTATCTTTTAATTTTCATGAACAATGTGTTTGAATAAATTAGTAATCATGTATCTTCTTGTTTTAATCAATTTCATGGTATTTTATTCGTATATGGGTTTGCAAACATTGAGAATTATCCTTATTATGAATGATTATTTGCTTTTACATGAATTCCAAATGTCTAGATTGAGAAATTGGATTTTTTGGATGATGGTTGAATCTTCATATTTATGTGTTATTTCTCTTTGTAATCTAAAATTCATGATCGAGAGATATGTTTCTTGGAAAATTAGAATACGAAATGATGGAATTATGGTATTTTAGAGATAAAGTTCCATGAATCTATGTAGTAGATAGGGTATTTCATTCAATGCAAATTTGAGTATTGTAAATTGTTCGAGAGAAGATTTACTTAACTTAGATTTAAATTTCAAATTGCTCGAGAGAGAATTTGATAATTAGTTTAACCCTTTACAATACAATGAATTTGATAGTTTTGTTATTGCATGATTACATAAAATGATGATGTTCATTGAACGCCTTTAACTTTCGGTTTGAAATTATTTTTGTAACTCTCCAATATAATTTTTATCCAAGTAGTCATAGTTAGGATTAATTTATGTTAGAACGAAATTTTAAATGTAGGTATGATAATAGAGTGAGAGTGAGTACAAGTAGTTGAAAGGACCCTGTGGAATACGATACGAGATGTAAGCTTCTCTTATACTATGATTGATAGGTGCACTTGCCTGAAAGATAATTCAATCTAGCTTATGCCCGTTCTACCTAGTTATGATAAAACGTAGAACGACTCCGCATCAAGGTTAGGCTTTGTGACAATGATCATCAAGTTTTTGGCGCCGTTGCCGGGGACCCCTTTTTAATATTTTGAAAGCTTTAACTCTATTGATCTACCATTTTTGTTTACTAATAAATATATGTAATATAGTTTATAGTATAATTATATTATTTAATCTCTGTTTTGTAGTCTGTTAGTCTATGACCAGGGCAAGAAATTCTGGACTAGAACCATTTCAATCTGATCCAGAACGACTTATTCATAACACCAATCAAAGAGACGTGGGTATTAACACCGCAGATATTGAAACCGAACTGTCAGAAGAAGAAACAGTGAATCAAGGAGAACACCATCCTGAGGATTTAGATATCATGGCAAACCAAAATGAGCAAACCATGTCTGACTTTGCTAGACCTAACCTCCAAGGAACTGGGTCAAGCATTGTTCGACCTCCCATTCCAACCAATAATTTCGAACTGAAGCCGAGCGTCATACAGATGGTTCAACAATATGTTCAATATGATGGCTTACAAGACGAGGACCCGAACACACACTTAGCCGGATTCCTAGAGATATGTGATACTTTCAAGATTAATGGTGTCTCCAACGATGCCATTAGATTGAGATTGTTCCCATTCTCATTAAGGCATAAGGCAAAGCAGTGGCTCAATTCGTTACCTAGAGGTTCCATTACTACTTGGGACATGATGGTTGAGAAGTTTTTGATGAAGTATTTTCCACCGGCAAAGACCGCGAAGTTAAGAAACGACATCTCTACGTATGTTCAATTGGAGGCTGAATCATTGTACGATACTTGGGAACGATTCAAAGAATTATTAAGGAGATGCCCCCATCATGCCTTACCTTCTTGGCTTCAGATTCAGACCTTCTACAATGGTCTAAATCCAGCCACCAGACAGATGATTGATGCGGCTAGTGGAGGCACCTTGAACAATAAGACACCTGAGGCCGCCCAGCAGTTGATAGAGGAAATGGCAATGAATAGCTACCAATGGACTACCGTGCGGCCAAAGTCTACTAAGCCTGCCGGAATGTATGAAGTGGATGCCGTAACAGCCTTAGCAATTCAAGTGGAGAAGCTCCATCAAAAGATGGACAACCTTTCTTTGGCTACGCCCCCCATGGTACCTCAACAATGGGACCCTTCCCTTGTTGGATTACCTAGTGGTGAACCTCAAGTGCAAGAACATGTAGACTACATGGGTAATAATCCCAGACCACCTTTCAATCCTGCAAACAACCCATATAGTTTTACATACAATCAAGGATGGAGGAACCACCCCAATTTCTCTTGGGGAGGGCAAGGCAACCAAGGCAAACAACCCATGTTTGGACAACAACAACAATTGGAGCCAAGGAAACCAACATTGGAAGATGTTCTTGCAAAGTTCATGCAAACTACCGATGTTGCCTTCCGTAATCAAGAGGGTTCTATTCGAAATTTGGAGAATCAAATTGGGCAGTTGGCAAGGATGGTATCAGAGAGACAACAAGGGACACTTCCAGGAAATACTGAGACAAATCCAAAGGAGCATGCAAGAGCAATTCAGTTGAGGAGCGGGAAGGAATTACAAGACCCAAGGCTTGCACAAGATGCACCTCAAGAGGAGTCCAGTGGAGAAGCACCGAACGTGACACCAATGGAATATCAACCAGCCGTACCATATCCAGCAAAGATAAACAAGGAGCGCATGGATGCGCAATATGGTAAATTTTTATCTATGATAAAGCAATTGCATGTTAATTTACCTTTTTCAGATATTATTCAAATGCCCAAGTATGCAAAATTTTTGAAGGATTTAATTTCTAATAAAAGGAAAATAGAAGAATTGTCTTTAGTCACACTTAGTGAGGAATGCTCTGCTATTTTACAAAATAAATTACCACCAAAACTTAAGGATCCCGGTTCTTTTTCAATTCCATGTTTAATCGGTGATTTGCAAGTTAATAAAGCTTTAGCGGATTTAGGAGCTAGTATAAATTTGATGCCTTATAAATTATATTTGAAACTAGGCCTAGGGGAACTTAGCCCGACTAGGATGAGCATCCAGTTGGCAGATAGGTCGGTTAAGTACCCAAGAGGTATAGTGGAGGATGTATTAGTTAAGGTAGACAAATTTATATTTCCTGCCGATTTTGTTATTTTAGATATGGACGAAAATATTGAAGTACCACTTATACTTGGCCGTCCATTTCTAGCCACTTCTAGAGCTCTTATTGATGTTTTTGATGGTAAATTAGTTTTGAGAGTAGGGGAGGATGAAGTCACTTTTCAAATTGGCAATACTATGAAACAATCTTTGGATAGTGATGATTGTTGCTACTTTTCTCATGGTGTTGATGATTTAATGACTTCTATTGATTCTAATTTTTATTATAAAGACCCTTTAGAAATTTGCATTACTAATTGCTTTCTAGAAGATGAAACTAGTGAAGACATTGTTGATCATTTATTTTTTCTAGATAGCTCAGTTTCGATGAATGGAAATACTGAATATAACTTACTTGCAGAAGGAAAACATGAAGTTCTTACGAATAATACTAAGAATCCACCTGTAGTTGAATTAAAAAATTTACCGGATCATCTTGAGTATGCATTCTTAGGAACTAATTCGTCTTACCCAGTTATCATTTCTTCTCATCTTTCTGAGATTGAAAAAACCAAATTATTAACTGTGTTAAAAAAATGTAAAGGTGCAATGGCCTGGCAAATATCTGATATAAAAGGTATTAATCCTAGTTTTTGCACTCATAAAATCCTTTTGGAAGAAAACTATAAGTCATCTATTCAACCGCAACGTAGGCTTAATCCTAATATGAAAGAGGTAGTTAAGGCTGAAATTATTAAATTATTAGATGCTGGTATGATATACCCTATCTCCGACAGTCCATGGGTTAGTCCTGTCCAAGTCGTTCCTAAGAAGGGTGGTTTAACTGTGGTAGCAAACGATAAAAATGAATTAATTCCAATGCGAACAATAACAGGTTGGCGTGTCTGTATAGACTATAGGAAGCTAAACGATGCCACTAGGAAGGACCATTTCCCTTTACCCTTTATCGACCAAATATTAGAACGCTTGTCAGGGCATGCGTATTATTGTTTTCTAGATGGACTTTCTGGGTATTTACAAATCCCAATTGCCCCAGAAGACCAAGAGAAAACAACGTTCACGTGCCCATTCGGCACCTTTGCCTATAGGCGTATGCCTTTCGGTCTATGTAATGCCCCCGCTACTTTCCAAAGATGCATGTTGGCCATCTTCAATGAGTATGTTGAAGATATCATGGAAGTGTTTATGGATGACTTCTCCGTCTTTGGAGATTCCTTTGATTTATGTTTGAATAATTTAGAAAAAGTTTTGAGGAGGTGTGAGGAAACTAACTTAGTACTTAGCTGGGAGAAGTGTCATTTTATGGTACAAGAAGGGTTAGTACTTGGTCATAAAATCTCCAATCAAGGAATTCAAGTAGATAGAGCGAAGATAGAAACAATAGAAAAGTTACCACCACCCACATCCGTTAAGGCAGTGAGAAGTTTTTTAGGCCACGCCGGATTTTACCGTCGGTTTATTAAAGACTTCTCCAAAATTGCTAAACCACTCACAAGACTTTTAGAAAAGGACACACCTTTTCTCTTTAATCAAGAGTGTCTACATGCTTTTGAGTTCTTAAAAGAGAGATTAATTAATTCTCCTATTATGATAGCGCCTGATTTTACTCGGCCTTTTGAAATCATGTGTGATGCTAGCAGTTTTGCGGTAGGGGCTGTTCTAGGACAACGCCGAAACAAACATTTTCATCCTATTTTTTATGCTAGTAAAACACTTAATAATGCACAAGAGAATTATACTACTACTGAAAAAGAACTTCTAGCAGTAGTTTTTGCCTTTGATAAATTTAGATCCTATTTAACATTGTCCAAGGTAGTAGTTTACACGGATCACTCTGCACTTAAATATTTGCTAGCCAAGGCGGACGCAAAGCCTCGTTTAATCCGTTGGGTTCTTCTATTGCAAGAATTTGATTTGGAAATTAGGGATAAACGAGGAGCAGAAAACTTAGCGGCAGACCATCTTTCACGTTTAGAAAATCCATTACGAGCAATGTTAGAAGAATCTGAAATTTCTGATGCATTCCCTGAGGAATCGTTATTTGCCTTATCTTCGAAAGTAAACAATAATTATCCATGGTTTGCAGATTATGCAAACTATCTTGTTGCTAAGGTCCTCCCACAGGATTTTTCATATCAGCAGAAAAAGAAATTTTTCTCCGACTTGAAATATTACTTTTGGGAGGACCCTTTTCTTTTTCGGATATGTGCAGATTCCGTGATCCGAAGGTGTGTATCAGCCGAGGAAGGGTGGAAAATCCTGGAGCAGTGTCATTCAGGTCCTACTGGTGGTCACTATGGAGCAAATCGCTCTGCGAAAAAGGTTCTTGATTCGGGTTTTTATTGGCCCCTTCTATTCAGGGATGCCCAAAGGTATGTGCTTTCTTGTGATTCTTGTCAGAAAACAGGTAATATTTCTAAATTACATGAAATGCCACAAAACTTTATTCTTGAATGTGAAGTATTTGATGTGTGGGGAATAGATTTTATGGGCCCATTTCCAGTTTCATTCGGGAATAAATTTATCTTGGTAGCCGTAGATTACGTATCAAAGTGGGTTGAGGCGCAAGCTTTACCTACTAATGATAGTAGAGTAGTAATTCAATTCCTGAAATCTCTATTTGCGTGATTTGGCACACCACGTACACTTATTAGCGATAGGGGTTCTCACTTTTGCAATCTATAGCTAGATAAGGTATTGCAGAAATATGGAGTCGTACATAGGACAGTTACACCATATCATCCGCAGACTAGTGGTCAAGTTGAGGTATCCAATAGAGAACTTAAACGTATCCTAGAAAAATCTATAGAAGGGAATAGAAAACAATGGTCTAGGAAACTAAACGATTGTTTATGGGCTTATAGGACCGCATTTAAAACACCAATAGGAACCACCCCCTTTAGATTAGTCTATGGTAAATCCTGTTCACTTACCTATAGAATTAGAGCACAAGTCATATTGGGCAATACGATCTCTAAATTTTGATACTAATTCTATAGGGGAAAAACGCAAACTTCAACTTAACGAACTAGACGAATGGAGGACTATGGCTTATGAGAACTCCAGAATTTATAAGGAGAGAACCAAATTATTTCATGACCGTCACCTCCGAAAAACCAAAACATTCAACGAGGGTGACCAGGTTCTCCTTTTTAATTCTAGGCTGCGTCTATTCCCAGGGAAGCTTAGGTCTAAGTGGTCCGGACCCTTCCAAGTTAAAAAAGTTTTCCCCTATGGCACCGTCAAACTAACTCACCCTGAAAAAGGAGATTTTAAAGTCAACGGGCACCGGTTAAAACTTTATTATAGTGCACTTCCTCAAGCTTCTGCTCGCCTAGAATCCTGCCTTCATCTAGACTAAGAAACTATATATATATAATTCAATAGTAATTTGTCTAAATAGTTTATAAAAATTTTAATGAAAACTTTATTTAAATTTCTACCCCAAAAAAAATAAAATAAAGAAATAGGAGAAATCATTATTTAAGAAGAGTACACGGCCAAGCACACGGCCGTGTGCTTGGCCGTGTCGAGCACACGAGCAGTCACCCAGCCGTGCACCCTATTTAATTCAGGAAAGGCAGAAATTTACAGAGAACCACACGGGCAAATACACGCCTGTGTGCGTTGCCGTGTCAGTCTTCGCAATTTCAATGTTACGCTAGCGACTAACACGGGTATCCACACAATCGTGTTTGTGGCCGTGTTTTAATGAACACGGCTGTTAACCCAACCATGTGCACACCCGTGTCGATGAGGCGAATTAAAGCAATTTCATCCAGAGAAGGACACGGGTTCCACACACACCCGTGTTGTGGACCGTGTCCGATCCAACCACCTGTCAGATTGACCACACGGTCAGTGGACACGGCCGTGTTGTTGACCGTGTCCACTGACACGAGCAGTTCCCGCGAAAAGACCACACGTCTCCTTGGAGACCGTGTTTCCCGCCCACGTAGATTCCCTAACACGGGTGCACACACGGCCGTGTGTACACCCGTGTTCGACATCTTTTTATAGGGGCCGTGTTCGACTTCTTTCATTCCATCATTTCTTCTTTCTTCCATTTTCTTCCTGCAACCAACACAGCCGGAGCTCACCCAAATCTCGTGGAATCATCTCGTCGTTTCGCTAATTACATCATCGGTATACTTCCTGGGTTTCTATCCATAAGATCTCTTCTTATGTATTTGATTTTTTTTCTCTCCATCTTCATTCGCTTTAGACTATTTTGTTCCTTTATTTTCAGATCATGTCATCTTCACGGAGCCAAGGCGTTCGCCGGCGTAGACTGGAATTACAAGCGCTGTCTACTGAACGACGCGACGTCGCTCAACCCTTAGTTTTCACGGATGCAGTGCATACTAACCGCTATAACCGCCTACAAACAAAGAAATTTCAAGACATACGAATGATCGACTGGGATGTCTTGGAAGCCATCGGTCTTACTGCAAATGTTCAGGAATTAATTTCTGTAATAGGGTGGCAAAAATTTTTTGAAATAGAAGAGTTAGGTTTCCGCGAGCTCACGCTCGAGTTTTTGTCCACCTTCTATTTAAACCTTCGACCCTCCATGACCGATGATGGAAGACCAACAGAGGGGAATATCTCATTTCGGGTGGGGGGCACCTTCTACACGCTATCTCTCATCCAATTTACACAACATTTAGGAGTGTACGAAGAGGTCTTCCTCTTTAGTGATGCCTACTCTGAACTGAATTTTAATCTCCCAAGTCGCGACCAGGCGGGCGATGTTTGGCGCCGTCTCTCTTTTGACACCGCGCCCTACGAAGCCAAGAGGTCTAAGGCCTCAAAGCTGGTCTCCCCCGCCGTTCATTACGTTCATCATTTGCTTAGCCATACTCTGAGTGGCCGGGGCGAAAGCTCCGGCGTAGTTAGCCGACAGGACATCCTTTATCTGCAAAGCATGACAGCCCGTTACCCCATTCACTTAGGTTATATGCTTGCTCACTTCATTCTGCATCAGGCGGAGAACTCCCGCGTCGGGTCCATCTGTGTAGCCCCTTACATTACGCGCTTGGCCAGGAATATGGGCATCTTCTCGCCTCTTCCCCCGATGACGGTGGTAGCAAGGACTATGCCCATCACCATGGCAAGTCTTCGCTCCATCCGCCTCGTTTCAGCACGTCAGGGCCGGGGTGGGATTACTTACACCATTGCGAGTCGTGGACGCCATGTCCACGACGACGACGAGGAGATAGATCCAGACCTCGATGAGCCTCTCAATCCCCCACCCCGCTCGACGTATTCTCAGGGGGAGTCCTCTTCTGCCCAGCCTCCACGACAGTCTCGATATGCCCAGGAGATCCAGCGCTTCTACGACACTCAGTTATCGCCGCGCCTTCAGCGTATCGAGGAGACGCAGCAGCGGACTGAGGACGCCATCTATCAGATCCGGCAACACTTAGGGATTACTAGCCCGACACGAGCAGCTCCTCATCGATCTCGCCCTCAGGAAGACCCGGCCGACCAGGATGATACACAGATGTATTTTTGATTTTATATCCCTGTATCATTATCTCCTTTTATTGATATGATCATGCTATTGTATTAGTAGTAGATCTAGCAGTATTTTATTTTTTTTTTGCTCATTGTTTTGTTCTGTGACCCTTTATATTAATGATCATCAATTCTCTCTATTCTGGTGCAATAATAACATCAATTTATTTTTAATTTTTTTTTGCAATGAGGACATTGCAACACAAGTCTGGGGGTATTGGTGTTGACAGTGGGGTGCATGATTACAGTTACTGATATTATCTTTATCATAGTACTCTCTTTCTCTATCTTGTATTACTTGTTTTTAAGCTTTCCGTACTTCACTCATTGAGGATATAACTATCTAATTTACTTTCGCACGCTGATTAAACTGAATTCGTGTTCAAATTTGTTGATTGGTAACTACGTATAGAAATTCATTAGCCTACTTTTCTCCATAAAATTTGGTTTAAAAATATTGTCCTTTATATTATTAACTAATAATCGCTCCATTTTAGAAATTATATTTATCTATACTAAAGTGAGTCGATGAGTGCAATATTTTGATAATTACGTATTATGAGATCAAAATTAAATAACAAAACTTTTCTCTATTGGTGTCTAGAACTAACCAACGATCCTCAAACCTTTTGCACATGTTAATTAGTAAAGGTGGAAATGATTTAGGCCCCCTTTTGGATAGCTTGAGCCGTTCACATCCCAAAACCTTAAACATTATATCCTTGCTCACCCAATTTGAACCTTATCCCTATATTTTTGTGGTATTCCAACTCTAAAATTCAACAAGGCAAATCCTCACCTAGTAGCACCTATCATTGAGTTCGTCATGAAATGAATTTTCATAGTGATATGTGGCCTGAGTGCGTGTACACTTGCACCCATTCGGAATGATCCCTACTATGAAATCCCAAAAAAAAACATAGTGATATGTGGCCTGAGTGAGTGTGACTTTGCACCCATTCAGAATGATCCCTACTATGGACCTTTGGTTAAGAAACAAAGAAAAAATATATGGGAAGTATAATACATGCAAAGTCTGGGGGTGCTCGTAGAATATCAATGTTTGTTAAGGTATTGACCATACCAAGGGCTCAATTGTGATCTAGGTGTGCAAAGAAGAAAAAAATCCGTCGAGTTATTTTTTTTTAGTTGCTTACCCCACCTATAATTACCTATCCTAAGCCAAAAAGGTTACACCACCATACAAGTCCTAAGGATCCAACTTTACTAATTCTCATTAGTGCTATGGAGAGGGTGTGTAAAGGAAAGTGTATGATTATCAATAGAGGTATGTTTAAGTTTTGAAAAACTAATGCATATGTTATTAAGATTATTCTTTTGTCCTTACAATAGTAATGGATAACTATAATCCTAATTCTAAGGAAGAGCGAAAAATAGTTAAGATATGTATTGGAGGAATTTTTAAGAAAAAGTTATATTTAGAAAAATCTGCTATACTATTTCCTATACAATTACAGCATCAAATTTCTATTTGAATTCAAAACAATCAGTGTGCGGAAGTTGAATTATGTATCGGTAACTCAATTGTTTGAATTAGTTTGCTTAGGGACAAGCAAGCACTCAAGTCTGGGGGTATTTGATGAGTACAATTATGATAGATTCTGACTATCATAATTGTAATCATGTCCACTGTTTTCTACCACTTTACTCAAGTAATTGTGCAAAATAGTTGAGAATTGGTATTATCATGAATAGTAGAGAATATGTTAGAGTCATTACTATTTTATGTATTGAACTCCCCACTTATTACGTCGTTTTTCTAATGCAGGTATGACTAATCAGTGGAACTAAAAGTCTTGGAGCAAACAGGGGAGTTGACGGGAGCAGGAGGGCTGATCAAAGCAGAAGAAATGGTCGAACACGGGTAGGAACACGGCCGTGTGCCTACCCGTGTTCTATCATAGCTGGAACTATTTACTCACACGGGTCTGAACACGCCCGTGTGTCCAGACCGTGTCCTTCTCGGGACAAATCGA
Organism: Platanthera zijinensis; assembly: GCA_039513925.1. Classification (NCBI taxonomy): domain Eukaryota; kingdom Viridiplantae; phylum Streptophyta; class Magnoliopsida; order Asparagales; family Orchidaceae; genus Platanthera; species Platanthera zijinensis. The sequence continues at coordinate 127,412,016 of CM077092.1, forward strand.
AGAATTAAATCCGGCCGACCCGTGTCCGAAGAACATGAAGAACAACACGGCCGTGTTCTCCAACACGGCCGTGTCAGTACCCGTGTCATCCAACACGGCCCATGACCAAACACGTCTGCTCGTGTGGAACTGCCTTGGAACTGCCGACACGGCCTGCAATACGGCCGTGTCGGAACCCGTGTTCGACCATGTTTGCTATGAGACTATAAAAACCTGGAGAAAAATTTTATTCTGAACTTTTGGATCAATTTTATTTGGAGATTTTCTGGAGAACGAAAGTGGAGCATCCAAGAGAAGGAAGGCTTGAAGGAGATATTTGTATGCATTTATTCTTCAATTTATCTCATTTAATCTTGTATCTCTCTTGATAATCCAACTTTATTTATCTTTTAATTTTCATGAACAATGTGTTTGAACAAATTAGTAATCATGTATCTTCTTGTTTTAATCAATTTCATGGTATTTTATTCGTATATGGGTTTGCAAACATTGAGAATTATCCTTGTTATGAATGATTATTTGCTTTTACATGAATTCCAAATGTCTAGATTGAGAAATTGGATTCTTTGGATGATGGTTGAATCTTCATATTTATGTGTTATTTCTCTTTGTAATCTAAAATTCATGATCGAGAGATATGTTTCTTGGAAAATTAGAATACGAAATGATGGAATTATGGTATTTTAGAGATAAAGTTCCATGAATCTATGTAGTAGATAGGGTATTTCATTCAATGCAAATTTGAGTATTGTAAATTGTTCGAGAGAAGATTTACTTAACTTAGATTTAAATTTCAAATTGCTCGAGAGAGAATTTGATAATTAGTTTAACCCTTTACAATACAATGAATTTGATAGTTTTGTTATTGCATGATTACATAAAATGATGATGTTCATTGAACGCCTTTAACTTTCGGTTTGAAATTATTTTTGTAACTCTCCAATATAATTTTTATCCAAGTAGTCATAGTTAGGATTAATTTATGTTAGAACGAAATTTTAAATGTAGGTATGATAATAGAGTGAGAGTGAGTACAAGTAGTTGAAAGGACCCTGTGGAATACGATACGAGATGTAAGCTTCTCTTATACTATGATTGATAGGTGCACTTGCCTGAAAGATAATTCAATCTAGCTTATGCCCGTTCTACCTAGTTATGATAAAACGTAGAACGACTCCGCATCAAGGTTAGGCTTTGTGACAATGATCATCACCCCGCAACCAAATCTGGGGGCCAACTGGCTAAGCATCTTCCGAGGACTGTCTCCCCCGTCCTACTTGGGGACAGAGTCGGCAGTTCGTACGGAAGAGTGGCTCGATATCATGTACGAGATGCTGACCGGGATACGGTGTCCCTGGGAGGAGAGGGTGGCTCTGGTTGTCTCTTGCATGGAGTCCCATGCAAAGAGGTGGTGGAAAACGCTGTTGGACACGACATTTGCCGATAGGGAGGTTGCGGAGGTTACCTGGGAGGAGTTCAGGGCCGCACTGCTGGAGCATTTCGTTCTTCATTCGGCCAGGGTTGATTTGGAGGAGCGGTTCTTACAGTTGAAGCAGGGCACCCGGACCGTGGTGGAGTACCATCGAGAGTTTGACCATCTGGCTCGATACGCAGATTCCTACCAGCTGGACGAAGCAGGGTATATCAGGAGGTTCTATAAGGTCCTGCAGGAGGACTTGAGGGAGGCTTTGTTGTTCGTATCGGATGGGCCCATCTCCCGGATTTTGGAAATGGCAAAAAGGATTGAGGCTGACTGGCACGCCACCCGGGGCCGGAAGCGGCCAGTAGAGGATCAGGGACGGAGAGGTAGAAATGACCAGCGGCGAGGTGCTGTACCAGAGGGGAGGAGGACAGAGGACCAGCCTCGTCAAGACGTGAGGCAGGAGCCGAGGGAACAGGTGATATTGGCCCTTCCACCTCTTCGGATGCAGGAGATGCCGAGACCCGGGGGAATGGCATATCCCCCACCAGAGTGCTTCCTTTGTCATCAGATTGGGCACATTCGGAGGAACTGCCCCATGAGGGGGGCACCACCTCCAGCAACACAGGGTGGCCCACCAGATCAGCATTACGGAGGCCGAGGACGCGGCCGCGGTCGTGGATACCAGGAGGGAGATCGTAGACAAGGAAGAGAGCAGGTATATGCTTTGGACCTTGCGCAGCCTCGGAATCCGGAGCAGGTCAACGCAGGTACGCCGCAATGCTTCTTTATTTTTATAGAATTTCCCTTTAAGTTGTTAAAACTCAGAACCGCACTAGATAGATTAACAAGGAAAAAAAATTCTTTATAGAACCCTAAGATATTTAATCACACTAGGTATAGTCTTCATCAGCAGCAAGCCTGCCTGCACGCTTTTTGATACTGGAGCTACTCACTCCTTTGTGTCGGAGACGTTCGTAGAAGGACTGAAAGGTGTGGAGCGATTCACGGGCTCGAGGATGAGGGTGCGACTACCAGATGGATCTGAGCTCCTTACCACGGATCACTGTAACATGGAGGCAGAAATTGGTGGAAAAGCGTTCGAGGCTCCTGCGATGATTTTGAAGCTGACGGACTACGACCTGATCCTGGGCATGGTATGGCTGCACTGGAACCATGCCCAGATTGACTGCCAGGCGAAGAGGATCACCGTGAGACACGGGGACTCTTTCATTATCATCGAAGGTATAAGACCTGTCTCTCGTATACTCTTATCTTCGGTACAGGCCGTTAAGGCCCATCTGTAGGGAGAGGAGGTCTATCAGATTCTATTTGAGATGGCGGAAGTTAAGGAGTCGGTGACAGACATCTCGGTGGTGCGAGATTTCGCTGACATCTTTCCAGAGAAACTGCCAGGACTACCTCCACACCGAGAGCGGGATTTTTAGATACAGCTTGTGCCGGGGGCCAAGCCGGCATCTAGGGCCCCTTATCGGATGGCCCCGAAGGAGTTGGCAGAGTTTCGGACTCAGTTGCAGGAATTGGTTGAGGCAAGATTTGTTAGACCGAGTTCCTCGCCATGGGGAGCACCGGTCCTATTTGTGAAGAAGAAGGATGGGACACTCCGCCTGTGCATTGATTATCGAGCACTAAACAGGCTGACCATCCGGAATACCTATCCGCTCCCACGGATAGACGAATTGTTCGACCAGCTGGAGGGGGCCCATTATTTCTCGAAGCTGGACTTGAGATCAGGATACTACCAGTTGCGGATCCAGGAGGATGATATCCCAAAGACGGCCTTCAGTAGCAGATATGGCCTGTATGAGTTCACTGTGATGCCCTTTGGGCTCACGAATGCACCGTCGGCGTTCATGAGCCTCATGAACCGGGTTTTCGAGGCCTACTTGGATGTGTTCGTCATAGTATTCATAGACGACATCCTGATCTACTCTAGGATGGAGGAGGAGCACACTCGGCATCTGGCACTCACTCTGGAGAGGTTGCGGGAGCATCGCCTTTATGCAAAATTCAGCAAGTGTCAGTTTTGGTTGAAGGAGGTGACCTTCCTAGGCCACATTATCAGCGGAGCCGGGTTGGCAGTGGATCCGGCAAAGATTCGGGCAGTTCGCGATTGGCCGTAGTTGAAGACAGCCACCGATGTACGCAGTTTCTTGGGACTTGCCGGTTACTACCGGAAGTTCGTGGAGGGGTTCTCTCAAATTGCCCTCCCCCTCACATCTTTGACGAAGAAGGAGGCACCTTTCGTTTGGACCCCGCAGTGCCAAGCGGCTTTCCAGGAACTGAAGGACCGACTCATCTCAGCCCCTATTCTGGCCCTTCCATCTGGAAAGGAAGGATTCCAGGTGTATACCGACACATCATACCAGGGGATGGGAGCAGTGCTGATGCAGAACGGACACGTCATAGCATATGCCTCCCGCCAGCTGAAGACCCATGAGAAGAACTACCAATTGCACGACCTTGAGATGGGAGCGGTCGTTTTTGCTCTGAAGGTCTGGCGTCATTATCTTTATGGAGTCCACTGCGACATCTACTCCGACCACAAGAACCTGAAATACGTGGACACACAGAAGGAGCTGAATATCAGGCAGAGGCGCTGGGTGGAGTTCTTAGCAGATTATCAGTATGAGATGCACTACCATCCAGGGAAGGCAAACGTGGTGGCCGACGCGTTGAGTCGGAGAGCTTCCACTTCCAAAGCTGGGCCCCAGGTTATGTCCATGGAGCTAGTCCGGTCATTCAGAGATATGCGGATATCCCTGGAGTCCGAGGATGATCCAGAGCTGTATAGGGAGTATCTGACATCGATGGTGGCCGTAGACGATATTCGGGATCGCATTCGGGACGGACAGAGAACAGATGCGTGGGCAGAGCCGATGTTCCGAGCTTTGGAGGAAGGTTCGACAGGAGATTATTCCCTGAGAGATGGATTGCTACATTTCAGAGGCAGAGTATATATACCCGCAGGAGGCCAGATCCGAGAGGATATTATGATGGAGGCGCATTGCAGCCGGTACTCTGTGCACCCGGGGATCACAAAGATGACCGCTGATCTGACGAAGACGATGTTTTGGCCGGGCATGAAGAAGGACATTACGTACTTCGTGACCCATTGCGAGGCGTGTCAGTTGGTGAAGGCGGAGTGCAGGAACCCCGCAGGATTGTTGCAGCTACTCCTGGTGCCGAAGTGGAAGTTTGACGATATAGCTATGGATTTTATACATGGTCTTCCCCGGTCTCGGACGGGGAATGACTCGATCTGGGTGATTGTTGATCGGTTGACGAAGGTGGCCCGCTTTATACCGATCAGGAAGGATGACTCGGTGGGAGTGCTGGTACGGAAGTTTGTGGAGCAGTATGTCCGATATCATGGCGTGCCCCGGACGATAGTGTCGGACCGCGATGGACAGTTTACATCCAGGGAGTGGCGGTCAGTGCAGGCATATTTGGGCACCCGATTGACTTTTAGCACGGCCTTCCACCCTCAGACGGACGGGCAGACAGAGCGCACCAACCGGACCTTGGAGGATTTACTACGACTGTGTATACTGGACCGAGGGGAGCCGTGGGAGAAGATGTTACCGTTGGTCGAGTTCACCTATAATAATAGCTACCAGTCCAGCATCAGGATGGCGCCTTATGAAGCCCTGTATGGAAGAAAATGTAGGACCCCGCTTTCTTGGGTTCAAGACGAGGATCCGAAGCTGTTGGGATCGGATTTTCTTGAAGACACCGAAGCTCAGGTGAGACTGATCAGAGATAGGATGTTGGAGGCACAGAGCAGACAGGCTAAATACTATGACGCCCGACATCGTCAGGTGGAGTTTCGGGTAGGGGATCGAGTGTTCTTGAAGATCCGGCCAAGGCACGGAGTCTCACGAGTGCGCGGTCGAAGGAAGAAGCTCAGCCCTAGGTATATGGGCCCTTACCGGATCCTGGAGCGGATCGGGCCCCTAGCCTACAGGCTAGAGTTGCCACCAGAGTTGGCAGCTCTACACGACGTCTTCCACATTTCTTCGCTGAGAAGGGCTCTACTATGCCCGGAGCAGCGGATTTTGACCACCGAAGGGCCGGTAGCTTCAGACCGATCTGTTCACTTGGAGCCGGTCTGGATCGACGACAAAGGAGTACGGATCTTGCGCCGCAAGAAGATCCCCTTAGTCAAGGTTCTGTGGAGAAATCACGGTCAGGAGGAGCACACCTGGGAACCGCAGGACCTGATGAGGCAAAGATACCCGGAGTTATTCAGTCAGGTACATCTCACCACCTCTCGGTATACTATAGATTGCCTTCTTGTTTTGGACAGTTAAGACTAGATAAGGAAAATTCAGGACCTAGGCATGCGCACTCAATCAGAAAGGTAGGGGTTAATCTTTTGTTTATTGGGGAGATTGTCTTCGTTTATCAAACGAATAGTCGCCTAAACCCGATAGAAAGATCGTATGGGATGTTACAAGTTTAATTTATTCCGATAGAAATCCCCGTAGGCTCAACCTCAATTTCGGGGACGAAATTTTAGTTTTGTTTATTGGGATTTGTAACATCCCATTTCAAGCTAGACCCCTAGGAGTCGGTTGGTCGTGAGAGAACCCTAGAAAGCCCAAAAATTGAAATAAATCGACCGAGATTTCGGGTCACGGGTTGGTCACGCCCGTGACCGACCCGTCACGCCCGTGACCAGGGGCGTGACTCCTTCAACGATCGTCGATCTCCGTAAAACGATCGTCGAAATTGAACTCGGGCCTGTCACGCCCGTGACCTAGGTGTCACGCCCGTGACCAAGGGCGTGACTCCTTCGACGATCGTCGATCTCCGTGAGACGATCGTCGACCTTGCAGCCCGGGCATGTCACGCCCGTGACCAAGGTGCCACGCCCGTGACCTAGGGCATGACCACCCTTCGACGACCGTCGATCTCGGTTCGACGATCGTCGCCCCAGAATTAACCACCCGGGCTTGTCACGCCCGTGACCTAGGTGTCACGCCCGTGACCACCCTTCGACGATCGTCGATCTCAGTTCGACGATCGTCGAACCCAGAATTAGCTATCCGGGCCTGTCACGCCCGTGACCAAGGCCGAAACGTCAGCCAGACTGGAAATTTCGGTAACCGACATTGTAATCAATTCTGATTATGGGAAGTTACACCAGGAGTATTTATGGGCCGTTTCCTTCTTTATTTATTTAAATAAATAAGGAAATGTTGGTCCAATAGGAAATCACCACCTGGCGGACACCTCTTCGTTTTCCAGCGTTTCAACTGCCCTGCATCATAACCGAAACGTTAGGGGAGAACATTCATGACCATTAAGGATTTACCCTTTCATCTCCCCACTTGCTGACTTATAAAAGCCCACCTGGAGCAAGAGGAGAAGTTTACACGCTCAATCAAACGGATCAGATCTTTGTTCTTGCTGTAGGAGAAGTTCAACAACGCCACCACCGCGCCATGGTACCCCGTCGTTCTTCTCGCCTCCAAACCGCGAACAAGGTCCTCCTCTGCTTCTTCTCTTTCATGGGTAGATCTTAGGATTCTTAGAAAGGAAGTTCGCGCTCAACGGAGCTGGACCCATCTCTCGTTTTCATGAAAAACCATGGAAAATGTATTTTTGAGTTCGCCGGAAACCGCCACCTCCGGCGGCCAAACCACCGCCGACCGATAGCCATCGCCTCAACGGAGGTGGTGGTGGTGGTGGCTGGCCAGGGAAGTGACCGGACGACCGGTGACGGAGTGCGAAAGAGCTACAGGAAATATGAGTTTCTGTGTCTGGTTTTCGGGTTCTTTAGAAGATGAACAGTAAAAATTGTTTTTAATATATAAATTATGTAAATAATTTTGTAAGGAAATTATACTTGGATGGGCACATTTTAATGCTGCAAAACGAGGCACTTAGAGGCCATTTTAGGAAAGGTGACCAGACACGAAAGTCGTAGCCCTTCGAGTCTAGATTAATCTGAAATTGGTTTCAACTCGTTTGGGTAAGCGGTTCGGCCGCAGCACCCGTTTTGGTGGGGGCTGTACCTAGAGTTGGGCAGAAATTAAAATGGATGCCCACTCTTCGAACCTTGTCCAAATGACCTGAAATTTGGGCAGGGGGTTAACCTTAGCAATACCTAAAGGCAGACCAAAAATGAGAATTTTTGGAGATATTTTGCCTAAGGTTTTTGTTTTAATTTAATAAACTTAGAGGAATTTATTTAAGTGGTCAAATGACCTCCAAACCCTCCCAAATTTTGGTGAGTGGTCCCTGGCTATAAAACCTAGGTCTGTACAAAATTCCAACTGATTTGGAGGAGTTTTGAGTAGGAAATCTTCTACTCTTAAACTAGGCGTTAGTGAGACATCTTTTAGTAAAAAGTGCACTAAGAGTTTGGAAAGGTCAAATCACCTCAACAGAGGCTGATATTCCGACCTCTGACTTAGAAGGGTGTTATAACCTGCTTGGAGAAAAATGGAGTGGTTTAGGGTTGATTTACCCTAGGATCCAAGCTCAAACCCTAAATGAAGGGTTTTGAGAGTTGTGAAGGACATGGGGGCAATTGCTCTTGTTTTGCCTTGAAACTCTATAGAGGTTACAAAAGCTTGATAAGAATGGTCTGGATGTAATATTGGAGAATTTGGAGACAAGTAGATACCTTAAAACCCTAACCTTAGTTTTAGGGTAAAATATCAAATAGGTAAAATCAGTCACTAATCCTTACCTAAAAGCTGTGAAATTCGGGTAGAGTGAGTTTTGGATCAGGTAGAACTTATAGCAATTTTTCTGGAATTTTATGTTGATTATTGCTAGCACTTCATTTGTAAAGCTTGTTATGGCCTTAAATGATGATTTAATTATTTAGGAATTTCTGTTCATTGAAATCTCATGAAATTTTGGAAATATAGATTTTAGAACAGAATGATTACCCCTGAATTTTTATACAATTTTTAGTTGAGTACACCCAGTACTTCCTTCACAAAGTTAAAAAGGGGTTCTATGCTTGAAAAATTATTTAGGGATGATTTTATTACTGAAAAATTATGAAGCTGGGCCCGTGCTAATTTTAGGACTTTATCTGCATGCCATAAATTATTTATAATTTTTGGAAGAATATTTTCTGTACTTGGTTCATAAATAACAAAAGATAGAGATTATTTCTAAAATAGTTTTAATGCTCCTTTTTATGATAGAAAAATTATGATACTTTGGATTTAACCTATTGAGATAACCTACTATTTGTCATAAATTTGCTGGACATCTTGCATGAGAACTTAGGGTAGTTCATGTTCAAACCGGTAGCCCTTGGGATTTTCGAGGAATTTAATTAAATGCCAAATAAATTAGGAAAATTTCCATTTTTTGGATTTAGGTCATTTATATCATGGTAAGTCTTCAGTAAATAATTTAGGGTATTTGGATGAGTAGTGGATCATAGCATAACCGGTTCGACATATAGTCTAGATCGGTCTACATATAACAAATTTGTGAATTGCAATAGGACATGATCTGAGGAAGACATTGGAGTTAATCATTTTGTCTGGGTGGGCAATAGTGGAGGAAATCACAATAGGAAGGTATAAAGAGTAGTGAGAAGTGGTGATAGCTAGAGTTAAGAGGTGCTCGGGTTCGACGAAAGATCGCCTTTCCCGAAGAGAGGAAAGTTAAAAATCACCCTAGGATAGTCTATCGTAATATGAGAAGGGAATCGGGTTAAGGGAGATAAACCAATAACAATAAGTGCCTTGCGAAAGGGAACTTCGGGCCGTAATGCCGCCGTCTTGGTTCCTAGTGCCCCTTGAGAGCCCTTCACGGGGAATACCGGGGGCAGTCCTGGGCTAACGTAAACTGTAATAACAAACCGACAAGAGTAACTTAGTAACTAGGGCTGCACTTTTCACAAACACTGTTGGCACAGGAAGATTGATGAGAGCTTCGGCTCGGTTGGTTTGGAGACGGACGTTTTGGTCCGGGGAGCTTCGGCTCGGTTGGTATGGAGACGGACGTTTTGGTCCGGGGAGATTCGGCTCGGTTGGTTTGGAGACGGACGTTTTGGTCCGGGGAGCTTCGGCTCGGTAGGTTTGGAGACGGACGTTTTGGTCCGGGGAGCTTCGGCTCGGTTTTGTGTGTTTACGAATAAACTTGCATGTGCATAAAATAAGAAAAGTTAAGGTGGTGGGTTTTTCGATATCGGGGAGTTCGATTGCACCGACACCGATATCGTTGACTCGGCGGGGTGATTAGCACTTCGCCAACAGAAGTCCGGTGCGCCAGCCGGCAAGAGTACGCAGGCGTCCGCTTAGTGCACCAAGCGTTGAGGCGTACGATAGGTCAGACCAATGGTGCTTTTACTGGTTTTAAGGTGGGCGAGGCCCAACCCACCGCTTCCGTCCGCCACTACGGAGGTATCCTGGGAGGTAACGGCTCTGAAAGGGGGAACTAAAGGTCTGTGTGCACAGAGTCGGGTGTGTCAGTTGCACTTGCATGTTTCATCATACCCACTAGCATGTCATAGCATAATCGATTCATTTAACCCTAACACCTAATGTATAAGTGGTATGGGACGCTTATACATTAAGGACCTGCAAAACGACCCCTTGGTCTATAGGCTTGTGTGGGCAAGTTTATAAAACAAAGGTTAATTTCAATATATATACATGCTGTTGTTTGATAACCGACACCCCAACGTATAGGTGGTATGGGACACTCTATACGATGGGAGCCTTGCAGAAGATCCCTTGGCTTATGCGTTTTCGCACATAAGTTAAGGTTACTTTTCTTACTTTCTGTTTCTGTCATACTATTATAGAATTGCTAGATTAGTTCCGCTGCCATCTGTTTCTTGATTAATCTCTACTTTCATGTCCTTCCCTTTCTTCCTCTCCGCTCGGTACCTAGGATCCATGGGGGAAGGGGTAGGGGATGATAGGGCTTAGTCTTTATGACTAACGGTTTTCGAACCGCATCATTTAGGGGATCGTGGAGCCCAGCATAGAGGAGCAGTCCCAGAGATCGGTGCGCCTGGAGATGGGGCAGTCTAGCTCCGGAGTTCATACAGCCGGGACCGTGAGTCTCGACCCTGAGTAGTTTCTAGTGTTTGCTTCCGCATGAGTGATATTGTAGTGAGTACATGATGTATCGGGCATAAGCCCGCATTTATAGTACTCTGATGTTTTCTGTGGACACTCCCTTCGTGGAGATTTTATTCTATATATGTGATTTATTATTGTGGACTGCATTGCTCTTACTTTTATTATTGTGCTACCTTTCTGTGATCGAATTGGCCGACAGAATCGGCGCCTTGTGGTGATGACCCTTCAGGACGCGAAGGTGTCACCGCAAAGCGGCGATTCTGGGCCTAAGACCCCGGTGGTTGAAAAAGAAAAAAAAAGGGGGGGGTCTTACATTGTCAGTGGGGAAGGTATAACGGTAGATCCGGCGAAGATCGTTGCGATACGGGAGTGGCCTGCGTTGTCTTCTGTCGCGGAAGTCCGTAGTTTTCTCGGGCTTGCCGGATATTACAGGCGCTTCGTAGAGAACTTCTCGCGGATAGCGCTACCTCTCATGAAGTTGACAAGGAAAGATCAGATATTCTTGTGGACGCAGGAATGCGTGCAAGCTTTTGAGGAGCTGAAGAGACGGTTGACCACGGCGCCAGTGCTTAGTTCGCCGAGTGGGACCGAGGGCTTTGAGGTTTATAGTGACGCCTCGGGTAGTGGTTTGGGTTGTGTGTTGTTGCAGCATGGGAGCGTGATAGCTTATGGATCGCATCAGCTAAAAGTGCATGAAAGGAACTATCCGGTCCACGACTTGGAGTTGGCGGCCGTGATATTTGCACTTAAGCTGTGGAGGCACTACCTATACGGCATAAGGGTCGATATATATACCGATCACAAGAGCCTGAAGTACCGGTTGGATCAGAAGGATCTTAACATGAGGCAGAGGAGGTGGATGGAGTTCCTGGGGGACTACACCTTCAAGATTCATTATGTACCCGAGAAGGGCAATGCGGTTGCTGATGCGTTGAGTCGCAGGGCTCCCGCCCAAGCCAACTAGTTGTCGGTGCATGATGAGTGGCTAATACGGGAGTTGGAGGAGCTTGAGATCTGTTGCGTTGACAAGCAGACGAGCGCCAAAGCAATGTTGAACTGGACAGAGGTTCAGTATGACCTGGCTGACCGGGTTCGGCAGGCATTGGAGTCAGATGACTCCATGAAGGAGCTTATGGAGGCAGCATTGGATGGGTCAAATTCCCAGTTCTCGGTGGAAGATGGGTTGTTAAGGAAGGACCATCGGTTGTGCGTCCCAAGCGGGGGTAACCTACGGGCGGAGTTGATGTACAAGGCTCATCATACCAAGTACTCAATCCACCCAGGGAGCACAAAGATGTACCGTGACCTCAAGAAGCTGTTTTGGTGGCCGGGGCTTAAGAAAGACATAGTGTTGTTGTGGCTAAATGCCAAACATGCGCCTTGGTGAAGGCGGAGTGCCAAAAGCCGGGAGGATTCTTGAAGTCCTTGCCTATACCGGAGTGGAAGTTCGATGACATATCTATGAACTTTGTGCATGGGTTGCCAAGGTCGCAGAAGGGGAACGACGCCATCTAGGTGATCGTAGATCGGTTAACTAAGGTGTCGCATTTAATTCCGCATAGGAAGGACGACTCGGTGGAGAAGTTGGCGAAGCTTTATGTGGACAATATATTTAGACTGCATGGTGTGCCTCGCAGCATTGTGAGTGATCGCGATGGGCGTTTCACGTCAAATGATTGGAGGTTAGTGCAGCAGATGCTGGGGACAAAGTTGAAGTTCAGCACAGCCTTCCATCCGCAGACGGATGGACAGACCGAGAGAGTCAATAGAACGATGGAGGACATGCTACGCATGTGTGTTCTAGACTTCGGGAAGCATTGGGAGGACCACCTGTATTTGGTGGAGTTCGCGTACAACAACAGCTACCAAGCGAGTATCCAAATGGCGCCCTTTGAGGCCCTATATGGTAGAAAATGTCGCACGCCGTTGTCTTGGTTAGAAACTGGGTGAGGCAAGGTTGTACAATAAGCAGGAGGTGGAGAGTGCTACCTCGTTGGTGCGGATCATTTGGGAGCGCTTGTTGATCGCCCGGACAGGCAGGCGAAGTATTACAATGCCAAGCACCGGAACGTGGAGTTCGCGGTAGGCGATTGGGTATACTTGAAAGTGAAGCCGTTCAAGGGGGTTTCGCGGGTGAGACGCTTGAAGAAGATGAGCCCAAGATACCTTGGACCTTTTGAGGTTCTGGAGCGAGTCGGCGAAGCAGCATACCGTTTGAAGCTATCGGTGGAGTTGAGTGGGCTACACGATGTGTTCCACATCTCTGTGTTGCGGAAGGCGGTGCAAGAGCCTTCGCTAGAGATCGCAGTGGATCAAGTGCCGGTGGATGAAGGGTTGACGACTAGGGTCAAGCCCGTTTGTATTGAAGACTCTGAGGTCAAGAGGATCCGTAACAAGGAGATCCTGATGGTTAAGGTCCGGTGGGATAATTGCGGTCGGGAGGAGCTCTCTTGGGAACGGGAGCAGACTATGCTGGAGGAGTACCCGGAGTTATTCCGCTCAGGTACCGTTAAAAGCTTTCAGTTCCTGTTGCTTTCCTTTAGTAAATTTTGTGGGCGAAATTCTTTTAAGGGGGAGAGAGTTGTAACACCCCGAAACTCAAAAGAGGGACAGGTGACGTTTTAAGTCAAGTATGGGACTTGGAGCTGGTATAACGGGCGTGTCACGGGCGTGACACGGGCGTGACACGGACATGCCACACTTGGGAGTTTTCTGAGTCATGTACACGGGTCATGACACGGGCACAGACACGGGCGTGTCACATGTGACACGGGCGTGTCGGGTGCCGTGTCGCAGGCCGTGTCCTCCTCGGGAAACAAGTGTTGGTAGTTGTACACGAGCCATGACACGGGCACAGACACGGGCGTGTCACTTGTGACACGGGCGTGTCGGGTGCCGTGTCGCGGGCCGTGTCCTTCTCGGGAAAAGATGTTGGTCGTTGCACACGGGGCGTGACACGGGTCGTTACACGGCCGTGTCGCATGCGACACGGGCGTGTCGGAGGCCGTGTCGAATGTCCGTGTTGGTTATCGCGTCAGTCGAGATGGCGAATGGGTGACACGGCCATGCACACGGCCGTGTTGTAACCCGTGTTCGGCCCAGATTTTGTAATTTCAGGCCTAATCGTGGCCGTTCGTTTCCTTGGCTTTGGATCCAATGTTGGGGGCTATTCCTGAGAGGTTTTAGCCGGGATTTAGGGCTAGAATCCCTCATTTCAATCCAAGTGAATCTCTCTCTAAGTTTTAGAGAGAGGGGAGAGCAAGGTAGAGGAGGAGACCAAGATCCGGCCACCGGTGGAGCATCGGAGCTCCGAATCGCGATCCGAGTCTAGATCTGCGAAGGCGACGCCGTTGCGGTGCTTTCCAACCGCGTAGATTTTTCATGGCGCCGCGGAAGAACGCAAGGGTAACGATTTCTCATCCTAGGGCATGTGAAGCCATCTTTTCCTTTGCATAGGAAGGCCTCTCTCGCGAGTGAGCGAAGAGTTGGAGCGTTCCTTGGGGTAGATATGTGTAGTCCCCCTTATATAGAGTCCGTATGTGAAAACGGGCATAGGTATTGTGTGTGAAGCCTATCCGGACAAGTAGAGCCGGATCGGTGATGTTGCATTGCATATGAACCGGGGAAGACTCCGGATGTTTGGGCGTTTTTCGGGTTTTCTACGTGGTAGATTGCAACAGGGAGCCTTGGAGATTAACTCCAAGGTGCACCCGGAAAACTGGGCAAAAGCGAGTTTTGCCAACATGATGGCCGGGGAGCCAACGTGAACATAACCGGGTTATGTGATTGTTGTGGCGGAAACGGGACTCGGTGAGTCTTGACCTATGCATATGGCTTAAATTGTCATTGCGGAATGAGCACGGGTCAGGCGGAACCGTACCCGATCTATGTCATTCGGTGGGACCGTTGGCATGGATGAGAGTCTTCGGCGGTCTATGGCTTAAATTGTCGTGACCAAGGCCATGAAGACAAAATGCTCATATGATTGGCCGTCCAAGGGGCGGTGGTGGAACGGGAACGTCTATGGCTTGAATTGACGTGACGTTGGCTGGTTCGCCGTGAATGTGCCCTGTGTGCACGAGGTGTGTGGTCGTGCGAGCCTACGCTTGTGATGAAGTGTGTTTACACTATTTTATTGCCTATACTAATAAAGTGCAGGGAAAGAGCATCGCCGCCCCGATTTTTGGGGCGGGATCATTATAATTGGTCAGCATAGCTGACCGTTGCTTTTGTTTACCACCGGGCGGTGGATTGTGACTTGCAGGTGCTGCGGAGCCGAGCGGGAAATAGCGGGCTAAAGCCCAAGTTGCTGAGCCGTCCCTCGAAGGCCTAATTTTGAGTGTTTCATTGTAATCATGTGTGGCCGGCCTACGAGCCGAAGTATGAAAACACTTTTATATCAAGCAAACTGTGTAAGGCCTTAAGGCCATTTCTATTTTTGTGTATTGAAACATTCCTACGGGTGTTATTGTAGTGGACATTCATGCTCTTTGGCCGGGTTCTTTCGTGTTGCAACTTAATTTTAATGCTTTCGCTAGGTGCTTGTGTAGGACGTGTAATTGGTTGAATGATTTCAACGCGTAACCAACCGGTCTGTCCGTAGTATATGGCATCGGGCCCCGGCCGGACCTTCTGCTATATGTCATGTGACAGATAGGGGTGTTACACTAAGAGTGAAAACAAAAATTGAAATTATATATCGATGATATAACTCCAAACATGAATTTTCAAGAGTAAATCGAAGGCCTAAACGCTAAAAAGTAAAAGTAAACTTAAAGTATCATAACTTAATCAACTCGAACCTCGGATCATCAAGATCGAGTACAAAGAGGATTAGTTAATTATGGAGAAGTTGAGGAAGAGAGATGGGTAGAAGAACAGTATGAAAACAAAGTAAAAGGGCACTTTATATTAATGTTAAAAGAGAGCTACAACTTTGAAATAAAAATTACAATTGCATAGAAATGAAACTAAGGCTAGCATTAACATTAAGCTACTAAAGAAATTTCAAGAGCTATTACAAAATGGTACACTAAGCTAGAATTAAGAAAAGCTTAAAATGAGAAAGAGAGAGAAAGAACACTAAAGGAAAGGCATGAAAAACTCCAAGAAATAAAAGGGCAGCACCTCCCCTCTCACCCCCCAACTCCTCTGGACACAAGGGGGAACCTTGAATTTATAGATTTTTTTCTGGGTCGGTCACACCCCCTGTCACGCACAGGGAGGGCGTGTTAGGGGCGTGTCAGGTACAGGGTTGACCTCGGGTGTTGGATTCTGGTTGGAATGATGATTGCTTTTGTACAACGGTGGACACGCCCTGGGACACGCCCGTGTAGGGGTCGTGTAAGGCACGTCACGTCAAAATCATTGGTCAGAAATCCGTCAAATGTAAAAAAAGGTGGTACATGCCCGGTGACACGCCTTGGGAGGGTGTGTCAGGGGATGTGTCTAGTATTGGTTACGTGCGGCAACGAAAAATCTTTAATGGCGGCCTGTAGGCTTCGGGATGAGGGTGACACGCCCAGAGACATGCCCAGGGAGGGCGTGTCAGGGGGGCGTGTCAAGTGTTTTTTTCGGGATTTGGGTTATAGCAGTAAACTTCCTCGGGATCGGGTTACACGCCCTGTGACACGCCCAGGGACGGCGTGTCAGGGGGGCTGATGAGTCCTCTTTATATACCTATTTTCGGACTCATCTAGGCTTATTTTCTTGTCTTTGCACACCGTTTAGCGTCATTTGCACTCCTTTTGGTTCGCTACGGTTATTCCACGTCTTGTGCACTTTATTAGCCTATTTCTGTGCGTGTGTGTATTTCCCTTTTTGCTTTGCTTAATATTTATGTCTGTGACTGCCATGTCGACATCCCGTCCAGTTTTCCTGCAGGTTCTGGGATCGTGTGGGCGTCCGGGATAGGACATTCACCATTTTTGGCAAAGGAGTCAATGGTCGTGCGTTTTTACCCACGCACGATCATCGACCTCTTTGGCGCACGATCACTGGTCGTGCGCAGTCTTGACCTCTTCTGTGAAAGTTCTGTCCCGGCATATCGCACGATCATCAGCCATACCGCGCACGATCACTGCTCGTGCGCTGCCGGTCGTGCGCAGTCACACCTTCTTTTTCCACTTTTCTGCCTTCATATCGCACGATCACAGGCCATACCGCGCACGACCACTGGTCGTGCGCCTGTGATCGTGCGCGCTGTTTAAATCTGTTTTCTATAAATAGCGCAGGTCCGCCCTATTTTTGGGATCGATCAATCTCTCGCGAACTTCCGCCGTTTCTCGTCCCGGACGAGGGTTTCCGCCGTCTTCCTCCATCTCCCACCTTAGGGAGGGTCTCCGGGCAAGCTTACAACGCCAAATCAACGCCGGAGCATCCTCTCGGCCTCCTCCTTCATCCTCAAGCTTCAAGCGGAGTTTTGACCGAGCTTTCTCCATCAAGCAAGGAAGAGCCGGAGCCGCAATCTACGGATCATTTCAACGAAGAAGACGGGTCCATTGGGAGTGAGTGACAGCCTCCTCTACCCCGGACGCAGTTGAGGACCGAGCTTGGACTCGGATTGACAACCCGGGATTCCAACCGTGAACCCTCAACAAGGCTTCGGATTCGGTCAATTCGCACACCTCTTTCTCTTGTATTTGATAGCTTAGTTTAACTCTATGTATTGATGAAGTATTTTTATTGATTAGCATTTTCACTTATTCATGTCTATGTGAGTTATTGTGATTTTGTTATTATTGCTTGAGGTGCGCCTTGTTATTCCGCCATCCATCCACCCTTGCCGCACTAGCAATTGCTAGTGGCGTGCGTTGCGAAGAGGTGCTCGCGACCCTCATTCCGCCATTCTCACCACCTCATCCGCTAGCCTACTCTTCCATCCGCCAAGCGATTCGGTGCATAGCGGCCCGTGTAGTTTCCATCCCGCCTGGCGAAGAAGTGCATAGCGGCCTGCATAGTAGGATTTCCGCCGTTCTCTACACCTCATACGCTTGCCTACTCGCCCATCCGCCAAGCGATTCGGTGCATTGCGGCCCGACTAGTCTTCCATCCCGCCTGGCGAAGCATCGCATAGCGGCGTTGCATAGGAGTAGTTGTTAGATTTTTACTTTATTTTCCGCCACCATCTAAACCCCCCTTTTAGATCCGACCCGAGGACTTCAATCTCAAGTCCACCTCGACATTAACTCATCCCTTACTGTGTTCCTCAAGAGACCGACACTCGGGGATTTATTCCCAAACTTTATTACTTGTGCGACCGGTGCGCTTGCCGTTTTCCACGCATCAAGTTTTTGGCGCCGTTGCCGGGGAACACAGTCGTTTGAGTTTTTGAAGAGGTAGATGCGAGATAGTCGCCCTTGTCCATTTGTTCATACCCTGTTTTGTCTTTATTTTAGTTTTTGAAATTGTTTACTTTATTTTTCTTGTCCCTTCCTTGTTTTCCTTTTTTTAATATTGCAGATCCTAGTTATTTTATTCTTGTGTGTAGTAATTTCCGGTAAATATTTTTGTTCGCGATGGATTCTGCTGCCGAGAGTCGTATTATTGACGCTTTGCGGAGATGCATCGATGCCATGGCTGTTTCTAATGCCGAGCACTGTTTTCGGTGTATTCTATGTCAAGGTGTGGGCCATATGTTGAAGGATTGCCCTCGTTTGTGCAAGCCTTCTACCTCTGTGGACGCATCCGTAGCAGTCCCCTGTTCGCGGGAGACTACTATGGATAGGCCTACTAGGGTGTTGCCTGGCCCATACATTGACATGGCGCACCTTGCTCGATCTTTGCCCGTTGAGATTACGGAAGAATCTCTCGCCGCATATAGTTCCTTCATGGGTTCCTCAACCCCTTTTTACGAGCTTCCTCTGAGTGATCATTCTCACTCGGATGTTAGCCCGCAAGGAGTGGATCGGGAACTCATGGACGATCCTGTATGGGACGATGAGAGTGTTCCGATCGTCGACGGGGTGGCATCTGCGGATGATGTTGCGATGGGGCCTACGCATTCTATGCCTGATTTTGAGAGCAGTTTTGCCCCTCCGCAATTTTTGCCGGAGTTTTCTACTCCTTTTTCTTGTGAGTCGGCTGATGAGGCCGTTATTGTGGATGATTCGGTGCCCGAGGTTGCGCCGAAGTGGGATGAGGATTCTACTATCTCCGACGGAGAATGTGGATCTTCGGAACACTTCTACGCACCCCGGTGGGACAAGGAATATCCTCTTTCCGATGCGGAGGTTTGCACCTCTTTGTTGGACGAGGTCGTTCTTCTTACCACTGTGGACCTCGAGTTGTCGGATTCCCCCCGATATGACTCGTATGATACCGACGATGATCTTTGTTTGGATCCTGCTGAGAGTGAAGCCGGAGTCACTCTCCCATTTTCTGATTATTTTAGTTCTTCATCTTTTTTATTCCTTGATCCCCCTTCGATATCTGAGCCTGTGTGGGTTGATTCTCCGCTGGTGTGCTGGGATGACGATGAGCCTTGTGCTCAAGCCGTTGACTCCTACGCACCTGTGTGGGATGACCCCTTGCTAGGCAAGGATTTGTTTTGTGGTGAGATGAGTGAGGACCAGTGCTCCTCCTCATCTTACTTCCTATTTCCTCTGCCTGCAGGGAGCAGGTATGATTATTTTGGCAGAGGAGTAACTGTTTTATCTCCGTATCGGTACCCGCTACCGCAACGGATAATGGAACAGTTACCTGTGCATTTTCTATTTCATAGGCCCATTAGCTAGAACTGTTTAGAATTTAATAAGTCGTGCTGGGATGACAATAACCCCAGTAGTTATCTTAAATTTCTGCATTTTACTTTTTATGTCTAGCTTAGTTTAGTATTTCTTTTTGTATATTTGTTTTTCTTTTGTTTTTGCGGAGCTCACCCCTGCAGGTATTCATGGAAACTACGCATTGGCGGGGTTGTGATTCTTTGTTTGGCGGGCCTGCTTCTAGTTTTCATGCGTCTTCTGGTATGCTCACTAGCTGAGCATTGGGTAACCTCTTCCCTTAGCTCATTCTGATTTTAATTTCTCTATCATTTGATGTGATGTTTAGTTTAAGTCTGGGGGAGAGCTATCTATTGTTGCCTTTTGCACGTGCACATTTCTTTTGCATACTAGAAGCTTTTCGTGTTTTATTTTGTTTATGTTCATTGCATCGCACACCACTGCACCCACATGAGCGCGTGCTTAGCGGTTTGCGTGCCACGAGTTGAACTTGTATCTTCGTTAGATTTGGAAAATTTCTGTGCTATTTTAGGATTGTGCGACGGAGTAAAATGTTGGCCTTGCTGTGTTTCTAGTCAACTGCTCTCGTCTCGTGTAGAAATTTGAGTAGATTTAATTTTTCTGTATGCTGATAGTTTTATATTTTTCTATCTGCGTAAATTCTCTTTTTTTCTACTCAAAAGTTGGTGAATCCGGTGTGAATCAAACGGTAGCGTAGGAATGTGTGTAGCCGCCACTAGACTCGTATTGCTTGAGTCGGGAGGAAGGATTATCTTTCTCGGTTGCTAAGAACTTGCCCCAAGCTATTCTTGAAGCTTTGGTACACGGTTAGTCTAGCGTGAGAGTGATGTAGGCCATCTTTTGGCCCGGTTGAGCTTTGTACCGTTCCTAACGTCATATCCTCGCTAAGCCCCTTTGTGCCTACCCTTTCTTTTGATTCAGCTCCACCTATATTTCACCAAAGCCTTATAGCCTATCCTAGTCGCGCACCCAAGTCGAGCTTAATGTTTTATATTTTCATGTTGGGTTGTGATGTGGTGTTATTATTTGTGAAAATGTGGAAGTGCTTCCAAGTTATATCTGCTGAAATTATGAAAATAAAAAGATGAAAAAGAAAAGAAAATGATTTAAAAAAGAAAAAGAGAAAAGAAAAAGAAAAAGAAAAAGTTTAATTGAAAATCTTTATTTGAGATGATTCGGATTTGGAGTAGGCGGTGCACACACCCATGTTGCAAAAGTTAAGTCTGGGGGTGTGGTGCACCCGTATTTATTTTGTGGGCAGCGGGTACTAGTTTTGTACGTTAGCTCATTTGGGTTAGGTGCATACCCTTCATGTTTACCCTTGTTTTCCTCACCGTAACCCAAGCCCCATTATTATCCTAAAGTCCTACGGACTTGCGCTTGAGTTGACTAGTGCCGTGGAGAGAGTGCGAACGGGCAAGCTTATGGTTTCCGACATTGGTGGATTCCTTTGGGGGTAATCTTGAGCCCCGGTCTTCGGCAATGCTCACCTTAGTGGCCTGTCTACTTTCTTCCAGCGTAGGACCGGATGATTCACCGTGATTCTACTTTTGAGTAGTAATAACTTTTTGATACGCATTGTGAAAAATATAAAATATTTTGTATACTTAAAAATTTCCTCTACTTTATTTTTATGCACGCAAGCATGCGACTTCGCATGGTACTCTGTTTTGCAATTTCTTTGTTAGCTAGTTCATTTTCCCCGTCTGCTTAGGTTTTGTTTGCTCGGGACGCGCAAATGGTTAAGTCTGGGGGTGTGATGAGTCCTCTTTATATACCTATTTTCGGACTCATCTAGGCTTATTTTCTTGTCTTTGCACACCGTTTAGCGTCATTTGCACTCCTTTTGGTTCGCTACGGTTATTCCACGTCTTGTGCACTTTATTAGCCTATTTCTGTGCGTGTGTGTATTTCCCTTTTTGCTTTGCTTAATATTTATGTCTGTGACTGCCATGTCGACATCCCGTCCAGTTTTCCTGCAGGTTCTGGGATCGTGTGGGCGTCCGG
Organism: Platanthera zijinensis; assembly: GCA_039513925.1. NCBI lineage: Eukaryota > Viridiplantae > Streptophyta > Magnoliopsida > Asparagales > Orchidaceae > Platanthera > Platanthera zijinensis. The sequence continues at coordinate 127,433,279 of CM077092.1, forward strand.
GATAGGACATTCACCATTTTTGGCAAAGGAGTCAATGGTCGTGCGTTTTTACCCACGCACGATCATCGACCTCTTTGGCGCACGATCACTGGTCGTGCGCAGTCTTGACCTCTTCTGTGAAAGTTCTGTCCCGGCATATCGCACGATCATCAGCCATACCGCGCACGATCACTGCTCGTGCGCTGCCGGTCGTGCGCAGTCACACCTTCTTTTTCCACTTTTCTGCCTTCATATCGCACGATCACAGGCCATACCGCGCACGACCACTGGTCGTGCGCCTGTGATCGTGCGCGCTGTTTAAATCTGTTTTCTATAAATAGCGCAGGTCCGCCCTATTTTTGGGATCGATCAATCTCTCGCGAACTTCCGCCGTTTCTCGTCCCGGACGAGGGTTTCCGCCGTCTTCCTCCATCTCCCACCTTAGGGAGGGTCTCCGGGCAAGCTTACAACGCCAAATCAACGCCGGAGCATCCTCTCGGCCTCCTCCTTCATCCTCAAGCTTCAAGCGGAGTTTTGACCGAGCTTTCTCCATCAAGCAAGGAAGAGCCGGAGCCGCAATCTACGGATCATTTCAACGAAGAAGACGGGTCCATTGGGAGTGAGTGACAGCCTCCTCTACCCCGGACGCAGTTGAGGACCGAGCTTGGACTCGGATTGACAACCCGGGATTCCAACCGTGAACCCTCAACAAGGCTTCGGATTCGGTCGATTCGCACACCTCTTTCTCTTGTATTTGATAGCTTAGTTTAACTCTATGTATTGATGAAGTATTTTTATTGATTAGCATTTTCACTTATTCATGTCTATGTGAGTTATTGTGATTTTGTTATTATTGCTTGAGGTGCGCCTTGTTATTCCGCCATCCATCCACCCTTGCCGCACTAGCAATTGCTAGTGGCGTGCGTTGCGAAGAGGTGCTCGCGACCCTCATTCCGCCATTCTCACCACCTCATCCGCTAGCCTACTCTTCCATCCGCCAAGCGATTCGGTGCATAGCGGCCCGTGTAGTTTCCATCCCGCCTGGCGAAGCAGTGCATAGCGGCCTGCATAGTAGGATTTCCGCCGTTCTCTACACCTCATACGCTTGCCTACTCGCCCATCCGCCAAGCGATTCGGTGCATTGCGGCCCGACTAGTCTTCCATCCCGCCTGGCGAAGCATCGCATAGCGGCGTTGCATAGGAGTAGTTGTTAGATTTTTACTTTATTTTCCGCCACCATCTAAACCCCCCTTTTAGATCCGACCCGAGGACTTCAATCTCAAGTCCGCCTCGACATTAACTCATCCCTTACTGTGTTCCTCAAGAGACCGACACTCGGGGATTTATTCCCAAACTTTATTACTTGTGCGACCGGTGCGCTTGCCGTTTTCCACGCATCAGGGGCGTGTCAAGTCATTTTTGCCGAAAGCTGTGAAAACCTTCAAAAAGAAGATAACACATTAGTGGTAATAATATATACAAAAGAAGGTCAACATATAAGCTTACAAGACATGATTTGTGTATTAAAAACCTGAAAATACCCTAATAGTTTAGACTACAAAACGTACTATCACACGGTCAATACCTCTAGTTCTATCCGGATGTAAGAGACGAAGGGACATGACAATACCGATACATTGGTCACAATGGCTCTTGAGTTTTAAACTCTTATTGCTTGGGAAGCATGATGCATTGCTAGATGTCGCTCATTATTTGTGAAGCTTTTATTTGGTACTTTCGAGATCAAGTTGGAGACTGATAGTGTTACCATTGTGATCTAAAAGTGATCAAGCATATAGTCTCACTACCAATGCAGTATGAACCTGTAGGGTCGCACATAAGAGCATTTGGAGAAATTGGAGGAATGGATTATGTTGGTCTTACTCATATGTGATGAGTGAAGGACTAAGCACTGTCAGGCGTTGAGTGTGTTGAGGCCACACTATCAAGCGTTGAGTGTGTTGAGACCACACTGTCAGGAATTGAGTGTGTCGATACAACACTACCAGGCGTTAAGTGCGTCGAGACCATACAATCAGGCATTGAGTGCTTCAAGACCACTCGACACTTCATTGAGTAAAGCGTTGATTCATCGAGTGATGGAATTGAGTGCGTTGAGACCACTCGACGCTTCGTTAATTTAAGTGTTGATTCGTCGAGTGCTGGCATTGAGTGCGTTAAGACCACTCGACGCTTCGTCGAGTCAAGCGTTGATTCGTCAAGTACTGGCGTAGAGTGCGTTGAGACCACTCGACGCTTCGTCGAGTCAAGTGTTAATTCATCGAGAAAAATTCCATGTGTTATGGGTCTGCCGATAGCGATGACTTTCTGTTATTTATTCCTTTGGGTATAAATAGAAGATGTCTTAGGGTTTTACTCGTGAGCTGAGTGTGACAGTAACCCGAGAGAAAAAAGGGCGATAGAAATCATTTTCGAAAGTCCCGATGCCGTCACCATCGCTAAGCCCGTTTCCAGCGCCATCGCCGCCACCACTTCTTGAGCAGATCTAGCAGTTTGTGAAGATGCATAGTGCTTTCCTCCAACCTTGATCTTGTGTGACAAGAGTCTAAGGGTTCTCTTATTCATGTGGGTCATCTATAGAGGCGTGGACATAATTCTACGCTCCAAACTCCAACCGTTAGTGTTCGCCGGATTTCTTGGAGCATCTCAGTTGAGTAGTGACTCAATCCCGCAAAGGTAAATTTTATTTACAAAAATTTTACTTCTTGATCAATGTTCATCACAAGATCTATTTCTTTTATGTTTTCTTGTTTCCCTATTCCGCTGTGCACAAGTGTTGTGCCATATAGAAAAAACCAATAATAATCAAATACACCACTCACCAAAGTTAAAGGTTATTAAAAAAGACTAGAAGACCTATTCACCCTCCCCCCTCTAGGTGTATAGCTACTCTTGAAACAAAGACTTTCAAGTGGTATCAGAGGGAGGTTGTTCAAAAATGACTTAACAGTCTGAACAGATCTCTAAGAGTAGTTGAAGATTAACTCCATGGGTTAAGGTGAGAATCACAAGGAATTGAGCTCTATGAAGCTTCCTATCTACAGGAAAGAGAACTTTGGAATTTGGAAGGAAAGGTTGAGGCTATTTATGGAAGCCTAGGACCCTAGGATATTCATTACAGTTCAAGAGGGACTCTTCATTCCCATGAAGGTCTCTGTCATTGATGCAAATGTCCAAACTCCAAAGTATACTGAGATGACCAAGGATGAAGTCATTCTGGCAACCATGGATAAAAGGGCTTAAAACATCATTGCTAGTGTCATAGATGACTCCACCTTCCAGAACCTAGTCCACTGCAAGCTGCTAAAGAGATGCAGGATACTCTTATAGTATACATGGAAGGGATAGAGGAGGTGAGGGATGACAGTAAATCCCTCTTGAATCAGCAATATGAGCTCTTCAAGCAAGGCAAGAAAGATTCTATAGCTGAATGCTATGAAAAGTTCTTCATGATAGTGAACAGTCTGATCACCTATGGCAGACAGTTCACAAACTATGAGCTGAATGAAAAGTTCTTGAGATCCCTAAACAAGGAATGGGATATTAAGATCTGTGTCATTAGAGAGGTTGGGAACTTGGCCAACACATTGCCCCAAAACTTATTTGGGAAGTTGTTATCCCATGAGATGCAGCTGAACTTCAGGAAGGCAGAAGAATATGTTGTCAGAACTCTCAATAATGAGAAGACTGTGGCCTTCAGAACTGAAGCCATAAGGAGCAGGGAAAAGACTCCTTCTCCACCAAGGAGAAACATAGAGTTAGAGAGCTCAGAACCCAGCTCCTCGGGCAATGAACCGTTAGATGGAGAAATCACTTTGTTCTCCAAACAGTTCAAGAAAATGCTGAGCAGAAGAAGACAATGGAAGAACAAGGGTTCTTTAAGCTCCATATTAAGGAATCCCTATCCCAATAAGGAAAAGTCCACAAAAGACCCCTCTGGGGAAAGGTATTAATCTAAGCAGAACAAACATGTTAAGACAAATGTTGTTTGCTACTATTGTAACAGGAGTGGACATGTCATTGTTGACTGTCCTATTAAGAGTAAGGAGCACATGAAGTCTGAAGACAAAAAATATTATAAGGACAAGAAGGCTGAAAAGTGCTTCTTGGCTAAGAAGAAAATCAGTCTATCAAACAATGATTCTGAGTCTTCAGAATCAGATGAAGAGGAGGCCTGCATTGGTCTCATGTCCATTGAAGTAGACGCTGATCATCTAGTTGTCTCATTTGGCATAAGGGCCCAACTATCCTCTATTGACAGTGACTTTGAAGAGGATGATGAGTTCATTATCATTGCCCTAACTGAAGATAATCACTACAATTCTACTCCTAATGAGGTACACTCTATCCCTAGCTCTCCCTCTGTCTATGAGTCTGGCTCAGACTTTGAAGCATCCACTTCCTCCAGTGGGCATGATGGATCAAGATCTGAAGATGATGTCAATCAACTGATTGACAAGTATGGTGCAATTCTAGAAGCTCTGAAGAAGAGCAAAAGGCTTGTCAAGATACGAGTTGTGGAGATTGCTTCTTTTCAGTTAACTGCTTCCCTACAGACTGAGTCAACATCTTTTCTAGCTCAAATTAGGAGAGAAGTCAGCCAGCTGAAGAAAATATCAATTATCCAAATTGACACCATTAGACAGAAGAACAAGATCATCATTGATCTTGAAGAGAAGCTCCTCAAGGAGAGGAATCTTGTGGCTGAATTCTCTAAGCCCAAAATAGTTTTGCCACGGATTGACTCCTTCACCTCTCAAAAGGATAAGAGAGGTTTGGGGTTCAAGTGGAACTCCAAGGCTGCCCATTCCAAAGGGAAAGTCAAGGCTCCAATTGTGCCTCAGACCACCTTTCAGAAAGTAATCCTTCCTTCTAACAAGTATGACCAGGACAACATGTATGGTCACTGGAAGAATGGAAACTCTTCTTGTATGGATACAAGTGTATCTTACAATGGAAGGAGAAAGGACATGGGGTTGAATGCACTGAAGGATCCCCATGAGGAAATCCAAATGGCTCATTATGTACCATTTGTGTTTGGTGCTTCAACCCCACTCTCAAGAATAAGGTAGTGGATCATTCTCAAGTTCCTTCTGCAAAAACCTTGACTAAGGGCAAGTCAGTCAGTAGGCCTCACTTGGCTATCTTTGATGCCATCAACAACATGTCAAATGCAAAGAAGATTTCTATTGGTGAAACTCAGAGTAATCCAAGTACATTTATAGGCAGACTCACCTTCAGTCAAATTCTTGCTGAAAGAAACAAGAAGAAGGTTGTTGCTCTCCCATCTGAACAGATAACTATTGATAGCCTACACACTCAAAAGGCTATTTAGAAGAGGAGTTACAACATTCATAAGTGGTGGGGTTTTGGCAAGGTGGGTCACTTTGCCATAGACTGTTGGCATAACCCAAGTGTGCCAAGGACGAGGATGAGTCTTCCTATTAGGGTTGTTGTAGTTAGACATGTTCATTTTCAGGCTAACATGAACCAAGGACCTAATCCCTTTTGGGTTCCTAAGATAAACTAATCTGTGTTTGTAGGATAGTCCAAGTACCCATACAATGCCAATATGGTATTTGGACAGTGGATGTTCCAAACATATGACTGGAATAAGGAGCCATCTTAAAAATTATACTCCAACGAGGAATGGACCTAAAGTGATCTTTGGAGGTTCAGATAGAGGAGTTACCGATGTCAATGGTATGATCACCAATATCATAGTCTTTATTGCAAAGGTAACTTACGTGGAAGGATTACAACACAATCTGAATAGCATAAGCCAACTATATGATATTGGCTATATCATTGTCTTCAACAAGGATAAGTGTCAGATCAAAAGGTCATTTTGACAGGCACTAGGAGTGGAAATATTTATTGTCTAAACTTATTATGTTTAAGTACAGACTCACCAGTATGTTTGGAAGAAAATGAGAAAGTCTCTTATTGTATGCAATGGCACAAGAGGCTTGTTAACTTTAACTATAAGATAATTAGCAAGCTCTTTAGTGAAGGGCTAGTCAGAAATGGGCCCAATCTGAGAAGCACCAAAGAGGGCATTTGCTCTGCATACCAAAAGGACAAGCTGACAAAAGCATCCTTTAAGAGCATTGGGGCCAAAGATTCTGAGAGGTGTTTGTATCTCTTGCATGTACACTTATTTGGTCCTATGCTAATTCATCGTTTAGGTAGGAAAGTCTACACACTTGTGATAGTTGATGACTATTCCAGATTTGCTTGGGTTTTCTTTCTAAAGAAAAAGTCTGAAAACCTTAACATCGTGTGACCTTTGTTAGGCAAGTTCAGAATAAAAAGGACAGTTCTGTGGTCAAAATCAAAAGTGACCATGGTACTGAATTTCAGTCTGAAGGCATGATAAAGTTTTGTGAATAACAAGGGATTCATCAGGAGTTTTCTTCTCCAAGAACACCCCAGCAAAATGAGATTGTTGAGAGGAAAAATAGGACTCTCATAGAAGCTGGCAGGACACTACTCAGTGACACTACTCTCCCAGAGTACTTCTGGGCTGAGGAAGTAAACACGGCTTGTCATGTTCTGAATAGAGCTTCTATCAACAAGTATCACAAGAAGACTCCCTATAATATTATGAAAGGCAGAAAACCAAATCTTGCTTATCTCAGAATCTTTGGAAGCAAGTATTTTGTGCTGAAAAATGGGAAGTCCTACTTGACTAAGTTTGCTGCAAAATCTTATGGGATAATTTTTGTTGGGTACAACAACCACAACAAAGATTATAGAGTTTACAACTTGAAGAACCAAGTTATAGAAGAGTCTGTAGTATTTGATGAATCATCTATGATTAATAGTAAGCTGCCAAGCTCCTCTAGATCTACAGCTATAAAATTAAAGATGGATATACTGACCATCAAGGACACTCATCCTATAACCCAAGAGGAAGATGATGGTGTGCTCATCCCAGAAGAAGATCCAAATACACAGGATATAGGTGAAGACCAGTAGGATCTAGCCATTAAAGTTTATGATGTTGAAGACAAAATGCTAGTAGTTGTCAGGCATTTGAGGGATCATTCAAGAGATCAAATCATAGGTGATGCAAGCCAAGGTGTTATAATAAGGAGCAGAAGCCTCAACACTGTTATGTATTCAACTTCCTATCTCAGGTAGAACTAAAGAGATTTGAAGATGCCAATATAGAGCCATTTTTGATTATGTCTATGCAAGAAGAACTGAACCACTTCAAGAGATGTAAAGTCTGGAAGCTAGTTCACATACCAAATTGACATAACATCATTGGAACCAAGTGGATTTATAGGAATAAATTTGATGAGAATGGTGGATTTATTATCAAAAACAAAGCCAGACTGATTGTCAAGGGATACAGACAAGAGAAAAGTATTTACTTTGATCAAACCTCTGCACCGGTTACTAGATTGGAAGCAATAAAATTATTCCTTGCTTATGTTGCACGTAAAGGGTTTAAGGTCTATCAAATGAATTCTAAGTCAGCTTTCCTAAATGATAACCTAAAAGAGGAGGTCTATGTTGAGCAACCCTCAGGTTTTGTTAATCCTAACTTTCCTGATTAAGTATTTAAGCTTAAAAAAGCTTTGTATAGGTTGAAGCAAGCCCTTAAGGCATGGTATGAAACCCTATCTAGCTTTTTCACTGAGAACAAATTCTCAGGGGAAAATATAGATAAGACATTATTTGTTGGGAATATTGCCCTCAATGTTCCCTAGATTTGAAAAGGCATCACCATCAATACTAAGGCTCTGTTTGGTTGGGCTGTTGCTGATGGAAAGCTGCTGATGAAATGTTGCTGATAGAAAAAGTGCTGATTCTGGAAAACAGAGTTTTGTTTAAAAACTGTTTGGGTGAAACAGAGTTTACAAAACAGAGTTTTCAAAAAGTGTGGATATAAAACGGAGTTTTGAATAAATTTTTTTTCCAAATAAAATATAACACAAAATAAAATTTCAACATTTTTATTTGTTCCAATTAAGCAAATAAAGTTAGGTTAATCAAGATTAATTTCATAACGTCCCCACTGCAATTAGCTTAACTGAGAATAGTATAACCCAGATGTAAATTATAACCCAGATCTAAAACCATATGGAACAACTTGTCAAAATAAGTATGAAAATTAATAGCATCTAAACAAAAAAGGGAGAAGAATACTCATCAGCCACCGTCAAAGAAGGATCTGGCAAATAAAAAAATCTCCCGATTTTAACATCCATGGAAGGCTTTTCACAGTCTTTTCTTTCAACATCCATGGCAGGAAGACGAAAGAAGGCTCGCAGGGAGGCTTGCTTGCGGGGAAAAAGGGCAGCGGGGAAGAAGGGCACCGACTGGCTGAAGAAGGGCACCGACTGAAGAAGTGCACGACGCATCTGGAGCTCACAGGCCGTCGGCGTGCTACAGGCCGTCGACGTGCTACAGGCCGTCGGCGTGCTAAACCATGCGAGATCGGGAGGAGTGGAGGATGGAGGAAGTCGACTCGCTTGCCCTATTTGCAACTTGCTGTTGTGCGATTTCGGGAGAGGAGAGGCGCGGCTGGACTGGAGAAAATTTCTGCGTCTGATAAATAGGTAAGATTGCGGTGAAGAAGAAACGGAGGTTCGCCCATCAGCCCTCCCAAACGCCGCTTAACGAGACCTCTGTTTTCTCCCTACCGCACCGCAGCCCATCAGCCGAACCAAACGCCACCTAAGAGCTAATTTGTGTTGTTTAAGTTCATCATGTGCAAGTTCATGGAATAAGTTTAGAAAGGATGTCTAAGTGTTTATGACAGGTGGTCACAAGTAGAAAGGTGGAGAGACAGAAATCTGTCAATGCGTTGAGTGAAGCAGTTCATAAACGCCAGATCCAAAAAGGATGCGGAAAGACTGAAAATCGTCTAGTCCAAAGCATTGATGAAGAAGTTCACTCAATGCCAGATCAAAGCCTAGCAGTTTGTAAGACAGAAATATGGCTAAGTCCACAGGCGTTGAGTGAAGACAGTTCACTCAACGCCATATAATAAGAGGCGTCAAGTACAGCACAGTCTGTCAAAGCCTTAGCATTGGCAAGGAAGACACTTGACAAAGTCCAGAAGCGTCGAGTGAAGACAGCTCATTCGACGCCTGAAGAGAAGCGTTGAGTCAAGCTCAAGCAGTAACTGCATTTGAAGAATCTGTCGAGAATTCTGGCCAAGTCCAGAAGCGTTGAGTGAGGACCGCTCACACAACACCCCAAAGAAGAAGGCATCGACAGAGCAATAATCAGTCAAAGCTTAAAGAAAGTTATGGTTAAGTACAGAAGCATTGAGTGAAGCCAGTTCACTCAATGCCTCATCAAAAAGACAGGCAAATGCAGAAGCATTGAGTGAAGAAGGCTCACTCAACGCATTCATAAAGAAAGTTGCGGAAAAGTACAGAAGCGTTGAGTGAAGCCAGTTCACTCAACGCCTCAGCAAGATGGAAGGCATTCAAAGAAGCAGCTAAGTCCAGGAGCGTTGAGTGATGAAGACTCACTCAACGCACTCAAAGCCTGGCAGCACAGAAGTATTAGCTAAGTCAAGTTGGCGCTGAGTGATGAAGGCATACCCAACGCACTCAATGCCTAAATAACAGAAAGATTGTCTAAAGACAAAATCGTTGAGTGAAGGCCATTCACTTAACGCACTCAATGCCTCGAAGTGCAGAATAGTTGACTAAGGGTTTTTTCACTGAGTGAAGGCCATTCACTCAACGCACTCAATGCTTGGGAAGAAACTAGGAAATTGGCTAAGTCCACAGATGCTGACGTCAGCATGAGTCAGCAAAATTCAAAATTTGTGCGGGAAAGATACAGTACGTGACAATGGCATTGCTTTCCATCCATGCTGCATTTAATTCAAAAGCGAGATTGCATCTTGCAAATCCAAGTGGGCCCACGTGTCAAAGAGCCGTTATACAGCGGAAGATAAAAGGAATAAGATCGGCGGAAGCAAAGGAACTTTTAGGGTTTATCATTTCACAAAGAGACGGAACTTCATCATCTTCTCCTTCGCCATTGTTGTTGAGCTTGAAGCTGAAGTTCAAACCCGCTGTACTAAAAGTTCTTCCAGTTAGCTGTAGCAATTTTCACTAGCTACAGCAAGTCCAGAAAAGCTTTTTGAGAAAGAAGACTAAGTAGAGCCTTCAAATTTCTGCAGTCAAAGTTAGCTGATTGAAGAGCATATAGAACTGCCAAATCATTGTCTTCAACAATAAGTTCAGAGACCTTGTTTATGAGTTACTTCCAGCACAAGAAGCAATTTATTGAAGATCAACATTCCTTGTTGTTGAGTAGAAGTTAGGGCTGAGTTAACTCAGCTCATGAAGCAGTAGACTCAGAGAACTTCTCTGGAGTCAAATCAACAACAACAAAACTCTTTCTTTTGTAGGATCTTAACAGATCTGAGTGTAGGCCTATTTTTTAAAGGCTGAGGTAGGATCCTATTGTGGATCTGAGTTATAGGACCTGTGTGCCTGAGATAGGTCCTTTAGCCTGAGGTAGTATCCTTTTGTGGATCTGAGTTATAGGACTTGTGTGCCTGAGGTAGGGCCTTTTTCCTGAGGTAGGATCTGGTTCAGATCTGAGTTGTAGGAGAGTTTTACTCTCTAAGTGTAGGGCTATCATCCTAGCCTGAGTGCAGGACTACTGATTTAGTCTGAGGTAGGTGATCTGCTGATCACTGAGTTATAGGAGCAGCTTTATCTGAGGTAGGGCCTTGTGCCTAAGTTAAGTCTTGGAGGAGGCTGAGAGATCTTATGGGATCTGTGTTGTAAGCTCTTTGGAGCCAAGATTTGGAGAAGTGCCTTGTCTAGCAAGCTGTTAGAAAGGTGGGAGGGATAGTGAACATACCCATAATCTGGGGAACCACTATAAATCTTGTGTGTTCTTTGTGTGATTGTCTTGAAAGCAACATATAACTAACTCACAACACACCAGAATAAAAAGATAGTCATAAAATACTAAGAAACTTATTCACCCCCCTCCCCCTCTAGGTGTTTAGCTGCCCTTGAAAACTAGAGACTTTCATTATTCCTTAGGGAACTCAAGGGTAAGATCATTTTAGTCCAAATTTATGTAGATGACATAATTTTTGGATCTACGTTTGATGGCCTTTGCAAGAAGTTTGTTAAACTAATGCAAGGGTAGTTTGAGATGAGCAGTATGGGTGAACTCAAGTACTTCTTGGGTCTCCAAGTTAGACAGTCAGAGGATAGTTTATTCATCTCTCAGTCTAAGCTCACCAAGGAGCTATTCAAGAAGTTTGGAATGGAGAGTGCCTCAATAATGAAAAATCCTATGGGGTCAAGTATGTCAATAGATAAGGATACAACTGGAAAACCTATTGATGAAACCTTATATAGAGGCATAAGTGGCTCTCCCCTCTATCTGACTACAAGTAGGTCAGACATCATATATGCTACATGTGTTTGTGCTAGATGTCAGGCTATCCCTAAGGAGTCTCATTATTCTACAGCAAAAGAATTTTGAGATATCACAAGATCACACCTGATCTTGGCATATGGTACCCTAGAAATAATGATTTTGAACTAATTGGATACTCAGATACAGATTTTACAGGGCGTGGAGAAGACAGAAAAAGCACATCGGGCATCTGTTGATTTCTAGGGAGAAGACTTGTATCTTTGAGCAGCAAGAAGCAAATAAGTGTTGCCATCTCAAAAGCTGAATCAGAGTACATCTCAGCTGGAAGTTACTGTGCACAGCTACTTTGGATCCAGCATCAACTCCAAGACTACAATCTCCAGCTAAGTAGAACTCCAATGTTTTGTGATTCTTCTAGTGCAATCTCTATTGCTAGGAATCAAGTGTCTCATATCATAACTAACCACATAGAGATAAGATATCACTACATTAGAGAACATGTGGAAAGGGAGGACATCAGTCTTGATTTTGTCTCCATAGACAGACAAATGGCTAATATTTTCACTAAGCCACTAGATGAAGTCAAGTTCCACACCTTCAAATTTGAGTTGGGCATGTTGAACTTAGAATAGCTTCAGCATGTATTCATGCATATATATTGCAGGCAAAATTGACCCTTGCAAGTTAATAAGGAAGATATGGAATAAGTGTCCTGGCATCAAGTGCGCTTAGACTAACTGTCCAGGCATCAAGTGCGCTGAGACAACATTAGGCATCGAGTGCGTTGAGACTAAGTGTCCATGCGTCGAGTGCGCTGAGACAACTTCGAGCGTCGAGTTTGTCAAGTGCGTCGAGACCACTCAACGATCTTACTGTGGTAGTTTTGATTACTAATATATTCAGGGATTAATCTCAGCTATTGATCAACTCGTGTCAAAACGACAGGTACGTGCCTCTCCCCATTCTCAAATCGGGGTAAGTATAAATAGAAGTGTGTGTTCTTAAAATAAAATACACTATTCCTAGACCTTTTTGACTTCCTGCCTCCCTGCAATGAAAGCTCGTGCAAAACTTCAGAAATTTAAAGGCTCCATGGCACCAAAAGGAACGGATTTCCTTTTTGAGGGTTCTGAGTTAGTGAGAAATGGATTCAAGGATGCTCCAGAGGAAGTACAATTGGTTCTCCACTTACTGTAGGTCGGTGGCCTAGAATTCATTCTGTCGGAGCCAAGCTCGATATGGAAACGAGAAGTTCTAGAATTATATTCAAATGCCACTATTGAATCATCCTCCAACAAAATCAAGTCATATGTCAGTGGACACAAGATTAAGATCACTCCCAGAAGATTAAGCAAAGCCCTGAATCTTCCCAAGTTCAGGTCGTCTGATGAAGAAGAAGAACTATATCAGGATGATGTGAAATCCACCCTCAAATGGTGTGAGCTTTCAAAGCATACTACTGGGTTTGTTTTTAGAAAGGAGATGAATTTAAAAGGAAATTTTCTACCAGATGTCGTTGGCAAAGCTCTAATCTACAAAATAGGGTCACATGACAAGATCTCAAGAAAAATATTTGAGTTAATGACAAGGATAATTCTATCCAAGAGAACTGACTAGGGGAAGGTACTATTTGATAGAATAGTGGAATGTGTCCCAGAGCCAAACCAAGGAAAAAATCTTGTCTCTGTACTTGCACACTTCTATTCCAGGGATCCTCAATGTGAGGCTAGGAACTAAGATCCATCACATGAAGAGAATGGACTCCAAAATATTTGAAAGATGGACAGTGTGTTGCTTCCACACCAATAAACAACTGTCAAGAAGAAACAGAAGGAAGTTATCATCAATGAGGAAAGCACTGGCAACAGCACTTCTAAGAGCAGTGAAGAAGAGCCCCATGACCCTCAGTTGTCTGACTCTTCTGAATAGACTAGAAAAGATATGACTGCTCAGGTCTCTATGTCTTCAGAACCTATAGCAAAGACTGTCTAAGACAGTGGCTCACAATCTGAAGACATCCTAATAGAGATAACTGAACAAGTGACTAAAAGTATTGTGGACAGGATTTGTGCTAAACTTGAGGGTGAGGCTTCCAAGTCAGATGCTCCATTGGAGGGGGAGCAAGTTCAATCAATACAAGACAAGCTTGATTCCTTATTAGAGAATCTATAGAGAAGAATTGATCAGATTCGTGATGAGCCTCTATGGCTGGACTCCAGTACTCCTACTGAGGGTGAGCAGGTTCCTTCAATAGTGGGAGAAGTTGCTCAACACATAGTTGCTGAAAACCAACAACCTCCTATTCCAGAAAATGAAGGTGCTCTTGTTCCAGTTGAGACATGTCAGCAATCTCCTCTGGGGAGTGCAGAGGTTGAGGGGAAGATTCCAATAGAGTACCCTACATAGGAAACTAAAAATATTATAGATATATCTGAAGATGGTGTACCTGAGACTGATGTGCCAAAGACTGATGTTACTGAACACTCATCTGAGTACAGAATGGTTGACTCAGAATCCAGGGAGGTTGCAAGGGAGAAGGATGATGATGCCTGCTTCCAAGGGGCATCTCATCAGGCTGATCCAATGTCCTCAACATTCTTGGCTCAACTGAAAGGTCGCTAGATGACCAGAGGAGACAACTAGAACATTATGTTGATGGTTCCATCGCAGAGCTGAGAAAAGATCTATTCATTGAAATCAAGTCAATCAGATTTGAAGTAAATTTTTTAAAGGCCAACACAGTTTCATTCTTCATAAGAGCTGCCCCTGCTGTAACCTATACTGAAAGCAAGCTTGAGGAAATCTGGAAGAAGCAGATTGATATCATGGAAAATCAGAACATCACTGCTAGCAACATGGAAATAATGTGCAGAAGACACTAATGGAAGCACACAAAATAACTCTGGGGAGAAGGATGGATGCCTGCTCTCAGTATCAGGATGATCATATGCTGGAGGTTAAGAACCATATTACCAAAGGAGTAAATTTTTTGGATGAGAGAATATCCACAACTAAGAACTCTCTGACTGCTACTATATCTGAAGAAGTCATAAATAGGGAGAAGGCAATGATCAAAGCAAACACTGAGAATGTTGTTTGGGTCACCAATGTAATTAGGGGATCATTGGGAGTTGAACAATATTCATATGATAATGTGGTTCCTGCTTCTCTTCTAGAAGATCAGACTGATGGTTATCAGTATGATGTTCAGTATGGTGATCAATATGGTGCTCAATGGGCTGAACCCTCTACTGATGCTGATACTCCTACCTTCAGTCCCACTACCGAACAGATTTCAAGAGCCAAAGGAAAGTCTATTACTGAAGAGGAGGAAGAGGTCAGGCTCAGCAAAAAGAGGTACAAAGAGGAGATGAAAATCAAACCAGACTTTGAAAAATGGAGTCCTCAATCAAGGACTATCATTTTGTCTGTTTGGGATCAAATAAAAGAAAATAAGACTGATAGGGGAAAGCTGTATAGCTCCTTAGAATGGGCTAAGCTTGATAGAAATGAAGAGGCCAAGAGAAAATTCAGAAGAGACAAGAAGACAGGTACAGTGCCACCAAATGCTCTTAAGCCAAGCAAATACTTTCCAAAACCCTACAACTACTTTGAAAGAAATAAGCAAAAGAAGACTGATGATGATGAAAAGGCTGCTAATAAACCCAGCAGGGGCATAGTCATCAAGGAACCTGAAACTTGAAATTTTTTTGTATTCCTTAAGGGCTTTAGGATTGTGAACTTTATTATAAGGGCATTGTCTGTTTATAACTATTACTTTAAATGATAATCACATTTTTTGATTATGTGTCAATTATTGCTCTTGTCTACTGTGAATGTTTATCTCTTTCATATGATTGTGTATATCATGGACTAGGGTTTTAACTTCTTCAAATAGGGGGAGATTTTTGGGCCAATTGAACACAATATCCTAAATTTGAAGAAGGCTCACAGATCAATGGTATACACATAATAGTATATAATATATTGTTCAAAGTTCTTTGTATGCATGTTATATACTGTTACATTGATTAGACAGGTTATCTGGGTCACAAGGATAGTAGGACTCAAGACAAGATGCTAGATAAGTAGAAAACATTCTAAGTCCAGAAGGGTTAAGCAGTCAAAGCCTCAGTGTTGCTGAATTGAAATATGTCTAAAGATAGAAGCGTTGAGTGAAGGCAGTTCACTCAACGACTACTCAAAAGGATTTCTGGTCAAGTACAGAAGCATTGAGTGAAGAAGGACCACTCAACGCCACATCAAGAAATTCAACAAAGACAGAAAGCGTTGATCGTAGAAGCTTCACTCAACGCCTTCATACAGGAAAATTCTCTAAGTCCAAAAGTGTTGAGTGATGAAGGCTCACTCAACGCCATATAAGTTAGGCTTTAAAAGTCAAATGCGTTGAGTGATGAAGGTTCACTCAATGCCTCAGGTAACAGAATTTTTGCCAAGTATTTTTGCACTAAGTCCCTTCACTGCACTCAGCACTTATGTAGATTGACTAGAAATTGCTAAGTCCACATGCACGACATGCTGATGTCATCCAAAATTATAATGTTGCGAGACTTGTGCGCTAGATGACAAAAGGAGTTGTATGCCTTTAGTACAGCAATTAATGCAAAAGATATCTTGCAGTTAACTATTTAGGCGGGCCCGTATAGCTCATAGAGCAGTTGGATGACGAGTCATAAAAGGATCTTTTCGAGAAATCAAATAAGCTTTTTGATCATCTTCTTCATCTCCATCAAGCAAGAAAATCCTTGACATTTGGATTAATATGAAGGTCTGTGAGATTCAGACAAAGGCTAGTTATTTGAAGAAATCAACAACTTAAAATTAATCCATTAGTCTTCAACAATAAGAACAGAGAACTTGTTTAATGTACAAGGAGAAACAGAGAAAACTCAAGGGGTTATTCATCTTCAAGACCTATGTACTCAACACTGGTACATCAAAAGTCTTGGAGAAACAAAGCTCTGTAGTTGGCATCTCAGCACAAGTAGATTAAACTTGAAGATTTACTACCTTGCTGGTGTGAAGAAGTTAGGACTGAGCCTTCTCAGTTCAGAAAGAAGAAGACTCAGAGAACATTTCCTCTAGAGTCAATCATCATCAAACATTTACTCTTTCTGTAGGATAATTATTGATCTGAGTTATAAGCCTAAAATATAAAGGCTGAGAGGTAGGATCCTAGTCTGGATCTGAGGTAAGGCATGTGTTCCTGAGGTAGGATCTTGTCGAGATATGAGGTAGGAAATTAATTATCTCTGAGTATAGGACTATCATCCTAGCCTGAGTTGTAGGGCTTCCTAGTAAGCATGAGGTAGGTGATCTTGAGGGTCACTGAGTTGTAGGAGTAGAGATTACTCTGAGTTAGTAGGGTTGTGGCATGGGCTAGGGCTTAGAGGTAGCCTGAGAGATCCTGAGGTATCTATGTTGTAAGCTCTTTGAGCCGAGTTTGGAGAAGATTGCCTTGTCTAACACATTGTTAGAAAGGTGAGAGGGAAAGTGGATGTACTCATAACTTGGGGAACCACTATAAAATCTGGTGTGTTGTTCTTGTTCTTGAAAGCAAACATAATAATCAAACACACCACTCACCAAAGTCAAAGGTTGTTCAAAAAGACTATAAGACCTATCCCCCCCCCCCCCTCTAGGTGTATAGTTATTCTTAAAACAAAGACTTTCACCATTCTTGTTCATTTGTTATTCACGTGCTTGTGAAAGCGTTAATTGATATTGATAATTATGCTCGATTGTTAATCTCTCATAAGTGTGTATGTGAAACTGAGAATGATTGTCGCTTTCTGCTTGCTCGAGAACATCTCACATGCGCTATAAATTTAAAAGAAAATTCAAATATATTTATTTAAAATCGACTTCGAGAATTTCAGATTGCATCAGTTTGATATGAGTGGTAGGTTTGATCCCGTCCTATCGTCAATCTGATGATCCCATAAATTTTTTAAAATAAAACTATAAGTTTTATTTTTTTAAAAAAAAGTATTAGTTTTATGTGAGATAAGGTTTTTACAAAAATTAGATTTCACTTTAGAGTATTTGTTAGGATTTTACATACAAAAATTATTTTAAAATCCTTAGTTAAAAATGGAAAATCTTGAAGAGCGCATCAAAGTCTTAATGGAAAATATTGAGTTCGTCACTGCAGAATTCATACGGAATCTGAGTGGATTGGACACCAATGTACACAACCTTTAAGCGACAATGCGCAAGTGATATATTTTTTCTGGATACCTCCAAACTCCAAATCAACTAGTGGAAATCGGGCATAGGACTACTAATAGTAGTCTTTCTCGTCTCGTTGTTTCCCCCACGAGCACCTTGGCCCACTTGTCTCCAATGTAGTTCTCCCTTCAGTCGAGGAGTATCTTCCTGATCCCCAACACTAAGAGGAAGAGTTTCATCCTCATCCCCTCATCCCAATGAAAGTAGTGTTTCCACTTGCTCGCACTGAATCGCAATCTTTAGTCGACGAGTTTATTCCTAAGGCCCTGCTTCTATAAAAAAAAACTTACTATTGGTGTGTCACTCACCTTGGATGACATAAATTCGATCTCACTTCTCCTAGAGAAAAAGTTGGCTAGTAATGAGCCCCTCATCTTAGGTGACATAGAATCGCTCTATGTATGTCCTGATTCTCCTAGCCCACTACAACCACCAATCCTTGAATCCATAGATACTATGTATGATGAACATTTTCCCTTAACATTAGAATCATCACAATATATTGATTTTAAATTTGAAAATTGTCATTTTAAATCACTACACTATCCTCTAAACATAAACGTATACAATGAACTCTATTATCAACGTGTCAATATTTTTCTCAAAATTATTGTTATAAAGATAGAGTGGACGTCTAAGATTTTCACACAAACAAATATACACGCTTTAAAGGATTTCTCTAGAAAATTTTAAATAGTAAATTGAAGATTAATTTTAAATTTTGTAACGCTAGTCAAATTCAATCGGGTGATATGTTTGAGATAGCGTATTTTGGTCTAGTAGATGTTTGTATATGTTTGACAAGAGAGCGTATGATGAGATGTGATTTAATGTTTCCACATGCCAAGTCTACTTCCTTTCAACCCTGTTTTTTTGATACCCAGTCTCTCCCACTCTCTCCCACTCTGTGATACTCATCTCTTCCATACTATGATTTTTTCTGATCATTTAAATATTATGCATAAAATTATGACATACTGTTTGCGAGCATATTTAGAAATTTATGATTCCATTATTGATTTATCACCGGGAAAAATATTTTTTTCGATTGAGATTTGTTTCATGCATCTTTCAGGAAAGAGAGCTTGTCTATAGGTCATGAGCTGCAACAAATGATCCTTCTTTTGTCTCACTACGCACCACCACCCACGGTATGACAGCAGCGGAGTCGTCCTAGATCGGCATTTGGATAATCTAGTGGTAGGTCTCATCGGAGTCGAGCTCTTACCCCGGGAGAATTGATGCAACTAGAGTCGCACCCGTGACTTATTCTATTTCATGCATTTTTATTTTGTAGCGCGTGTATTAGCACACACATTTTATTGTATGCACTTGTTACGGCTTACTGTGATAATCGTTTAATAAGTGTCTGAATAAAAAGATCCGTAAAATTAGATAACATGTTAATTAAGGCAAACACTTAAAAAATGAATTTATTAAAATAAACATATTAACTTTTATTTTCATCACTAATTTATAGTGTGAAAATCATAAAAGATAACAGACTTTAAGAGTTGGAATCCTTTTGAAAAATCTCATGCCCGAGAAATCAAATATAATATTTCCTAACAATAGCCTAAACATATTCATTAAAACCTTCTGAAAATAGCATACCATATTAGAAATCCAATATATCATTTCCTAAAAATAGCCTAAACATATCCCTATTTATTAACCAACCCACCATTGCCTCGTCGTTCCGATAAGTCCAGTTTGACTCTCGTGCCTACCAATCCCACCTCCAAGGTTGCCTCGTCGTTCCTCACCACCACCATCGGTAGTCTTCGTGGGCTACGACGAACCAATCCAGTCTTCGTGGGCTACAACAAACCAATCCCCTCTTGCCGCCGCCGGGAACGACATCTCCTTCCGTTGGGTTCCTTACATTAGGAACTGTGATGATTTGCCGATGAAGCAGTTTGACTCCGCCGCCCCTACTTGAGGATCGATCGGCCCTGACAACAAATCCCCAGTCCCCCTCCGGTGGTAGATCCAAGTGGCTGAGTCTTCGCTGCTCCAAAGAACATAATTTGCTCGATCTCCATCTGCCTGAAGACTCGAAGTCTCCTTCCCTTACTTCCAGTGAAGATCTTGTTCTGAATCTTCATTCCAGTAGACTTTTCATAAGAGCTAGTCTGCCGACTTGTGGGCATGAGGTATATCTCCAAATTGTGATTTACTTTAACTCTAATTAGCCAAATATTTATGCTATTCATTTTTTTTGATCTTAAAATCAGAGTTTGCTTGCCATAATTCACATGTTTACTTATTGTCGTCAATTTGAAAACGGTTCATGTTCCACAGTTGTTCATGTGCTTTTGAAATAGTTAATTCATATTGTTAATTATGCTCGATTGCTAGGCAAATATGCACCTTTGTGAAACTGAAAACGACTGTTGTTTTCTGCTTGCTTGGTTGTTTTCTGCTTGCTTGGTTGTTTTCTGCTTGCTTGAGAACATCTTATTAGCGCTTATATTGAAAATAAAATATTATTGAACATCGCTCTTCAATTGTTTTGCAATAACCAAAATCTAAGAAAAAACAATCCGCCGCCCATTCATTCTATTGCTTATGAAAGTCTTCAAATTTCAAAGAAAGTCTTCAAATTCTCTTCTTAATATCTGCGCTTGCATGAGTCCCACGTGCAAAACACCATCGCGCCTCTTGAAATTATTTGCAATTTTCTCAGAACCATTTTTGCAAATTTGGCTTTAGCAATCTTCTCAAATGCCATTTAGTCCACTCCTTTATATAACAAAATCAAAAACTTCTTGCATTTTCCCCTTTAGTACTAAGGCACTTCCGAGCACGTTGCAACCCAAACGATAATTTTTAGCACAGCAGACTAAGATTTTGTTTGGAAGGGCTTCTTAGAAATGAAAAGACGTAACGACAAAAATAAGATAAGAAAATGAGTTTTTGACAAATATATATTAAAAAAAGGTTATTTATTTTGGTAAATTTATTTTGTAAATATTTTCAAAAATGAGAATCACTTTATAAACAGTTTGACAAATCTTCGTTACGATACCTTTTTTTTTTATTAACAATCCGCGTCCGGAGGAAAATGAGCGTTCAGGCGGAAAATGCGCGTCCAGGCAGAAAATACGCACCCGACCAAAAATGCGCGCTCAGGGGAAAAGGGATCATTTTTTCGCCCGGGCATGTTTTTTTCGCCTAGGCGCTAATTTTTCGCCCGAGCGCTATTTTTTCGCCCGGGCAGGTTTTTTTCGCCCGGGCGTGGTTTTTTCATCGGGGCGCGGTTTTCTCGGCCGGCCGCGAATTTTTCGCTCAGGCGAGAAATTTTCGTGCGAACGCGATATTTTCATTGGGCGCAAATTTCGTCCGACCGCGATATTTTAGCCAGGGCGCGATATTTTCAACATGACGCTATATTTTCGCCCGAGCGTCAATTTTACGGCCCGGACGCTATATTTTCGACCGGGCAACAAATTTTCAGTCAGGTTCGCTTTAATTTTGGTCGGGCGTGAATTTTTTGTCCGGATGCGATTTTTCGCACGTGCGCGAATATTTCGCTCTGGCACAAATTTTTTGCACGGACGAGAATTTTTTACCCGCACACGATATTTTCTCACAGAAGCAAAAAAACAGGAACAAGCGAAAAAATCAAGCCGAGAAGAAAATTTCGCGTCAGAGCGAAAAATTTGCTCGTGCGAAAAAATTGCGCTTAGGCGACAAAATCGAGCCCGGGCGAAAAAACGCGTCTCGGGAAAAAAACACGCTCCGGCGGAAAATATCTCTAACGGGCGAAAAATTCGCGTCCATTCAAAAAATTCGCGACCGGGCGAAAAAACAACATATTGGCCAATAATTCCCGATGGGGCGAAAAAATAACAATCGGGCGAAAAAATCGCATCAGAGCGAAAAAACCGCTCCCGAGGGAAAAATGAGCTTCGATGAAAAATATCGTCCTCGCGCGAAAAATTCGAGCCCGGGCGAAAAATTTGCACTCGGCCGAAAAAACAACAGTGTCCGAGCGAAAAACCGCCCTCCGGCAAAAAAATCAGGTCGGGCGAAAAAATCGCGCCCGGACAAAAAAAATACGCCCTGGAAAAAGAGTTGCGCCCGAGCAAAAAAACGCGCCAAGGCGAAAAAATCGCATCCGGGCGAAAAAATCACGCTCAGGCGAAAAATTCGCGCTCGAACGAAAAAATCGGCCCGGGCTAAAAAAACGCGGCCGGGCGAAAAAAAACGAGCACGAGCGAAAAAACTACACCCTAGCAAAAAAAACGTGCCCGGGCAAAAAAAACGCATGATTCCCGGGCGAAAAAAATTAGTCCGAGAAAAAAATCAGACAAAAAATCAAGTTGTAGATTATTTTAAGGAATAAGCGTTTTGGGTTGAGGATATGCTTTTTGAAAAAGTTAAAAAATAAGTGACAATTGACTTTTTCAAAAGAGAAGAAATTTGAGTTTTTTACGGTAGCTTTTCCTACCGGTAGACAATTCAAACGATTTCTTAAATATGATAGTGTTTTCCAGAAAACAAAAATAAGCTAAAAAATCCTTCTAAACAGGCCCTGAGAGTTTCGCACAGCAGTGATGGTCATTAATGTTGTGATTATGGACCGATCAAAATTATTTTTTAGTGGCGGTCATTAATGTTGTGAACCCCCGCCATCACATATGAAACTTCACCCAGTTTTATGGATCCGGATCTCCTGGAGTTTCTATTTGAACTCGAGGGGGTGGAGTTCCGATTTTGCGAATAAATGGGGGGAATCAGAAAAATTGGTTAACATGAAAGTTGTAAATAATTAAATTAATTATTTTCGGACAGAATTTTTGTGGGGCCCAAATCGGGGTCTAAACGACTTCAAATCAAAAAGTGTTCAACATGAAAGTTATTCGTCTCGGGGATATGTACAACTTTCATGCTAACCAATTTTTCTGATTCCGCCCCATTTATTCGCAAAATCGGAACTCCACCCCCTGGAATTCAAATAGGAACTCCAGGGGATCCGGATCCCAGTTTTATGATCAAAATTATTTATTTGTAGTGGCGATCATATTCGTTGTCATGTCAAACACCAGTGGCATTTTTTTAGGGCGCTGTTATCTGCACCGCAGTTTTGACTATTTGCACCGCACTCTCCTAATTTTTCATGCTTTTTTAAAATACGCCTTGTACGTGCATTTTTTGGAAAAGTGTTCAACACGAAAGTTGTAGATCTCGACGGGATCTACAACTTTCGTGTTGAACACTTTTCCTAAAAATACATGTACAAGACATACTTTGGAAATACGCCTATATTTTGCGCATTTTAGAAATATGCCTTGTACGTGCATTTTTAGGAAAAGTGTTCAACACGAAAGTTGTAGATCTCGTCGAGATCTACAACTTTTGTGTTGAACACTTTTCCTAAAAATGTACGTACAAGACGTATTTCCAAAAAGCACGAAAAATTAGGAGAAAGTGCGGTGCGAATAGCCAAAACTGCGGTGCGGATAGCAGCGCCCTTTTTTTTATCCAACCTCACCAAGCAAAAACGCCTGACCCTAATTCTCATAATTCTCTTACTAAAGCTTTGTAATTTGGGAATACAATTGTAAGTCATCTCCACTTAACTTTACTTCGAGGCTAAGTTGTGGAATCGTAGAATTATTTAATGCCAGAAATTTACTTCATAGAATTATTACAAAATAGAGATATAAGAGTGTTGAGAAAGCTCCAAAACTTGTATGTATTGCTTGTGTGTAAATACAAGGAGAGAATACAAATATATAGGAGAGAAGAAATCCTATACAATGATGTGTGACTAATAGAAGAAGGAAATGAAAAATACATAGACTCCAATCATGGGTCATTTATATGGGCTTTTCTAACACTCCCCCGCAAGCTGGAGCGTACAAATCGTATGCGCCAAGCTTGGACAAGCACTGATAGAAGAGAGTACTGGGAAGAGCCTTAGTGAGCACATCCGCAACTTGTTCTGTCCCGGGGACATGCTTTAGGTCGATCTTCTTCATTTGAACCTTTTCTCTGATGAAGTGACAATCAACTTCAATATGTTTAGTTCTTTTATGGAATACCGGGTTTTTGGCAATATGTATAGCTGCTTGGCTATCACAAAGGAAAATGGATGGGGAAGGAAGTCTTATACCCAGATCAGTAAGAAGACTTTCCAGCCACGTTAGTTCAGACACTACAGATGTCATTGCCTGGTATTCCACCTCAGCAGATGTTCGAGCCACAACAGCTTGTTTCTTGCTCCGCCACGTAATCAGATGTCCTCCAAAATATGTGCAAAACCCACTGGTTGACCGTCGATCATCAAGAGAAGCAGCGTAATAAGCATTTGAGTAAGCTATCAATGTAGGAGCTGAAGATGAGGTCTTGTAGACCAATCCCTGACCAGGGGCCGTTTTGAGGTATCTGAGAATACGTTCAACGACATGAAGGTGAGATCTTCGCGGGAAATGCATATACCGGCTGACAATACCCACAGCGAAAGAGATATCCGGTCTAGTTACCGTGAGGTAGATCAATTTTCCAACTAGACGACGATAGTATTCAGGATTCTCGAGTAATAGATCTGAGTCGGAAGCTTGAGCACATAACTTGTGATTCACATCCATTGGGGTATTGATTGGCTTACAACCAGAGTGACCCGCATCATGAAGAAGGTTGAGACAATACTTCCGCTGAGAAAGGACGAGACCATCTGGTCGTCTAGCAACTTCAAGGCTCAAAAAATACCGGAGGGGTCCCAGATCCTTTGTTTGAAACACTGTACCGAGATGTTATTTTACCTCCTGTATTCCCTTTTCGTCATCTCCCGTAATGATGATGTCGTCAACATACACTAACAGAAGAATCGTCCCTGTTGTTCGGTGACGAGTGAACATCGAGAAGTCTGTCGTGCTGCGAGAAAAACAAACCTCCCGAAGAGCCTTACTGAACCTGTCGAACCATGCTCGCGGTGATTGTTTAAGGCCATACAGAGATTTCTTAAGGCGACAAACCCGAGAATCCCCCGTAGTCTCAAACCCGGGAGGTTGCTGCATATAAACAGTTTCCTGCAGGTCGCCATTCAAAAAGGCATTCTTAATATCCAGTTGCAGTAAGGGCCACCGGCGATGGACAGCCACCGAGTTAAGAACCCGAACGGTGTTGAGTTTGGCCACCGGAGAGAAGGTTTCCTCATAGTCCATCCCTTGTTGTTGGGTGAAGCCCCGGGCGACCAACCGAGCTTTCAACCGGTCAATCGTCCCATCAGCGGAATGTTTGACGACGAAGACCCACTTACACCCAACCGGTTTCTGGCCTAGGAGAAGAGGTGTGAGAGTCCAGGTCTGGTTAGCCCAGAGAGCAGTCATTTCCTCCTCCATGGCAGCCTTCCATCAAGGATGTTGTAGCGCTTCCTGCACAGTGTTAGGAACCGAAATGGAGGAAATAGAAGTTGCAAAGGTGTGCAGTTGAGGAGAGAGGCGATGCATTGAGACATAATTTTCAAGAGTATGATTGGTGGAGGGAGATACCTGAACAGCAGGGCACGGAGTAGCCGATGATGAGGCTGACTGCAGAGGGGTAGCGGAAGGAGGAAGGCGGCGAGTGTAAGTCCGGATTACCGGTGGCTTGGAGGGCGCAGGAGCAGAAGCAGGAGCAGGAGCTGAAGTAGGAGCAGGAGCAGGATTTGAAGGACGTAGGGACACAGGCGTAGTAGTAGGGAGGACGAGTCGAGGTATAAGCATTGGTGGAGATGTCGGCGGGGAGGAAGGAGCGAGAGATGGGGAAAAAGGTTGATCTTCCCAAAAAGTTACATCGGCGGAGACGATGACTTTACGGCTTACCGAAGAGTAACATAGGTAGCCCTTTTGAGTGCGAGAATAGCCGACGAAAATAGTTTTAGCTGCACGGGGATCCAACTTATCCGAGGAAGGACCCAGGAGGTGAACAAAGCAAGTGCAGCCAAACACCCTTGGTGTAATAGGGAAGGTCGGAGTAGAGGGGAATAAGAGGTTGAAAGGAGTGGCAGAGTTGAGGACCGAGGAGGGAAGGCGGTTGATGAGAAAACACGCAGTGGAGACTGCAAAATTCCAGTAAATTTTTGGAACATGCATTTGAAGCATGAGAGAGCGGGCAACGTCGAGGAGGTGGCGGTTTTTTCGTTCGGCAACACTATTTTGTTGGGGGGTGTAGGCACAGGATGTTTGATGTATAATACCAAATTCTGCACATATATTAGCAAAGTCATGGCCGATGTATTCAAGAGCGTTATCGGTGCGCAATGTTTTGATAGTTGTGGAGAATTGCGTTTGCGTTTCGTGTATAAAATCGCAAAATATGTGAGGGAGCTCGGAGCGATCACGAAGTAGGTACAGCCATGTTGTGCGAGAATAATCATCGATGAAAGTTATAAAATATTGATAGCCAGAGATACTTGTAACTTTGAAGGGACCCCAAACATCGGAGTGCAGTAAAACAAACGGAGCAGAGCTCCTAGTACAATGAGCAGGAAAAGAAGTACGCGGCTGTTTGCCGTAAATACATGAATCACATTTGAAAGCAGGAAAAGATACATCAGGCAGTGCCTTTTGGAGAAGGGTAGAGGGGCATGCCCAAGACGGCGATGCTAATCAACAGCGGAGACGGAAGAGAGGATAGGAGGAGAGACATCAAGAAGGTAGAGCCCGTTCTGCAGTCGACCCCTACCAATGGTAGTCCGCGTCCGCCGATCCTATATCAAAAAAGTAGAGGGAGTAAATGTGACAGAGCAATCCATATCATGAGTGAGGCGACCAACAGAAAGCAAATTAAATGGAGAGCCAGGAACATAAAGAGCCGAGCGAAGAGAGAGGGAGGGAGCAAGAGAGATGTAGGCGCAACCGGAGACGGGAACAGTCGCCCCATTAGCGACAGTGATAGATTGCGGATGAGGAGCATCCGAGTACTTGAGTGTCCGTATCGAGGTGATGTGATGAGTAGCACCTGAGTCCAAGATCCAACGTGCACTAGAGGAAAGACAAGTAATACCTGCAGTAGAGATGGAGGCAACAGAAGCAGAGGGAGGGCTAAGAAGCCCCTAGAGTTGCTGTAGCTGGAGGCGAACGGCCTCAAGGTTGGTACTAGTGGAGGAGGAGCCATCAGTGGTAGCAGCCGCAGTTGGGCGAGGAGGATAGCCATGTTTCTTGTAGCAGACGGCATCAGTGTGGCCATCTCGGTCGCAATAGGAACACTTGGGGCGGCCCCGACCCCCACGCCTCTTGCCGCGAGAGCCGGAACGTCCACCACGCGCAGAGGTCGGTGGGGGAAGCAAGGGAGGAAGGGTATGTTGAAGAAGTGCCGGAGAAGAGGGTGTCGGAGATTGTAGGGGTGGTGATACTCGAAAGAGCATAGAACAGACATCAGAGAGGGAGGGAATAGAGGTCGAGGACAACACCTGAGCCCGGATGCTCTGAAGGTGAGGCGGGACACGAGCCATCATCATGGCAATGCAGACAGCCTCCTTTTGCGCACGCTGAGCAGCATGGTCGGTGGTGGAAGGCTGATGCTGGATCCAGGCCTCTGCAAGAGTCTTGGCACGAGCAACAAATGAGGTCATGTCAGCAGCCCCGCAGGCATCAAGAATCTGAAGGTCGATAATAATGTCATAGAGGTGCTGAAGACTATCCTTTCCAGAGTACAAGGAGTGAAGCTCCTCTCACATAGCTTTGGCGGTCTCATGGTACATGACCATTTGGTATGGCTCACCCTCCAGTGAATTAAGGAGCCATGTTTGGACGCGGCAATCATTCCGTAGCCAGTCATCAGTAGTAGGGGAAGGAGGTCCGTTAGTAAGATGGAACAAAAGGCCCTTGGCCTGAAGAACACGCCGAACCGAGTGGACCCATGGAACAAAATTCTTCTTCCCAGATAATGAGATAGTTGTGATCCGCAGCTCATCTCGGAGGTGTGGAAGAGAAGCCGGGCGATCAGCAGGAGTAGCCGCCTGTCCGGTAGAGTCAAGGGAGGAGCCCATGGAGCCTGGGGAGGCCGCAGCGACTAGAAGAGCGACAATCCGCACGGCTAGAAGGTCGCAACCAGGTGCGACTAGACGGCCGCAGCGACTAGACAAGCCCACGCGGTTAGAAGAGAGGTCGCAGCGGGCGACACGGCGACAATCCCAGGGGAGAGAGATAGAAAGCCGCGACCAGGTGCAGATAGAGAGCAAGGACAATCTGCACGGTCGCTGTGAGAACACAATCGGCCAAAGAAGAAGGAGAAGTCGCGCGGCTAGCCAACGAGACCGGGCGACTAGAAGAAGGAAGCAGAGGCAAGAAAAGGGCCGCGAGTAGGGGCTCGAGCAGCAAGAGAGAGAGACCGCAAGCGGCAAGAAAAGGCCGCAAGAGGAGGGCAGAGGCCGCTAGCTGAAGAACTTGAGCGGCAAGGCTAAGAGGGAAGAGCGAGAGGGAGACCGCGCGACCTGGCACGCCGAAAGAAGAGGCCGCGAGAAGAACAACTCGAGCGGCAAGAAGGAGCGGCAAGGGAAGGGACCAGGCGAGAAGGAGCCCGCACGGTAAGAGGAAGACAGCGGAAAGTGGGGCCCACGAGTTGAGAAGAGAAGTTATAAAAGAGGACTTAGGGGTGGATCCACGGGAGATAGGGAGGGTAAGAGGAGCAGGCAGCGGCTAGCCAGGGAGAAACCGCGGAGAGAAAAGGGCGACACGAAGAGGCCGCTACCCGGATCGAGAAGAAGAGCTGGGCGGTTAGATGTAGAGCAAGCCGCAGAGGAGTTGCGGACAGGAGAGGAAGACGGGTCGGGCGATTAGATGTAGTGTAACCGCAGGGACCGAACCGTGTCCTCTGATACCGTGTTGAGAAAGCTCCAAAACTTGTATGTATTGCTCTCCGCCATTCCCGATCCCGTCGCCCGTCCCGATCCCGGCCCCGCTCAGCTGCTCTCTGCCATTCCCGATCTCGTCGCCCGTTCCGATCCCGTCGCCCGTCCCGATCCCGTCGCCCGTCCCGATCCCGTCGCCCCGCTCGGTTGTTCCCCGCTCGACTGCTCTCCGCCTAGGTCTTCTTCTTCTTTGCATTTTACTGTTGATAACCAATTTCTGTTATTTCTAGTTTTGATTTTACTGTTCTCAGTCTTCCCCTTATAATCAACTTATTCCCTTCATTGCATTTTAGAAATCTTGAAAAATAAGAAGTATGAGATGCTTAATCCTAAACAAGGTTGATAACCAATTTCTGCTTAATCCTAAACTTTGCATTGCATTGTTGATAATCAATTTTTGCTTAATCCGAAACTTTGCATTGCATTGTTGATAACTAATTTCTGCTTAATCCTAAACTTTGCACACAAAAAAATATCTGCTTGCTGAAAAATAAGAAGTATGAGATACTTATTCCCTTCATTGCATTGTTGATAACTAATTTCTGTTTAATCCTAAACTTTGCAAAAAAAAAACAAATCGGGGCCACTGCTCCCAAACCCCCGCTCAGGGTGCGCTGCCCCCCGAATTGACAGTACTTAGATTGTGTCCGTGCGACTTCAAAATCCTAGTTCCGCCACTGTCAGGCCATGCACCAGGCCGGTCAGCCAGCTAAAATAGGGGGCCCGGTAAGGCCCCCAAGCTCGGCCCGGCCCGGGCCTAGCTGCGCTTTTGCCAAGCCGGGCCCAGGCTGACTTTCCGGGCCCGATTTTTTTGCGGACGACTAGTTTAAAAGAACAAAACACTTTCTGCATATTCTGAAGCTAAAATATGAAAGACATAAATCTCCCGAAGAGATGCATCCATCATGAGGCAATTGAAATAATTATTAATCAATCATTAAAAGTATTAGCTTCATAGCTTGATCATATTCAACTATTTTAATTAGCAAAATAATGAAATACCAAAATACACTTATGCATGCATTGAGCGACATTAAAAAAAATTGTGCGCATTTTTTTATAAAATATTTAATTGTAACATGAGATATTAATTGTTTTCAATAACATAAAATATCAGGCATATCCGCATATGATCAATCAAACTAATTTTAAGGTTAGAAAACAAATTAGAGCGGCATACAATATAATACCTTAAAACAATTTGGAATGCTTCAGTATATTTTTCAGAATAGATAAGCCATGCAAAATAATAAATCATTAATTCAACAAAACTCCATAATTCATTAGTTAATATAATTCAGCGAGATCCGGTTTAATAAATTATACAGGAAACAAAACTGCGGAACTGGAGAGGGAGAGAAGAAATACCCACAGAATAACGATGATGACTAAATAGCAGCAAAGTACTCCTTGCTGAGCTTGGGATCCGGCTTCATGGACCTCTCCCCAGGTTTCCATCCTGCCGGGCAAACCTCGTCCGGATTCTCCTGCACATACTGCAGTGCCTGCACTCCATCACAAAGAGATTAGTTTCTTACTCCAACCTGCCAATTTCTAGTTTGTGTTCATACAGAAGTTTACGGTTGAGGGACCCTTCAATATTGATGCTATTCTCCTTCAATTGAGTTATTAAAGTTCGAGAAAGCTCATGCTATTCTCATAAATAGCAATCAATCAACCAAAAGATGTGTGAAGAAGGAAGTTTGAGCTTGATGCATTCTCCAAGAAAAGAAGGCAGGCAAAGAAAAAATTTGCATGCTAAGTTGCTAAGAGGGTTTAGAAACCAGAATCTTTATTGCAAGCTTATCCCAGTTTAAGGAAAAATTAGGTTTTAAATAGCTCAGCTTAAGAAATTTCATTTCTGGTTGTTTAGTTTGGCTGAAGGACTAAAATTGTCTAAAATTCATCGAGATAAAAGCCCCCAACCAAACAGCCAAATGTTACCTCATAAATGCAGCGTATTTGATATGATATTATTTTTCAACAACAATAGCACTCAAGCCTTTATCCCACTATAGTGGGGACGGCTATATGGACTCTTTGTCGCCATTGTGCCCTATTTTAGTCAGTCTCACTAATGCTCAAGTACATCATGGCATTTGTTGGGTCTATTGATTCCAATGTCCCAGATTTGTAAGAAGTCAAACAAGTCAATGGTATACACATAGTTGTATTTGATGTATGTTTTAGTTCATGCATGCAGTTAGTCTATGTCATATTGATTGGACAGGTGGTCCAAGTGACATTGACAGGTGGACTCATAGAAGCTGACTGAAAAGGCAGGAAATTGCCTAAGTCCACAGGCGTTGAGTGAAGCAAGCTCACTCAACGCCAGATGAACCAGAATCCAGTGACAGTGAAGAAAAATGACCAAGTCCACAGGCGTTGAGTGAAGCAAGCTCACTCAATGCCAGATGAACCAGAAGCCAGTGACTGTGAAGAAAAATGACAAAGTTCACAGGCATTGAGTGAAGTAAGTTCACTCAATATTAGTTGAACTAAAAGCCAGTGACAGCGCAAAAAAATGACTAAGTCCACAGGCGTTGAGTGAAACCAGTTCACTCAACGTCATACAGCTAACAGCGCTGAGAAAGGGCAGGCAGTCAAAGCTTTAAGTGTTGTCAAGGCAGAAAAGTGGCTAAGTTCACAGGAGTTGAGTGAAGTCAACTCACTCAACGTCATATAGCCAAAAGCGTTGAGTCATGTTGTTTCTGTCAAAGCCATAGAAGAAAGAGACAGAAAATTGGTTAAGTCCAGAAGCATTGAGTGAAGCTTGATCACTCAACGTCATGCTAGTTCTATCAAAGCTAAAGCAAATCTGTCACAGAAAATCGGTTAAGTCCAGAAGCGTTGAGTGAAACTTGATCACTCAACGTCATGGTGATTCAGTCAAAGTTGTAGAAGAAAGACAGCAAAATCTGTCTAAGTACAAAAGCGTTGAGTAAAGTCAGTTCACTCAACGCCAGATGACAGATAGTGTTGAGTCATGCTGCTGCTGTCAACGCCTAAGAAGAAACAAAAATTTGACTAAATCCAGAATCGTTGAGTGAATCCAGTTCACTCAACGCCTAGTCAAATGTTGAGGCTGAAGGACACAGCGTTGAGTGAAGTCAACACACTCAACGCCATCAGGTAAAGCAGAATTATTCTAAGTCCAGAATCGTTGAGTAAAGCTCATTCACTCAACGCTCTCAACGCCAAGGTTGCAGGAAGGGTCGAAGATCAAGCTAAGGCAAAAAAAGTTGAGTGAAGCTTATACATTCAACACTCTCAATGCCTAGAGTTGCAAAAGGATGCAGAATGTTGACTAAGTTAAAAAATGTTGAGTGGAGCTTACTCACTCAACGCCTAAAAGAGAAGGAAATTTTCTAAGTCTAGAATCGTTGAGTAAAACCAGCTCACTCAACGCACTCAACGCCTGGAGTGATTTTGTGAAATTAGCTAAATCCATAACTGATGACGTCAGCAAAGTCAACATAACTCAAAATGATCATAGAAGAGCTGCAACCATCACTAACGTCGTCGTCAGTCTCATTCTGTAAAACTAAGGATATAATCAGCCGTTAAAGCAATGACATGTGTCAATCATCTCGCTGGATGACGGGATAATAAATATAAAATGAGATCTGGATCGAAATAAATTTCTGAGTAATCAATTCATTTTGAAAATAGGAGCGGGACTTCGTCTTCTTCCCCCGTCATTGTTGCAGAGACAAGAGCATCAATTCAACAAATCTGAATGGTCTCTGAGTTAGCTGCTGCAATCGATATCTGCAACAGCAGGATCAGAGGATTTCTCTGAGGAAGAAGAATCAGTCAAGGCAAGCCCTAGCTGAAGTTGCTTCAAGATTCAATCTGAGCCAAATCTGAAGATCAACCTCTGAATCATTGAAGAATTTTATTGTTCTGGATTTTTTCAGGACAGAAGGAGAGGCAGAGCAATCTAATTCTGCAAATTCTGGTTAGCTGATTGAAGACCATCATTCTTGATCTTCCCCCCTTTCATCAGCAAGATCCTGAGATTACTTCCAGCACAAGCAGCAGATTCTTGAAGAACATCAATCTTGTTGATGTGAAGTAAATAGGGCTGAGATTCACTCGGCTCAGGAAATTGTAAACTCAGAGAACAAATTCTCTTGAATCAAATCTACATCAACCCTTTTCAAATTCTGTGAGATCTGTTGTAAGCCTAGATTATAAAGGCTGAGTGGTGGATCTGGTGAGATCTGTATTGTAAGCCTAAGTTATCAAGGCTAAGTGTAGGATCTGGTATAGATCTGAGTGGTAGGATCCAGTCTTGGATCTGTGTGTGGTAGGGTTGTTTTTCTCAGCATGTGTTGTTGGGCATTTGTGTCTGTGGTAGGTGATCAGGTGATTACTGATTGGTTGGGCTGTGAGCCTGTGTTGTAAGTCTCAGTGGAGACTGAGTGATCCTGTGAGATCGTGTTGTAATCTCTGAGGAGCCAAGTTGTTGGAGAAGTGTTTTGTCTAACATTCTGATAGAAAGGCGGGAGGGACAGTGGATGTACCCATACACTGGGGAACCACTATAAAGCTACTGTGTCGTCTGGGTGATAATCTTGAAAGCATCAGCAATCATATCATAACACACAACATAATTTGATAAAGGTTAAAAGTAAATAAAAAGCTTAAGAAACTTATTCACCTCCCCCTCTAGGTGATTAGCTACCCTTGTATTCAAGGACTTTCAGCATTCCGTATAGTTCAGTTCCAAAACTTTTTTGGTCTACCACTCCCCTGATTAACATGCTCAGTGGCTAAACACACACAACGTATAATAGGTGCCTGTAATGATCTTTTTGTACGTGTCTGAACAATCACAATTGAACATCACGCATCTTCTCAGCTATTACTGTCACTCCCATCTTATTGATAACTCTTTATTTATCCATATTTCAGTATAATATTTTATTTTAAAATAAATAACTTTTATTGTTTTTATTTTTATTTTAATCTAATAGGTCTTATTTGTGTTTTCAACAATAACTAGGCTATCAATACAATTAGGAGCATGCAAGAAGGATCAGGAGTTTAAAGGGAGGATTTCGGCAAAAAGCTCAAAATACACGCCCCGGTCACGGGCGTGTACTTGGGGAGTGACATAGTGCCACGCTCATGACCCGCTCCTCGATCCAAAAAGCACACCGGATCATCCTTCTCGATAGCTCCCCGAAAACAACGTTCGACAATGCCACATCATTTAAATTTACACGCCCGTGACCTTCCCGGGTCACCCCCGTGACTCGCACTCGTGACGCACCCATGACACCCTCCAGTCAATCTCGAGTTCATCCTGAAGTCACGCCCCGGATCCCGCCCGTGACCATCAAAGGTCCCGCCCGTGACCATCAAAGGTCCAGCCCGTGACCATCAAAGGTCCCGCCCGTGACCATCAAAGGTCCCGCCCGTGACCATCAAAGGTCCCGCCCGTGACCATCAAAGGTCACGCCCGTGACCATCAAAGGTCACGCCCGTGAACATCAAAGGTCACGCCCGTGTAAGTGTCACGGATCAGTCGTTAAACGTCATCCCGTCAAGCCTTCTCGCCAGAAGCTGTTTTCCTAGGTCATGCCCCCTGTCACGGGCGTGACTAAGGGGCGTGACACGCCCATAACGCCCGTATTTATGCAAATCGCGCCCGCTCCGCAAGCCAGCCCTCACGCCCCTTACACGCCCTCAGGTCACGGGCGTGTACCTGGGACGTGTAACCTGAATTTTTCAGCTATTTAAAGTCAGCTTCTCCAGGAGTCCGAGAGGCCAATCACAACTCCTTTTGGGCCACTTCTAGCTTAGTTTTATGTATTTTCTTTCATGTACTTTTCAATTTATAGTGTAGATTTCTTTTTCATGTGTTGTACTTTTCAATTCAAAGTTTATATTTCCTTTGATACAATTGTACTTTCCCTTAGCTAATAAAATTATTCTTCCCTAAATTTCTACCTTCTTTTCAATTCATGTTTAGCAAACTCGTATAAGCATTTGATTTGATAAATTCTTTTGGAACTTGGAAGCATGATTTTATGATTATCTCTCTTTAGTCTTGAATCGAAGTTTTGATTTATTCTGGATTAATATCGATCTCATATGTCGATATATGATTTTGCATTTGCTTTTGTACTCTAGTTAGCCTAGAGGTTCGTGCGTACGAATCGATCACTCGAGAATAAAAAGAGTTGATCGAAATCCTCAAGAGAGGACGAAGAAACTCTTCTGGATAGGAGTCAAAGCCAATAGAGGGATTCACCTCGATAAAGTGAGGCTTAAGTTATTGATTTGAACGAGAGTTTGGTCAATATTTCTTTAGCTTAGTTGGGCGTAGTTCTCGAGAGAGGTGTGTTCATGCTACGAGAATCTCCACAGTCAATTCTCTTGTTCAAGATATAGAGTTTTAATTGTGTTTTCTATTTTCCTTAAGCTTGATTCAAGATCGAATGTTTTGTCTTTCATTATTTTATTTCTCTTCTCAATTCCTTAATTTTATCTTAGGATAAGATAATAATAATTTACTCAAAGTAGTATTCGACAGCCCTGAGTCTAATACGATCTTGATTCTAAACATCTTATACTACTCTCAATAAGATACACTTGTTTTTATCGTTTGTGGCCATAGTTGAGCCCATCAAGTTTTTAGTGCCTTTACCGGAGAATTTTTGTTGATATTTTGAAAAGAGCGAATTTTATAAATTTTATCTTTTTTTCCTTTATTTTGTTTAAAAATATATTTTTTAAGTTGCAACTTAAATTCTCGGAAAGAGAGGTTTGAGCTTGTCATCCCAGCACATCTCCTAGTACCGGTGCGAACCCCTCACAGGATAGACCTCGAGAAGTCCGGGAATAACTTTAAATAGCCTAAAAAATAGGGGGAAAATAATTTTATTTTATTTTTTATTTCTCAAATTCTTCTTCATTAAGCAATGGTTGTTTAATTTTTCATTTATAAAAATATGTTAATTGCAATTAGCCGCTACTTTTGATACGCTTCAAAATAAACTTAATATTTTGGAAGCCGCAAGAAAGTGCAATATTGTATGTAATTTTTGCGGTACAAATCATAAAGGTGAGAAATGTTTTAATTTTAATCAAAATAATTTTTGAAGGATATGATTATAATGATTATTTTCAAAATTCGTACCAAAATGATTTTTGTCAAAATGATTATTTTCAATCTCCTGATTCTCAAAATATTAATAGTAAAAATAATTTTTATAATAATTATGAAAATAATTTTTATAATTCTTATGAAAATAAATTTTCTAATGCTTATGAGAAAATTATGTATAACACTCACAACAATACTCAAGCCTTTATCCCACAATAGTAGGGTCAGCTATATGGATCTTTTGTCGTCACTATGCCTTATCTTTTGTCATAATCTCACTAATGCCTAAGTACATCATATCTTTTTTTACAGTTTCATTCCAAGTCTTTATTGGTCTACCCCTCTCTTGTTTAACATGCCTAGTGACTAGACTCTCACAACGCCTAACAGGTGCCTCTAATGGTCTCCTTCTAATGGTCTCCTTTTTTACGTGTCCAAACAATCTTACATGAGCATCTCGCATCTTCTCTGCAATTGGTGTTACCCTTGTCTTATCTCTGATACTTTCATTCCTAATTTTATCCAATCTCGTGTGTCCACACATCCACTTAAGCATTCTCATCTCCGCAACTCCCATTTTTTGCTCATGTACCCAATTCACTGCCAAACACTCAGAACCATAGAGCATCGCAGGTCTAATTGTAATACGGTAAAACTTGCCCTTAAGTTTTAGTGGTACTTTACGATCACATAAGATCCCTGACGCGCCTCTCCACTTCAACTAACCCGCTTGGATTCTGTGTCACATCTTTATCAATACCTCCGTCTTTTTGAACTATCGATCTAAGATATTTAAAACACTCACTACGGGAAATATCTTGATCACCCAACTTAATAACGAAGTCATATGTCCTTCTTGAACTGCTAAATTTAAGCTCCATATACTCTGTCTTTTCCCTGCTCAACCTAAAACCCTTCTTTTCTAATGTATCTCGCCAAGATTCAAGTTTTGTGTTTACAATCACGCGCGTCTCATCAACCAAAACGATATCATCCACAAACAATAAACACCATGGTATTACTTGTTGGATATGTCTGGTGAGCTCATCTAAGATAAGGGTAAAGAGATAAGGACTTAAAGATGAACTTTGATGTAAGCCAACAGTGATAGGGAATTCCTATGTTAATCCTCCGGATGTCCTCACCCTTGTCACTGAATTTGTATACATATCTTTGATTGTGCCAATATATTATATATTTACACTTTCTTTTCTAAGACTCTCCATAAGATCTCTCTGTGAACTCTATCATAAGCCTTCTCAAGATCATTAAACAACATATGCAAATCTTGTTTTCTTTCTCGATAGTTGTCAATGAGTCTCCTCAAGAGATGTATAGCTTCCATGGTCGACCTCCTTGGCATGAATCCAAATTGATTCTCCGAGATATTATTCTCTCGTCTTAATCTTCTTTTTATTACTCGTTCTCATAGTTTCATTGTATGACTCATCAATTTAATTTCTCTGTAATTAACACAATTTTGCATATCCCCTTTATTCTTATACAAAGGTACCAAGATATTTTCACTCCATTGGTCTGACATCCTCTTTAACTTCAGTATCTTATTTAAAAAACATGTAAGGCACAAAATTCTTTCATTTCCTACACATTTCCATACTTTGATGGGTATATCATCTGGCCCGACCGTCTTTCCATTTTCATCTTATTTAGAGCATTTTTACCTTTGATACTTGATGAAAGTCTTGTTTTCAAGGGCAAATCACTTTAGTAGAAATCTGTTTACAAGGTTTAGAACCATACATGTCCTCCTTGGAGGATTTCTTCTTTCTCCTGTAGTAGTCCTCCTTGTGATGAGAGGAGGAGGAGGGTCTGTTCCTCCACCCCTTCTTCTTCATCAGCTTCATAAACTGCCTAGAGAAGGCAACAAACTTCTCATCAGACATGTAGCAATATGATGTGCATGTCTCTAAACTTTCTGAGTCAGACTCAGCAGCCCTCCTTGGTGGAGAAGGACTCTTTCCCTTGCTTCTTCTTGTGCATTCAGCTTTGAAGGCCACAGTCTTTTCTCTGGCCTAGGACTTGCTGTTTTTCTCCTCCTTCCTGGCAGTCAGCTGCATTTCATAAGACAACAGCTTCCCAAACAGAGTTGGTGGAGGAGTATCTGTCAGATTTGTCACTTCCCTGATGGCACAAATCTTGGTGTCTCAGTCTCTAGTTAGAGACCTAAGGAACTTATCATTAATCTCATAATTATTGAAGACTCGGTCATAGGTCCTTAGCTCAT
The DNA here is from genome assembly GCA_039513925.1 of Platanthera zijinensis. Classification (NCBI taxonomy): domain Eukaryota; kingdom Viridiplantae; phylum Streptophyta; class Magnoliopsida; order Asparagales; family Orchidaceae; genus Platanthera; species Platanthera zijinensis. The sequence continues at coordinate 127,471,124 of CM077092.1, forward strand.
TAACTATTCTAAAGAATCTTTCATAGCAGCTGGCTATGCTCTCTTCCTTGGACTGCCTGAAAGCATCATACTCTTGATTGAGCATGTACTTCCTGTCATCTATGACCTCTTCTGTGACCTCCATGTAGATTACCAAAGTGTCTCACATCCCTTTGGCTGTCTTGCAGTGCACCAGATTCTGAAAGGTGGAGTCATCTATGACACTAACAATAATGTTTTGTGCCCACTTGTCCAAAGTGGCAAAAATGATCTCATCCTTGATCATTTCTGAATAAGTCTTAGGGGTCTTGACATTTGCATCCAGAGCAGAGACCTGCATAGGGATGAAAGGTCCATTTTTGACTGTCACAAAGATCCTTGGGTCAGATGCCTCCATGAAGAGTGACTCTTTCCTTCCATATTCCAAAGCCATCCTTTCTGCAGATAGGAAGCTTCATGGAACCAAGCTCCTTATGGTTCTCGCCTGAACCCATTAGTATACTCTAACTGCTACCCTTAGAGATCTACTCAAACTGTAAAGTCTTTCTTGAGCAACCTCCCTCTAATAATACTTAAAAGTCTTTGTTTTCAAGGGTAGCTAAACCACCTAGAGGGGGGTGAATAGGTTTCTAGGTTTTTAGTATTTCTTTAAACTTTTACAAGTTTAGGCTGTGAGTGCTGATTTACTTCCTAATGCTTTCAAGATATTCACCCATATGAAAGCAATTTATAGTGGTTCCCTAGATTATGGGTACGTCCACTGTCCCTCCCGCCTTTCTAACAGTGTGTTAGACAAGGAACTTCTCCAATATCTCGGCTCCTAAGAGCTTACAACACGATCCCGCAGGACCACTCAGTCTCCTCCAAGACTTAAAACTTTGGCACAAAGCCCTACAACTCAGTGATCAGAATATGACCTACCTCAAGACAAAGGCACTACCACTCAGGCTGGGAGGACAGTCCTACACTCAGATTCTTAACAGAATCCTACCACTCATATAAACTCTTAAATCCTACCTCAGATCTATAGCAGATCCTACAATCTCAGCTTTTATAACATAGGCTTACAGCTCAGATCCAAAAGGATCTTACAGAGAGAAAAAAGTTTAGTGTTGATTTGACACAAAAAAAAATATCACTGTGTCTTTCTCCTTCTGTCCTGAAAAAGATCAGTCCAGATTCCTTCTTCACAGCTCCAAAAAATAATCTTCAGGATTTGCTCGGCTTGGGCTGTGAAGTGGCCGCAACTAGGGTCAGCATCGCTGCTCATTCTTTCTTGACGTTCCGTAACTCGAAATCGGCCAAGGTGATTTTGAGGTACTCGAAATCGGCCAAGGTGATCTCTGGTTCAACGTCGTCGATGATGGCCCGAAACTCCTTGACCGTACAAATGTGGGTCGGGGAGTAGGGCTTCCGGCAGCGGAAACACAACCCTTTGCGTCGGAGCTCATCAAACTCACGGTTGGAGAACCGCTGAGGGGCGGCCGGCCAAGCTGGCCAGAAGGCTGGGGGGACCCGCGGGGGTTGCGGCTCTGGGTGGCGATCTGCCACGGTCGGCCCCCCGGCGGGGGTCTGCCCGGAGGGGGCGGATGTCGAGGAGCCAAATCCGCCTCCACGAGGCGGGCCATGTCCAGGGCCTGGGACACCATCTGGGGATGATGCGTGTGAAGCCTGGAGCGTACGTGGGGCTGGAGTCCCCGCATGAAGAAGGCTAGGTAGTGATCCGATGGTAAGCCTAGAACATGGGTGACGAGGGTCATTAACTCGTCGATGTAGTCGTCCAGCGCGTCGAGTTGGCGTACCCCGCACAACCGTTCGACAGCGGAGCCCGAGTAACGGTTGTCGTAGCGGCCTATCATTCCCTGCCTGAGCTCGGACCACGAGATGGTCGGGTTGGTCTGGCGGAGCCATCGAGCCTAATGGAGGGCGGTGTCATCGATCCCCACGACGACGGTCGATACCTTGTCTTGTTCGGGTGTGTGGTGGAGGTCAAAATATTGTTCCGCTTTCGCGATCCACCCCATCGGATCCACGTCGGCGAAGGTGGGGAGGTCCAAAGCAAGGATCAGATAGCCCCGGGGCAGCGGGGTTGCGGTGTCCCTGACGAACGGAAACGGTGCCGCCCCGAGGAGGGACGCGCCAGAGCCCGATCCCACGGGACTGCTAGTGGACGAGGCGTAGAAAGGCTGGAGCGTATCAAACTTTGCGTGAAGGGCGAGGATGGAGGCGTGCATGGAGGCGACGAGGGCCTCCTGGGCCTCGACACGGCGGAGGGCTTCAGCGGCGGCGTCTTCCTGTTGAGTATCCACGGAGGAGCGCGCGTTGGGGTCCAGTGCTCCAAGCGAAAGGGCAGCGACGGCGCGGGGAAGTCGGTCCGGCAATGCACGGACGGAGGCCTGTGCGGACCTGCGCTCTACGCGGGGAGGTCGAGTTGGTGGTGCGCAGATGGAGGCCTGCGCGGACCTGCAACGCGCCGTCTTGGCGCGGTCAGCAGGTGCGTGTCGTCGGACGGTTCTCCGGCGGCTGGAGGCGGGTGGAGAGGGCAGGTTAGACAACTTAGTGCGGTTTCGGGTGTGATGGGGTGTGCGGCGGCAGTGAAAACGGAAAAGGGAGAGGGAGAGAAAGAGAGAAAGAGAGGGAAAAGGGGAGAGAAGAAATAGGGTTAGAAAAGAAACAGAACATTCATCCGAGATACAAAATACAATGTTCATGCGCCCTCTTATAGAGTCGAGGGGCGAATACAAAAGGAAACCCGAAATTGGGAAAAATAGAAATTACTAAAAAAACGACAGACAGAAATTACTAAAAATACGACAACCAAATATAGAACATAATAAATATTAATTATCCTCCGCGGTCTCGGTGGGCCCCTGCGTTATACGCGCCCGACGCGTGTAGACTTGTCATTTAGGCTCGTCGTCGTTAAGTTCCGTAACATACTTCCACAAACACCTCATCTCCGGCCTGTCCTGGGATGCCAAAAGAAGAGGCAGGAGAGCTTCCCTGTTCCCTAAGTTGGCCAGGGATGCAACTCCGAACAAGTGAAGCAGCACAATCTGATGGAGCAGAGCTTGTTGCTTCATGTATATCATGTGAATCGATTTCCAGGGCCTGCCATCTTTTGCCATTTCCAGATAAACATGAGCGAAGGAAGATACTCCTTACGACGCTGCAAGAGATCAACCAACCAAGCCCTAAAGAAGGGGGAGATAGAACTTACTCCATGTAATCAAAAGGTCTCCAACTTCGAGAAGAACAAACAAACAATATGCCTGTGAACAGAGTCAACATGACGCCCTTTTAGGGAGAAGAGTAGAAAAGTTGTGAAAAAGAGAGAGTTTGGGTTCAGTACCTTCTTCCATCCACAATTGCATGGAGGAGGAAAGAGGATGAGCGTCGAGCGAGGGAAAAGGAAGAGGCTTGTGAAATGAAGTTCGTGAAAATAAGGCTTGGTTTCTGCACGCAAAGTCGCATCTTGTTCGCTAAATGGGGGTGGCGCTCAGCTTTTCCAAAAGAGCTCAATATGACTTTTTGAAAAAAAATACTATTCACTCAGCTGTCGAAACAAACGGCCCCAAAATTACATTTACGGTTCAAAAGAAGCTTTTTCGTCAGCATAAGTTGCCCCAAACAGAGCCTAAATGTCCATATGTTTCGCGCCTAGGTACGGACTAAATAAGACTTACGTCATTTATAGATATGTCCGCAAAATAAACTGACATCAGCTAATAACATGAATCATATAGATTTTGCCAACAACCAAAAAAACACTTTAATGACATTTGCCAATATGTGGACTTTGTTCGGGTAAATGTAACCAAAGTACGAATAAACAGATATACACATTGATACCTGAAGGGTCCTGAGTGTTTCATCCACATTTCGGCCAATAGCGAGGTTATTGATGGTTGAATGTTGGATGACCCCTTCTTTATCAATGATAAAGAGGCCACGGAGTGCAATTCCCTGTAGCATTGACACAAGTATGTTAACTGAGTCATGATAATAACTTTTTTAACGTTTTGTTCATTATCTTTTCAATTCTCCCAATGGAAAAATGAATTACCTGATCAGGAATCAGAACTTCATAAGATTTTGAGATCGATTTTGTCACATCAGAAACCAAAGGATACTTCAAATCACCAAGTCCACCAGATTTCCTATCAGTTTGGATCCATGCAAGGTGGGAAAACTGAAAGACGGAAATTTCAATTGAATTTTAATTTAAATGATAATAGAGGTGGTGCATACAGAGGAGGACCCATTATAGCCCGGTGTGGGCTGCTGCCCATGAATATTTAAAAGAATATTTTTTACTAATAGAAAATAAATTAAATTTATTTTATGTCCATATATATTATATAACTGTAAATATTCATTAAAATTTAAAAAAATAGGATTGTCATGGTGGACGGTGGACATGATCTCATGTTTTTGAGTGAAAGGTTATGGGTTTGATTCTTCATAATATTATAATTTTGCTGAATGTTTTCTGTATAAAAAATCATTAAAAATGTAGATAATTTTCCATATGTAGACATATTGCACGTAAAATTTCATTAAAATATAAACATATTTTTCCTATACTTAGACCTATTGTACAAAAAAAAATATTTAAAAATATGGACATTGTAAAAAAAATGTGACATTAAAATGATGTAGACATTTTTTTAATATTTATTTATTTAATTTGTTGGAATAAATTAATATTTCACTCACATAGAAAAAATTTTGCATTCGCCACTGGGTGTATAGCATAAAACATAGAACAAAGTTTACACGAAAGTCTGTCTATCTTCCTTGTATCCATGGAAAGTCATGGAGGAACTAAAAGACCCCATACATACCAAAATGATTATAATAACATGAGAAAATTGTATAGTTATAAAGACATAATTTAAAACATGTTAAAACAAAAGAAAATGTCAAACGAATAGGAAATAGAATTCTTATTATTAGAAAAAAGAAAATCCCCTATATATATATATATATATATATATATATATATATATATATATATATATAGGGTAAAACAAATATTAGCTAACACTCCCCTTTAAGTTGGGCATGTAATGTTCTTCATGCCTAACTTGCTAATAATCGGTGCAAATATTTTTTCACTTAATGCCTTGGTGAGAAAATCAGCAAGTTGTCCCTCCGAGTGAATGAAAGGGGTACATACAATCTCTTTCACAATATTTTTTTAAAGAAGTGTCGGCCAACTTCAACGTGCTTAGTGCGGTCATGCTGGACAGGGTTCTGAGCAATGTTGATTGCAGTCTTATTGTCACAATACAAATTGAATGGTCTGGTTTCCAATAAACCAATATCATTCAAGAGGAACGAAACCACATCCCCTCACATATACCATGAGCCATGGCTCTAAACTCAGCCTCTGCACTAGAGCGAGACACTACATATTTTTTGATTCTCCAAGTGACCAGATTAGCCTCAACAAAAGAACAATATCCTATAGTAGATCTCTTATCATCAACTGATCCGACCCTGTCAGCATCAGTATATATTTCAATTTTTAAGTGATCACTAGGGAAGAATATAATTCAACTATCAGGCGAGGTTTTCAAATACCTCAAAATTCTATGCACGACATCAAGATGTCGAACTTTAGGGGAATGCATGTATTAACTTACCACCCCTACTGCATATGAGATGTCAGGACGGGTATGAGATAAGTAGATCAGTTTACCAACCAACTTTTGATAACCAGAAATATCTTTCACTAACTCTCCATCATCACGTACAAGTTTGTGGTTCATTTCAATAGGAGTATCAGCAGGCTTGCAACTACTCATTCATGTTTGTTTTAACAAATCAAGGACATACTTCCGCTGAGAAATATGAATACCATATTTTGATCTGTCAACCTCAATCCCTAGAAAATATCTCAACTTACACAAGTCTTTCACTTCAAATTCACTATCAAGTTTGAGTTTCAAGGCACAGATCTCATCAATGTCATCACCTTAATAACCATATCATCAACATATACAATCAGGATAGCCACCTTCATCTCTTTTCGTCTGATAAATAAAGTGTGATCACTGTGGCTTTGGGTATACCCCAGTGAGATCACGACTTTGTGAAGTCCCCCAAACCAAGCTCTAGGAGATTGTTTTAACTCATATAGAGCTTTCTTCAATTTACACACTTTCCCTTAAGAGTCGATAGGGACAAGACCGGGAGGCATCGATATATAGACTTCCTCTTCCAATTCGCCGTGAAGAAAAGCATTGTTTACATCTAGCTGTTGAAGGTCCCACCCTTTACACGCAGTAAAGAATAATAGGACTCGTATTGTATTCTTTTTGACATAGGAGCAAAAGTCTCTTTGTTGTTAATACCATGAGTTTGGGTGTAGCCTCTTGCCACCAATCGTGCCTTGAATTTCTCCACAATACCTTTTGAGTTCTGTTTACTGTAAAAATCCATCGATAACCAACTGTCCTCTTGTCAAGAAGGAGATCAACCAGTTCCCATGTGTAGTTCTTTTTTAGAGCCTGCATTTCCTCCATCATTGTCTTTGTCCATTTTGGGCAACCAAGTGCTTCCTACCATATACCAGGAACAAACACAGAAGAAAAAGAAGCGACGAAAGCTTTATGGGAAGAGGATAAAGAGGCATATGACACATAGTTAGATAACGGATGTTGAATGGATGAGCGTATACCTTTTCGGAGGGCAATAGGTAACTCATGGGATACTGTAGACAAACCCGGTGGCGGCTCTGGTATTATGGGATGTGATTGAGTGTTTGATCTTTTGCTTCTCCGAGTGTATACTTGCAACTCCTTTTCTTTGGGAATATCCTCACTCTTCCCCTGAGTAGTAATGTATGGAGGAAGAATAGGAAGAGGAAGAGTAGGAGCACTCACTTCCAAGTATGAAGACTCTGCCTGAAGTGAGGACTCATAATAGGAGGTACTTTCATGAAACGTAACATCTATAGAGACAAGTTTTTCTGCTTGGAGGATGATGGCATTTGTACCATTTCTGTGTAGGGGAATAACCAATGAACACACAACGAAGGGCACGAGGATTAAGTTTTGTTCGAGTAGTGTTATGAATATGAACAAAACATAAACACCCAAACACATGGGGTACAAGGGTAGTAGGAGGTATGTCAAGGGTATGAAGAGGAGTACACTTGTCCCGATGACGAGATGGCATACGATTGATGAGGTAAGCCGCAGTGAGAAGGGCATCACCCCAAGAGTATTTTGGAAGAGACATCGTAAATAACAAGCATCGTGTCAATTCAAGAAAATGATTTTTTCGTTCAGCAACACCATTTTGTGCAAGAGAATGTACACAAGCGGTTTGATGAACGATGTCATGAGAACTCAAATAGTTTTCAAATTTGATATTTGTATATTCATGTCCGTTATCACCGCGAAGAATTTTAATAGTGGCACCAAATTGAGTCGAAATCATTTAGGGAATTTTTGGAAAAGTGGGAACACTTAATTTTTACTATGCATCAAATAACCACGTAGTACGAGAAAAATAATTAAAGAAAGTAACAAACAAATGAAAACCTGAGATCTAAGTAGCAGGACCAGGGCCTCATACATCACTATGAATAGTATGAAATGGTACAACAAAAGGCTTAGACACGTGATTGAAAGAGACACGCTTATGCTTAGCAAGTTCACAAATATTACACATAAAAGTTTTAAAAAAAGAAGATGAAATACTATGACATAACGTCTGCATAGTAGAAATAGAGGGGTGGCCCAAGCGACGATGTCAGGTAGCCAACTGAGGAACCTGGTGAGCATGAAAGACCTGAGGAACAGCAGCATCAAACATGTACAATCCATCACATATTCTACCAGAGTCAGTCACCTTCTTCGTCTGCAGGTCCAGAAATGTAAAAATTTATGGGATGCGGAAAACGGAAAATCAGGTCGCAAGAACACTCAACCAAATCAAGTCAAGTAAACCAGAAGCAAACAGAAGAGCAAGCAAATATTGTACTATCAAAAATCTATAGAGCGAGGCATACATGGCGAGACATGATTCGTCAATGTACCCGATGGAAGCAAAAACTAGTTGCGCTGACTCAAAGAGTAACTGCTAACTCTGTCAAGCTGCACTACGGAATCTGCTAAAGCCGTTAAGTCGTCAAACGGCAACCTAACCGTGCGGACACCCTGTTATTCCAAAGCTGAAGAACTTTGTCTGCAATCTGCTAGCCGTCTAACCACAAGGTCGCCTAACAGCCAGATTACTCGCGAACGGCTGCTGCCGAACTGAACAGACCGCTAGAAGCGGATAGCTTGGTCGCAAGCCGCGACCTGCTGCTAACCGCTGATTGTAACCGCAGAGTCCGCACTGATCTCTAACCTAAGTAAAAACCATGTCTCTGGCCTCTCAGCACTGTCCGCACAATCTGCACAACAAAATACCGGTAAACTCCTTAAACCGCGCGGAAACAAAAACATGTCTGCAGCAATTGCTCGAGCTCACTTACTGTTCATTCGGTTGTACTGTTGATGTGAAAGAGGGTCCTATTTATAGGCGCGGAGAGCAGTGTGGTCACCGTCCTAGCCGATAGGAACACCGCCCATCTCGCGGCGAGCACAAGGCGTATCCGCACAACGCGGACACGAAGCCAGTCCGCCTTGTCGCCATGACTTGAACAGTCCGCTATACCCGCGGACACTGCGGATACCACCACCAGTCCACCACATCTTACGGGCAGCTCCAATCCGCACACTCCGACCCCGCAACTTTACCAAGCTGACAAATTGCCGAGCTCGGCAGAAAGAAAAACAGTCCGTGCGAACTCGCGGAATGAACACAGCCGGACTTGGTACAGATCCTGACCAAGTTCACACCTCCGGTCATCCCTGGTGCGAACACAACATCAGCGAATACCGAAAACAATCCGCACAAACCGGCGGACTCAAACAACAGTCCGCACTAACCGGCGAACTTTGCGGTTACACCAAACCGCTACAAAACAAGTCCAAGGCATAAGCCTATGCCAAACTCACGAGCTCCAGAAAATTCCGCAACATGCCGGACTCGAAAAACTCCAGATGAGTCCGCAGCTCCTGTGAATACCAAACCTAATAGCCTCGGTTACCTCCTGGAAACAAGTTGTGTGCAGAACACTAGCCGACCTAGCTAGTCGCCACCCCTGTCTGCACAGTCCGCGCGGGCAGTCCGCCCAGGCCGTCATTTTCACTTCAAAAAATTCAACACTCCCTCTTGAAGTGAGAAGTGGAAACCACCCCAGCAGTCCACGTAACCGTCCAAATGGCCCCTTCGACAGCGGCTTAGTGAAGATGTCCGCGATGTTGTCCTCGCTCCGCACATGCACGATCATAAGAGATCCATCCAGCACCTTCTCCCGAATGAAATGATGTTCGATCTCAATATGTTTGGTTCTCGTGTGATAAACTAAATTTTTAACTAGTTTAAGGGCACTTTTGTTGTCACCGCGTAGCAGAGTGGGAGCCCGCACTTCTTCATGGACGTCCTCTACTAGCCTCCTAAGCCAGATGCCTTCCGGAGCTGTCAAGGCCGAAGCCTTGCACTCCGCTTCTGTAGTAGAGACGGACACCGAGTCTTGCTTTTTGCTGCACCATGATATGTCTGTTGATCCACATGTGAAAACATAGTCAGACGTCGACTTCTGATCTTTTGAGTCTCCCTCATAATCAGCATCTGTGTAATCTGCAGGTTGAAGCTCGTGTAACTCCCATAAAGGAGCCCCATATTAGAAGCAGTCTTCATGTACTTCAGAATATTCTTCGTCGCCACTAGATGAGGCATCCGAGGCTCCGCCATATAACGACTTACTCGGCCTACAGCACAAACACTGTCTGGTCTCGTAATCGTCAAGTAAATTAGGCTTCCAACCAGAGCCCGAAACACCAAGAGATCTGCAAGAACCCTCTCCTCATCACGTCAAAGCTTAAGGCCAACATCCAGTGGAGTAGAGCAACTCTTCCCCTCCCGCATGCTGAATCGTTGAACGATCCGTTCTGTATAGCCTCTTTGGGAAACGAGTATCCCGCTCTTTCTCCTCTCTACATCGAGTCCAAGGAAGTGGTGGAGCTCACCAAAATCCTTCATCTCGAAACGAACAGCTAGCTCTGCCCTGAGCCTAGTTACCTCCTCATCAGAGTTCCCGAGACGATCATATCGTCAACGTACAGCAACACCAAGACATAAAGTTCCCCCTTCTTCTTAACGAACGGGCTCAAGTCAGAATCAGAAGTAAAATACTCACAGAACTGGAGGTATTCTACGATCTTCCTGTACCACGCCCGAGGCGCCTGCTTCAAGCCGTAAAGGGCCTTCCTGAGCTTGCAGACGTGTCTTGGATGATCTTCAGATACGTACCCCGGTGGCTGAACCATGAATATGTCCTTATCAATTTTACCGTAAAGAAAAACATTCTTTACACCAAGCTGCCACATCCTCCATCTTTGACAAGTCTCCAAGGCAATCACCACCCGTACTGAAGTCATTTTTGCAACCGGACTAAATGTCTCATCATAGTCTTCTCCGTACTGCTGGGAGAACCCTCGAGCAACAAGCCGAGCCTTGTATCGCTCGATGTTTCCATCCAACTTCTTCTTCACCTTATACACTCACTTGCATGTCACAGGAGTAATGTCATCGACCTTGGGCACAAGATCTCAAGTCTCGTTCCTTTTGAGGGCAGCCATCTCCTCATCAATGACATCATCTCACTCCTAGACTCCAGTGGCGTCTTCAAAGCTAGAAGGCTCTCACTCGTCCAGAGGACCTGCGAAGAAACAAGAGACAAAGTTCATCGTGTTCCCTTCGTTGTACCGAGCTGATGGTTTGATGGTCCTCTTCGAGCTCCGAAGAACCTGATCATGGCTCACCACATCCGCTGCTTCTTCTGAATCAGCTCCGTTCTCGGCCATACTTGGAGCATCGCTCCCCCTGCTTCCTGAACCAGAAGCCTCCGTCCCGGAGCTAGAAACACCTGGAGCTCCTGGTGACACAGGCAGCTCCACCAGAAGATCCTTAACAGCTTCCTTCTGCCCGATGTCCGACCTGCTTTCATGCAGCTCCACAGATGAGCCACCTCTATATGACATCAGTTCGTCAAAGAACACATCTCTAGAGACAACGAACTTCTTCGTCACTGGGTCCATACACTTTCATCCTTTCTTCCTCTCATCATACCCCACGAAGACAAGCTGATGTAGGATCCGTCCCGAAGGATACTACACGGACGGCGTGACTACGACTCTCGCAACGCTTAACGCTCTTCTAATAGCACGCTAACGGAACGCAGCAATAACAATGATTCTATTTATCGTTCGCACTAACATACGGGTAGCCGATCCGCGCTTAGAACAGAGAATGGCTATAGGCCAAAATCCTTTCCAGCTAAAAGGGATAATATTGATCCCGGGCGAGCTTGGAGTTGTACCAAAATAGATCCACCAAAGAAAAATCACGATTCGAGACAATGGTAGGATCTATCCCAACTAAAGAAAATTGCGAGGATTGCCAATCCTCTCGGAGTCTTCGGAAAACCCAACGAAAAATTACAAACTATTTAAGAGGCACCGCGAAAAAATCAACAATTCAAAGATCACGCAAAATTTCGTCCACCACAAGAACTATCTAGGGAAAGAAAAACTCTTGAGTAGATGGTTTCGTTACCCCGCTCGGAAACGATAGATCCGAGATGTTTGGGATCCACACGAAAACGATCGCTTTCCTTGGACGCGGCGGGAGATGCACCAAGGATGAAGAACTCGTTCGTCTTCTCCGCTTCTCGCCGGGGAGGTTCACCGTTGGGCACCGTCTTCCTTGCACTTGGCCTTCAAGATTGAAGGCGGACGACCTTTGATGGATGAAATCACGCCGAAGGAGATGTCGAATCGGAGAAAAGAGAAGGATGGTGGAGGAAACAAGGGGGGCGTCCAAGAGGAAGAGGAGGAGTGGAGAAGAGGGGCCGAATTTTGAGGAGGGAGCAAGAGAGGGGGGGCGGCGGTTTTGAGAGGAAGAGGAAAGGGGAAATTAGGTTAGGGCAATCTCAATTTAATTCAATCAAATTCTAAATGAAAAATACATGGTCCATGGCCTTTTATAAGACTTACAACACAACAGGCTATTAGCAGCCCAATAAATGATAAACGCACACCAACATGAAATAAAAAGACAAAATAAATAAATTAGTCCATCAACTTATCAAATTAAAATTAATACTAATTTTAATTCCTTTTGCGTTGGCGAAGATTGTAGCCATGGCCGCTGCGGCGTCGCAAGTCCTTGACCGGTGGGTCAATGTCTCCGTCTTCCGCCAACATCCCGCGATCATCATGAACATCAAGTGCGCCCTCGTCGTCATCTTTAACACCAACTAGGCCGTCATGATGGCCGTCGCCATCAATCCTCCCCCGCTCGAAAGGGCTCATCACCGATGAGTGTGCGGGAAGGTAACGGCGCAAGAGATTCACATCTAAAAGATCCACCTGTGCAGCAGAGAGCCAAGAGTCGTCCGAAGCAGGACGACCACGCCATCGAATCAAAAACCTGTGAATGTCACCGTCGGGAGTGGGAAACACCGCATCCTGTAAAATCCTGTCAGGCAAGAAATCGGTTCGGGGGAACCTTGGAAATGCGTTAGGCAAAGAAGAAAAACAAATTGCATCATCAGTAGGCAACGTACCTCCCGGAGAATCCAAAGGAGAGAGCGATCCAGAATCATTCTCACCCCCCACCCCATTAGACGATATAGTGGAAATATTAAACGGAGAGACAGAAAGTTCAGGTGGTGGAGCGACATAAAGCGTTAAATCTGAAACGTTAAAGACAGGAGAAATTCCCCAATCAGCGGGCAACTTTAATAAATATGCATTTTCGCCTAGCTTCTGTAAAACTCGAAAAGGACCCGCCATCTTATTCGCTAATTTCTTTATGGTGCCCGAAAGCATCCGTTCAGGGATAAGTCGAACCATTACCAAATCACCAACATTCAAGGGGACTGCTCGCCTATGTACATTAGCATTCGATTGATAAATATCATATTGCTTAGCTAACGTCTTGCCAATGTGCTCATGGAGAGAGTGAACGTGCGAGGCGAAGTCCTGTGCGAATTGACTGGATTTAAAAGATGGAGGTAACGGAACCAAGTCAAGAGGCACAGGCGTCTTGTATCCATGCACTATCTCATTCGGAGATAAACCGGTGGACCGATTCTTAGAATTGTTGTACGCTAGTTGAGCATGCGGAAGAATAAGGTCCCACGTACCCTTATGATCACCCACTAAGCAACGCAGTAACCCTCCCAAACTACGGTTAACTACTTTTGTTTGCTCATCCGTCTGAGGATGATAGGCCGACGAAAACATAAGTTTTGTACCTAAAAGCTTCCAAAGTGTTTTCCAAAAATAACTAGTAAATTTAACGTCCCTATCACTCACTATCGTTTTGGGGACACCCCGATGTGCCACGACCTCTTTGAAATATAATTTAGCGACGTGCGAAGCATCATTAGTGTTATGACACGCAATAAAATAGGACATCTTGGAGAAACGGTCCACAACGACCAAAATAGAATCGTGTCGCCTAAAGGTCAACGGTAGGCCCAATATGAAATCCATGCTAACGTCCACCCATGGTACCGACGGGATCGGATTGGGTGTGTACAGGCCCGCGTTGGTCTTGTTACCTTTTGCTAGTTGACAGACGCGGCAACTTCCTACTATTTTATTGACCAAAGGTTTGAGGCCCGGCCAAAAGAATTTATCCTCTACCAGTGCGATAGTTTTATATTGACCGAAATGTCCACCTAATCCGTCACTATGTAACTCCCAAATAATAAAATATTGTAATGACGAACGGGGAATACATAACTGCATATGCTTAAATAAATACCCATCACGGAGGTAGAATGCTGATATAGTGGTCGGAGAGTGGTCCTGAGCGGTGAAGTAAATATCCTTGAAATCCGGGCATTGCGCATACTCATCTTTAATTCTCTCAAATCCTATGACCGTTACTTCCATGGTAGATAGTAATAAGGAGACCCGACTAAGAGCGTCCGCCACGCGATTTAACGCACCCTTAAGGTGCTTGATAACAAAAGTGTACTCCTGAAGGTAGGAAACTCATTTGGCGTGTCGAGGACTGATTTTACTTTGTGAGTTAACGAACTTTAGGGCCTCATGGTCGGATAAGACTACGAATTCTTTTGAAATTAAGTAGTGTCGTCAATGTTGGAGACAACGTATTACGGCATAGAACTCGCGGTCATAATTGGAATAATTTAATTTTGGACCGGCTAGTTTTTCGCTAAAATACCCTAGCGGATGTCCGTCCTGGCTTAAAACACCTCTGATTCCTATCCCCGATGCGTCACATGATAACTCAAACACCTTATTAAAATCCGGTAGGCGGAGTAGTGGGGCTTCGGATATCCGTTCCTTAATCGTTTGAAACGCATTAGTGGCCGCACTCGTCCAAATAAAATCGCCCTTTTTCATGCATTCGGTAATCGGTGCCATTATACTGCTAAAGTTTCGAATGAATCTTCGATAAAATGTGGCCAATCCGTGGAAACTTCTAACTTCCCGAATATTCTTAGGTTCTGGTCATTCTTTAATTACTTGGACTTTCTTTGGGTCAACATGAATACCTTCGGAACTCACTATGTAACCTAGGAATTCTACGGAGTTCACACTAAACGCGTACTTCTTAAGATTAATAAATAATTTTTCTTGGCGCAGTGTTGTAAGGATGGTCTGTAGATGAGTTTCATGTTCTCTCTGCGAGAGACTAAATACCAAGATATCATCGAAATAGACCACTACAAATTTGCCCATATATGGTTTAAATACTTGGGTCATTAATCGTGAAAACGTACTTGGTCCGTTGGTAAGCCCCTCTCCAAGCACTAGCCACTCATAGAGTCCATCCTTAGATTTAAATGTCGTTTTCCATTCGTCCCCTTCTCGTATCCTAATTTGATGGTAGCCACTCTTAAGATCCAATTTAGAGAATATGGTGGCTCCTGATAGCATATCTAACAAGTCGTCCAAACGGGGAATGGGAAACCTATACTTGAGAGTGATTTTATTTATAGCCCGATAGTCTACACATAATCTCCAAGATTTATCTTTCTTTGGGACCAAAAGGGCAGGAACGGCACACGGGCTCTTACTGTGGCGAATAAATCCCTTTGCCAGCAAATCTGAGATCAAGGTTTGTAGTTCGTCATGAGCGGAAGGATTGAGCCGGTAATGGGGAAGATTAGGCAAAGAGGAGCCGGGGACGAAATCAATTTCATGTTGAATATCCCTCATGGGTGGCAACTCAGATGGTAAATCTTGCAGATAGACGTCCTTATATTCTTCCAATAACGTCCGCAGAGATATTGTCAAACTCTCTAAAGATGGTGAGTCTTTTTTAGCTTGTCGGCAAAAACTAGCACATAGATGACGCCATCCAGAAAGGTCTCGCGCTCTAACTCTTTCTTGCTTATTAGGCTAATAATTTTCTTTTCCACAGGCACAATTGTGTCTTTGGAGGCACTCGACGGGTCCTTAGGCGGGGTTGGTTTAAGAATGATGGTTTTACCGTTGAACTTGAACTCGTATGTGTTGGCTCGTCCGAAATGGGTCACGTCATAATCATAGAGCCACGGGCGCCCTAGTAATACGTGACAAACATCCATGGGGATGACGTCGCACCACACCTTATCAATATAACTCTTCACCGTCAGTGGAACTAGACACCGCTTAGAGACCGCGATAGACGTTTTATTTACCCATGCTATTTTGTACGGATGTGGGTGCGGCTCGGGGACTAAGTGCATACGAGTGACAGCATTTTCAGATATGACATTCATGCAACTTCCGCTATCTATTATTAATTTGCACCACTTTTCACCACTTTTAAAATTTAATGAGAAAATATTCGTTCTATTATGTTCATCCAAAACACGCGGTGTGGCCAAAATACACCTCATAACCATCATGAAAGAATCATCTTCTATATCACTTGGCTCAGCATCCGTTTCATCGCCAGCTTCATAGACGAGCTCTGCAGGCTCAGACGTGGAGTCTAATAGTGCCAGTGGTTTACCCCTAGTGGGACACTCACTAGCGTAGTGCCCTTGGATTCCGCACGAATAACACGAGGCATTAGTCTTGTTAATTCTTCCTATCGGGACTCTCGCCATTGGGATTTTTGTTGTTCCTAGCAGTAATTACGATAGAGCTTGAATCAGTCGATCGGAATTTTCCTTTGTCCCGCATGGAGGACGTGGGTGGGGCACCTAAGATAGACTTTCCTTTCTGAAAAGTTCGTCCCTTGGTCTTGTAGGCGTTATGTTTTTTGATATCCAAAGTGGCATTGAAAGTCGTGTTAAGGTCCGTGTGACCATAACGCAATAGCTTGCCTTGGATGTCCGGGTTAAGTCCCTTACGGAAACGGGAAAGCGTAACTTCAGGCATTTCTCTAACCTCGCAACGTACCATCATGTCCTTAAGGAGTCCCATGTACTCCGCTACTGAATTGCTCCCCTGGCGAAGGGTGGCTAACTCATCGAACATTTGAGTTCGGTGATACGCGGGGACATATTGGTCATGCAGAAGTGCTTTCATGGCATTCCACCCAATTGGGGGTTAACCATTCGTGGTACCTAATCGTCTCTCTTCATTTAACCAAAACGTTTTGGCCTTACCCATAAGCTTCATTCGTGCAACACGCACCTTCTCGCCGTCCGTCAAGTTACACCACTCAAAGTAACACTCGATCTCCATGACCCAATCTAGATAATGCTTGGGGCTCACCCATTGTCACAACCCGCATTTTCTCCGAAGGAAACTGATTATCAGAGTAGGAGAAAACACGCGTCATGATGCCACGTCGAGCAGGAGATAACTGCCGACGCTCAGACAAACTACTAACAACTATACTTTATGAAAGTCCATGAGTTAAATGATTAGAAAATCAGTTATAATTTTAAAGGTCTTATCCCTCGGCGCAGTGGATCAACTAGTCCACAGTTTAAAAACTAAACTTATACGATGCGGAAAATACTTTATTCAGGTTAGACATCCTAAAAGAGTGCATAAGTGTCCTCAGAGGACAACTTATACTATGCAAGACCCTACATTTAATTTATTCTATATTTAAGAAAACGATCTTTTTACGTTCATTGAAATATAGTGACGAGTTTTATAAAACATGTTGATCATGAGATATACTTATAATAGTGTTTTTAAGTTTAAAAGTAACTAGCAACCTAGCATAAATCATCCCCAGAGCAAGTAGACTAACTCCAGAAAGGTAGCAGCAAAAAGTAACATATCTAGTATCAAGGTAAAAACTGTCAGTGGGCGCCAACAAACTGACACGAACCAACTGGCAAGTATGTATGTCTGTAAGAAAAACAACACCAAAACTACCTCGCAAAAAAACAAGGAACTGATCTCTATAGCACTAGAGACCACCAGCAACTGCACAGAACCACTAGCCGTCAGAGCGGCTACTATCAAGAACCTGAGGCATTCAAAGAAGAAAGAATACCTCAGCAAACAAACTAGAAAAAAAAACTGCTCAAAAGTGTCAATCAGAAGATAAGCAAAAGAGGAAAACAAAGCAGTAACAGACACAACTGCCCAAGGCAAGGCAAAAAGGAAGTGCACTAAGTGCGAGGACACCACAGTAACTCTGCCCAAAAGCTGCAGAGTCAACAAGGCTACCATGAGCCCAATTGCTGCAATCTACCAAGGAAGAAACGTCTAACACCCTAAGCTGTAAGAGATGGTAGTAGCAAAAACATCACGGATCAGGGTTGGAGGCAAACTCAGTCCCCCAACCACTATTTCCAAGAAACCAAGCTCAGGGGTCTACATGTGAAAGCATTAGGGACCTCCCACCCCCTTGCCCAGCCCGTACCTGGTGCAAGATAAAAGAAAAAAAAGATAGTCTTGGCTAAATTACACAACACCTCCCCAATTAAGAGCTTCAAACCACCACTGCTAACCACGACCCACGATTCGGCCTTTTTGGAAAAACAAGAAAAATAACCGACAAGGAACCTCAAAATCAAGAAATTCACTCGGGGGAGAAAAATCAAGGTAAGGGAAAAGCGTTGAGATGCTTCAACACGGCCTGGCGTTGAGTGAGCCCCACTCACTCAACGCTTAACCAGACCTTAGCGTTGAGTGAGTTAGCCTCACTCAGCGCCAGAATCAACCATGGCATTGAGTGAGGTTCACTCACTCAACGCCCTCCGCAAGAACAGCTCTGGCGTTGAGTGAGCTAACCTCACTCAACGCCAAAACAGCTATGGCGTTGAGTGAAGTCCACTCCCTCAATGCCTTCAGCAAAACAGGCAGTGGCGTTGAGTGAGCTAACCTCACTCAACGCCAAAACAGCTACGGCATTGAGTGAGGTCCACTCACTCAACGCCTTAAAACTAAACCGCAAAACCCAACGGTGGCGTTGAGTGAGTCCACCCCTCTCAACGCCAAAACAGATTTGGCGTTGAGTAAGGTCAACTCACTCTACGCCAAAGTACTTACCCGCAAGAAAACCCTAAACCAACGCCATCCGGAAGAGGTCGGCGGAAATGCCGATCGATTCTCGCCGAATCGGCGGGAAAGCAGATCGATTCTCGCCGAATCGGCGGGAATACAGATCGATTCTCGCCGAATCGGCGGGAATACAGATCGATTCTCGCCGAATCGGCGGGAATCACTAACGATACTCGTCGAAGTCGGCGAGAATCACTTAGTGATTCCCGTCGATTTCGACTTAAACGAATTTTCTCACTCACTCGCCTCACTACTTAGCCGCAAGAGAACAGACCAAACTATGGCTTTGAGTGTGTGCACCACACTCAACACCCAACCCGGGCGGCGTTTGGCTTTGAGTGTGTGCACCACACTCAACACCAAATCCTGAGAGCCAACCAAGACTGGTTCTAACCAGAGCACTACCACAGAAACCTCCCTCTCTCTCTCTCGGCTCCACCCGTAAAAGCACCAAACCAGAAATAAAAATCTGGAGTCTAAATGGTGAGAACAACAAGAGGGTTGAGCAAAAACAGAACAAGGAGGGGGGCTCATAAAGAGAAACTGAAGCACAGAGTTTTAACAAGCAAAAAGAGAAAAGCTTGGCTTCTATCCTAGGGCTAACCAGGTAGTTAAGAGGGGGAAGATCAAAACAGCAAGTGCAAGAACCACTTGCCTCGGTTTTTCAGCGAAGCTTCACTCGAGTCCTTCCTCTCCCTCGGCACCAGCAGCAGCAACACCTAGCCAGCACATCCCGAGTTTTTAATGGCGGGAAGGGCAAAAACCGAAAATCCAAATCTCCTAAAAACCCTACGAAAATTTAATCTCTTACCGTAGAAGCGTAGATCTAAGAGAGAGCAATCCAAATCCGCTTTCGAAATCGAAATCCGTCCACAAACGCTCTCGGAATCGTCGTCCGAAGGGGTAGCAGGTCCGGCGGTTTTCCTCTGTTTTCCGTGAACAGGAGCAGGCGACAGTTTTCGGGAAGAAGAAGAATGGACCCGCTAATTTGGCTTAAGGCTTTATAAATAAATCTAATCACGCCTAATCAGCCTTAACCGCCTCCTAAGCCGTCGGTTCATTTCCAAAGCTTTTGACCGCAGAAAATAGCTTTAAATATACACATTTGCTTTTATTATTAGCACACCCGAAACGACGCGAAAACCAAACTACCTCGGGATTCGACGAAACTCGCACCGTAGCTAAATACACATGCTACAAACGCAACGGCGAAGTCGAAATTAACTTTCGACGAACAGAACTCGAGTTATACCCACCCGAAGCCAAAACACAAGCATCCCCCGAGAGGCCACGCCGGGTCACTCAAAACGACTCGCCTTGCTAGGGAGATCTTGTCCAATAGGCTACAAAATAGGTCACCCAGTTCTAAGGAGTTAAGACCACACTCCACAGATGGCACAAGCCAAGAAAATGCGTCGACGTAACGCCAAACGAGAATTAAGTAATCGCAGAAAAATCGGGGGCGTTACAGTCACCCCCCTAAAAGAATGTTTCGCCCCGAAACTTTACGCACAACGCCTCATTAAAGAAGGAAAAGTAACAAGCCAAACATTACAAGAAGAAAACAACCCAAACTAATCAGGGAAACAGTTGAGGGTGAGCCTCCCTCATAGCCGACTCTAACTCCCAAGTCGCGCATTCCAAACCCTGATTCTTCCATAGAACTTTGACCATCGGGATGGACTTCCTTCGCAGCACCCGATCGTGAGTATCCAAAATGCGGATCGGCACTTCAATAAAAGAGAGATTAGGCTCCAACTGGGGCACAACATCCAAGACTTGCTCACTACTGCGCACACACTTCCGCAATTGGCTTATGTGAAATACATTATGAACACCTGGGAAATTTGCTGGCAAATCCAACTTATAAGCTGACACGCCAATCCGTTCAACAATCTTAAACGGGCCCACATACCTCAGGTCCAATTTCCGATTCTAACCGAACCTCTTAAATCCAACCATCGGGGAAACCTTAAGAAACACAAGGTCCCCTGCAGAAAACTCCAAGTCAGACCTACGCCGATTGGCGTTCTTCTCGTATCTCTCCTGAGCTAAACGAAGCTTTTCTCGAATAAGCTTCACTGCGACTTTCATCTCCTCGAGCGCATCCGGACCCAACAAGGGTCTCTTACCTACCTCAGCCCAAAACAGGGGAGTTCTGCAGCACCTCCCATACAAAGCTTCAAACGGAGCCATTTGCAAACTTTCTTGATAACTGTTATTGTATGCAAACTCCATAAGTCGCAACAGCTCATCCCACGCTACACCGTGGTCTAGAATGTAGCATCTGATCATATCCTCAACTATCTGGTTCACCCGCTCTGTCTGTCCATTGGTCTGTGGGTGGTAAGCAGTAGAATACCTCAGATCTGTACCCAAACCCTCCTGCAGACTCTGCAAAAAACGAGAGGTAAACCGGGAGTCTCGATCAGAAATGATGCTAACAGGCACACCGTGCAATCTGATGACCTCATTCAAGTACAACTGTGCAATCTTCTTCATCGGGTAATCAATCTTATACGGCACGAAGTGAGCACACTTCGTCAGTCTATCCACTATAACCCAAACAGAATCAAATCCCCTTGGAGATTTCGGTAAGCCCGTTATGAAGTCCATAGAAATACTTTCTCACTTCCAAGTCGGGATCTCTAACGGGGTCAACTTGCCACCAGGCCTTCCGTGATCGGCCTTCACACGCTTGCAAGTGTGGCACTCAACAACAAATCGGGCTATATCACTTTTCATGCCATACCACCAGGCAATTTGCTTCAAATCACGATACATCTTTGTAGATCCCGGATGGTAAGCAACACTGGATCCATGAGCCTCTCTGCATACCATACCCCTGATGTCTCCAACAGCAGGGATGCAAAATCTGTCGCGGTACTTCAAAGTTCCCGCATCATCGATGGAAAAATCCGGCAACTCTCCTCTCTCAGTCCTGAGGTATAAGTGCAGAAGGTCCGTATCATCCTTCTGGTGCAACCTAGTAAGGGAAATCCAAGACGGCTCTGCCACTGCCAAACTACTTTGCATGTCGCAGCATCCCACTGAAATATTCATAAGGAGGAACTCTTCCACTGAACAATCGGCAGAGAGATTAAAGATCTTCCCCGTCTTCCGACTCAGGGCGTCGGCCACAACATTGGCCTTGTCTGGATGGTACTGGATCTCTACATCGTAATCGGCCACATACTCAAGTCATCGCCGCTGGCGCAGATTCAACTCCTTCTGCGTGAACACATACTTCAGGCTCTTGTGATCAGTGAAGATCTTGCACTGAGCCCCATAAAGTAGATGCCTCCACAGCTTCAACGCATAAATCACCGCTGCAAACTCAAGGTCATGCGTAGGGTAATTTCTCTCATGAGTCTTTAATTGCTTTAACTCATACGCAATCACTTTTCCAACCTGCATCAACACGCAACACAGACCAACATGTGAAGCATCCACGTAAACGTCATACTCCACACTCTCAGTAGGTAGGGTCGGGATGGGAGCAGTGCACAATCTGTTCTTTAACTCCAGGTAGGCTTCTTCGCACTTCTCGCTCCAAACAAAGACCGCATTCTTCTGGGTCAACCTGGTCAAAGGTGCAGCCAGGGTAGAGAAACCCTCCACGAACCTCCTGTAATAGCCGGCCAACCCTAGGAAGCTCCTGATCTCCTTGGGCGTGTCCGGCCTACTCCAATCCATCACTGCTGCGATCTTTTCTGGGTCGACCGAGATCCCATCCTTGTTCACCACATGGCCCAGAAACGAGACCTGAGGCAACCAAAATTCGCACTTGCTCAACTTGGCGAATAACTTGTGATTCCTCAACTCCGATAGAACCAAGCGCAGATGCTGTTCATGCACCTCAGCGTTGCGAGAATAGACCAACACGTCATCGATGAAAATCACAACGAACTTATCTAGGAAATCCTTGAACACCCGGTTCATCATCACCAAGAACTCAAAATGTCCATGCCTCGATCTAAACGCAGTCCGTGGAATATCTGCCTCACGGATCCTGAGCTGATGATAGCCGGAACGAAGATCGATCTTGGAGAACACTGTGCTACCGCGCAGCTGATCAAATAAGTCATCAATCCTCGGCAGAGGGTACCTGTTCTTAATAGTGACTTTGTTCAACTCCCTGTAGTCGATGCAAAGCCGCATCGACCCATCCTTCTTCTTCACAAATAAAACAGGAGCACCCCAAGGGGACGAACTCTGCCTGATAAACCCTTTTGCCAACACCTCATCTAACTGGACACGCAACTCCTCTAGCTCACGAGGGGCCATCCGGTACGGCGCCTTAACAATAGGACGCGTACCCGGTTCCAAATCAATCACAAATTCGACATCCCGATCGGGAGGAAGACCGGGAAGGTCATCAGGAAACACATCAGCGAAACCACGAACAACGGGAATCTCCTCTAAGCGCAATATACTAACAGCGGTCCCAACCACCGAGACTAAACAAGCAAAACAACCAGAAGGAAACAACTTTTGAGCACATACCGCAGAAATGACAGGAGAATCTTGGCACGGATTAGCATACACGCTTCCCGGCTGACCATTGCACTTGATGAAGTCCAAGCGCTTCCCTTTGCACTGAATGACCGCATCATACTTAGACAGTCAGTCCATGCCCAGAATGACATCGAAGTCCTCCAGGTCAATCATCTTCAAGTCTGCCCTCGCAAGAAAATCCCCTAACAAAACAGGGCAATCTAGAATGCCCAAATCTGATAACACAGATTCACCAGAAGGGAACTTGACGCGGAAGGTATCACGAACTCGATCTAGAGTTAACCGATGTCGCTCCACAAAGGCTCTAGCCACAAATGAGTGGGTAGCGCCGGAGTCGAACATAACACGCGCTCAGCGGTTCTTCACCTTAAATTTCCCTATAGGAGTATATACAACTAAGGATCTACCAAAACCCAACTGTAACCATTATAGCAAATATAACTTTCAAACTAGAAAAAAGAAACAACTAACCCGAGATGACCTGAGTCGAAGCTTGGGCCTACTCGGAAGAGATCACGTTCAGCTTTCCTTTGCCCTTGTCCACACGCTGAGGTGGAGGTAGTGCCTGAAGTGGAACTGCATGAAGAGCAGGCTGGACCTGAGGACACCTAGACTTGATGTGACCCTTCTGCCCACACTGATAGCAGACTTTATCCTTGGACCAGCACTGGGCAGCATCATGCCCGGGTCGCTTGCAAACAGAACAGGAAACATCCATCCTAGGAGCACCCTGAATAGCATGAACTTGCTCATTCTTCTGAGCTGCTGTCTTCTTGAAACACCTCTTGACAGGGTGGCCCGACCGGCCACAGAAGCTACACACCACCTTGCTCATCTTTCCCAAAGCAGCATCGGGTACCTAGGATTTCTTTTCCTCGACGGACTTCCTCTTGTCCTTCCTCATTTACTGGCCTCTGCTCTTTGCGGTCTCGATAGCCTCCACCTTCAGAGCAGCCTCCACTACCCTTGCATAAGTCTCTGATCCATAAGCATTGGTCAACTGCTGCACCTCGCTCCTCAAGCCACCAAGAAACCGCTTGACTCGATCAGCCTCAACACTCACCAACCCAGGAGCAAACCGGCTTAACTTGCTGAACTCTATCTCATACTCACCAACCGTGAGTTGCCTTTGCTTCAGGTGGAGGAAGTCGGTCATAAGTCGGTCACGCTCGACCGAGGGCAAGAACTTCCTCAGCAGCATTTCCTTGAATACTTCCCAAGAGCATCCAGATACCAAGCTCTCATTTTCCCTAAGCCACCAATTCTTCGCCAAACCCTTGAGCTGATAGGCGGCTAACATCACTCTCTGATCGTCAGCAATACCGGAGTACGAGAACATCTCCTCCATGGAGATCAGCCAATCGTCTATGACCATGAAATCTGCCTTCCCATCATACGTAGGGGGGTTAAGTCTCTGAAACTGCGAGATGAATGTCATTCATGCTGGCACCACCACTGGAGGTCTCAGGGGTACAGGAGGAGGAGGAACAGCTAACCCTCCTACAGGGCCTTGCACTCCCTGAGTCTGTCCTGCCACAACTGCCACCAAAGACTGGATCTGGGCTTGCACCTCCACCATCTGCCTGCTCAAGGAATCGCTACTCTGCCGCAAGCTCTCGATTACCGCATCATTCTGCGCTCTCGATGACTCACCCTCAGATAGGGGGGTCGATCTAGTCGAAGGGCGTCTCGCCATCCTAAACTCATAGCAACCTTAGTCAGATCCTAGTACGACAGCTGCAACTAACTACAAGTACAGACAATACATACATAAATATGAACTTTAAGCTGCTAAACTTGCTCTGCGAGTTTATTTTCACAAGAATTGATGTTATGTCTTAACCTAGGATGGTTAACCACTACTGTACTAACTCTTGTGCCTAGATCGGGAATGCATGACTTTATATTATTTTTGACACGAAAACTTATGTGTGTACATATGTCATCCTGCCAGTCTTTAGCTTGGAAGGTTGTGCTTATGCAATGTTATGATATGCATGATTGTGCTATGCATTCTAAAAAGACCCTAATGCATGTTATGAGCGGCGTACACATGAAAATGTTATGCATCTCATACTACATAACATTTTCATGCAACGAAAAGAAAACGAGCTAGTCGCAGCCATGTGGTGAGGTTATGCATCTCATACTACATAACCCTCACATGTTGCCCCTATGGTGGATCCATATACGAATACATATTATGCATCTCATACTACATAATATGCCCTATACTTCGTGTTATGCTTATGAGTGTAGTGTTCGTGCTGTTGCAAAGACGTGCTGATGACATATCGATGTGTGAATGACATGATGCTGAACCACCAATGCAATCAAAAGGGAAGGTTGCCTGACTAACTTGTCAAGCAACATCCCTCTGATACCAACTGTCACAACCCGCATTTTCTCCGAAGGAAACGGATTATCAGAGTAGGAGAAAACACGCGTCATGATGCCGCGTCGAGCAGGAAATAACTGCCGACGCTCAGGCAAACTACTAACAACTATACTTTATGAAAGTCCATGAGTTAAATGATTAAAAAATCAGTTATATTTTTAAAGGTCGTATCCCTCGGCACAGTGGATCAATTAGTCCACAGTTTAAAAACTATACTTATACGCTGCGGAAAATACTTTATTCAGGTTAGACATCCTAAAAGAGTGCATAAGTGTCCCCAGAGGACAACTTATACTATGCAAGACCCTACATTTAATTTATTCTATATTTAAGAAAACGATCTTTTTACGTTACTTGAAAAATAGTGACGAGTTTTATAAAACATGCTGATCATGAGATATACTTATAATAGTGTTTTTAGATTTAAAAGTAACAAACAACCTAACATAAATCATCCCCAGAGAAAGTAGACTAACTCCAGAAAGGTAGCAGCAAAAAGTAATATATCTAGTATCAAGGTAAAAACTGTCAGTGGGCGCCAACAAACTGACACGAACCCACTGGCAAGTATATATGTCTGTAAGAAAAACAACACAAAAACTACCTCGCAAAAAACAAGGAACTGATCTCTAAAGCACCAGAGACCACCAGCAACTGCACAGCACCACTAGCCGTCAGAGCGGCTACTATCAAGAACCTGAGGCATTCAAAGAAGAAAGAATTCCTCAGCAAGCAAACTAGAAAAAAAACTTCTCGAAAGTGTCAATCAGAAGATAAGTAAAAGAGGAAAACAAAGAAGTAACAGTCACAACTGCCCAAGGCAAGGCAAAAAGGAAGTGCACTAAGTGCGAGGACACCACAGTAACTCTGCCCAAAAGCTGCAGAGTCAACAAGGCTACCATGAGCCCAATTGCTGCAATGTACCAAGGAAGAAACGTCTAACACTCTAAGCTATGAGAGATGGAAGTAGCAAAAACATCACGGATCCGGGTTGGAGGCAAACTCAGTCCCCCTACCACTATTTCCAAGAAACCAAGCTCAGGGGTCTACATGTGAAAGCACTAGGGACCTCCCACCCCCTTGCCCAGCCCGTACCTGGTGTAAGATAAAAGAAAAAAAAAGTGGCCTTGGCAAAATTACACAACACCTCCCCAATTAAGAGCTTCAAACCACCACTACTAACCACGACCCACGATTCGGCCTTTTTGGAAAAACAAGAAAAATAACCGACAAGGAACCTCAAAATCAAGAAATTCACTCGGGGGAGAAAAATCAAGGTAAGGGAAAAACGTTGAGATGACTCAACACGGCCTGTCATTGAGTGAGCCCCACTCAATCAACGCCTAACCAGACCTTGGCGTTGAGTGAGTTAGCCTCACTCAGCGCCAGAATCAACCATAGCGTTGAGTGAGGTTCACTCACTCAACGCCCTTCGCAAGAACAGCTCTGGCGTTGAGTGAGCAAGCCTCACTCAACGCCAAAACAGTTATGGCGTTGAGTGAGGTCCACTCCCTCAACGCCTTCAGCAAAACAGGCAGTGGCGTTGAGTGAGCTAACCTCACTCAACGCCAAAACAGCTACGGCGTTGAGTGAGGTCCACTCACTCAACGCCTTAACACTAAACCGCAAAACCCAACGGTGGCGTTGAGTGAGTCCACCTCTCTCAACGCCAAAACAGATTTGGCGTTGAGTGAGGTCAACTCACTCTACGCCAAAGTACTTACCCGCAGGAAAACCCTAAACCAACGCCATCCGGAAGAGGTCGGCGGAAATGCTGATCGATTCTCGCCGAATCGGCGGGAAAGCAAATCGATTCTCGCCGAATCGGCGGGAATACAGATCGATTCTCGCCGAATCGGCGGGAATCGCTAACGATACTCGTCGAAGTCGGCGAGAATCACTTAGTGATTCCCGTCGATTTCGACTTAGACGAATTTTCTCTCTCACTCGCCTCACTACTTAGCCGCAAGAGAATAGACCAAACTATGGCTTTGAGTGTGTGCACCACACTCAACGGCCAACCCGGGCGGCGTTTGGCATTTAGTATGTGCACCACACTCAACACCAAATCCCGAGAGCCAACCAAAACTGGTTCTAACCAGAGCACTACCACAGAAACCTCCCTCTCTCTCTCTCGGCTCCACCCGCAAAAACACCAAACCAAAAATAAAAATCTGGAGTCTAAATGGTGAGAACAACCAGCGGGTTGAGCAAAAACAGCACAAGAAGGGGGGGCTCATAAAGAGAAACTGAAGCACAGAGTTTTAACAAGAAAAAAGAGAAAAGCTTGGCTTCTATCCTAGGGCTAACCGGGTAGTTAAGAGGGGGACGGTCAAAACAGCAAGTGCAAGAACCACTTGCCTCGGTTTTTCAGCGAAGCTTCAATCGAGTCCTTCCTCTCCCTCGGCACCAGCAGCAGCAACACCTAGCCAGCACATCCCGAGTTTTTAATGGCGGAAAGGGCAAAAACCGAAAATCCATATCTCCTAAAAACCCTACGAAAATCTAATCTCTTACCGTAGAAACGTAGATCTAAGAGAGAACAATCCAAATCCGCTTTCGAAATTGAAATCCGTCCACAAACGCTCTCGGAATCGCCGTCCGAAGGGGTAGCAGGTCCGGCGGTTTTCCTCTGTTTTCCGCGAACAGGAGCAGGCGACAGTTTTCGGGAAGAAGAAGAATGGACCCGCTAATTTGGCTTAAGGCTTTATAAATAAATCTAATCACGCCTAATCAGCCTTAACCGCCTCCTAAGCTGCCGGTTCATTTCCAAAGCTTTTGACCGCAGAAAATAGCTTTAAATATACACATTTGCTTTTATTATTACCACACCCGAAACGACGCGAAAACCAAACTACCTCGGAATTCGACGAAATTCGCACCGTAACTAAATACTCATGCTACGAACGCAACGGCGAAGTCGAAATTAACTTTTGACGAACAGAACTCGAGTTATACCCACCCGAAGCCAAAACACAAGCATCCCCCGAGAGGCCACACCGGGTCACCCAAAACGACTCGGCTTGCTAGGGAGATCTTGCCAATAGGCTACAAAATAGGCCACCCAGTTCTAAGGAGTTAAGACCACACTCCACATATGGCACAAGCCAAGAAAACGCGTCGACGTAACGCCAAACGAGAATTAAGTAATCGCAGAAAAATCGGGGGCGTTACACCCATACCATCGTATGAGGGTGGATCAATCTTAACGGCTCTAGCTAAGTCGAACTCATAAGGGGTTCTAGGCGTGTGCTCATCATCCTGTTCGTGATATTGGTTGTGCCTATCATCGCGTTGGTGAGCGGTCTGGGGTAGAGGACCCGGCCTGTGTATCCCAGCAGCGGGATTACGGGGCACCGCTTTATTGATAGCCAACCCTTGTATTAATTGCGTCAGTGCATCAAACCTAGTGTTAAACTCTTCCCGAAGCTCCGCGATGGTGGCCGGAGTGTGGTCATCATCATGTTGGTTAGCCATATGTGAAGTAGAGGGGGAATATTCAGTACCACGCCTTGTGCGCATGAACAACGGTTACTTAAGAGGTTTTGACTAGATTAATTTTATAATGTTAGAATTTTTGACAATAATCCGTTGAGCAAACAGAAAAACTTTTTTTGACTTTTATGATTAGAAAAATATGAAGAAGTCCCAGAATTTTTTTTTTTAATTTTCTGAAAAAAAAAATTTTGTTTTTACTAATTGCAAACCAAATTCAGCAAAATGTCAGATTTTGTTTTGGATTTTTGACGGGCAGTGCGCAACCTAGTGAGAGTCGCAAATCCCACTACGAAAAGAGCAAAGGATGGTGTCGATTAGGAAACTAACACAACCTCCCTCTGATACCAAATTGATGTAGGATCCGTCCCGAAGGATACTACACGAACGGCGTGACTACGACTCTCGCAATGCTTAACGCTCTTCTAATCGCACGCTAACGGAACGCAGCAATAACAATGATTCTATTTATCGTTCGCACTAACATACGGGTAGCCGATCCGCGCTTGGAACGGAGAATGGCTATAGGCCAAAATCCTTTCTGGCTAAAAGGGATAATATTGATCTCGGGCGAGCTTGGAGTTGTACCAAAATAGATCCACCAAAGAAAAATCATGATTCGAGAAAATGGTAGGATCTATCCCAACTAAAGAAAATAGCGAGGATCGCCAATCCTCTCGGAGTCTTCGGAAAACCCAACGAAAAATTACAAACTATTTAAGAGGCACCGCGAAGAAATCAACGATTCAAAGATCACGCAAAATTTCGTCCACCACAAGAACTATCTAGGGAAAGAAAAACTCTTGAGTAGATGGTTTCGTTACCCCGCTCGGAAACGGTAGATCCGAGATGTTTGGGATCCACACGAAAACGATCGCTTTCCTTGGACGCGGCGGGAGATGCACCAAGGATGAAGAACTCGTTCGTCTTCTCCGCTTCTCGCTGGGGAGGTTCACCGTTGGGCATCGTCTTCCTTGCACTTGGCCTTCAAGATTGAAGGCGGCCGACCTTTGATTGATGAAATCACGCCGAAGGAGATGTCGAATCGGAGAAAAGAGAAGGATGGTGGAGGAAACAAGGGGGGCGGCCAAGAGGAAGAGGAGTGGAGAAGAGGGACCGAATTTTGAGGAGGGAGCAAGAGAGGGGGGGCGAGGGTTTTGAGAGGAAGAGGAAAGGGAAAATTAGGTTAGGGCAATCTCAATTTAATTCAATCAAATTCTAAATGAAAAATACATGGTTCATGGCCTTTTATAAGGCTTACAACACAAAAGGCTATTAGCAGCCCAATAAATGATAAACGCACACCAACATGAAATAAAAAGACAAAATAAATAAATTAGTCCATCAACTTATCAAATTAAAATTAATACTAATTTTAATTCCTTTTGCGTTGGCGAAGATTGTAGCCATGGCCGCTACGGCGTCGCAAGTCCTTGACCGGTGGGTCAATGTCTCTGTCTTCCGCCAACATCCCGCGATCATCATGAACATCAAGTGCGCCCTCGTCGTCATCTTTAACTCCAACTAGGCCGTCATGATGGCCGTCGCCATCACAAGCTTCCTCGCATTCGCACCCAGCATAGTCCTGAGAGCGTCGGGAACGTGTACATAGCAGGTCGACCCGAACACTCGAAGGTGTCCAACACTAGGCTTCTCCTTAAACATCTCATGAGGAGACTTTATGTTGATCGGACTCAGAGGCATACGATTAATGACATAAGTTGCGTGGGTCATCCCTTCTGCCCAGAAGGCCCTAGGAATGTCTTTGTCATGAAGCCAACACTTGCAGGTCTCCGTCAGATGACGGATCTTCCGCTCTGCTACTCCATTTTGTTGTGGAGTGTGCGCACAAGTGAGAGCTCTCCGGATTCTGTGCTTCCTGCAGAAGTTAGAGAACTCATTTGAAACAAACTCACCTCCGTTGTCCGTTCTCAACTTCTTAATCCGCAAGTCAAGCCGGTTCTCCACTAGCTCCTTGAACTCCACAAACAACTGGAACGCGTCTGAATTCTCCTTCATAAAGTACACCCAAGTGTACCTCGTATAGTCATCAATCAACACCAGCATATATTTGCTGCCTCCAAGACTAGCGGTGACGGTCGGACCCATCAGATCACCATGGATGCACTCTAATGGTGTTTTACACCTCGTCTGTGACTTGTCAAACGGAAGGCGATGAGTCTTTCCATATTGACATCCTGCACAAACATGACCGTCGCCGACGGATGACAATCTAGACAAGTCTTTTACAAGGCTCTTCACTGTCATAGCTTTCAACTTGTCCATCCCGACATGCCTCAGCCTCTCGTGGCACATAGCAGCGTTATTATTGGCTCTCATCCGATCAACATAGGAACTTGTTGATAACACAAACAAGTCATTTACCATTCTCCCTACATGAGCAACGTCAGTCTTCACCGCTGACACGTTGCGGAGAAACTTCACTTTTGTCGGGCTGAACAGAACGTGATAGTCTGCGTCCACCGCGTTGGTCACAAAGAAGAGGTTCTTTTTCATGCCCGACACGTGATAAACACTCCTCAAAGTGAGTGGACCTTTATCACTGCCCAAAGAAACTACGCCTTCCTTCTCGACTGCATGAATTGTATCATCAGCAGGAATAATAGCTTCATTACCTTAGTACGATTGCAGAGAAGAGAACTTCGACTTGCCCCCGTTGAGGTGGTGACCATACCCCGAGTCCACTATCCAGTCATTTTGGTAGTCTATGGTGGACAAAGCATGGACACACGTGTCCGTCATGAACGCATTCATCCCATCCTGCTTCCTCAGCACTGGAACCAGTTCCCTCTTTATCTGCAACGTGCACCGGCTGCAGCTTGACCTTGTAGTCCTTCTTGAAGTGGCCCGGTTGTTTGTATCTGTAGCACCTTAGCCCTTCCTTCTTCCAATCCCGTTTAGGAGCAGCACTCCTCTCTTGTTGATCAGAAGTTGAAGGATCATCGTCAGCAGACGGCTTCTTCTTCTTAACTCATCTCTTCTTCTTCCCTGAGAAGAGTGTCTCACTACCTCCTTCAGAGATAGTAATTCCAGTCATCTGCCTTGCTAGGCTCTCCTGCGAAGCTAGCAGGTTCTCCGGCTCCAGCAAAGACGGTTGAGTGGCCCAGCCTTGACAGAAGTAACAAAGATCACATACTCCAACTGCAAACCGCGGATTATGTGTCTCTTGAGCTTCGTTTCTGAAATCGGCTCATCAGGGTCCAATGCCAAAATTTTAGCACATAAGTTCTTCATCTTCAGGAAAAACGTCGAGATGGACAGATCTCCCTGAGTGGCTCTCGCCAACTCATTCTCTAGAAATTGTAGTCGCGCTACATTCTTCATATTGAACAACCCATCAAAGGAAGTTCAAATCTCAGCAGCAAACCGACATTCTATGATGTGGTCGAAGAGCTTCGGTGAAATAGCCCGCTTAAGAGTAAACTCCGCATTTGCGTTTGTCTTCCTCCAAGCTCTCGCCGCTTCAGTATTGTCAGTGGCAGCAGTAACTTCTTGCCTCTTGTCTCCGCAGACGACCTCCCAAAGGTCCTCACCCAGAAGATAACCACTTCATACATGACCGCCACTTCTTGAAGTTGGTCGATGTCAAGAGTTCAATTCCAAGACCCCTTGCAAATCCACCTTCCACTGCACTAACACTGGTCTACTAGACTTCCAAAAGCAAAAAAACAAGTCTGTCGGTTGATCACTGCTCAAACCTCTGTTCTCGCTGATACCATGTAAAAATTTGTGGGATGCGGAAAACGGAAAATCAGGCCGCAGGAACACTCAACCAAGTCAAGCCAAGTAAACCAAAAGCAAACAGAAGAACAAGAAAATCTTGTACTATCAAAAATCTTTACAGAGCGAGGCATACATGGTGAGACATGATTCGCTAATGTACCTGATGGAAGCAAAAACAAGAAAGCAAAAACTAGCCGCGCGGACTCAAAGAGTAACTGCGGACACTGTAGAGTTGCACTACGCGGAGTCCGCACTGATCGGCGATCGCTGGCCTAAGTCAGAACCAAGTCTCTGGCTTCACAGCGCTGTCCGCACAATCTGCACAGCAAAAAATCGGTCAACTCCTCAAACCGCGCGGAAACAAAAACGTGTTTGCAGCAATCGCCCGAGCTCACTTACTGTTCATTCGATTGTACTGTTGATGTGATAGGGGATCCTATTTATAGGCACGGAGACGAGTGTGGTCACCGCCCTAGCCGATAGGAACACCGTCCATCTCGCGGCGAGCATAAGGCGTATCCGCACAGCGCGGACACGAGGCCAGTCTGCCTTGTCGCCAAGACTTGATCAGTCCGCTATACACGCGGACACTGCGAATACCACCACCAGTTCGCCACATCTTATGGACAGCTCCAGTCCGCACAGTCCGAGCCCACAACTTTACCAAGCTAACAAGCCGCCGAGCTCGACAGAAAGAAAAACAGTCTGCGCTAACCGCGCACACTCGCGGACTGAGAATAGCCGGACTTGGTACAGATCCTGACCAAGTTCACACCTCCAGCCATCCCTGGTGCGAACGCAACACCAGCGGATACAGAAGACAATCCGCACAAACCGGCGGACTCAAAAAACTGTCCACACTAACAGGCGAACTCCACGGTTACACCAAACCGCTCCAGAACAAGTCCAAGGCATAAGCCTATGCCGAACTCGCGAGCTCCAGAAGAGTCTGCAACATGTCAGACTAAGCGAACTCCAGATGAGTCTGCAGCTCCCGCAGATACCAAACCTAACCGCCCCTGTTATCTCCTGAGAACAAGCTGCCTGCAAAATACTAGACGACCTGGCTAGTCACCACCCATGTCCGCACAGTCCGCGCGGACAGTCCGCCCAGGCCGCCACTTTCACTTCAAAAAATTCAACATGAAAGACACGATAAGAAGGAAAGAAAGTGGCAGAGTAGTTCATGGAATTTGTAATATGACTAACAGATAAGAGGTTGCGAGTAAAAAAAGGGACGTGAAGGCAGAAGCCAAGATAAGAAAAGAGCAAGTGATAGAGCATTTTCCTGTTATATAGGAAAGTGTTCCATCGGCAATGCTTACCTTATCTCTGTCAAACAATGGTGAATAGGAAACAAAACCTGACGATGACCAAGTCTTATGATTTGTGGCTCCAGAATCAAGAATCCAATGAGTGGCAGACGGTACAACAATAGAGTGAGCACTTGGACTACCTGAATGAGCAAAGTACGAGAATGGACTTGAAGTGGGCTCCGAGAATAACCCCTTCATCATACGACGGAGAGTCATCATCTCATCAGGAGAAAAGGCCCCAGGTAAAGACAGAGGCTCTGATATTTTGCCACTGGAATACTATCATCAATGAACTTAGTCAGGTGGGGAGAGCGGGGAGAGCTGAAATTTGAGCGGCCACAACCACGTCCACCACGGCCCCCACGAGGAACCATGTCACCTCTCGATGGAGGGAGCCCATGATATTTGAAGCAAGTGTCGTGAGTATGCGTACTCCGACCACAATAATCACACATCAAGTGGTCTTTGTTCGAGGGCCTGGGCCTAATGTCCCGAGGAGTGGTGCCTCCAGAATGAGAAGTCGCGAGAGCATAACCACTAGAAAGGCCCTCTGAACTCCAAGACTGATGGCGGTCATATTCCTACTGGACAATGCTATAGGTCTCTGACAACGAAGGGACTGGTATGCGGCCAAGGATCTGAAGAATAATCTAATCAAAGTCTCGGTGTAAACCATGTAGAAACTCAAACACCCTATTCTGATCTTCATGAGCACAAACAAGAAAAGCATCAGCAGTGCAAACAAGATGGAGGGATGTAAAATGGTCATACTCCCGATATAGCTGAGTGAACTCCAAATAATAAGCAGACGGCGGTCGATCACCATGTAGAAGGAGAAATATCTTTCGTCGTAGCTGAAAGATCTGAGCAGTGTTGCCTTTCCGGGAATAGGTAGATTCAGCACAACTTCAAATATCTGCAGCGGTATCCAAGAATAGGTAATTTCGTGCAATAGTCTCTTGCATGAAATTAATCAACCATGACATAGTCAAAGAGTTCACTAATTCCTATTGAGCCCGCATAGATGAGGTTCATGCTGACTCCTTAATAGTTTTGTTAACATAGCCAAACAAACGACAGTCGGAGCTTTTGGGGAATGAGAGAGAGAGGAGGGAGGAGGAGGGAGAGAAGGGTAGCCAACGGTATAGGTTCGTTGGGCTGCGAAGCGGGCGCTGTATGGAGCGACGGGTGGGGGCTAGGGCGTTTTTGCTTTCTATAGCTCTGATACCAAGCCAAACGGAACAGGAAATAGAATTCTTATTATTAGAAAAAAGAAAACCCCCTATAAATATATATAGGGTAATACAAATATTAGCTAACAGAAAATAATAGTCACATTCCATTCAAAAATGCAACAAGCACCTTATAATTCAGATTCACGCTCTGAAGTCAAAGTCGCATGGACTAAGGTTAGGTTCGCGAGCTCTAAAGTAAGATTCGCCTGCTCTAAAGTCAGATTCACGCTCTCAAAAGTCAGATTCAAGCGTACTAATGCAAGATTCAAGCACATTAAAGTTAGATTTGTTCACTGTAAAGTCAAATACGTGTGCTCTAAAATCAGATTCATGAGCTCGAAAGTCAGATTTGCGCTCTCTAAAGTATATTCGCAATTATGCAAAATGGAATGTAGCAAATAAGTACCATACGAAAAGTTAGCAGAAACCATAGTTTTCTGCAAAAAAAATTTCAAGCTTAAAGATTCACTATGCTTTGAGTTTATAATTGTGAATACGTAAGAGGGATAGAAAGAGGTAGTCATGGTCTAATAACAAATACTGAGGTAAGAGAACATGTGAATTTATTAGATTTTTAAGATCAGATATATGTTATCCTTCCATTCTTAGCTTCTGTTACGAGCCTACTTTGGTGTTTCACCGAAGGTGGCGGTGGAGGCGAAGATACAAGAGGGAGCCAAGCTTGAGCTGCGGAGAACGTGAGGGGAGAGGAAGAAGAGGAGTCGTGCTCAACCCTAGCCCTAGTATTTGGGGATGAAGAGGGGAACTAGGGAGAGGAAAAGAACTTGATTAATTCCATTCATCCTCCATACAATGACCTCAAGGGATCTATTTAAATACATACAAGTAGCATGGATGTAAATACTCAAAAATAATGAGAACAACACGAAATAGTAAAACACAATGGGACTCGTGCATCGACTCGATTAATAAGATGCCTAATATGAATACATGACAACATTAATTAATGACTTAGATAACTGATCGTATGGGACCATAGCATCTCACTCATCCTTCAAATCAAGCTTGTCCTTATTCTCGAACTAAGCCTGCACGACTTCATCATCTGACTCTTTGATTTCTCTCCAAAACAATTCTCGATAGCGTGTTGTTGCTGCAGTGGTTGCAACGAGTGGTGGGCCGTCAATGTGCTCACAAAAGGCACAAGAGACTGCAAGGATCGGACGTGGCCAAGGCGCGTGCAGAATAAAGACTATCAGACAGAAGCTCAAGAGTCGGGGCGAGTATGCCCGGTGAATGCAGAAAGACGAGGGTGCCGAAGGCCCTAGAAGAAGGTGAGTTTTTGCGGCGATCGGAAGAGGCAGCAACGGTTGGTGTGTGGTCTTCAAAAGTAATGACTCCAGGGGGCAGGGGGTAGTGGAACAGGTGGTCGGAGTAGAAGCTGCAGAATGGAGACTGCAGGGGATGGCTAGTGGCGACACAAATTATGGCGGCACCATCGCTGGGCTGGAAGGCGACGAAATCGGTTGTGTGAACTGCGTGGCGGAAACAACGGAGGCGGTGATGGAGAAACAAGAATTGCGAAGAGCGCAGGGCTTCTTTGAGTGCGGGTGGAATTGATGATGGTTATGGTGGGATCGGACCTTGAAGCGGCGGTCAATGCTGGCAGTGAGTTGTGCAAGTGCGGTGTCATAGGATGTCGACATCTCATGTAACTTTTAGAACATCGAAC
Source organism: Platanthera zijinensis (assembly GCA_039513925.1). Taxonomy (NCBI): domain Eukaryota; kingdom Viridiplantae; phylum Streptophyta; class Magnoliopsida; order Asparagales; family Orchidaceae; genus Platanthera; species Platanthera zijinensis. Next base: position 127,508,074 of record CM077092.1, read on the forward strand.
TGATAGTGAGTGGCTCGTCGAGGCTCGAAAGGAATTAATTAATCAATAATTTTTAATGAAAAAATAATTAATTAATTGTTGGGTCAATTGCCCACAATGTTCCCTAGAGTGGATTTGAAGAGGCATCACCATTAATACTAAGAACATAGTTGTATTTGATGCATGCTTAAGTTCATGCATGTAGGTTGTCCTTGATTGGACAGGTGAACAAAAAGAGTTAGCTGGAAGTCAGATAATTTGACTAAAGCAAAAGCTTCGAGACAGCTGAGAAGAATGTCTCAGCATAACCGCTGAGACAGCTGAGAAGGAAGCGTTGAGACAGTCAATACAGGTTGTCCTTGATTGGACAGGTGAACACAGAGTAAACTGGAAGTCAGATAATTTGACTAAGGCAAAAGTGTCGAGACAGCTGAGACAACTGAGACAGCTGAGAAGAATGTCTCAGCATAACCGCTGAGACAGCTGAGAAATAATTCGTCGAGCTCAGTTCAGAATTCGTCGAACTGAGTTCAGAGTTCGTCGAGTTCAACTCACCATTCGTCGAGCTAAATTCAGAGCTTGAGATTCTGAGTTCGTCGAGTTCAGTTGAGAATTCATCGAACTGAGTTCAGAGTTCGTCGAGCTCAGTTTACCATTCGTCGAAATCAGTTCAAAGTAAGGCAAGCTAAGTCAGTCAAAGCCAGTGTTTTTAAATACAGAAAATTGGCTAAGGCAGAAAGCGTTGAGTGAGGCGTGCTTACTCAACGCTCTCAACGCCTAAGATGCTGCAGAGGCAGAGATATGGTTAGGCAAAAAGCATTGAGTGGAGGTTGCTCACTCAACACTGTCAACGCCTAGTGGAGACAAAATTTTGTCTAAGGAGTTTGGCGTTGAGTGATGTTCACTCACTCAACGCCAAGCAGCAGAAAGCTGATAAAGCAAGTTGGCGTTGAGTGAAGCTGAATCACTCAACGCATATAAACAGATTTATATTCTAAGTAGTTTGGCGTTGAGTGAAGGTTACTCACCCAACGCCAAGAGACAGTAAATCTGTCTAAGTGTTTTGGCATTGAGTGATGTTTACTCACTCAACGCCTATGATAATATTGCTTGATATTTGGCTAAGTCTACAGCTGGTGACGTCAGCAAGTCAACAAGTCAACATATTTCAAAATAAGTGACGGGATGGCTACAGTACGCGACAAATGTTGTCGCAGACCTACTGTATCATAGTTGGCGTTAAAGCAAGGTTGCTGCTGGCCATTAATTATGTGGGGCCCACTGCTCAAGAGTTGTTGGGTAAAATTCAATAAAAAGGAAAAGGCTTTTATAGAGGAACATAGCTTTTCGGAGAAAGTCATCAGGCAGTTCTTCTTCTCCGTCATTGTTATGGAGTTGAAGAACAGGAAGCTCAAGTCTACAAGACGAAGAGCAAGTTAGTTGTTGGTATCAACATCTTCAACAGCAAGATAGTTGGTGTGATCTTCATCTGCACCAGCAAGTTAGCTCAGAGAGATTCTCTGAGAAAAAGGTAGCAGCTTGGGTCGACCCTTGCTGCAAGTGCTTCACAGACCCAGCCAACAAATTCTAAAGAACATTCTCTTGGGGAGCTGTGAAGAAGGAGATAGGGATGAGCAGTTGGCTCAGTTCAGAAAGGGGCAGAGAAGCTGATCTGCAAGTTACTTTCAGCACAAAGCAAGATCTTCATCCTTGTTGCTGTGAAGAAAGGTGTAGGGTTGGGATTCTCCCAGCTCAGGTTGCAGCTAGATCAGCTGCAGTTATTTCTCTAGTTCCAGCAGGATAAAATCACTGGGGCTGAGAAGAGGAAGTTAGGTCTAAGTATTTACTTAGTCAAGATAAGTAGACTCAAGAAATATATTTCCTGGATTCAAGGTTGGACTGAGTTTATCTAAGTCCAGGTAGATTGGCATAGTGAAATTTCACATGTGGCCAATCATCACACCAACCCGCATTCATCCTGTAGGATCCAAGTGTGGATCTAAGCTGTAGGGCTTAATTGCTTGAGGTAGGAGAGTGATGCTCTCTGAGGTAGGATCCAAGTGTGGATCTGAGTTGTAGGGCTTAATTGCCTGAGCCAGGAGAGTGTTGCTCTCTATGGTAGGATCCAAGTGTGGATCTGAGCTGTAGGGCTTAATTGCTTGAGTTAGGAGAGTGCTGCTCTCTGAGGTAGGATCCAAGTGTAGATCTGAGCTGTAGGGCTTAATTGCCTGAGGTAGGAGAGTGTTGCTCTCTGAGGTAGGATCCAAGTGTGGATCTGAGTGTAAGGCCTTTGGCCTGAGGTAGGTGACAAGCTTGTCACTGAGCTATAGGTGTCTGGAAGGGCACTGAGGTAGGTACCTGTTGGGTACTGAGCTGTAGGAGTGCAGCAGCACTTTGAGAGTAGAGCTTTGTGCCTGAAGTTATAGGGCTGAAAAGCCTGAGCTGTAGGCCTTAGAGATAAGGCTGAGGTAGGTGGCTTGAGGGTCACTGAGTGTAGGAGCACTGCAGAGCTCTGAGGTAGGATCCCTAGTGGATCTGAGGTAGGGCTGTCCACCCAGCCTGAGTGTAGAGCTTAATAGCCTGAGGTAGGTGGTTTTCTGACCACTGAGTTGTAGGCCTTTGTGGACGAGAAGTAAGTCTTGGAGGAGACTTAGAGATCCTGAGGGATCTGAGGTGTAAGTTTTTTGGAGCATGTTTTGGAGAAGTGCTTAGTCCAACAAGATAGTTAGATAGGTGGGATGGAAAGTGGATGTACCGAGTTGGGGAACCACTATAAATATCTGTGTGTTGTGTTGTGTTGTTTGTTCTTCTTTTATATTGCAGGTACTAAGGATAACTCTAGATCACTTAGTAAGAAAACAGCAAAAAGAACATAAAAAGAGACCAATAATCTATTTACCCCTCCCCCCTAGGTGATTTAGCAATCATTGAATTAAAGACTTTCAAGTGATATCAGAGAGAGGTTACTCAAAAAGCACTTAACAGTCTGAGTAGACCTGAAAGGATAGCTAAAAGGTTAGCATTTGTGGGTTCAAAAGAGAACCATAAGGAGTGGAGCTCAATGGAGCTTCAAGTCTACAGCAAGGAGAAGTTTGGAACATGGAAAGAAAGGATCAGGCAGATTATGGAAGCCAGTGATCCTAGAGTCTTGGCTTCAATTCAAAAAGGACTCTTCATTCCCATGAAGGTCTCTACATCAGATGCAAGTATCCAGATCCCAAAGAGTTATGCAGAGATGTCTGAAGATGAAATCAACTTAGCATCAATGGATAAGAGGGCATAACACATCATGGTAAGTGTCATAGATGACTCCACCTTCCAGATGGTTGTCCACTGCAAGACAGCCAAAGAGATGTGAGATTCTCTCACTGGCTACATGGAAGGGACAGAGAAAGTCAGTCTTTCTGACAATGGTTCAGAGTCTGAAGAACAAGAAGCATTCATTGGGCTACCTGGTGCCATTGCAGATAAAGCAGAAGACAATCCAGATGCAAGGATAGAGATCAGGGCCACTCTATCACAATCAAAAAGTGATTCAGAGGTGGATGATGAAGAAGAAGATGACTACAGTTATTATAGGATAATTGCCATGACAGAAGAAGAAGAATCCTGCAAGAATCAGTCTGGTCCAGATCAGGTACAATATCTGTCAAGTTCTTCTCATTGCTCAGGTCATGTGACCAGTCCAGATTCTGATGCATCCTCATCCAGGGATGAAGATGACTCTGAATCTAAGGTAGATGTCAATCAATTGATTGACAAGCATGATAAAATCTTGGATGCTTTGAGAAGAAGCAAGAAGTTGGCCAAGATGCAGGCTGAGGAGATTAGCTCTCTACAGCTAATTGCTGCTCAACAGTCTGAGACAGCATCCTTGCTGGATCAGAAAGTAAGGGAAGTCAGCCAACTGAAGGTCATCTCAATCATCCAAATTGAGACCATAAGGCAGAAGGACAAGATCATTTTGAATCTTGAAGAGAAACTCCTAAAGGAGAGAAGGGTTGTGGCTGAATTCAACAAGCCTAAAGTTGTGCTGCCCTTGATAAATTCCCTCTCCTCCCAAAAGGGTAAGAAGGAGTTAGCAGTCAAGGGAAGCAAAAGAGTTGACCTTTCCAAAGGGAAAGGCAAAGCTCTTGTAGTGCCTCAGTCTACCTTTCATAAGGTAATTCTCACATCCAACAGGTATGACCATGACTGTAAGTATGGTCACTGGAGGTGTGAGAATCTTCCTTGTAAGACTACAAAAGTACCTTACAAGGGAAGGAGAGAGGTCAGGGGAATGAGTTCTTGTAAGGCTCCCCATGAAGAAATTCAATTGGCACATCCTGGACCATTTGTATTTAGTGCACCAGCCCCCACACTCATGAGAAAGGCAGTGGCCTTTTCTCAAGATCTCCCAGCACACTCTCAGACCAAGGGCAAGTCTGTCAGCAAGCCAGACTTGGGCATTTCTAGAGCCATCAATACTGTGTCTTCCACAGAGAAGACCACTGTTAGTAGACTTCAAGAAAATCCAAGTTCTTCTACTGCCAAACCTACCTTCAGTCAGACTGTGGCTGATTGAAATAAGAACAAGCTTTTCTTCCTTCTGTTCAGTCTGCAGTCAACCATACTGCCAGACCTGCTCAGAAGAGAATGTATAATATCCATGAGTGTTGTGGAAAAGTGGGGCACTTTGTCATAGATTGTTGGCACAACCCTAGTGTGCCAAGGGCAAGGGTGAGTCATCCTAACAGGCCTGCTGTAGGTAAACATGTGCATGTTTTTGCTAACAGGAACCTAGGACCCAATACCTATTGGGGTCCTAAGGTAAAGTAATCTATTTTGCAGGTCAGTCTAAGTGCACATCCCCATGTGGTACTTGGACAGTAGATGTTCCAGAACTTGGACTGGAACAAGAAAGTTATCTTATGGTTCATACTCCAGTGAGGGAAAGACCTAAGATCAACAGTTGGTGATGGATATTGACCATCTAGGATATTCCTCTCACTGCCCAAGAGGAAGAGAATGTTGAATGAAATCCTGAAGAAGGACAAGTGCACACTCATGGATGAAGGCCAGCTGGATCCAGCCAGCAGGAATGTCAGGTTGGACAAAGTCTTGCTGCCACACCAGCAAATCTGGAAAGGACAAGTAGGTTGTACTCATTTCTGAGGAAAGCACAAGTAGCTCCTCTATGAGCAGCAAGGAAGAGGCACACTGTGCTCAGCTGATAAAACTCATTATACAGAAGGGACAAACAGTCAAGTGGTATCATCAGCTGAAATGATGGCTGACAATCATAAGGAAAGGATCTGTGCAAATGTTGAGGGGGAGACTGTCAAGCTAAGATACTCCTACTGATGAGGAGCATGTTCAGTCAAGGTTGATGAACAAACTTGAATCTTACCCAAAGTTCCCCCAGCACAGAATAGATCAGCATTACTGCTGAGGATCAGCATTACAGCTGAGGATCAGCTTGTCCACATGGACATTGCAGAAGCTGAGAGGGAAACTACCCAAGTGAAGGCACCTGCTGGAAGAAGGCAAGCCAATCAGTTTACAAGAACAGCTGGATTGCTCCAGCTATTGGTGATACAAGTCAGCACATTCTTATTGGAATAGTGGTGTAAAGAAAGACTGGCACATTTCATGGAAAGATCATTCTAGGTTCAAGTAATCTTAAAGCCCAGCAGCTGCAGGAGAACATTCAGCCTCATGAGAAGAGAAAGTTGGCAGCTGCACCAATGGTATCATCTGCAATCAGCTAGGGAGAGAAGAGAATCACAGCAGACCAGCTCTTCCCTGTCTATTCAAAAACCAAGAAGGGATTGATCAAGTGGTGATCAGGTGTGCAGATCAATGTAATGATCAAGATAGTACTCAGTAAGCTGAACACTCTTGTATTGCTAATCAGAAAGCTGAAGCAAAAGGCAAGTCTGTTGCTAAAGAAGGGGAGAAGATCTGGCTCAGCAAAAAGAGACTGTGTAAGGTGCAAGAGAGTTGCTAAGCATCAGCATGGATGGAGCTCGACGAAATAACCTTCATTCGTCGAACGGAGCTCGACGAAATCAGAAGAATTCGTCGAACGGAGCTCGATGAAATCTGAATAATTCGTCGAACTCAAGACTGTCAAACAGAAATTTTATGAAATCAGAACCATAACCTCCAGATAAGTAGAATTTTTTTTATATTGATATTCTACTAGTGTAATCTAAGTTGCTAGCAATTCTGACTGTCATAACAGGATTATGCATATGTACATTAAGTATCAATAAGTTTGGGAGCATAAGGAAGAACTCAATCATGAGTTTGTCCTGACTGACAAGTGGCTGTCATGCTTATCATTCCACTAGATGAAGTCAAGTTCAACACCCGCTTGGTTGAGTTGAGTATGTGGAACTTAGGATAGCTTCAGCAACTCCAAACTCTAGTTTGTCTTGCAGGATTTACTTTTCTTGCAGGTAGATAAGTCTTTGATGTGACATCAAGACTATAAAGATCATCAAGTGGTATCCAGACTGGCATAGACTAGAATGTCTACCAGGAATTTGACAAAGGATGCCTCAGTTGAGGGAGAGCAAGCAGCTGCTGCAGTAAATCAGTTGTCACAACTGCTGATCAGTTTGTCTTAAGGGCAATGCACAGACTAAGGGGGAGATTATGAGAAGAGGAACAGCTAGAAGCCAGCTCAAGTGGATTCATGGTTCACTCAAGAGCCAAGGGGTTGCAGTGATGTGGTGTATCAATGATATCACCACAAGTGGAAGCTGATTCTGTAGATATAACATCAGCAAGTGGAACTATGTGTGCAGCAAGCTCAAATGCTGCAATGTTGTGTTGTATAAATGTATCAACACAGAAGGTATGACTCCTAATCAAGTAGACTAATCACTAGGATGATTTTCTTAGCAGTATCAACATAGGACTTTGTCTAGGATCAAGAGATAATCTCTCCCATGATATTTTCTACTCCCTCAATAGATATACCTATTGAAGAAGACAGAAAGGGGGAGATGTGTGGCAATACATAAGGGGAAGATATAGAAGTTATACTTGACATGATCAGGTCATGTTGAGTCAATGCCTCTAGTGGTGCTCCATTTAAACATTAAGTGATATACAGGAGAGTTCATATTGCTTGAGCAATTGCTCAAGTAGTATGAGCATGCATTGACTTAATTTATTAAGTAAATACAATTAATTAGAGCACATTGTATTAATATAACATAAGCTAGCAGGTGTGTAGAAATGTCTACAGCTGCATGAAATTATTTTGCCTATTATGGTAATGCCTCTTAGTATTGCTTGGTGTTTTGTCTTCTTCAAATAGGGGGAGATTGTTGGGTCCATTGCCCACAATGTTCCCTAGAGTGGATTTGAAGAGCCATCACCATTAATATTAAGAGCATAGTTGTATTTGATGTGTGTTTAAGTTCATGCATGCAGGTTGTCCTTGATTGGACAGGTGAACAAAAAGAGTTAGTTGGAAGTCAGATAATTTGACTAAGGCAAAAACTTCGAGACAGCTGAGAAGAATGTCTCAGCATAACCGCTGAGACAGCTGAGAAGGAAGCGTTGAGACAGTCAATGCAGGTTGTCCTTGATTGGACAGGTGAACACATAGAGTAAGCTGAAAGTCAGATAATTTGACTAAGGCAGAAGTGTCGAGACAGCTGAGACAGCTGAGAAGAATGTCTCAGCATAACCGCTGAGACAGCTGAGAAAGAATTCGCCGAGCTCAGTTCAGAATTCGTCGAACTGAGTTCAGAGTTCGTCGAGCTCAACTCATCATTCGTCAAGCTAAATTCAGAGCTTGAGATTCTGCGTTCATCGAGCTCAGTTGAGAATTCGTCGAACTGAGTTCAGAGTTCGTCAAGCTCAGTTCACCATTCGTCGACCTCAGTTCAAAGTAAGGCAGGCTGAGTCAGTCAAAGCCAGTGTTTTTAAACGCAGAAATTGGCTAAGGAAGAAAGCATTGAGTGAGGCATGCTCACTCAACGCTCTCAACGCCTAAGATGCTGCGAAGGCAGAAATATGGTTAAAATAAAAGCATTGAGTGGAGGTTGCTCACTCAACGCTGTCAACGCCTAGTGGAGACAGAATTTTATCAAAGGAGTTTGGCGTTGAGTGATGCTCAATCACTCAACGCCAAGCAGCAGAAAGCTGATAAAGCAAGTTGGTGTTGAGTGAAGCTGAATCACTCAATGCCTAGAAACAGATTTATATTCTAAGTAGTTTGGCGTTGAGTAAAGGTTACTCACCCAACGCCAAGAGACAGTAAATCTATCTAAGTGTTTTAGCGTTGAGTGATGCTTACTCACTCAACGCCTATGCTAATGTTGCTTGATTTTTGGCTAAGTCCACAGCTGGTGACGTCAGCAAGTCAACAAGTCAACATATTTCAAATAAGTGGTGGGATGGCTACAGTACGCGACAAATGTTGCCGCAGACCTACTGTACGACAGTTGGCGTTAAAGCAAGGTTGTTGCTGGCCATTAATTATGTGGGGTCCACTGCTCAAGAGTCGTTGGGTCAAATTCAATAAAAAGGAAAAGGCTTTTATAGAGGAACATAGCTTTTCGGAGAAAGTCATCAGGCAGTTCTTCTTCTCCGCCATTGTTGTGGAGCTGAAGAACAGGAATCTCAAGTCTACAAGACGAAGAGCAAGTTAGTTGTTGGTATCAATATTTTCAACAGCAAGATAGCTGGTGTGATCTTCATCTGCACCAGCAAGTTAGCTATGAGGGATTCTCTGAGAAAAAAGTAGCAGTTTGGGCCGACCCTTGCTGCAGGTGCTTCACAGACCCAGCCAACAAATCCTAAAGAACATTCTCTTGGGGAGCTGTGAAGAAGAAGATAGGGCTGAGCAGTTGGCTCAGTTCAGAAAGGGGCAGAGAAGCTGATCTGCAAGTTACTAGCAGCACAAAGCAAGATCTTCATCCTTATTGCTGTGAAAAAAGGAGTTGGGCTGGGATTCTCCCAACACAGGTTGCAGTTACTTCTTTAGTTCCAGCTGGATAAAATCTCTGGGGCTGAGAAGAGGAAGTTAGGTCTAAATATTTACTTAGTCCAGATAAATAGACTCAGGAAATATATTTCTTGGAGTCAAGGTTGGGTTGAGTTTATCTCAGTCCAGGTAGATTGGCACAGTGAAATTTCACCGGTGGCTAATCATTGCCTGAGGTAGGAGAGTGTTTCTCTCTGAGGTAGGATCAAAGTGTGGATCTGAGTGTAGGGTCTTTTGGCCTGAGGTAGGTGACAAGCTTGTCACTGAGCTGTAAGTGCTTGAAAGGGCACTGAGGTAGGTACCTGTTAGGTACTGAGCTATAGGAGTGATGCAGCACTCTGAGAGTAGGGTCTTGTGCCTGAAGTTGTAGGGCTGAAATGCCTGAGCTGTAGGCCTTAGAGATAAGGCTGAGGTAGGTGGTTTGAGGGTCACTGAGTGTAGGAGCACTGCAGAGCTCTGAGGTAGGATCCCTAGTGGATCTGAGGTAGGGCTGTCCTCCCATCCTGAGTGTAGATCTTAACAGCCTGAGGTAGGTGGTTTGCTGACCACTGAGTTGAAGGCTCTTGTGGCTGATAAGTAAGTCATGGAGGAGACTTAGAGATTCTGAGGAATCTGAGGTGTAAGCACTTTGGAGCAGGTTTTAGAGAAGTGTCTAGTCCAACAAGATAGTTGGATAGGTGGGAGGGAAAGTGGATGTACCCAGTTGGGGAACCACTATAAATATCTGTGTGTTGTGTTGTGTTGTTTGTTATTCTTTTATATTGCATGTACTAAGGACAACTCTAGATCACTTAGTAAGGAAACAACAAAAAGAACTTAAAAAGAGACCAATAACCTATTCACCCCCCTAGGTGATTTAGCTATCCTTGAATTAAAGACTTTCATTAATGAATTTGGTCTCCATGGCATTTGGTGTTCACCATGTGATGCGGTTTACTAGGCTTGAGGAAGGAAAAGGGTGGCTCGATGAGGAGCATGTGGTGTATTGCTTGAGAACGGGTAAGAGCGTCATGGAATGGTGATGTCGGGCCTGGGAAGCTCAGGAAAGTTTTTGGCGGTGAAGGTCGAAGATGGAAATTGCAGGTGAGGAAGAGCATTGTTATTGGTGTGGAAGACAGCATCGAGAAGAAGGAAATGAGTTGGGCTGCTTTTCACCACTAGGGCTCGGTGCAGCTATGTGACAGTAGATGGAACCGAACAAAGAAGGGAATCAAAATGGGTGCGACCTCTAGAAGGGGACGACAAGGAAGCATCGTGACTTCTGTGAGGCTTGCACAGTACCGTTTGGAGCGTCGTGGGTTTTGTTGGACTGCGAAGAAGATGAATCCTATCAGCTTGCAAGAGGAATCATGAACCGTAACTAAGAAGGTCAGGCTGCTATTTGGGGGAGTGACGAGAACCCATCTCTGATACCAAGATGTTATAAGCATACTTCAGGGCTTCGTCTAAGCTGGCGGTGGAGGCGGAGATACAAGAGGGAGTCGAGCTCGGCCCATGGAGAATGTGAGGGGAGAGGAAGAAGGGGAGTCGTACTTAACCCTAAGAGCATCTCCAACGGGAGATCTCTATATTTAGAGATTGCAGTGGTACTATGTTCTCCAAATATGGAGAACATGGAGAACCAACTCCAACCATGTTCTCCATATTTGAAGAACATGCATTTTTTAATATTATATGTATAAATAAATATACATTTATTAAGCCAGAATATATTTATATAATTTACATATTTATATGTATAAATAAATATATATAATAATTAAAATTAAAATATTTATATTTAAATATAAACGTCGAGCTGAGCACGACGTTTTGCCCGAGCTCAACTCGACGAACGTCGAGCTGAGCTCGACGAAAACGTCGAGCTCAGCTGGATGAAAACGTGGAGCTAAGCTCGACGTTTTTCCCGAGCTGAGCTCGACGAACGTCGAGCAGAGCTCGACGAACGTCGAGCTGAGCTCGACGTTTTTGCATATTTTTATTTATAAAATAAACTTTTATAATTATAATTAATAATTAATATAAATAATAATTTATATAAATCTGGGAGGTCATCACTGGGTTCTCTACATTAAAATATTACATTATAAAAATAAAATAAGCACTACATATTTCAAAATTAAAATATTACATTTGAAATTTAAACTAAAAATCTGGGAGGTCATCACTGGGTTCGCTACGATTTCCGCGCGCGCTATCCCCCTATTGTTCTCCTCCATACGTTGGTATGTTGTAGTCGCTTCCTCCATACTGACTTCCTCCCTGCTGGTCTCCTCCGAACTGATGTCCTTCAAATTGGCTTCCGTCGTACTGGTTTTCTCGGTATTGGCTTTCTCGGTACTGATTTCCTCCAAATGGAGGTCCTCCAAATTGAGGCCCTCCAAATTGAGGTCCTCCATGTCGGTCTCTTTCATACTGGCTTCCTCCGTACTGACTTCCTTCATGTTGACCTCCTCCAAATGGAGGTCCTCCAAATTGAGGCCCTCCATATCGAGGTCCTCCATGTCGATCTCCTTCATACTGGCTTCCTCCACACTGACTTCCTCCAAGTTGACCTCCTACAAATTGAGATGCTCCATATTGGCTTCCTCTATATTGGCTTCCACCGTAACCACTACCTCCGTATACGCCACCTCCATATTCAGTTCCTTCGAGTGTTGAAGATCCTCCAAATAATGGTTTTATAATATTTCTATTCATAATTTCTTGTTTTTTTGTCGAAAATACTGTCGTTCTGGAGTTCCTTTGATGCTATCCAAATCTATCATAATGATATCGTGATCTTGTTTAGCGCTCTGAAGATCTAGTTTTCTTTTTTGATTTTCTGCTTTTATTCTCATGAGCTCTTGGATAGCAGACATATCGTTTGCTCGTTGTTCTTGCCCTCTCTTTAAAACCTCTAAGATTTCTTCGTTTTTTTTAGTATGAACCTCAATATCATAACCCTTACCACTCAATTATCTCCTCCTCTCTTTTTCTTGTTTTCTCCCAGTTGGTCGATTATTGGAAGTTGAGATTGGAGATTCTTCATCCCCGGTACTACCAAGATTCATGTTATTGTTATCTGAATTTAAGTCTATTCCTCTCCCTTGACTGGGAGTATTAGAACTTAATGTTTGTGACATGTCAATATTTGGAGAGTTCTTATTTTTTGTAGACCCTGACGTTTTCATCCACTTCTCTGTGTTTTTTAAGATATGTCAAACATGCTCAAACATGAAGCCCTTCTTCTCTTTTGAATCAGAGGCATATAACATTTTGGCTTCATTGAGTTACAAAAAAATTACTTTAATCACACATTATTTAAGATATTTATGCATTTAAATTCTAAAAAATACTTACAATATCAAGTTCAGAAGCACCGCTGGGGTTTCGTTGCTCTATCTGCCGAATACATCCTCGGAATTTGCTTGTTTTACTTGCCAAAAGAGACCAACGACAAGAAAGAGATTTTGGGGTTCTCTGTTCTACGCAAGTTTGAGGTCTTGTATTGTGAAAGATGGTTGAAATTCTTTCCCACGTTCTTTGTTCTTTCTGATTACTGCCCATAACGGGGTCTTCCGAAACCTCAAGCCAAGCATAACATAGTGCTTGATCTTCTTTTGGGGAGAATGCTTGGCCACGAATAGATGACATGATGACGATGAAAGAAATTAGAGAGTTCTTGATTTTGGGGATAGAGTGATGAGAACTTGACTTCTGCAATGGGTACTTATAGAGAGTGCTAGAATGGGTACTTATGAAAAAGAGAGGTTTGAGTGGAGAAGGCATCCAATGCTTGGGAGAAGGCATCCAATGCTGGGAAAAAATAAGGCTCCGGGTTACGAGATGACAGGATTGACAAGACAAGACAGAGGCTTGAGTGGAGAAGGCATCCAATGCTTGGGAGAAAACGCCTTAAATAGGCTTCAGCATAACAGATCGTCGAGCTCGGCCGAACGTCGAACGGCGGTCGACGATCGTCGAGCTCGGCCGATCGTCGAGCTCGGCCGAACGTCGAACGGCGATCGACGATCGTCGAGCTCGGCCGAACGTCGAACGGCGGTCGACGATCGTCGAGCTCGGCCGAACGTCGAGCTCGGCCGAACGTCGAGCTGGGTTCGGCGCGTCGAACGTCGAGCTGGGTTCGACGTTCGACGTTGGGCTGGGTTCGACGATCGTCGAGCTGGGTTCGACGATCGTCGAACCCAGTTCGACGACTGGAGAAAACATCTCCCCAAAAAATTTGGTCCGGGGGCGTTGCCCCCGAGCCCCCACCGGGGACGCTGTCCCCTGGACCCCTGCCGCCCCCGAACCCCCGCTGTCGTCGGTCCCGGAGATGTCGAAGGGGGATCACACTTCGATTCCTCTAAGCTCACGTGGGCAAACCCGGTGTGAGAAACAAGAGGACCGGAAGTGTTCCACAACCCCAACAAAGACAAGACAGAGGCTTGAGTGGAGAAGGCATCCAATGCTTGGGAGAAGGCATCCAATGCTGGGAAAAAACAAGACTTCGAGTTACGAGATGACAGGATTGACAAGACAAGACAGAGGCTTGAGTGGAGAAGGCATCTAATGCTTGGGAGAAGGCATCCAATGCTGGGAAAAAACAAGACTTCGGGTTACGAGATGACAGGATTGACAAGACAAGACAGAGGCTTGAGTGGAGAAGGCATCCAATGCTTGGGAGAAGGCATCCAATGCCGGCGAGCTATATAAACGTTCTTTTAAGATAGTCAATGATACATTCAAAACATTCTTTTCTTCTAAGAAAAATGAACTATGGAGAAGGTTCATCCCATTTGCGATCTTCATCATCTTCAGATGATGATGAACAAATACTTCTCAAGTGGGAAGAAGACCTTAAAAATTGGGAGAATGAAGATGAAGTTTTAGCTAGCATGCATGCCTCCAACAATGTCATAATCGCAGCTCAACTTCAAGAAGATGCACGTCCGCGACGCAGAGGTTCAATACCTGACCACGTGGTAATCAATCGGGGAAGGATTGAAGGCAACACTAAACTTTGGAATGATTACTTCTCCGAACACCCCACATATGGGGAAACTTTTTTTCGACGAAGATTTCGAATGCGAAAAAATCTTTTCCTTCGCATTGTTACTGAAGTGCAGGAGCACGACAATTTTTTTGTTCAAAAGAAAGATGGTGTTGGTAAGCCTGGACTATCAACAATACAAAAAATTACAGCAGCATTTCGTATGTTAGCATACGGAACATCAGCTGATAATTGCGATGAGTACATTCGAATTTGCGAGTCTACTGTGATTCAATGCTTGAAAAGATTCTGTAGGGCAATTGTACAATTATACAAAGATGAATATTTGAGATCTCCCAATGCAAATGATGTAACAAGATTACTACAGAAAGGTGAAGAACGAGGTTTTCCAGGGATGTTGGGAAGCCTAGATTGTATGCATTGGCAATGGAAGAATTGCCCAACGGCATGGGCAGGCCAATATTCAGGACGTCATGGTGGACCTACAATCATTCTCGAGGCAGTAGCATCATACGACCTGTGGATATGGCATGCATATTTTGGCTTACCTGGATCTAACAATGATATTAATGTCTTGCAGGCATCAAATTTATTTGCAAACTTAACCCAAGGTATAACGCCTCCTACCAATTATACAATACTGGATAAAAATTATGATGTTGGTTATTATTTAGCCGACGGTATCTATCCGAAATGGTCAACACTAGTTCAAACCATTTCTCATAAACAAGATAAAAAAAAACACTTCGCAATGATGCAAGAGGCATGCCGAAAAGATGTAGAACGCGCATTTGGAGTTCTCCAATCACGCTTTGCAATTATTAAGGGGTCTTGCCGTTTTGGGGATAAAAATGTGTTGCATGATATCATGACTGCTTGCATTATAATGCACAATATGATTATCGAGGACGAGCGAGATGAAAATGAAGATATCGTTATTTCTCCACCGCCGCCAACTCAGAATGTTGAAGAGATGGACACAAGTGAAGTCGAAAGATTTCAGCAGTTCCTAAATCGGCATAAAAAAATCAGAGACAAGGCGGCACATTTCGCACTTCGAGATGCACTGATCGAACATCTGTGGGCACGACATGGTAATGAAACAATGTCATTTGGAAAATTGTATGCATTTTAATTTGAATGTATTTCGGTGTATGTGCAATTTTATTTAGTAAATCGTGTTCTCTAGCTATTTGTATGATCAATAATATTTAGAAAGTATGAAATATTAGTCTCGTTTTGTAGGTCTCGAAAAAACAAATTTATTGGTATATTATATGTGAAGTTTGAAATAATATTTTAACGGCTACGAACGTTATTGTGTAATACACGTTTTCCTTAAATATAATAAATATATAATTAAAAATAAAAAATAATAATAAAATAATAAATGGAGGGCCGGCATTTCCTCTCCTCCTCTAAATATGGAGGAGGAGGAGGCGGAAATGCCGCCTCCTCCATTTATGCAGCCTCCAATGCCGAAGCATTGGAGGGAAACCGTCCGACATTTCTGAGAAATGTCGGACGGTTGGAGTTGCTCTAACCCTAGAACTTGGGGATGAAGAGGGAAATTAGAGAGAGGCAGAGAACTTGGTTAATTTTATTCATCCTCCATACAATGATCAAAGGGGTTTATTTAAAGACTTACAAGTGGCGTGGATGTAAATATACAAAAATTAAAAAAAAAACAACGCAAAACGATAAAACACAACGGACTCGTACATCGACTCGATTAATAAAAGACGCCTAACATTAATACATGACGACATTAATTAACGACGTAGATAATTGGTCGTGTGGGACCATAACAGTTTCTCAATCAAAAAAAACTATTTTCATGATTACCATTGTCCATTAGTATGTAACCAAATTTACTTTGAGATCAATGACTTACTGAGAAGGATATTAGCAATGTAAATTTTCAACATTACAAACATAAATAAAGCAACAAATAATGTAGCATTCATGTAATCTTCAACATCTTTTTCCATAAAGGAAAAAAACTTAACTTCCTTAGAGAATAAACTTACCACACTGTCAATTGAAACACCCAATATTTCTGTACTTAGTTTCTCAAATTCTGAATAACGATCACTGAAAGCAATTATTTCTGTGGAAAAAGCACATATGATCACAAACATATAAATTTATGAAACTTCATTTGACATAAGATCTTCATTACGATTTAGTGGTTGGTATTGGCACTTACCTGTTGGACATACAAATGTGAAGTCCAGAGGATAGAAAAACAAGATCACATACTTTTTCCCAATATAGTCTGATAGTTTAACCTGTAAATAATACCAAGATGATAATGTTATTACAACAATTATGTCAACTCAACATTAAAAGAAAGTTATGATTCACAAATCATAAAAAATAAAGATAGAAAGCCTTGTTGCTCCAGTGAGTGCAAACAATGTTTTTTTTCCTTTTGGAAGAAGCAGTGAATGCTATGATATTCATTGTGAAACACAAAAAGTACGTTAAATACTTTAGTTTTTACCAAAATCACAGCTGCAGGTACTTCCAATTCATAGTTTCAAGTGTAAATGTGTGAAAAAAAACTCAAGTTACAGGAACGTGAAAGTTAGACGAATATAAAGTTAAGTGAATATTGTAAGAAAAGAGAGAGAAGATTTATAAATGAATTTTTATTATTTCTATTGGAAACTTTTATGTTCTAGAAGTAACCGAGAATTTAGTATTACTGCCAACATAATATAAATCTATGAGGTCACACATAAGAACGTACAGAAAATGAATAAATGATTGTGTTTGTCCTTTACTTATATTGGATATAAGTGAAAGTCGAGCCTAAAATAATGTTTAATTAATTTGGAATTAATTAAATAATAATTTAATAAATTTGGAATTAATTAAATAATAATTGGGAGCAATTGTATGTTGAATTAAACTCGAAAATGGGATGTTAAACCACTACTCGGCGTACGTCGACTTGTGAAGTCGGCGTACGTCGACTTGTGAGTAACCAGAAAGTACTCGACATATAACAACTTATGAAGTCGACGTACATTGATTTGGTGTGCGGATAACCGTTTTCTATACTATGAAATAGTAGTCGACGTATGTCAACTTGTGAAGTCGGCGTACGTAGACAAGTGAATTAAAGATCCGATGTCAATACTATGAGAAAGTAGTCAATGTATTTCAAAGTAACGTATGCCGACATATGGCTTATAACTCGTCGCACAAATTTCTCCCACTCGACACACAAATAGGCAGTTAGTGAAACTGTTATAAATAGCGACATTAAGGGTTTTTCAAAACGGTCTTTTGAGTGCGACTCTTACGACAACTGAAGAACCAGCAGTCGCATCCTCTCCTAAAAGTGAAACTAAGATTTTGTGGAGATGAAGGAGGATGATCATCTTCCAACCCGAGTTCATTGGACGAACGTCAATGTATTTCCGACATTCGTGTGGATACTCATAGAGACGTAGATTTTGTTCTACATTGTGGTTATCTCACGACAGTTATCCTTCTCGGAATTTGATTCCGACGCAAGTATGAACTATGCTCTTGATCTATTGGTTCTCGCATGGTCATTTTTATGGGTTTTTGCAAATATTCCGCTGCGCATGTGAAGCCTGAGAAACCTAACAATTTTTTTACATAATACATGTACAAGATACTCCGTATATAAAGGGAATTAAAAAGAGTTAAGACTTAAGAGACAATACAAGATGTGAGACTAAAGGAGTCTAAGAGAATAATGGGCTCAATGTATCATAATAAATGGGCAAAATACAATAAATGAGAAAGGCACCTTTTGTATTCCCCAACACTCCTCTGCAAGCTGGAGCATACAAGTCGTAAGCACCAAGATTGGAGAGAAACTGTTGATATAGTGGGCGAGACAAGGCCATGTCGCATAATCAATTTTCGAAGTTGAACCTTTTCTCGGACAAAGTGGCAATTGACTTCAATGTGTCTTGTGCATTCATGAAACACAAGATTCCTAGCGATGTGAATAGCACCTTGGTTACCACAAAAAAGAACAACTGGTCATGTAAGTTTAACGCCTAAGTAAGAAGACTCTCTATCCATGTGAGTTTTGAAACAACGGCGATCATGGAACAATACTCTGCTTCTACTGAGGAGAGAGCAACCACAGTTTGCTTTTTACTTCGCCAAGTAACCAAGTTCCCACCAAAATATGTGCAATAACCACTAGTGGACCGCCGATCATCATAGGACTCATCATAATTAGCATCGAAGTATGCAATGAGAGCCAGAAAAGTAAAAGTCTTGTGCATCACTCTTTGTCTCGGAGCATTCGTCAAATATCTAAGAACACGCTCGACTGCCTGAAGGTGGGAGATCCAGGGAGAGCACATAAAGTGACTGACCACACCGACCGCAAAGGATATATCGGATCGTGTGACAGTAAGATAGATTAATTTGTCAATGAGGCGTCAATAATACACTAAATTAGGGAGGAGTTGATCAGAGTTCGAGCCATGATCAGGGTGCTAGTGATGTGCATCCACAGGTGCATTCACAGGCTTACACCCAGAGTAGCATGCATCATGAAGTAGATCAAGACAATATTTCCGCTGAGACGGAACAAGATCATCAGGTCATTGTGCTAGCATGTCCCCAAGAAGTAGCGTGGCCGGCCCAAGTCTTTAGTTTGAAAATGGGATGATAAGTGTTTCTTAATTCGAGTAATGTCGGGAAGATCATCACTTGTGACAAGAATATCATCAACATAAACCAGAAAAATAACTGTGCCTGTCGGACGTCGGTGAATAAAAAAGGAGAAGTCTGTCGAGCTTCGGGTGAAGCCAAATTCACAAACCACTCAATTAAACTTATCAAACCATGCCAGTGAAGACTGTTTGAGGGCATATAGTAATTTTTTCAGATGACAGACTAGGGACTCCGTTATGGTTGCAAAACCAGGAGGTTGTTGCATATACACAGCCGCAACAAGATAGTCGTTAAAAAATGTATTTTTGATGGCGAGCTGATGCAGTGGCCACTGACGATAGACATCAAGAGATATTAAGACGTGAATAGTATTAAGCTTTGCAACAGGAGAAAAGGTCTCATAATCAAGACCGTGTTATTAAGTAAAGTCTTGGGCAACAAGATGGACTTTGATGTCGAGCTGATGCAGTGGCCACTGACGATGGACAGCAAGAGATATTAAGACACAAACAGTATTAAGCTTTGCAATAGGAGAAAAGGTCTCGGTTAACAAGACGGGCATTGGGTCGGCCAATCATCCCATCAGGATGATGCTTCATAATGAAGACTCACTTACAACTAATTGTTGAATGATTATTGAATAGGAGGAAGGGGAACAAGCCCCCAAGTGTGGTTGGCTTAAAGCGCAACAATTTCCTCAACCATTGTCGCCCGTCATCCTGGATGCTAAAGAGATTCCTGCACAGAAGAGGGAGTGGAAATAGAGGACAAAAAAGTAGAAACATGCACCCATCGGAGAAGAGATGGTGCAAGGAAACATAATTAGAGAGAGGATGTGTTGTGGAGGATGTGGTCAAATCAACAGTCCACGGAGCATCAAAAGTAGACAGAGGCTTATTGCAGGGCACCAGATCGAGGGTGTGGCGAGAGTAGACACAAAGATGAGGGACCGAGGCAAGCGGTGATGTCGGTAGTAATGGTGGTAGAGAAGATTGGGCTGGAACAAGAGTTCGTGGTAGACCAGGAGGTTGCGTAGGCATGGTGGAGGATGGATGGAAAGACTGATTTTCCATGAAAGTCACATCAGCGGACGTGAACAGCTTCCGAGTGAAGGGAGAGTAACATGCATTCCCCTTCTGGGAGGGCAAATATCCAAAGAACATGTAGCGAGTAACACAAGGTGTCAGCGTGTCGACGGAAGGACCCAGGTGGTGGACAAAGCAGACGCTGTCAAACACCCACGGGGTCAAAAAGAAGGGATGTCGGTCAGGAAATAAGAGTGAGAAGGGTGTCACAAAGTTGAGAATGGACGATGGCATACAGTTGATGAGATAACAAGTAGTAGAGATAGTGAAATTCCAATAAACATCTAGAATAGTGGAGACTGAGCCACTTTGATAAGATGGTGGTTCTTCCGCTCAGCAACACCATACTGTTGCGGCGTATACGCAGAGAAGGTTTGGTGGATAATGCCCAACGAGCTGTAAATTTCATAAAATGCATGCACGGTGTATTCGCGAGCATTATTAATGCGAAAAATTTTGATAGTGTAGGAAAATTGAGTTTGTATTTATGTAGCAAAAGAACATAAAAGGGACAGAAGCTCAGAGCGATCACGCATCATGTATAACCAAGTCATGCGTGAATAATCATCAATAAATATAAGAAAGTAACGGCATGTAAATATTGAAAGAAATGGTTTCAAGATACCCTAAATACCTAGGGGGTGAATAGGTTCAATTCCAATTTTAATTAGGCAGATAAAACATATCACAGTTAGACAAACTATGTTACAGCTATCACAGCACAGATCAATACAAACACAGCCAACACAGCATACACACAGATTTATAGTGGTTCCCCAAGAGATGGGTACATCCACATTCCCCCCTTCGCATATCTAGCAGTATACTAGATTCGGCCTAACTCCCTTCTTTCTTCTCAGATCCTCAGATCTTACAACTCAGAACCAAGAATGGTTCCTACAGCTCAGACTTCAGCAAGTCCTACAACTTAGATTCTTTCAGAGAATCCTACCTCAGAGTGAGTACACACTGCTACACTCAGGCCAGCAAGCTCTACCTCAGCCCTTATAACCAGGCCTACAACTCAGATCACAAAGATCCTACCTCAGATCTATAAAAGATCTTACAGAATTGATTGAGAGAATGATTATTTCTTCACCCAAAAAGAAAGAGAAATGGATGAAGACTTCTTGATCAGATCTGGAATGAACTGACTACTTGAGATCCAACCTGTCTTAGCTTCTTCAAAGCTTCTTGAAACTGAACAAAATAAGGTTGATCTTCTTGAAAAGTTGGAGTCGATCCACAATCCAGCTCTTCTCTTCTTTGAGATATGATTCTGAATTCTTTTTACAGACTTGTTCAGGATCTACCTTCTCTTTAACAATGACTTGTTGATTTCAGGATGAACCAACTACCCAGTCCCTCTCTTTTTTTTTATAGAACAGGTCTTTATATAGAACTCATCCAAGGTTACCGGCTGATCCGGTTCATAACTGCCTTCTGACAGCTCTGACAGCTCTGATAGATGTGACAGCTTTGTCAGTTATGACAGCTGTCAAGTCTTCACTCTTGACATCTGATACTTCGTCACTTTTATCTCAGCAGAAAGTGTCAAGACAAAACTTCATATGTGTCTACACAAATGGAACATGTGTCGACACAATTCTTGATGATGTCGACACAACTCATAGAATGTCGACACAGCTCTTCTTTATCTTCTCGATACAGCTTCTGTAGAATGTGTCGACACAAGTCCTATGTGTCGACACAATCTGCTTCCAGTCTCGATATAGTTGGTGTCGACAGAATTCTTGAGTATGTCGACACAATTGTTGTAGACTGAATTTCTGTGTGTCGACACAAGTCCTGTGTGTCGACACAATCTGGCTCCTGGTGTCGACACATTTCCTTCACAAGTGTCGACACTTGTATTTAGAATATATTTTTCTTTTCTGCATTTCTTTAACCTGCACATTGAAACTCAACATCCCATACACAATGATGTATATCATTGAGTTAAGTGAAGCTTCTCCAAATCAGGTACACAGTTTCCAATGTACCCAACAATCTCCCCCTATTTGGAGAAGTCATAACCCTCAGTCAATGATATACACCACTTATAATAAAACAAGTATTATGATGTAAAAAGTCATTACAAAGACAGGGTTAACCATAAACAGAAATAGCATGTAACAATATTATCACAAAATATGTTACAAAATAGTAATCATGCATCACATAAACATAAGTATTCAATATCAAATCATTGCTGAAACAAGGAATTCATTTTTATACATATTTAGTAATTCAGAATAACAAGGATTTAGGACAAATTATTACATAGTCCTTAACCTAGTCAATCTAACCCTAGGATTGATCAGGTTCCTTACTGACAATCCCTTTGCCAGACTGAATCCTGGCTTGTACTTTAGCTTCTGTGTCATCAGCCAGCTTCTTTCCTTTAAGATCCATCTTCTTGAGCTCTTAAGCCTTGATCTTTTGTCTTTCAAGGTAATGAAAAGACTTTGGGAAATACTTGCTAGGCTCCACAGAGTTTGCAGGTATCTTCCCAGCTCTGAGGTCTCTTCTGAACTGGTATATAGCATCTTACCGCTCCTGATATTTGCTTCATTCCTGTTCAGAATACTTCTTTCCTCTATCAAGCATATTCTCATTAACAGCATTCCAAGAAGTCGGAATAATATTCCTGGAGGTTGGACTCCATTGTTCAAAATCAGGCTTTAATTCTGTCTGTTCTCTGAACCTTTTCTTAGACAGCTGAGCTTCTCTCTGAACATCCCTTGCTCTTTGTAATGCAGCTACAGACATTTCAATATTTTCAAAAATAACATTTTGTGCCTCCATTGGAGGACTATACATTTGTTATACTGCATGCTGGATTTCTTCAAAGTCTGGAGGTGGATACATGACTTGGGCTACTTCCTGCTGAACCCCTTCAATGTAAGCAGGTTGAATTCCAGATTCAGCAGTGTTGTCATCATCACAAAGGGGTGGATAACCAAGAGTTGCTCTGATACTATTGGTTATCCATTTAGCATGATCTGAGCTTGCTTTGACTAATAATCTCTTCCTCTTTATGACTTCTCTTTCCACATGGTCTCTCAGATCATCCTTGTGAAATCTTACCTGATCAGCTAGATAATTTGTTCCTTCTTTATAGTAGGTCTTGAACTTCTGCATTTGATCAGAGATTGCCTTTTGAGATGCCTGTATAGAGGTTTGGACCGCCGCTAAATCCTCTTTGATTTGTTTGTCAAACTCAGAATTTACTGTAACCATTTGTTCCTTGATAACAGTTGTTGTACTCCCTAGATCTGTTAGAATAGTATTATGGGAGTCTTCTAGATTTTGATTCATTCTGATTTGATTTTCCAGGACATAACTTTGTTTTAATGCAATGTCCTCTATATTAGTCTTGGCTTCCTGTTGTTGCTTGGCCAAGTAGACTACAGCATTACCTCCTTTTTGGAAGCAAACTATCATTCCCTTCTTGTTCAAGTTTACTTCAAACCTAATGGATTTGATATCCTGGGCCAAGTGGAATTGCAGATCTTTGTTGTTTTCATCCACATATTTTTCAAGAGCAATTCTCTGTTCATCCAACTTTAATTGCAGTTGCACTAAAAGTGAACTGAAGTCTACTACAGGAGCTGGTGTTTGTGGGGCAGTCTTCAAGGCTTTCTTATAGTCTGAGCTCCTCTTCCTGAGCTCCACAAGTTTCCTTTTCTTTGCCCTGGAGGCTTCTTCTTCAAAGGAATCAGATGAACTAGTTATGTCCACTGTTTCTTTTTGTCTAGGGTCAATGATTGTCATCTCCCCCTCAGTTCTTGCTCCTTGTAATTCAGGAAATAGTTCTTCCAGTGTTACCTCTTGTTGCATCTGAACTGGAGGTATAACTTTCTTATTCTTAACTGGTGGCTCCCCCTGGAATTCAAAGTTTTCTTTCATGGGTATTTCATTCTCAGGAACTGTGTTGCTCATGTTGATCAATGACATTCATGAGCACATCATGTGCTTCATTCTCAGTGCCTTTGGCAGCTTGATTGATATCCTGTACTACCTCTATTATAGAGAGATTGGCTGTTTCACTATCCAGTTCAGCTATTTGGACATTTGTATTTTGATCATTATCTCCCCCTAGAGTTGATAGCACTTGTTGATCTGGAATTTGAATAGTCTCCCCTGGAACTGATCCACAGAGATGTTGCTTTCAGGAACGTTCTCCCCCTGCAACTTATCATCAGTGTCAGGTTCTTAAGGAGGAGATTTCCTTGTCCTTTCTGATTCTTCTTCATCTGAGCTGAATACAACTGCCTCTTCTGAATCACTGGATGATTCAGCTATCTTGGCTAGAGATTTCTTCGTCTGAACCGTCTTCATGTGTTTCTGAGGTGTAGAGACATCCTTGGACAACACTCTGTCCCACCTGAACAGTATTCTTAAGTCCATTCTCCACATATGATTTATCTTAGTACCAGACTTCTGGGTCAATGTTTCTGGAATACAAGTAGCCAGATAGAGGCTAAGTATTCTACCCAGATTGGGCTTTTTAATCCCTTCCTTAATTTTCTCAAACATAACTGCAGCCCAGTCAGTCTTTACTTTGAATATAATTCTGTTCATGAGACTAAACATGTAAGCTGAGATCCTATCATGTCCTCCAGGTTTATATAATATTACCTTTCCCAGAATTTCTGAAAGAAATTTTCCTTGGGAGTTCATTCTCTTCCGTATCATTGCTGCTCCAATCTTGGTGGATGGAGAAAAGCCACACCAGTTTAGTGCACTAGCTGTCATCGCTGAATCTAGTTCATCTTCTTGTTCGATTTTGGGAAGATGTAGGATCTTACTCAGACGTTTGATTGTGACCTTGACCTTCCGTCCTTGAACAGTGAATTTGATTTTGGGGCCAGTTGAATCTAGAGAAGCATTCGAGTAGAACTCAAGAACTTCTTTCTTTCATATTCTGGTTGGTTCAGACACAAGATATTCTAATCCAGCCATTGTGATTAGATTAATTACCTCCTTGATTTCCTGATTCGCATCATCAAAAGCTTGTCGAACCAGTTCATAACACTCGTTGATGTTCTCTTCCATCTTTTGCGTCATTGTTGTTCGTTCTGAATCGCACAGTCGACAGGATTTTGCTCTCCTATTTATAGGATTCTAGGAAAAGGAAGACCAAAAGACACTCCTAAACATAGAATCTTATGTGTTGACACTTAGTTGCTTGTGTCGACACAGACTACTTTGGTCGCGACGGAGAATCTAAAGTCTCGACAGCGCTGTGTCGACACAGTCTTTTTGTGTCGACACAGTTTTATACATGTGTCGACACTGAGTGTTCGTTTGTCGACACAACTAGTTGATAGTGTCGACACACGCCTTGTTGTGTCGACACAGATTTTATACCTTAGCTAAAATTTACAGATTTTCTAGAAACTTAGAAATTCTATATACCTTTTGATTTTCTTGATCTTTCAGATTATTCCAGGTTCAACATACCTAATTAAATTTTAAAGCAATTGAATCTAGTTTCATCCAGAGGTTTGATGAATAAGTCAGCAATTTGATTATCAGTGTTGACAAATTCTAAACTTATGTCTTTTTTTCAACATGATCTCTAATGAAATGAAACCTGATTTCTATGTGCTTAGTTCTGCTATGTGAAATAGGATTTCTAGCAATAGATATGGCACTAGTAGAATCACAATATAATGGAGTTCTACTTACCTTGATGTCATAATCTTCAAGTTGATGTTGTATCCATAACAGCCAAGCACAGCAACTGTCTGCAGCTACATATTCTGACTCAGCAGTGGATATAGTCGTACTTGTCTGTTTTTTGCTGCTTCATGACAAAAATCTTCCACCTAAGAACTGACATGTGTCAGTGGTGCTTTTCCTATCTTCTTTGCAGCATGCAAAGTCTGCATCTGAAAAGCCTGTTAGCAGAAAATCTCTATTCTTAGGGTAACAAAGGCCAAGATTTGGTGTGCCCTTAAGATATCTCAAAATTCTCTTGACAGCAGAATAATGAGATTCTTTTTGGCTAGCTTGATAGCTAGCACAGACACATGTAGCATGCATGATGTCTGATCTACTAGCAGTCAAGTAAAGAAGGGAGCCAATTATTCCTCTATAAAAAGACACATCTACAGGTTTTCCTGCCTCATCTTTGCTTATAGGCATACTTGACCCCATTGGAGTTCTCATGCCGGAGGATGACTTCATATCATATTTCTTAATTAATTCCTCGGTAAACGTAGACTGGGATATGGACAAGTCATCATCAGTTTGTCTTACTTGAAGTCCCAAGAAGAATTTCAGCTCACTCATGCTGCTCATCTCAAACTTCTCTTGCATAAGTTTGGCAAACTTTCTACAAAGGTTGTTTTTAATTGATCCAAAGATAATGTCATCAACATATATCTGGACTAGAATGATCTTGCCTTTTGATTCTCTTAGGAATAGAGTTTTGTCTATTTTCCCCCTTGAGAATTTGTTCTCAATGAGGAAAGTAGACAGAGTTTCATACCAAGCCCTAGGGGCTTGTTTTAATCCATATAGAGCTTTCTTAAGCCTATAAACATAGTTAGAATAAAGAGGATCTACAAAACCTGAAGGTTGTTCAACATAAACTTCCTCTTTTAAGTCACCATTCAGAAATGTTGACTTTACATCCATCTGGAATACCTTGAACCCTTGGTAAGCTGCATAGGCAAGGAACAGCCTTATTGCTTCCATCCTTGCTACTGGGGCAAATGTCTGGTCAAAGTCTATTCCTTCTTCCTGTCTGTAGCCTTTTGCTACCAGTCTGACTTTGTTCTTGACTATAATGTCACTTTCATCTAACTTATTCCTGTAGATTCACTTAGTCTCTATGACATTGTGATTCTTTGGTTTAGGGACCAACTTCCAGACTTTACATCTTTTGAATTGATTCAGCTCTTCCTGCATGGCATCAATCCAATTTGGGTCTTGTATGGCCTCTTCAAATTTCTTGGGTTTCATCTGGGACAGGAAGCTTGAACATAGAACTGTGTTCATGCTCTTGCTTCTGGTCAGAACACCATGTCTTACATCACCAATGATTTGGTGTGTTGGATGATCCCTTAGATGTCTAATTACTGGAGGCAATCTGTCCATATCTTGATTTTCTTCATTCTCCCCACCAAGCTGTAATTCATTGTCTTCATCATCAGCTTGTGGGTCTTGTACTCCCCCTGGACAGCATCCATCATTTTCCTCATCTTGTTTTGCAGGTTGGTCTTCACTGATGGTTAGCTTGTCCATCTTTTCCTTCAAACCTGTAGACCTAGAAGAAGTGCTAGACAGCTCACAGTTGATTAGCATAGATTCATCAAACACTATATGGACAGATTCTTCTACAGCTTGAGTAGTCAAGTTGTAGATCATGAATGTCTTACTATTATTGTTGTACCCAACAAATATCCCTTCTTGGGACTTGGCAGCAAACTTAGTTAAATAAGACTTGTCATTGTTAAGTACATAACACTTACTATCAAAGATCCTAAAGTAGGATAAGTTTGGTTTTCTGCCCTTCAGAATCTCATAGGGAGTCTTCTTGTGGCTTTTGTTGATGGAAGCTCTATTGAGAACATGACAAACAGTATTTACTGTCTCAGCCCAGAAATATTTTGGGAGAGATGTGTCACATAGTAGTGTTCTACCAGCCTCAATAAGTGTTCTATTTTCCTTTCAACAATTCCATTTTGCTGGGGAGTTTTTGGTGATGAGAATTCTTGATGAATCTCAAGTTCTTCACAGAACTTTGTCATGCATTCAGACTGAAACTCAGTCCTATGGTCACTTCTAATCTTAACCACAGAACTGTTGAGTTCATTCTGTATTTGCTTAATAAATGTTTGAAAGACAATTGGGGTTTCAGATTTCTTACTCAGAAAGAATACCCAGGCAAATCTGGAAAAGTCATCAACAACCACAAAGGTATAGACTTTCCTACCTAGACTATGAACTGGCATAGGACCAAATAGATCCATATGCAGGAGGTATAAACACCTCACTGAATCTTTGGTATCAAGACTTTGGAAGGAGGTCTTGGTCTGTTTGCCCTCTTGACAAGCTGAACATACACCCTCCTTGATGCACTTGACCAGAGGACCATTCCTCAAACTCTTTACTAAAGAGTTGACTTATAGTTTTGTAGTTAAGATGAGCTAGCCTCTTGTGTCATTTGACACAATAAGAAGCTTTCTCATCTGCAACTAGGAAAACAGGAGAATCTTTATTCTCACACACAAAATTTAGACAATAGACATTTCCTTTTCTATAGTCTGTCAAGATAACCTCTTGGTCACTTGACTTTCTAATCTGACACCCGTTCTTAATAAAAGAAGTGTCATAACCAAGATCACTTAGATGACTTATGCTTATTAGGTTATGTTTTAAACCTTTCACATACGTCACTTGAGTGATAGTGATTGAGCTATTAGAAATTTTACCAAAACCTTTGATTACTCTCTTTTTTGATCCACCAAAGATAATTTTGGGTCCATCCAATGTGGGAGTAAAGTCCTTTAGCATACGTCTAGTTCCAGTCCTGTGCTTGGAACATCCACTGTCCAAGTATCATATTGGGGTATGATCACATGGACTCACCTGCATCAAATAAAATTACCTACTCTTAGAGCCCCAATAGTTATTGGGTCCTAAGTTTAGGTGAGATTGAAATTTGATATGCTTGTCTGCAGCCTTTCTGACAGGTAAGCTAGCATTTTTCTGGACACTAGTATTGTGTCAACAATCAATGACATAGTGGTCCACTTTACCATAACACCAGCACTCATATTTGTTATATCTTCTTTTAAGTACAGGCTTAACAGCATTGCTGTCAGCAGTCCTCAATTCTTTAGGAACAGTGGTCTTTTTATTAAGTGATGGGGTTGGTGCATCAAACACTGATGATTCCTGAAGAACATGGTGTGTTTGCTCATGGGCTGCCCTATTGGCATTTGCACCCTTGTCATCCTGATCACCATGCTTACAGTGACCATGTGTGATGTCATGGTCATACCTGTCAGTAGGTTGCATCACTTTCCTGAAAGGAATAGGGGGTTTGGAGGCTAGTGGCTGAACTGGGGCTTTGCCTTTCCTTTTGGAATTAGCTGCCCTTTTTCTTCCCTTGAAGCCTAATCCTTTCTTACCCTTTTGGGCAATGAAGTTATCAATTAAGGGTAAGACTGACTTTGGCTTTGAGAATTTAGCCACAAGATCCCTCTCTCGTTGAATTCTGACTTCAAGACTCTTGATGCGATCATTTTTGAAGGTAATTGTTTCCATCTGAATGATCGTGATTTTTTTCAGTTGGTTTACTTCCTTCAATTTCAGATCCAGCACTTTTGATGATTCTGAAGCAGCTAACTTGAAGGAGGCAATTTCCTTAACCTGCTTTTTGGCAAGGATTCTGCTTTTCTTAAAAGCTTGCAACAGATCACCATATTTATCAATTAGTTGATCCACATTCCCTTCAGATTTAGAATCATCCTCAACTCTTGATGTTGATGCTTTTGATTCTGGTCCAGTATAATAATCAGAAACTGAAGATAGATTGTATACCTTACTAGGACCAGGCTGATCCTGGCACTGATCTTCCTCAGACAGATCCATCATCCCTCTACAATGATGATCTTCAATCTCATTTATAGAGTCCAACATTTGCAAGAATTCAGTCTCTACAGAATCCTCTTCAGTTGTGAACAGTCCAATATAGGCTTCAGCTTCAGCCTCTTCTCCAGATTCTGATGATATGGAGTCAGTCCAACTCTTCTGTTTCTTGGCAACAAATGATCTCTCCTTCTTGCCCTTATTTTGATGCTTCTTCTTGTCATTAGATTCCTTTCTTTTATCATGGCAATCAGCTATGACATGTCCAGGCCTGTTGCAACAATAGCAAACAATCTTAGAAGAAGTTAGGTTGCTTGGTTTAGTGTCATACCTGTCTTCCTTAGAAGATTTCATCTTCTGGTAGTAGTCATTCTTGGAATGAGAGGAGGATGGCTTTGTTCTCCACTGTTTTTTTCTCATGAATCTTTGGAATTGCCTTGTGAAGGCAGCAAAGTCTTCATCAAAATTGGGGTTGTCTAATGTGTTGTTGTCAGAATTATCTGAGTTAACTTCAGCAACTTTCCTAGGAGGAGATGGAGACTTCCTCCTGTCCTTCTTGGTGGCTTCAACCTTGAAGGTCACAGATTTCTCTTCGTACTCAGACCTATTGCTTTTCTCCTCCTCATTTCTGGTCATAAGCTGCATCTCATATGATAGTAATTTTTCAAATTGGGTTGGAGGAGATGTATCTGCAAGTTTGGTCACTTCTCTGATGACACATATCTTGGTATCTCAGTCCTTGGTTATTGATCTGAGAAACTTATCATTGATCTCATATGTGCTGAAGACTCTTCCATAGGTCATCAACTCATTAAATATTCTAAAAAACTTCTTATAGTACTCAGTTATGCTATCTGTTTTGGTTTGTCTAAAACTTTCATATTTTGATTTAGCATAGACTTTGTATCCTCTCTTACTTCTTCTGTTCTCTCCATGTAGACAATCAAAGTGTCTCGCATCTTCTTGGAGGTTTTGCAATGAATCAAGTTTTGGAAAGCTGAGTCATCTATAGCACTAACTATTATGTTTTGTGCTCTCTTATCCATAGTGGCTAAGATGATCTCATCCTTAGTCATTTCAGAGTAACTTTTTGGAGTCTTGAGGTTGGCATCAAAAACTGAAATGTTCAAAGGAATGAATGGCCCTTCTTGAACTGTGATGTAGATTCTTGGGTAAAATGCTTCCATGAATAATCTGACTCTCTCTTTCCATATGCCAAAGATTTCCTTTCTAAATATAGGAATCTTCATGGATCCAAGTTCCTTGTGATTTTCACCTGAACCCATTTTGGCTAACTGGTAACTGTCTTGGAGATCAACTCAAACTGTTGAGTCTATTCTTGAGGAACCTCCCTCTGATACCACTTGAATGAATTGGTTTCAAGATACCCTAAACACCTAGAGAGGGGTGAATAGGTTCAATTCCAATTTTAATTAGACAGATAAAATATATCACAGTTAGACAAACTATGTTACAGCTATCACAGTACAGATCAATACAAACACAGCCAACACAGCATACACACAGATTTTATAGTAGTTCCCCAAAAGATGGGTACATCCACATTCCCCCCTTCGTCTATCTAGTAGTATACTAGATTCGGTCTAACTCCCTTCTTTCTTCTCAGATCTTCAGATCTTACAACTCAGAACCCAGAATGGTTCCTACAGCTCATACTTCAGCAAGTCCTACAACTCAGATTCTTTCAGAGAATCCTACCTCAGAGTGAGTTCACACTCCTACACTCAGGCCAGCAAGTCCTACCTCAGCCCTTATAACCAGGCCTACAACTCAGATCACAAAGATCCTACCTCATATCTATAAAAGATCTTACAGAATTGATTGAGAGAATGATTATTTCTTCACCAAAAAAGAAAGAGAAATGGTTGAAGACTTCTTGATCAGATCTGGAATGAACTGACTACTTAAGATCCAATCTGTCTTAGCTTCTTCAAAGCTTATTGAATCTGAATAAAGTAAGGTTGATCTTCTTGAAAAGTTGGATTCGATCCACAATCCAGCTCTTCTCTTCTTTTAGATGTGATTCTGAATTCTTTTTGCAGACTTGTTCAGGATCTGCCTTCTCTTTAACAATAACTTGTTGATTTCAGGATGAACCAGCTACCCAGTCCCTCTCTTCTTTTTTTTTGATAGAACGGGTCTTTATATAGAACCCATCCGAGGTTACCGGCTGATCCGATTCATAACTGCCTTCTGACAGCTCTGACAGATGTGACAGCTTTGTCAGTTATGACAGCTATCAAGTCTTCACTCTTGACATCAAATACTTTGTCACTTTTATCTCAGCAGAAAGTGTCGAGACAAACCTTCATGTGTCTACACAAATGGAACATGTGTCGACACAATTCTTGATGATGTCGACACAGCTCATAGAATGTCGACACAGCTCTTCTTTATCTTCTCGACACAGCTTCTGTAGAATGTGTCGACACAAGTCCTGTGTGTTGACACAATCTGCTTCCAGTCTCGACATAGTTGGTGTCGACAGAATTCTTGAGTGTGTCGACACAAGTCCTGTGAGTCGACACAATTGTTGTAGACTAAATTTCTGTGTGTCGACACAAGTCCTGTGTGTCGACACAATCTGGCTCCTGCTGTCGACACATTTCCTTCACAAGTGTCGGCACTTATACTTAGAATATATTTTTCTTTTTTGCAATTCTTTAACCTGCACATTGAAACTCAACATCCCATCAAATACACAATGATGTATATCATTGAGTTAAGTGAGGCTTCTCCAAATCAGGTACACAGTTTTCAATGTACACAACAGATATACTAGCTAGTTTGTCGGGACCCTAGATATCAGAGTGCACTAACTCAAAAGGAGCAACGCTCCGAGTACAATGAGGAGGAAAAACAGAGTGATGTTGTTTCTCATAGATACATGATTCGCAATCAAAAGAAGAAAAATGGAAATTGTGAAGAGTCTTCGGGAGGATCGGGAGAGGAGCATGGTCAAGACACTGGTACAAATCAACAAAGCAGATTGAGGATAGAACTGACATGGGGAGATCCAGGATGTAGAGCCAATTTAAAAACCACCATTTACCAATGATATTGCGTGTCTGCCGATCCTGCATAATAAAAGAGGAAAAGGAAAACTGATTAAATAGTCATGATTTTGAGTGAGATGACTAACAAAAAACAGATTGAAGTGAGATCCAAGAACATGAAGAACAACATTATGTGGATGTGACGGAGGAGAGAATCGGGGGCGGAAGATCCAGAGTGTACAACCCATTAAAGGGTCGTCCTTACAAATGATATTTTGTGTCTGTCGATCCTGCATTACATAAGAAGACGAAGAAAACGTAAATGAGCAATCAAAGTCCTAAGTTGAATGAATGATAGAGAGAAGATTAAACTAAAAGTCAGGAATATCGAGGATAGAGCGGAGAAGAAAAAATGGAGTGAGAGGCACATCTCCAAAACCGCAGATAGGGTGGCATCGTCATTGGTCACCGCAATAAACTCGGAGAAGAGGTGTATGAATACCGAGAAAGTTTGTGTGGGTGATGTGGTTGGTAGCCCCAGAGTCCATTATCCACACCGAATTGCGGGAAAAACAGGCTACACCTTTGTTGGAAGTAGAAGCGATGGAGTTGGTGGCTCGGGTAAAGCATCCCCCGAAATTCCTCGCATAAGATGTCAACGTCCGAGCGGGAGGAGGGAACATTTACGGCGGGAGAAGCATGAGGCGGTGTATTGGATGTCGGTGGCAGAAACTCATGTTTCTTGAAACAGGTGAACTCCGTATGATATGGGTGGTCACAATAAGTACACAAACGATTGTCCTATCGAGAGGAGTGATTGCAATCATCACGAATGCCGCTGCGAGAACCATTGCGACCACCCTGAGACCCATGAGGAGGGCGCATAACTGGGGAATGGTGCAAAAAGGTAGGGGAGGGAGGCATCATGGCTTCAGAAGGCGGAATGCCTTTAAGGATCAAAGTACACATCGGAATGAAAAGAAACAGTGGGAGCAGTGTTGTCAGGATCGCGATCCAGATCGTAGAATCGCGCGATCCTACGATCCGGATTCTGAATTTCGATCTGGATCGCAAACAGGATCGAAATTGTCCTCTTTCGATCGGGAGCGCGATCCGATCCCGATCATTTTTTAAAACTGAAGCCGTGCTCCGTAATACCCATTTCGTCGAGGCATTCACCCATTTCGTCGAGGCAGGCATTCACCCATTCCGTTCCCGAGTCCCGACGGCGATTCCGCTCCCAGGTCCGACGGAAACCCTATTCCACTCCTTCCTTCCTATTCCTCTCCATCTTCTTCTCCTCCTTCTCCGTTCCAGAGTCCCGACGGCTACGGAAACCCTATTCCACTTCTTCTTCGTTCCAGAGTCCCGACGGCTACGGAAACCCTATTCCTCTTCTTCTTCGTTCCCGAGTCCCAACGGCTACGGAAACCCTATTCCGCTTCTTCTTATTCTTCTTCTTTTTCTTCCACCTGCTTCTTTTTTATTTCTTCTTTTTGATTTCTTCTTATTTGATTTATTCTTATTTGATTTCTTCTTATTTGATTTCTTCTTCTTTTTGATTTCTTCTTCTTTTTGATTTCTTCTTCTTTTTGATTTCTTCTTATTTGATTTCTTCTTATTTGATTTCTTCTTATTCTGCCTCGCAGCCCTGCTCCAGATCTACGTCAGCGACAGCCACCTTCGTCCGTCAGCAGCAACCACCTTTGTCCGGAATCCAAACTCCGGAACCCTATCCAGGACCTCCAGGTATTTCACTTTCCACTTTCCAGATCTGCGTTTACACTTTGCTCTTTTTGGTAGATGCTTTCATGTTGTCAAAATGGCTAAATAGTTAATAGGGATTTGCTCTTTTGGTAGATGTTTATGCTCTGTTTTTCTTTGTCAAACATATAGAAAAAAGAGAGCTTATTTTACAAAAGGACGGTTAAACATATAGTTTTTCTTTATTATCTAGATGTCCGCTTCGGGTTCTGCACCTTCTGGTTCAAATCTTATTAGTAAAAAGTGTCGAAAAAATACAACCGGTTCTAGAAGTGATCCAGGTTGGGAGCATGGGATCCAAATTGACAGTACAACAAAAAAAGTATAGTGCAAATATTGTCTAGTCATTAGATCTGGTGAAATATACAGGTTGAAATATCATTTAGCAGAGACAATAGCAAAGGGTAGGAAAATAATGGAACGACAAGATAGAAGGGATTACATAATTAAAGGAAAAGTTCTATAATTTCGAGGATATCCTTTCGGATGATGAATGGATTACGGAGAGGGAAAATCCAGTTCTTCCACGTAAGGGCAATCAGTCGAGGATGCTTCGAAATACACATGAAACTTATAGTGACGAAAGTGCTGAAAAGAATGATAAAAAATCCGCTAAATAAGTTAATGAAGAAGGTAAGTTTTATAATAAATGAAGAATATTCTCAAAATTCAAGTTTTCACTTTTTAGTATTCTCAAAATGAAGAATCTTTTATTGTAGGCTAAGTTATCAAAGGCGCAAGGCGCACTGAGGCGCAAAGGGCCCCTGGAGCCTAGGCGCAAGGCGGAGGTGAGCGCCTGAGGTACGTGAGGCACAAATATGGGGGGAAAAGAAAATTGAGTGAATTGGGCGCCCAATTAGCGGAAATTGAGCGAATTGGGCGCCCAATTCGCAGAAATTGAGCGAATTGGGCGCCCAATTTGCGGAAATTGAGCGAATTGGGCGCCCAATTTGCGGAAATTGAGCGAATTGGGCGCCCAATTCGTGGAAATTGAACATGCATGGGATCCTGTAAGGCGCGCGCCTGGGCCACATCGCTCGCCTTAGCCGTGCTGAGGCGCGGCGGGCTGCGCCCGGTTCCTCAGGCGCGCCTAGGCGCGTGCCTTGACAACTAAGATTATAGGTGGAGTCGAAGATCTCACCCTAAGGCACAGTGATCTCGATGTTACTGAGTATATTAGTGAGGGTGAATGGAATGACGATGAGGATGTCAATGGTGGTGATGAGGAAGATGTGATTATTGGTGATGAAGATATGGTCGATGTGCCTGTTAAAGATTTATATTTATGATTTTATGATAGACCTACTCACCAGTCTCACCTACGTACTCTTAGATTTGTTATTTTGTTTTAGACATTATTTTTGTATTTCCTATTTGATGTGTTTGATAACTCCTATTTGATGTGTCTATTAACGACTCCTATTTGATGTGTTTATTCTACTGTTAGTATGTTACTTGATATTATTTTATTAGATGAACAATGTTGCATAACAAACCAGATCATGCTCTTATTGAGATGGGGATGATTTTCAAGCTGAATTAGCTGGGCACTTTCTGAAGGTTAGTGTAATATTTTTCTTAACACATTATGCAATTACATACAATTCATCATTCATGATATCAATTTATGTTGTGTTGATTTTGTGGGAGTGGTATGTTAATAAACTCTGATATATCATTTCTTGGACAAGTGCAAGTAGGTCTTTCTAAAATTAAGCCGAAACTTCGCATATGTGGTTACGGTTCTTTGTTTTGCTTTAATACTCTGCTGCAAAAGTTGAACTTTATATGAACTTTATATTTATATTATTGTGTATGTATGACTGATTAGGTTTTGTAACTCAAGACTCTCTATGTTATTGCTTACTTTAAGACTTACTTTATGAATGTAGTAGGATCTTACGACACTCGATCCGATCCTACGATCTGATCCGATCCAACCCCCGACACGATCTCAGCTAGGATCTAAATCCTGACAACCTTGAGTGGGAGAGGAGAGGATGGTTCGCCCAAACATTCGGAAGATGGGAGGTAGCCGCACCATCATGAGAGCAATGCCCACAGCCTCCCTTTGCACGCTGAACAGCAAAATTCAAGAAGGGGGCCAATGCTGAAGTCATGCCTCAACGAGGGTCTTGGACGTGGCGACAAAGGAGGTCAGGTAACCAGTCACACCAGGGTCAACCACCTAAAATTCAGTAAAGATATCAAAGAGATGTTGGAGACTGTCTTAGCCAGAGTAAAGAGAATATAGCTCGTCTCGTGGTACATGGTCATACGTTAGGGTTCAGTCTCTAAAAAATTAAGAAGTCAAGACTGAACCCGACCATCATTACAGAGTGTTGGGTTCATTGCCCACAATGTTTCCTAGAGTGTATTTAAAGAGGCATCATCATCAAGACTAAGAGCATAGTGTATTTGATGTGTGCTTAAGTTCATGCATGCAGGTTGTCCTTGATTGGACAGGTGACCAAAAAAAGTAAGCTGGATAGTCAGCTAATTTGACTAAAGCAAAAACGTTGAGACAGCTGAGAAGAATGTCTCAGCATAGCCGCTGAGACAGCTGAGAAAGAATTCGTCGAGCTCGGGTCAGAATTCGTCGAACTGAGTTCAGAGTTCGTCGAGCTCAACTTACCATTCATCGAGCTAAATTCAGAGTTTGAGATTCTGAGTTCGTCGAGCTCAGTTAAGAATTCGTCGAACTGAGTTCAGAGTTCGTCGAGCTCAGTTCAACATTCGTCAAACTCAGTTCAGTATTCGTCGAACTAATTCAGGATTTTGTATAAGGCAAAAACCGCTGGGACAAGTGTTAGTCTCAACATAACCGCTGAGACAAGTGTTAGTCTCAGCATAACCGCTGAGACAAGTGTTAGTCTCATCAGAGAACAAGAAAGTGCTGAGATAGTTAAGCAGGAAATTGGCTAAAGCGGAAAGTATTGAGTGAGGAGTGCTCATTCAACGCTCTCAACGCCTAAGATGCAGCAGAGGCAGAAATATGGTTAAGGAAAAAAACGTTGAGTGGAGGTTGCTCACTCAACGCTGTCAACGCCTAGTGGAGCCAGAATTTTGTCTAAGTAGTTTGCCGTTGAATGATGCCCACTCACTCAACGCCAAACAGCAGAAAACTGATAAAGTAAGTTGGCGTTAAATGAAGATGAATCACTCAACGCCTAGAAACAGATTTATATTCTAAGTAGTTTGGCGTTGAGTGAAGGTAACTCATTCAATGCCGAGAGACAGTAAATCTGTCCAAATGTTTTGGAGTTGAGTGATGCTTACTCAGGCAACGTCTATGCTAATGTTGTTTGATTTTTGGCTAAGTCCACAGCTGATGACGTCAACAAGTAAACATATTTCAAATTAGTGGCGGGATGGCTACAGTACGCGACAAATGTTTTCGCAGACCTACTATACGACAGTTGGCGTCAAAGCAAAGTTGTTGCTAGCCATTAATTTTGTGGGGCTCACTGCTCAAGAGTCGTTGGGACAAAATCAATAAAAGAAAAGGGCTTTTACAGAGAAAGGGAGCTTTTGCAGAAAGCAACAAGGCAGTTCTTCTTCTCCGTCATTGTTGTGGAGCTAAAGAACAGGAAGCTCAAGTCTACAAGATAGAGAGCAAGTTAGTTGTTGATATCAACATCTTCAACAGCAAGATAGCTGGTGTGATCCTCATCTGCACCAGCAAGTTGCTCAGAAGGATTTTCTGAGAAAAAGGTAGCAGCTTGGGCTGACCCTTGCTGCAAATGTTTCACAGGCTCAGCCAACAAACCTAAAGAACATTCTCTTGGGGAGCTGTGAAGAAGGAGATAGGGTTGAGCAGTTGGCTCAGTTCAAAAAGGGGCAGAGAAGCTGATCTGCAAGTTAGTTCCAGCACAGGCCAAAGAGATCTTCATCCTTGTTGCTGTGAAGAAAGGAGTTGGGTTGAGATTCTCCCAGCTCAGGTTGCAGCAAGATCTGCTGCAGTTACTTCTCTAGCTCCAGCTGGATAAAATCCCTGGTGCTGAGAAGAGGAAGTTAGGTCTAAGTATTTACTTAGTCCAGATAAGTAGACTCAGGAAATATATTTCCTGGAGTCAAGGTAGGGTTGAGTGTATCTCAGTCCAGGTAGATTGGCACAGTGAAATTTCACTTGTGG
Organism: Platanthera zijinensis; assembly: GCA_039513925.1. Taxonomy (NCBI): domain Eukaryota; kingdom Viridiplantae; phylum Streptophyta; class Magnoliopsida; order Asparagales; family Orchidaceae; genus Platanthera; species Platanthera zijinensis. Next base: position 127,546,328 of record CM077092.1, read on the forward strand.
TCAATCATCACACCAACCCGCATCCATCCTGCAGAATCCAAGTGTGGATCTGAGTTGTAGGGCTTAATTGCCTGAGGTAGGAGAGTGTTGCTCTCTGAGGTAGGATCCAAGTGTGGATCGGAGCTGTAGCGCTTAATCGCCTGAGGTAGGAGAGTGCTGCTCTCTGAGGTAGGATCCAAGTGTAGATCTGAGTGTAGGGCCTTTTGGCCTAAGGTAGGTGACAAGCTTGTCACTGAGCTGTAGGTGCCTGGAAGGGCACTAAGGTAGGTACCTGTTGGGTACTGAGTTGTAGGAGTGTTGCAGCACTCTGAGAGTAGGGTCTTGTGCCTGAAGTTGTATGGCTGAGAAGCCTGAGTTGTAGGCCTTAGAGATAAGGCTGAGGTAGGTGGCTTGAGGGTCACTGAGTGTAGGAGCATTGCAGAGCTCTGAGGTAGGATCCCTTGTGGATCTGAGGTAGGGCTGTCCTCCCAGTCTGAGTGTACGGCTTAACAGCCTGAGATAGGTGGTCTGCTGACCACTGAGTTGTAGGCCCTTGTGGCTGAGAAGTAAGTCTTGGAGGAGACTTAGAGATCTGAGGTATAAGCTCTTTGGAGCAAGTTTTGGAGAGTGTCTAGTGCAACAAGATAGTTGGATAGGTGAGAAGGAAAGTGGATGTACCCAATTGAGGAACCACTATAAATATCTGTATGCTTTGCTGTGTTGTTATTCTTCTTTATATTGCAGGTACTAAGGACAAGCTCTAGATCACTCAGTAAGAAAAACAGCAAAAAGACTAAAGAAATTTCAATAACCTATTCACCCCCCCCCCCTCTAGGTGATTTAGCTATCCGTGAATTAAAAAATTTCAAGTGGTATCAGAGGGAGGTTACTCAGAAAAAAGGATTTAATAGTCTGAGTAGATCTCAAAGGATAGCTAAAAGGTTAGCATTGGTGGGTTCAAAAGAGAACCATAAGGACTGGAGCTCAATGGAGCTTCAAGTCTGCAGCAAGGAGAACTTTGAGACATGAAAAGAAAGGATCAGACAGATCATGGAAGCCAGTAATCCTAGAGTCTTGGCTTCAATGCAAGAAGGACCCTTCATTCCCATGAGGGTCTCTACATCAGATGCAAGCATTCAGACCCCAAAGAGTTATGCAGAAATGTCTGAAGATGAAATCAACTTAGCATCTATGGACAAGAGGGTACAACACATCATGGTAAGTGTCATAGATGACTCCACCTTCCAGATGCTTGTCCACTGCAAGACAGACAAAGAGATGTGGGATTCTCTCACTGGCTACATGGAAGGGACAGAGGAAGTCAGTCTTTCTAACAGTGGTTCATAGTCTGAAGAAAAAGAAGATGCCTTCATTGGGCTACTTGCTGCTATTGCAGATGAAGATGAAGACCATCCAGATACCAGGATAAAGATCAGGGCCCATCTATCACACTCAGAAAGTGATACTGAGGTGGATGAAGATATCAGTGGCTGCTGTGAGGGGATGGCTTTGACAGAAGAAATATCCTGCCAGGATCAGCCTGGTCAAGATCAGGTACAATCTCTGTCTAGCTGCTCAGGTCATGAGACCAGTCCAGATTCGGATGCATCCTCACCTAGTGATGAAGATGGCTCTGAATCTGAGGTAGATGTCAATCAATTGATTGATAAGTATAGTCAAATTTTGAATGCTTTGAGAAAAAGCAAGATGTTGGCCAAGATGCAGGCTGAGGAGATTATCTTTCTTCAGCTAGCTGCTGCCCAGCAATCTGAGACAGCATCCTTGCTGGATCAGAAAGTGAGGTAAGTCAGCCAACTGAAGGTCATCTCAATCATCCAAATTGAGACCATAAGCCAGAAGAACAAGATCATTTTGGATCTTGAAGAGAAACTCCTAAAGGAGAGAAGGGATGTTGTTGAATTCAACAAGCTTAAAGTTGTGCTGCCCTTGATAAATTTCGCTGAATTTAGCAAAGCCTAAAGTTGTGCTGCCCTTGATAAATTTCTTCTCCTCCCAAAAGGGTAAGAAGGAGTTAGCAGTCAAGGGAAGCACAAGAGTTGACCTTTCCAAAGGGAAAGACAATGCCCCTGTAATGCCACAGTCAACCTTTCATAAGGTAATCCTCCCTTCTCATAGGTATGACCAAGGCTGCATGCATGATCACTGGGAGAATGGGAATTCTTCTTGTAAGAATACAAGAGTATCTTACAATGGGAGAAGAAAGGGTAGGGAAATGAATGCCTTTAAGGCTCCCCATGAAGAAGTACAAATGGCCCATTCTGGACCATTTATATTTGGTGCCTCGGCCCTAACTTACAAGGATAAGGCAGTGGCTTTCACTCAAGCCAATCCAGCAAGGACTCAGACCAAGGGTCAGTCTACTGGTAAGCCTGACTTGGCTAGCTCTGATGATATAAACAGCTTGTCTTCTGCAAAGAAGACAACTGTAAATACCATTCAGGGAAGCAAAGGAAGCCTGCTAGAAGAATAACCTTCAGTCAGATCCTTGCTGAAAGAAACCTGAAGAAAGTTGTTGCTTCTCTTCCTTCTGTTCAGTCAGCAGTTAACCACACTGCAAGACCTGCTCAGAAAAGAAGATATAATATTCATGAGTGTTGGTGTTGTGGTAAGGTGGGGCATTTTGCTCTAGATTGCTGGCACAATCCTTCTGTGTCTAGAGCAAGAGTTAGCCTACCTATCAGAAATTCTGCAGGTAGGCAAGTTAGATTTCAGTCTAATCAGAACCTAGGACCCAATACCTATTGGGGTCCTGAGGTGAGATAATCCTGTTTTGCAGGTTAGTCTAAGTGTTCATCCCCCATGTGGCACTTGGACAGAAGATGTTCCAGAATTTGGACTGGAACAAGGAAGTTATCCTATGGTTCACATCCCAAGGATAAGAATGTTGTGTGCATTCCTAAAGAAGGATAAATTTCACAAGTATTGGGCTAAGACCAGCTGGATCCAGCCAGCAGAAATGTCTGGTTGGACAAAGTCTTGTTGTCATACCAGCAAATCTGGAAAGGACAAGTAGGCTGTACTCATCTTTGAGGAAAGCACAAGTAGCTCATTTGTGAGCAGCAAGGAAGAGACTGTGCAAGGTGCAAGGGAGTTGCTAAGCATCATCATGAATGGAGCTCGACGAAATAATCTTCATTCGTCGAACGGAGCTCGATGAAATCACCTTCATTCGTCGAACGGAGCTTGACGAAATCAGAAGAATTCGTCGAACGGAGCTCGACGAAATCTGAATAATTCGTCGAACTCAAGATTATCAAACAGAAATCTTATGACATCAGAACCATAACCTCCAGATAAGTAGAATTTCTTTTATATTGATATTCTACTAGTGTAATCTAAGTTGCTAGGAATCCTGACTGTCATAGCAGGACTATGCATATGTAGATTATGTATCAATAAGTTTGGGAGCATAAGGAAGAACTAAATCCTTAGTTTGTCCTGACTGACAAGTGGTTGTCATGCTTATCATGCCACTAGATGAAGTCAAATTTAACACCCTCTTGGTTGAGTTGGGTATATGAAACTTAGGATAAATTCAAAAGCTCCAAACTGTAGTTTGTTGTTGGAACCCTAGTTTGGATTTGAGCAAAGAATACAATTAGGATGCTTTTAGATTGACACAAAATGTATAGTCAGGGTCATAGGATTATTTCTAGGTCTGCCTCAAAAGAACTCCAGAGAAATCATGCAGATATCAGTTTTGACAAAGGCAGGAATTGAGCTCGACAAACTTCAAGCTGCGTTCGACGAACGTCGAACTCAGGTCGACGAAACTCAGAGTTCTATCTCTGAGTTGAGCTCGACAATCTCCGAGCTCCAGTCGACCATCGCTGATCACAAGACAGAATCTCAACTCGACGCAAAGATTATTCAGGTCGACGATCTCTGGGCTGAGGTCGACGAATTGCAGACTGAGGTCGACGAAATCTGTGCAGTCTTACAGACAGAGATTTTAACAGCTGGCAGAATTAATTGAGACATTTAATATCTCTTAGACTTAATGCATATAGTCGTTCAACAGCAGCAGTTAATGTGTTTATTCCCCCAAACATCTTTCTCTCTCGGGAATGCTTCAGCCGTTTCAAGATAGAATTTATTCAAATGTTTGAATACGGCTCGGGGGAATATATTCAGATTGGAGGTTTTGCAGACACAGAAAAAGTGACTGACAACAAAACAATGATATAGTCAGAATAGAGATTCTGAAGAATACAAGACAGCTTTCTTTCATATAGTGTTCTTCATCATCTGCTCCAGGCTTTTCAAGAGACAACAAATACCATATCAGTCTAGAAGCTTGCTGGAGAGCAACATCAAATCTGAAGACCTACACACTCCTGAAGCAAAGCTTTCATTTCCTGAACAACTCTACATCTCAGGGAGAGCTTTGACAAGATCTGGAATCCACACAAAGTCTTCTCAAAGTTGCTTTTGAGAATAGAGAAGACTAACATCACTTTCTTTCGCACCCCACTGTACAGGATTTTAACTCCCTTCAAAAGTTAGTTTGGTTGCAAGTCTCCTGATCAAAAGACTTGAGAGTGATTTTTGAGCACCTGATCAAAAACTCAAAGGTGGTAGTCACCTGATCAAAACCTGTTAGTGGATTCTTACCAGGGTGGTAGAAGAGTGGACGTACCCAGGTTGATTGGGGAACCACTGCAATCCTTGTGTCGTCTGTGTGCTTGCTTTTTCCTTCTTTATCTTTGTGCTGCGATTTCTTATATATTAACTCTAGATTAGAATAAAGTTAAGATTTATCCCCCTATCTTTCAATTGGTATCAGAGGATTTCCTTCTTTATCTTTGTTGCAGGATTTACCTTTCTTGTAGGTAAATAAGTCCTTGATGTGACATCAAGACTATAAAGATCATCAAGTGGTATCCAGACTGACATAAACTAGAATGTCTATCAGGAATCTGACAAAGGATGCCTCAGTTGAGGGGGAGCGGGCAGCTGCTGCAGTAGATCAGCTGTCACAACTGCTAATCAGTTCGTCATAAGGACAATGCACAGACTAAGGGGGAGATCATGAGAAGAGAGACAGCCACCAGCCAGCTCAAGTGGATTCATGGGTCACTCAAGTTCCAAGGGGCTGCAGTGATGTGGTGTATCAATGATATCACCACAGGTGGATGCTGAGTCTGTAGATACAACATCAGCAAGTGGAACTATGTGTGCAGCAATCTCAAATGCTGCAGTGTTGTGTTGTATCAATGTATCAACACAGAAGGTATGACTCCTAATCAAGTAGACTGATCACTAGTCTCCCATGATATTTTTTACTCCCTCAATAGATATGCCTATTGAAGAAGACAGAAAGGGGGAGATATGTGTGGCAATACATAAGAGGGAGATATAGAAGCAATATTTGACATGACTAGGTCATGTTGAGTCGGTTCATATTACTGGAAAAGATTCTAATAGTATGAGAAATGCAATGACTGACCACATGTTGAGTCATGATTGTGTCAGTGCATATTTTGAGGTAAGTGCTTCCAGTGGTGCACCATTTAAACATTAAGTGGGAGAAAGGAGAGTTCATATTACTTGAGCAATTGCTCAAGTAGTATGAGGATGCATTGAGTTAACTTATTAAATCAATACAATTAATTAGAGCACATTGTATTAATATAACATAAGCTAGCAGGTGTGTAAAAATGTCTACAGCTGCATGAAATGAAATTATTCTGCCGATCATGATAATGCATCTTAGTATTGCTGGGTGTTCTGCCTTCTTCAAATAGGGGGAGATTGTTGGGTCCATTGCAAGTGTTTGTCTCAGCAGAGAACAAGAAAGCGCTGAGATAGTTAAGCAGAAAAAGGGTTAAAGCAAAAAGCATTGAGTGAGGAGTGTTCACTCAACGCTCTCAACGCCTAAGATGTTGTAGAGGCAGAAATATGGTTAAGGCAAAAAGCGTTGAGTGGAGGTTGCTCACTCAACGCTGTCAATGCCTAGTGGAGACAGAATTTTGTCTAAGTAGTTTGGCGTTGAATGATGTTCACTCATTCAACGCCAAACAGCAGAAAGCTGATAAACCAAGTTGGCATTGAGTTAAGCTGAATCACTCAACACTTAGAAACAGATTTATATTCTAAGTAGTTTGGCGTTGAGTGAAGGTTACTCGCTCAACGCCAAGAGACAGTAAATCTGTCTAAGTGTTTTGGCGTTGAGTGATGCTTACTCACTCAACGCTTATGTTAATGTTGTTTGATTTTTGGGTGAGTCCACAGCTGATGACGTCAGCCAGTCAACAAGTAAACATATTTCAAATTAGTGGCGGGATGGCTACAGTACGCGACAAATGTTGTCGCAGACCTACTGTACGACAGTTGGCGTCAAAGCAAAGTTGTTGCTAGCCATTAATTATGTGGGGCCCACTGCTCAAATAAAAGAATTCAACTAAACTATCAACAACAAGAGAAGAAAAGTGTGCGAAATCGACCGGATCCGAAGTCTCGCCGAGGGTTCACGGTTGGAATCACCGGGTTGTCAATCCACGTCCAAGCTCGGTCCTCAGCTACGTCCGGGGTAGAGGAGGCTGTCACTAACTCTCAATGGCCCGTCTTCTTCGTGTCACGATTCGGAAGAAGGACGGCACAACTTCTCCAAGCTCGGTGGAGAAAGCTAGATCAAAACTCTCCTTGAAGCTCAAGGATGAAGGAGGAGGCCGAGAGGAAGCTCCGGCTTGGATTTGGCGTTGAATGCTTGCCCGGATCTCCTCTCCTTGATGAAACGGCGGAGTTTCGCCCTAGAAATGCGGAGGGAAGTGGCTGGAACCTATGAAGCACCGACACTCTCGGGGGCCCAACGTGTCCGTGTCGGACTCTCCGACACGCGTCCGACACGCCGACACGCTCGGACACGCGTGTCGGAGAGCCGACACGTTTTTTAATTACACGGGACAGGGACACGCGTGTCCCGCTGTTTTTTAAAGAACCCGAGGCTCTCTTTATTCTTATTTCTCCCGCAGAGCAGAGTGTGCGTCGTCTCTCCCGCGAAGATCTAGGGCATCAGCTTTCCTTCTCCATCGCGCTCCGATTTTTCGTGCTCTCACTCCGGCGAAGATCTTCTTCCTCCCGCAGAGCTAGGGCATCAGTTACCGACGAAGATCGTCTTCCTCCAGGCTTCCGCAGATCAAGGGCATCTTCATTTCTCTTGCTCTTCTACCGCAGATCTAGGGCTTTCACTGATTTGAGCTCCAGGTATGTCATCTTCTCATCTTCCACTCATCGTGATTGAATTCTTGTTCCTCTACCTAACGGGCTCAAGTTTTTTCTTGCTTAGAGCTTGGTTGTTCGATCATTTCCTGCACCTGTAAGTCTATCTTAAGCTCCATTCTTATACCTGAATCCTTCTAGCAGAGTGTTGTCAGTCGACTAAGGTTAGTAGTTTTCCTATTTCTTCAAAACTCTTGTATTTCGTAAAATTTATTTCTTGTTAATAGTTTTCCTAACTCTTCAAAACTCTTGTTAAAACCGATCATGGTATGAATGTTAGCTAGATTTAGATTTATTTGATGTCATCCTTCAGTTTTTCATTGAAGCTTTAAAACTTAAAAGCATGAACATAATAAACCATTATGGACATCATTAGTAAATGTGTTATTAAATGCCCAAAATATATTAAAATTTTTAAAAAGTCCTCTTTTAGCATCTTGACAACATTAGTAAATGTGTTATTAAGTTATCTAATTATGGTAGCAATTTACTATTATTTTCATGATGATAATTTGATAGAATGCAATTTTACAATTTACTATTATCTTCATGATGACAATTTGCTAAATAAGGATGAATTTAAATTGTCAATTTATTATCATTGCACTCTTTATTGGCAATCGCTTGCTCCAAATCCTCTTGTTATGCTATTTTGGTTGTTTTAAAGGTGTTATATTCTTCATTTTTGGATGAATTTTCTTTGTAGAATGTCTTCAAGCAAGGGTAGTAATAGTGGTTCACAAGAGCATATATCTGATGATGATCCGAATAAACCATTATGGAGGTTTGTCACTAAACTGGCTACACATGGTGAGGCAAGAGGCAATTTGACATGAAAGTGTAATTTTTGCGAAAAAAAATTTACAAGTTCATATACAAGAGTGAGAGCACATTTGTTAATGCTCAGTGGAAAAGGAATTGGAAAATGTGCCAAAGTAGAAAAGAGTGATCTCATCGAGATGGAAAATTTAGAAAAAGAGTTGAATGCTAGAATTGCAAGTCTTGCTCCTAGAAAGGTTCCTTTGCCCCCTTCTAGAATTTCAAGTAGTGAAGGTGGATCTTCTACTGGGGTTGATTATTTCACACAAAAAAAAAGTTGAAAGTGGTGGAAGAGGAGCACTTGGGAAGTCATTTAACTTGGGTCAACGAGAACAGTTAGATTATGAAATTGCGAGAATGTTTTATTCAGCAGGTTTACCGTTTAATCTAGCACGGAATCCTTACTTTATATCCTCTTTTACTTATGCTGCAAATCATGATATTGCGGGATATTTACCACCAAAATACAATTTGCTTAGGACCATCTTGTTGCAAAAGGAGAAATTGAATATTGATAAATTGTGTGCACCCATCAAAAATATGTGGAAGGAGAAGGGTGTTAGCCTAGTGAGCGATGGATGGAGTGACTCCCAACGGCGATCACTTATTAATTTCATTGCAGTTAATGATGGAGATGCAATGTTTTTGAAGGCTGTTGATTGCTCGGGTGAGATAAAGGATATGCATTTTATTTTTAACCTATTCAAAGAGGTTATAAATGAAATTGGACATGAGAAAGTTGTCCAAATTATAACAGATAATGTTGTTAATTGCAAGGCTGCGGGACAACTTATCGAACAAGAATTTCCCTCTATTATTTGGACTCCTTGTGTGGTGCACACTCTGAATCTTGCATTAAAGAATATATGTGATCCAAAGAATGCAGAGGTCAATCAAGATGTTTATTTGGAATGCAGTTGGATATCAGAAATGGTTTCTGATGTTTTGCAGGTAAAGAATTTTATTATGAATCATGTCATGAGGTTAGCAATATTATAACGAGTTTGTTAACTTGAAATTATTTTTGATATTTGTAGGCAAAGAATTTTATCATGAATCATTCCATGAGACTTGCAATTTACAATGAGTTTGTTAACTTGAAATTGTTATCCATTGCTGATACAAGATTTGCTTCAATGAATGTTAGGCTGAAAAGATTTAAGCTCATTAAAAGTGGTCTCCAAACCATGGTGATTTGTGAGAAATGGAGTATTTATCGAGATGACAATCAAGAAAGAGCAAGGTTTGTGAAGGAAAAAGTACTAAATGATTCATGGTGGGACTCTATTGATTATATCTTATCCTTCACAGCTCCTATTTATGATATGTTGAGGTTTTGTGATACGGATAAACCTTGCCTTCACTTAGTCTATGACATGTGAGATTCTATGATTGAAAAAGTGAAGAAAGCTATTTATGATCATGAGGTTAAAAGGTTGAATGAGAAATCAACTTTTTATGATGTTGTTCAAGCAATATTACTTGATCGTTGGTCAAAGAACAACACTCCTCTTCATTGCTTAGCACATGTCTTGAATCCAAAGTAATTTCTAACTTTTCAACTGTTTTTTATATTTATATTAATGTTAATTTTTTATGTTATTAATACTTGTGTTTCTTTTAAAATTAGGAATTATAGTGAACAATGGCTCAATGAAGATCCTTCAAGAGTATCTCCATACAAGGATAGTGAGATAATTCAAGAAACTAAAAAATGTTTTAGGAAATACTTTCCGGATATTAAGGAGCGAACACGGGTGAATTTAGAGTATGCAAATTTTGCATACATAAATGGAAATTTTAGAGATTTTGATTCAATTCAAAGTAGATATTCTATGGATCCCAAGGTTTTGTGGGTTATTCATGGAGCAAGTGCTCCTATTCTACAAAGCTTAGCCTTAAAGCTTCTTGCACAACCATCCTCATCATCATGTGCAGAGAGAAATTGGAGTACATATTCTTTTGTGCACTCAATGAAGAGAAATAGAATGATACCAAAGCGTGCAGAAGATCTGGTTTTCATACACAGCAATCTACGCCAGCTTTCAAGAAAAATCCACAATATACACAAGGAGAAACAAAAATGTGGGATATTGGCGGAGATGCTTTTGATACATTCGAATATGTTGGTATGCTGGAAATTGCAAATCTCTCACTGGATGAGCCAGACATAGAATCAGTTGTTTTTTTAGATGATATATAACATGTAAGTTTGAGCATTACATTTTTATATGTCAAGTTTGTTCATTGCTTATCTATTTATTAGTATTTTACAATTTTTATAATTATAAAATATGAATTTAACAAACGTGACCGAACGTGTCGAATATTACTAGTTTACGAGAATGGGCGAGTCGCGTGTCGTGTCGTGTCGTGTGTCGCGTGTCGGTGTCGGTGCAACATAGGCTGGAACGAAGCTCCCCTCAATGGTGAAAATCTGCGCTTTAAATAGAAAAAGATCAGAAAAATGGTCACGCACGGTCCCGCGCATGACCGTGCGCTAACCGTGTGTTATTAACTTTGCAGATCTTGATCGCGGAAGAAGAAGCGTTGACCCGTGTGTTTTACTCGCGCACGGGCGATTCCGCCCGTGCGTGAAGGAAATCGCACGGGTAACGACAGAACGCAGAAATACAGGAGAAAACAGGAGAACCGTGTGTTTTACTCGCGCACGGGCGCGTTTGCCCGTGCGTGAAGGAAACGCACGATTTACCCCAGAATGCTGGAATCAAGAGAAAAATATGCAGACCGTGCGATTCCTTCTCGCACGGTTCTGCCTAAACTGTGCGGGAACAAATCGCACGAGTAGAAACAGAAGTCCCCGGAATTGTTGTGTGAAACGCACGATTGCAGTGAAACCGTGCGCGAAGAAATGCGCACGACCGTGCGTTTTACACAGAAACTGGAAAATGAGTCGGGGACATTCCGACTACCTGCACAACAATGAAACCAACTGGGGCACCAGCTCCCAGCACCAAAGATGCAAAAAGAACTAAAAGAGAGACTTGGGGAGCACCATGTGCTTACCCCCAACAGAATAGTGCGCAATTGCACACCACAACGAGCCAAAATGTGCACTTCATGTGAAAATAAAGCTAGAAGAAATATGAACAATATAGAACTAAAAGTGAGGTGCAAACGCGTGAAAACTTACCCAGATGAGTCCGAAAAACCCTATAAATATCGGACTCATCACTGCTAGACATTAATTATGTGGGGCTCACTGCTCAAGAGCCGTTGGTACAAAATCAATAAAAGAAAAGGGCTTTTACAGAGAAAAGGAGCTTTTGTAGAAATCAACAAGACAGTTCTTCTTCTCCGTCATTGTTGTGGAGCTAAAGAATAGGAAGCTCAAGTCTACAAGACAGAGAGCAAGTTAGCTGTTGATATCAACATCTTCAACAGCAAGATAGCTGGTGTGATCTTCATCTGCACCAGCAAGTTGCTCAGAAGGATTTTCTGAGTAAAAGGTAGCAGCTTGGGCTGACCCTTGCTGCAGATACTTCACAGGCTCAGCCAACAAACCTAAAGAACATTCTCTTGGGGAGTTGTGAAGAAGGAGATAGGGCTGAGCTGTTGGCTCAGTTCAGAAAGGGACAGAGAAGCTGATCTGCAAGTTACTTCCAGCACAGGCCAAAGAGATCGTCATCCTTGTTGTTGTGAAGAAAGGAGTTGGGCTGGGATTCTCCCAGCTCAGGTTGCAGCAAGATCTGCTGCAGTTACTTCTCTAGCTCCAGCTGGATAAAATCTCTGGTGCTGAGAAGAGGAAGTTAGGTCTAAGTATTTACTTAGCCCAGATAAGTAGACTCAGGAAATATATTTTTTGTAGTCAAGGTAGGACTGAGTGTATCTCAGTCCAGGTAGATTGGCACAGTGAAATTTCACTTGTGGCCAATCATCACACCAACCCACATCAATCATGTAGGATCCAAGTGTGGATCTGAGCTGTAGGGCTAAATTGCCTGAGGTAGGAGAGTGTTGCTCTCTGAGGTAGGATCCAAGTGTGGATCTGAGCTGTAGGGCTTAATCACCTAAGGTAGGAGAGTGCTGCTCTCTGAGGTAGGATCCAAGTGTGGATCTGACTATAGGGTCTTTTGGCCTGAGGTAGGTGACAAGCTTGTCACTGAGCTGTAGGTGCCTGGAAGGGCACTGAAGTAGGTACCTGTTGGGTACTGAGCTGTAGAAGTGTTGCAGCACTCTGAGAGTAGGGTCTTGTGCCTAAAGTTGTAGGGTTGAGAATCCTGAGTTGTAGCCCTTAGAGATAAGGCTGAGGTAGGCGGCTTGAGGGTCACTGAGTGTAGGAGCACTGCAGAGCTCTGAGGTAGGATCCCTTGTGGATCTGAGGTAGGGTTATCCTCTCAGCCTGAGTGTAGGGCTTAACAGCCTAAGGTAGGTAGTCTGCTGACCACTGAGTTGTAGGCCCTTGCAGCTGAGAAGTCTTGGAGGAGACTTAGAGATCTGAGGGATATGAGGTGTAAGCTCTTTGGAGCAAGTTTTGGAGAAGTGTCTAGTCTAACAAGATAGTTGGATAGGTGGGAGGGAAAGTGGATGTACCCAATTGGGAAATCACTATAAATATCTGTGTGATTTGTTGTATTGTTTGTTCTTCTTTATATTGCAGGTACTAAGGACAAGCTCTAGATCACTTAGTAAGAAAAACAGCAAAAAGACTTAAGAAATTTCAATAACCTTTTCACCCCCTGTTGGTTCCCTAGTTTTGATTTGGGCAATGTCATCTCAATTAGGCTTAATTGACCCAAGAATTATCTATGGTAATTGGTTAGACTAAAGGTTAGTCTACCTTAGGTTAGGTTAGAATAGACCCAGATAGGTTAGTTGAGAAAGGATAGAAATGAAAATTGGTTAAGTATAAATGTGTTCGACGATAGTCGAATCTCGCTCTACGATCTTCGATTATTGACTGACGATCTCAGAGTTATATGAACTCTGAAGTGGGCTCAACGATCTGCTTATTCAGATCGACGATCGTGTAGCCTTGGTCGACGATCTCTGTTGAGACAGTTTTTCTTCAGGTCGACGATCTGCTTGTTCAGATCGACGATCTTCGATCTATGGTCGACGATCTATGTCTGCTATTATCAATATTCATTTCAGTTGATCCCTTGTTTTATTTCCTCTTGTTTAAGACACATTTTATTCAGGATATTCTGTTTAATTTAACGCTTATACACTTTTGCTTATTTGCAATACTCCTTATGCATTAATTAAGAGTTTTGGCAGAATAAAGTCATTTGTTTTATTAGAGGAAATCGTGGATTCTTTACAGCTGTAATATAATCGTTAGGCTTTGTTTCCTGTGCCAATTTGTAAAGTCAAATTGATAGGATATTTTTTTAATATCCTTAATTCCTTTTTGGGAATGACAGAAAAGATTATAGCTGCAGTTTCCTTATTTGAATTATTGTATTTTTTGGAAAGATTTTTTTTAAGTGCAGGACTCGAGGTATTATGAAAAGAAGAGAGTTCTCTATATTAGCAGTGCAGTCGGCTGAATTCATAATACATATACAACCCAGAATATTCTAACAACAGATACAGAACTAGAACTCTCAAGAGAAAGAAAAGTTCTTCTTCTTCCGGAGTTCATCCAGTTTTCAGGAAAACCAATACTCAGAGTTCAAGCCTTCAAGAAGAAGAACCTTCCCAGATTGTTGAACATCATTGCTGCAAACCTCTCAGATTGCAAAAGCTGCTGAAGAAGAACATTCATCAAAATCTTGAGTCTTCTTCAAGGCTGCATCAGAAAGACTTTCAAAGCAATCTGGAGATCCTGCACCCTGAAGCAAAGCTTCTTCCTGGACATTCTCTAAGCCAGGGGGAGCTTTGATATTCTCAGAGCAATCCACTAGCTTCTCTGAACACAGCGAAGACATTTTTAATCATTCTTTTAACCTCCTTGTAAAAGGGTTATTACTCCCTTCAAAAGTGAACTATTGATGGCAGGGCACCTGATCAAAAACCTGTGTTTGGTTTTTGGGTACCTGATCAAAAGCCTGAAGGGTCTTTAGATCTACCTGAAGCAGATGTACTGGTGGCAGGGACCCTGATCAAAAACCTGTAGTGGATTCCTACCAGGGTGGTAGAAGAGTGGATGTACCCAATTGGGGAACCACTATAAAGCTCTTGTGTTGTCTGGTTGCTTATTTTAATTAATGCACTGTGGCTGTGATAGTTTTAACTAGGTTGCTAATTGTTGTGTTAGGATAAAAGCTCAACTGAAACTTCAGTTAGCTTCTCCTTTTATTTACTACACTCTATTAGGCTATAGGTTAAAAGCTTTTATCTTTCTATTCCGCAAATAGCTCTAAGAGATGTGTTTAAAGTCTCTTTCTTTTTTAATACTCTATTTACCCCCCCCCCTCTAGAGTAGTAAGTATCTTATCCCCTCTCACTTTCACCCCCCCCCCTCCTCTAAGTGATTTAGGGCATGTTTGGTAAAGCGTTAGGGGAGCGGCACACAACAGCGGCAGGGAAAGCAGCGCCAAACAAAAAATAGGCGCTGCAGTGGAACAGCGGCGACATCGCGCTTCGCCAAAACCACGTTCGCAGCGATTTCTCCCCATTCCTCTTCCCCGATTTCTCCTATGCCCTAAGCCGCAGTTCACGACAGGATCATCATCGCGCATCGCCGACCACGACAAGATTCATCGCGCTTCGCCAACCACGACATCGGCATCGCGCTTCGCCTTCCTCTTCCCCGATTATCTCTTGTGCCCTAGCTGTAACGGCGGCATTCTTCCCCGATTACCTCTTGCGCCCTAGCTGTAACGGCGGCATCCGCATCGCGCTTCCCCAACCACGACAAGTCCTGTTCATCTTCTTCCAGACGTTCAACCGGGAAGATCTAGGGCTCCAGTTCAGCTTCTCTGGAGCCATTCCTGTTCATCCCGGCATTCCCGCCCAGATCTAGGGCTCCAGTTCAGCTTCTCCTGTTAAACCGAAGCAGGTTGGTTTCTTCTCCGGCATTCGTGCTTCGCCAACCACGGCGACTTTTTTTTTTGTCTGTTCAACTCATGTTCATCTTCTCCAAATTTAGGGCCTCCTGTTCAAGTTCTGTTCAACTCCTCTTCATCTTCACCAGGGACACCGCCAACTCCTGTTCATCTTCTCTGGTGGTAAGATCTCCTTCTCACAAATTTTTGAACACCATGCCTCAATTTTGTCAAGATGCTGCAATTGATCAGATGCAATGTTTGCTGCAATTGATCACTCAAGATCTTGTTAGCTGCCTTTTTAGATTGCTATACTAATCAAATGGATGTTATTAGGTTTTTTATCAGTTGTCTTTTTTAGCACGATTTGATATCTTCACTGATGCTTTGACACTTGTTATTAGTAGTTTTTGAGGAAGGTTTACAAACTGCATGACACTTATGATTGGATTGCTTCATGAATCGTCACTCTATATCGTTATTGATCACAATAATCACAGTAGATGTTCAGTGTTTCACATTTTGTTCAGGTAGGTGAGTGATGGGTAAACCAAAGGATGGTGTCGTTTCAGCACAGTGGGAGTCTGCGCACGTACACATATTTTGTGATCTCTGTATTCAAGAGATTGACCTAGGAAATAGGCCAAACACCCATTTCAGCAGAGATGGATGGATCAACCTGATTAAAAACTTCAAAGACCGTACAACTTTTAATTACACTCGAGCACAATTAAAGAACAAATGGGATCAGTTGAAGCGTGAGTGAAAGCTTTGGAGGGATCTCAAAAGAGGTGAGACTGGTTTGGGGTGGAACTCAACCAAAAAAACAATTGATGCTTCCGATGAATGGTGGGAAGAACGTATCAAGGTACTACGTAAATTCATAGTATTACTTAATTCCATAGAAAAAGTTTTTGTATATTTCTATTAATAGTTTTCCTCTTTCTAGATGTTACCTGCCGCCAAGAAATTCCGATATACAGGCATATCACCAGAACTTGAAGAAAAAATGGAGAAGATGTTTAGCTTGGTGGTTGCTACTGGAGAGAAATCATGGATCCCATCAATGGGTGAAATGCACCCTATGTTTTCTCAATCAAAACCTCTTTCCGATGACGATGATCATGTTGTCGAGAGTATTGCAACCCCAAATGCTAAAATAAATGAGAGTGTGCACACACAATGTGATGGCGGTATGAGTGAAAGTAAAGGTAAAGATTTTGGCTCAACATCAAAAATGACTTCCGGCATAAATCTCAACAATCGCATTGTTTTTATGAATCTACCAGACGATAAGAAGGTCTCGTGGTTGAAGAAGCGTTACATGGAATCTCTGAAGTGAATGTTGACCAATATGCCTCTTTTTATGTATCTCTTTTAATTTGGACTCTAGCATTTAATTTGGACTCTAGCATTGTTCATTTTGAACTCTTGCAATGTTTTGTAATGTTAAACTTCTACTTGGTATGTTAATTTGGACTCTAGCAATGTTGTTTATGTTGCTCAAATGCCTCTTTTTATGTATCTCTTCATTTAAATAGTATTGTTATCAGGTATTTTCACGATGGAAGAGCAGAACAATGATGATGATGTTATGTTTAATGACGAACAGGTCATGTTAATTCACCAAAATAACCAAAAACGAAGGTTTATTTTTTACCAAAACCTCATTGCGGGGAGCGCTTTGGTAATAAGCAAATACATAAGCCAATCTCCTACTAAAATACCTTGCATGACCTCAAAGCAAACTGGGGAGAAATGGATGGCAGAATTATTAACAGGGCATCCAG
This sequence comes from Platanthera zijinensis, assembly GCA_039513925.1. Lineage (NCBI taxonomy): Eukaryota > Viridiplantae > Streptophyta > Magnoliopsida > Asparagales > Orchidaceae > Platanthera > Platanthera zijinensis. The sequence goes on from CM077092.1 coordinate 127,563,111, forward strand.
GCAGATTTTTTGATAATTTTCGTATGTCTAAGCAAATCTTTTTGAATTTATTGATTTTACTAGAAGAATCATATGGTTTGAAAGGATCTAGAAGGACTGCAACCAAAGAGGTTCTGGGAATGACACTGTACATTCTTGGGCATCATGAAACTCTACGAAAGACATCGGAACGCTTCCAACATTCAACTGAGACAGTTAGCAGATTTTTTGAGGAAGGTTTACGTGCACTTACACGGCTTTCAATGGATATCATAGCGCCCACCGATCCACAGTTCGAAGGAATTCCCGCGCATATTCAAAATGATGATAGATACATGCCGTTTTTCAAGGACTGCATTGGAGCAATTGATGGGACACATGTCGATGCTTGCATTCCGATACATGAGCAAGTCGCATATATTGGCCGACATGGATCGCCGACTCAAAATGTAATGGCAGTGTGTGATTTCAATATGTGCTTCACATATGTTGTCCCAGGATGGGAAGGTTCAGCTCATGATAGTCGTATTTATCATCGAGTTGTGCGAGATAGAAGGTGTAAATTTCCATATGCGCCTCCAGGTAAATTTTAGCCGGCATTATCAATTTTTTTTTACACTGTTACTATTTAAACTTGTGCTTTAAAAAACATTTCAATACAGGGAAATATAATCTGGTGGATGTCGGATATCCGTTAGAAACTGGACTGCTGAAACCATTTCCAGAAACAAGATATCATTTGGAGGATTTCGCTCGAGGCAATCGATATATTGAAGGCCGCCGTGAAATATTTAATCAAGCGCACTCATCATTGCGTTCTGTCATTGAACGGAGCTTCGGCGTTTGGAAAAATAAATGGCGCATTCATAGGAAAATGCCACAATACTCCTTCTCAAAGCAATGTGTAATTGTGGTGGCTACAATGACCCTTCATAATTACATAAGAAGACATCCGTCTAGGGTTGATCCAGGGTTCAGAGCATGTGATCTTGATGAGACCTTTGTGCATCCGGAGGCATTCGAACATAGGACACAGCGACGAGGAACCGTCAGAGTCACAAATCCGATCGTTGAGCCGGTGATATATGATGGGACAGGTGCACCTGAGATGTCTGCTTTGAGAGAGTTCATTGCACACCAATTGGAAAATGCTCGCGGGTAAAATCCAATCATATGTAGTTTAGCATATACATTATTTATTTTATATTAAATTCATCTAAACCGCCGGTAAATCTCTTTTGCAGATGATATTTGTTCGTGTTGAAGAAAAGAGATCATCATCGATTTGAATTATATTTATCTAATATTTGGTGTCGAGCAAGTTGTTGCTTCGGATATGAACATTAAAAATTATGCGAACTACTTATTTTAAATCCTGTTTAATTTTTATTCCAGTAAAATTTGCATTACAGTTTACTATTATGCGCACATCAAATTTAATTACTGTTTAGTTCTGCACCATTGTTTCCCACAGCACTGCAAATATAATTTTCCAAACAGTTTCATGAATTTTTCCACCACTGCAAAACAGCTGATTCATGCACCACTGTTTCCCACCACTGCTTCCTGCACCGCCACAGCTTTACCAAACAGGTCCTTAGCTATCCTTAAATTAAAGACTTTCACGGAGCCACTGTTCTGTAGGTTTGGTAAGGGTGGCATGGGTAATATGATGAAGGAGCCCTTTGGTTTGAAGGGCACGTTGCACCGAGTTCTCTCATTCCACAAAAATCTTCTTCCCATTAAGGGAGATAGTAGTAACCCGGAGTTCATCCAACACTTCAGGGAGAGAAATCAAGGGAAGAGAGGAGGTCGCAGGGGTGCTCATGACACACTGACGACAAGGCAACTGTCGGGACTAGAAAATTGACCGCCCAAGGTAACAGAGAAGAATTTGGGCAATTAAAAAAGGGAGGCCGTGTGAACTGGTAACAACGGGGATTCCGGGTTGTTGCAATAGGGAGGCCGCGCGGAATCCAAATGGATGAGGGTGGGTGGCCACAAAGAAAGGCCCGCATAAAGAAATAGAGGATAGGAAGGGTAGGAGAGACGGTCTTGCAGGTGGAGTCCACACGAATGAGGGTGGGCGAACTTAGTAGAGTTGCCTGCGCAAAGTAAGGTGGGCAGTTTCAAGAAGTTGTTTGCACGTCGTAACGTAGCTCTGAAACCACGTGAAAACCCAAAATACAAATAAAATTATTTATTTAAATTCTCTACAAATCTATATATTACACAAGTGCACCTGTCGTTGTATAGAATAAAGGAGGTGAGAGAATGTACAAATGGTAATGTGAGACTACATACATCGAGGTGTTACAATACAGGTGATCACACGGACTACAATAGGTAGCAACACCGGGCGGTTATGCCAAGGGTAACTGCCCGACCCTTATACAGAGCAGCAACGTCAGGCGGTTACACAAGGGTAACCAACCGCCCAACCCTTATACAGAGCAACAACACAGAGCGATTACACAAGGGTAACTGATCGAGCATTATATAGATTACTTCAACAGAGATGGCGAAGTCGAATACACTAAAGAAGATTATAATGACGAAGATGATGATGATTTTGTTTTTTTTAATGATGTATTTTTAATATTTGTTACCATTAATAATACATTTTATTATTTGTTTGTATCATACATTTCATAATTGGTATTAGTGCTTTGTACAAACCGTATTTGATCATTTGATGAGGTGGGCCCATGCCCAATCATAGGCCCCAGGATCTCAGAAGATCTGTCATTGACCTGAGGGATGAAGCCACCAATGACAAGCAAATATTATAGAGAGCTCGCCCTGATTAGTGGTTAGCACATTGACCAGCCCGCCAAACTAAAAACTCTACACACCAAATAAGTTAGCAAACTCCTTTCTCGTTCGCTGAAGAGATCGTTAGGGCAGAACATAGCTCCCATGTGAACTCGTTGTGATGGCACCCAGCTCGTTAGCGAGCTTTCTCCCTAAATTCCCTGATATGAATGAGCCAACCAGAAGAAGTCTGGCTAAGGTGACCTGCGTAAGATAACAGCAATCAGCTTGCCTACTTTAGAGGCTCCCGGGTACAAGGTTGCCCAAATATCAGGTGCCTAGTATCTCAAAAGGCGGGGACGGCTATTTGCAAACAAGGCATTAAATACGGCCTCAGGCCATAAGAGTGGCACGTTGACCCCCCCCCCCCCCCCGAGGCCCTTATTGATGAGTCAGTGACTTCCTTGTGCCAAGCTCAGTATTGGCTTTAGGAGGGAAGTGTCTATAAACTTTCAGGTGTGTGGTGGGACCGTCACGCTAAAGTACACGGGTCCTATTTGTAAGTCCCCCAGTGAACTCCCTCAGTTCCCTGATTTTATCTAATTGTGGTTTGATAGGGTCGACCGCTGGACTAGTAGATTTTGATCACCCCTTGGTCCGAACTTTGGGAGCAAGGATTTTTTTGCTTCCAACCCTTTGGTGCAGGCTCAGCGAGCTGTGATCAAAGTAAGAAAACTCCGGTGCAAGATCTATGGTGAACAATGATGAGAGGGGGTTGGAGATAGGTAACTAGCGAGCTCCAAGCGAGTTTGTCACGAAGGTGGACCTCGTGGAGTTCAGGCAAAGGATGACGGAGACGCTGCGAGCTCTCCTGGAACCAAGTGTCGAGATTACAGTAGCCTCGCCACCAATCGCCACCTCGACAAAAGATGTCGAACCATCTAGGCGTCATAGCAAGGGGGTCGCCGCTTCATTGGAGGAGCGGCCTTTGTTCGAGTGAAGAAAATGTGTAATCCTGCGAGCTCTTCGCTTTCGCGAGGATGATATAGCTTTCCCTCGGCTAGCTCGGCAAACTAGGTCGGCGAGCCCATTTTGCAAAGAGGTGTTGAGCGCACCCATCCCAAAGGGGTTTCGCGAGCCCGCACTCACTTATTATATGGGTAAGTGATTTGTATCCACATCCTCAGTTGTAGTTTGATACAGATTAGACTTTGGATTTGGTATATTGCTGACACAGTTTACTACTCTATGTAAAATAGATTTCTACAATTTAAAGGCAATATTGTACTGTTTAAATTTCAGAGTAAGATAATAATGCTGCATAAAAAATTATAATTTAAAACTCAAAGAGCCTAATGGGAAGAGGCATGCAAATTTTCGCATTACCCTAAGCTTAATATTACCTCCCTCCTGTGTAGGATAATGGAGGCAAATTAATCTCAAGGTGCAACGTCCCCGGCAATTCCGAAAGTTCGAATCACAGAAGTCTTCGAAATGTTTTTTAGATTATTTGATTCTACATAGATGCTCAGAATAATATAAATTTTAAATACGAAAGTTCGAACTAGAGCGCAATCGATCGATTATTGCATTTTTCGAGGAAACATAGTAGAGAGCAAGGAGCGGAATAGCACAGTTTTAGTCACCAGAAAGCCGTAGCAGTGAGAGAAAAAAGCGGTGAAAACTGAGAGAGGACTGTCGATTGAGATCTCGCGGGAGAGCCGGCCAAAGAACGCCGACGAAGGAAAAAAATAAAAACTATTACACCAACACTCAAGCCTTTATCCCACCATAGTGGGATAGACTATATGGATCCTTTGTCGTCATTGTGCCCTATTTTAGTCATAATATCACTGATGCTTAAGTACATCATGTCTTTCCTTATAGTTTCATTTCACATCTTTATTGGTCTACCCCTCCCCCGTTTAATATGCCTAGTAACTAAACTCTCACAACGCTAGCAGGTGCCTCTAATGGTCCCCTTTGTACGTGTTCAAACCATCTTAGGCTCCGTTTGGCATGGTGGTGGCAGTCATGGACATGGGGGTTAAATTGTCATTTGTTAATGCCCACCTAAGGAACTTTATCCACTTTCATGTTCAAACGGATGATGTTTGTTAGGTGGTCCTTAACGAATGACGGTTTAACCCATGCATTTACGACTGCCACCACCGTGCCAAACGGTGTTTTAGTCGAGCTTCTCGCATCCCTGCAATTGGTGTCACTCCTTTCTTAACCCTGATGCATTCATTCTTAATTTTATCATGTGGATGTGTGTCCACACATCCACCTAAGTATTCTCATCTCCGCAATTCCCATTTTTTGGTCAGGTGCACAATTCACTGCCCAATGCTCAAAATCATAGAGCATCGATGGTCTAACTGCAATACGGTGAAACATCCCTTTAAATTTTAATGGTGCCTTACGATCACATAATATCCATGATGTGCCTCTCCACTTCAACCAACCTGCTTGGATTCTATGTATCACATCTTTATCAACACCTCCATCATTTTGAACTATCGATCTTAGATATTTAAAGTACTCACTGCGGGAAATGTCTTGATAACTCAATTTCATAACAAAGTCATCCGTCGTTCTTGCACTGCTAAATTTAAGCTACTTATACTCCGTCTTTGCCCTACTCAACCTAAAACCCTTCTTTTCTAAAGTGTCTCGTCAAGATTCAAGTTTCACGTTTACACCCTCGCGCGTCTCATCAACCAAAACAAAATCATCTACAAATAATAAACACCAAGGTATTGCTTATTGGGTACGTCTGATGAGCTCATCTAAGATGAGGGTAAAGAGATAAGGGCTTAAAGCTGAATCTTGACGTAAGTCAACAGTGATAGGGGGACATCCTTTGGGAGAAAGAGCACCCTTTTGGAGGGGGAACACCCTTTGAAAAATAATTGAATTAATTTGTATTTAATTAAAATTGAAATAATAGAAAAAATAAAAATTTAGGTTGTCATGGCTAGACCATTTCGGAACGAAGTTTGTACATGTAAGTCATGCGGCCGCGCCATCCCAAGCCCGAGCTTGGTTTGACGCGGCACGGCATGCACGTGTGTGGTGTGGTCCATAGCCTCGTTTGTCTCAACTAATCAAGACAAGGACAATTAGCCCAATAAACATCAAATGTTAAAACACATTTTCTGTGGTGGAACTAAAGAGGTTTTTCCCCCACTTCCCAAACATAAATTATTTTAATCATATTCTAACATCTACAATCCATTGCAGGGTAACTTGAAATATGATTAATTTGACTCTCATGTACTTTTTTGAACAAGGTAAATGATAATAAACCAAAGACTGAAACATTTGCAATCATTTTCATTGCATTTCTAACCTAAAATTAGCCCTAGGAGACCAACAAAAAGTATCTAAGACTCGGAAACCACATTTTTGTTGGGGGTCCAGCCTCTAAAGATGAGTCTCGGTTTCATGTCGACGAGATGTTGGAGTATGTCGACGAGAAGTTGGAGCATGTCGACGAGAAGCTGGAGCATGTCAACGAGAAGCTGGAGCATGTCAACGAGAAGCTGGAGCATGTCGAAGAGCCGCGGATGCAAAGGCATGTCGACGAGACGCTGGTTCATGTTGACGAGACGCACTTCCCTTGTCGACGAGACGTGGTTTTTGTCGACGAGACGCGCTTCCCTTGTCGACGAGACGGTACCGTGGCGCGTAGTTAGCGCAGATTGGGTTGTTTAATCACATTTTTCGACCGTTGGATCTTCATGTAATCCTATCTGGTGGTCACCTGCGTGACTTTAATAGAGAGGTTGAACCCTATTTTGGGGATTTAAGAGATCGATTAAGGGCCGCCGATCATTTTTGCGAGAAACCGCCAGTCATCACCCAGGAAAAACCTGCAGCCGCTCACTGAGAAGTTCTTCGAGAGAGAAGAACGGAGGTTCACCGCCCCTTGCAATCGTCTTCGTCGTGAAGAAGTTCAATCTTGTCTTTACCGCCAGGGAGTGCTTGAAGAGAAATTGAAGATAGATTTCTTTCTTGAAGAGAAGGAGGGCGTGTGAGAAAATTCGATCTGTCGAATCTTGTGGGTTCTAGGTTGGGCAAACCTAATTTCATTCATGTAATCACTCTTGTTCTAGTGGATAGTTTGTGCCCTGCCCCGTGATTTTTCCCTCATTATTGTCGAAAGGGTTTTCCACGTAAATCTTGCGTTTGCATTTGTTGTTGTTGTTGTTGCATTTCTTCTCCTTTGTGTGTTTGTGTGGGTCGATTCTCATCAAGTGATATCAGAAAGCGGTTCGTCTCGGACTGTCTGAGCTATTTTGGAGAAGATGGAGCAAAACATGGCAACTAGAATTGTGAGCATGAACGGGAAAATTAGATGATTTGGAAGCTTCACATGAAAGATCTATTGTACTGCAAGAATATCTATACTCCGTTGTCAGAGAGACCGACTTTTATAATAGATAATGCGAGTGGAAGTAGATAGATCGAAAGGCGCTTGGGTTCATTCGGCAATGGCTTGATGATTCTGTCTTTCATCATGTGTCTACTGAATCATCGGCACAATCTTTGTGGAAAAAGCTAGAAGCGCTATATGAGAGAAACACAATATGGAACAAGGATTTCTTGATCAGGAACCTTAAAAACTTACGGTATAAGGAAGGATCACAAATTACTGAGCATCTGAATCTTGCACAGAGTATTACTAACCAATTGGAAGTAATGAAGATCACCTTAAGGGATGAGCTGCATGCAACTGCAAGAGAGTTGGGAAACTCTTGTGGTGGCGCTTGGTAATTCGGCATTTGAAGGCCTTGTGTCAATAAAGATGGTGACGAGCTGTCAATTGAACGAATAACTAAGAAGGAAGGACTCTGGATAATCTTTTACATCTGCGCCTCTTCTAATTGAGGGGTGGGGCAGGTCGATGAAGGAGGGAAAGCAAAGATTCAACTCCAGAAGCAAGTCCAGAAGCAAGTCCAGAAGTAAATCCAAAAAGAAGATCGAGTGTTTTTATTGCAAGAAAAAGGTCGCTTCAAGAAGGATTGCTACAAGGTGCAGAGAGATCAGAAAGAAAGCAGGGTGAAGGAGAAAGGAGAATCTAGTGAGAGTGTAGGTGCGGCCTCAATTGTTGAAGATGAGTCTGCACATTGCAATAGGCCTGCTTGCCAGGAATGTGTGGGCATAGACTGAATTATGGATGGTGGTGCATCTTATCATTGCACACCACACAAGGATTACATCTACTCTTATACTTCTTGAGATCTCGGTACCATTCGGATGACGAATGCTGGTGTATCGAAGATTATTGGTAGCAGAGATGTTCACATAGAGACTAATCTGGGGAAGGTTATCCTCAAAGATGTAAGGCATATTCATGATCTAAGGATGAACCTTATTTTTTTGGCAGACTTGGGAATAGAGGATTCACTAGTATTGAAGGAGAAGGTTCCTGAAAGCTGGTGAAGGGTTCCTTAGTGGTGACTAGGGGCAAGAAGTATTGTGGATCATATTGCACAAAGCCCAAGATCTACAATCATAGTGAAAATGTTGTTGAAGACAACTCTATGGAGTTATGGCATCGAAGACTTGGCCACATTAGCGAGAATAATCTGAAGATATTGATGAAGAACAAGATTCTGCAAGAGATGTCTGGACAATTGCCTGACATGTGTTCATTGATTAGCTGGGAAGCTGAGAAGAGTGTCCTTTGCTAATTGTGAACCAAAGAAAAAGTCAGAACTGTTGAATCCGATTCACACGGATGTGCGTGGTCCTATTGAGCCCAAGTCAATGGGTGATGCAGTTTACTGTCACGTTCATTGATGATCGCTCTAGAAAGATAAGAGCTTATTTTTTGAAGCAAAAGAGTAAGGTCCTGACAAAGTTTATTAAGTTCGGAGCAAAGGTAGAGAAGATGACTGAGAAGCTGATCAAGCGGGTGAGATTTGATAATGGGGGAGAATACATTGGAGCATTTGATGCTTACTGTAAGGAGTATGGTATAGTACATGTGAAGACTATTCCAAAGACACCACAGCAGAACGGGCTAGCAAAGAGGATGAATAGATTTATCGTGGAGAAGATCAGATGTATGATCTCACAAGTTGGAATTGGCAAGCAATTTCGGTCAGAGGCGGTACAGACTGCGGTGAGGCTTATCAATTTATCTCATTTTACACCATTGGATGGAGATGTTCCAAAGCGAATATTGTCTGAGAAGGATGTGTCTTCTGAACACGTAAGGGTGTTTGGCTGCAGATCATATGTTCATATCCCCAAAGAGGAAAGATTTAAGCTTGACGAAAAATTTCATGAGTGCATCTGATTAGGATTACCACATGAAGAGTTTGGATATAGACTATGGGATCCGATGAAGAAGAAGATTGTCAGAAGCAGGAACGTGATTTTTTTTGAAGATCGGACTGTTGGTGAGCAGAAAATTGTTGTGCCACAAAATCCATTGGTTGTAGAATGTTCTGATGAAAATTTTGAGCCTGAAATGTTGGTGTTGGTGAAGAGCATGATGAAGATGAAGCTGTTCAAATTCCAAATCTGGAAGACATTTTGGATGAAGGGGAAGCTTTACCCATTAATGTTCCACAACAAGTAGCCCCAAGGAGATCAAATAAAACATGAAGGCCGAACACTAAGTATCCACCGCAAGACTATGTTGGGTCCGGCGTTCCTTCACTTGACCCGTGGCGCTCTGCTACTTATATAAAAAATTAAGTAGCGCCCTCTCCAACAGTCCGGGCTTTTGGTGCAGTTGGGTATGCGCTTGATCCTTCAATTGGTATCAGAGGAGGTCACGGGTTCAAGACCGGGGGGGCGCTATTAAATCCTGATTTTTCCCTTCTACCTGTGTGGGTCCGGTGGGTCAGGCAACCGTGGACATGTGGTAACCCCACCTCTGAGCCGTGTGGGCCATGTGGTAACCCCACCTCTGAGCCGACGGGTTGTGCTGGACGCCGGGGGGGGGGGGGGGATTGTTGGGTCCGGCGTTCCTTCACTTGACCCGTGGCGCTCTGCTACTTATATAAAAAATTAAGTAGCGCCCTCTCCAACAGTCCGGGCTTTTGGTGCAGTTGGGTATGCGCTTGATCCTTCAGACTATATCTTGCTCACTGATGGTGGTGAGCCTGAGTCATTTGAAGAGGCTCAAGAGGTTGAGGAAAAGAAATTTTGAACAGAAGCTATGGAAGAGGAGTTGGACTCGCTCCAGAAGAATGGGACATATGACATGGTCCGGCTACCAAAGCGAAGAAAGGCCTTGAAGAACAAGTCTTCAAATTAAAAGCAGATGAAAATCTCTACAAGCCTAGGTACAAGGTAAGGCTGGTAGTGAAAGTTTTCAGTTAGAAACACGGTGTTGACTTTGATAAGATATTTTCACTTGTTGTGAAGATGTCATTTATCAGAATGGTGTTAGGGTTAACTGCCTCTATGAATCTCAAAGTTGAGCAGATGAATGTTAAAACTGCATTTTTGCATGGAGATTTGGAAGAGGTCTACATGGAACAATATGAAGTCTTTGAGGTCAAGGAAAGGAGAACTTAGTTTGTCGATTCAAGAAGAGTCTTTATGGGTTGAAACAGACACCCAGACAATGGTCCAAAAAGTTCAACTCCTTCATGACAAAGAGCAAATTCAAGAAGATCATTGCTAATCACCGTGTGTATGTGAAGAAGACTGAGAAAACCTTAATCATTCTACTGCTTTATGTAGATGATATGCTGATTATTGGGGATGACAAAGCGTGCATTGATGAGTTGAAGAAGGAGATCAGCATGTCCTTTGAATGAAAGATTTAGGACCAGCAAAGAAGATTCTTGAGATAAAGATCACCATGGATAGGAGGGTGGGTCTATTATGGCTATCTCAAAGGGAGTATGTAGAGAAGGTGCTGAAGAGGTTCATGATAAAGAAAGCGAAGACAGTTGCTACTCCGTTGGGTGGATAGTTCAAACTCTCATTGTCCTTCATCTGAGAAGGCAGTTGAGGAGATGAGTCAGATCCTCAATGCATCTGCAGTAGGGAGCTTGATGTATGTTATGCTCTGCACAAGGCCAGACATAGTTTATACAGTTGATATGGTAAGCAGATACTTGGAGAACCCGGGAAAAGTGCATTGGGACGTTGTGAAGTGGATATTCTGTTATCTCAGAGGTACTACAAATCAATATTTCCAATTTTGTGGAGGGTCACCGAAACTGGTTGGGTGCACTAATTCGGATATATTTGGAGATATTGATTCCATAAGATCCACATCTGGCTTTACTGTTACATTTGCAGGGGGAGCAGTGTCGTGGCAATCAAGGTTGCAAAAGTGTGTGGCACTTTCGACGATGGAGATAGAATACATAGCGTTGACGGAAGCGTCTAAGGAGATCTTGTGGATGAACAAGTTCATGCAAGAACTAGGACTTCAATAAGATGACTTTGATGTGTTTAATGATAGTCAGAGCATTATCATCTTGACCAAGAATCCCACCTACCACTCAGATACAAAGTACATTGCTGTCAGGAATCATTGGATACAGGATGCTATCGAGGAGAAGTTATTGAAGGTGAAGAAAGTTCACACTTATGACAATTCGTCGGACATGATGATGAAGACCGTATAAGGGAGAAACACGAGTTATGCAGATTGCTGATCGGTATGATGTCCACCTGAAGAAGTCAGATGGGAGAAATCCTCTTTAAGTTCTGGAGGGGGGGTCTGTTGGGGTCCAGACTCTAAAGATGAGTCTCGGTTGCATGTCGACGAGAGGAGTGACTTGCCGACGAGAGGAGTGACTTGTCGACGAAAGGAGTGACTTGTCGACGAGATGCGGTGCATGTCGACGAGGCGTTGGATTATGTCGACGAGACGTTGGAGTATATCGACGAGAAGCTAGAGTATGTTGACGAGAAGTTAGAGCAGGTCGACAAGAAGCTGGAGCATGTTGACGAGACGTGGACGCAGAGGCATGTCGATGAGAAGCTGGTTCTTGTCGTCTAGACGCGCATACCTTGTCGACGGGAAGTGGTTCTTGTCGACGAGACGCGCTTACCTTGTCGACGAGATGGTACCGCGACGCGTAATTTGCGCAGACTGGGTTGTTTAATCACATTTTTTGGTTGTTGGATCTTCATTTAATCACATCCGGTGGCTGGGTGGTGCACCAGCGTGACTTTAATAGGGAGGTCGAACCCTATTTTGAGGATTTAAGAGATCGATTAAGGGCTGCCAGTCATTTTTACGAGAAACCGCCAATCATCGTCCAGGAAAAAAATGCACGCTGAGAAGTTCTTCGGGAGAGAAGAACGGAGGTTCACCGCCCCCTTGCAATCTTCTTCGTCGTGAAGAATTCTGATGCAGTACAAAGGGCGCTAGGGTTCGTGCGACCAAAATCCTCTCTTTTTTTTATCAAGTAAAGACAATGTGCATCCTTTTCTCACAAAACTTTCATAACCAAAATTTTAAGAAAATGAAGATTTTATGAAATAATTCTGATCCAGTTATTATGGCTGAATCAAAATGGATAATACAGCACATTCTTTTGTAGCATTCTGTCGGGAGAGATTAGCATTACCCACCATTTTATTATCCTCACCTCCTTGACTTTGTACTACAGTTTCCCTTCTTATGATGAACACGTTGGTCGACTTCAACCTGAAAAGAGTACATGATGACTGGGGCTTCAAGAAATCCAGCAGGGAAGATCCGGCGGAGGTGGTCGGCGGTTGGCCGGCTGCAGGAATGCAGCAGGGAGGAGCCGGCGGCCCTGGAGCTGCTGTCGTCGGTGGCTGCGGGAGAAGGGAAGAGCCGGAGCAGAGGAAGGCGGCCTGACCTGCTGCAGCAGAGGAAGACGGCCCTGGAGCTGTTGTTGTGGAGGCTGGAGATACAAGCCGTACTTGGAATCGGCACCAAGGAGGGCTGATGGAGATGATGGCGGAAGAGACCCTTGGAGTCGGCACCAAGGGGAGCCTCTGGAGTCGGATCGGCGGCGTAACCGAAGAGATCGGTAGAAAAGAAGCCGACGGCTTTTCTTTCCCCAAAATACTCCACCTTTTGGTTGCTGCCCTAAAGCACTTATTTATAATAAACCTCATCAAATCCAACGGTCTAGATCGTCCGGATGGGGGCTGCATCAAAAGCTGAAAATATACTCAAAATATATAAATTAATATATCATTTCGACTCGCGACGACCCTCCGGACGCAACCGCGGAGTCGGATCGGGGATACGATCAACGGGCGGGGCCCGTTCCCCATCAATCTCCCCTTGTTGGAGAAGATTTGCCCACAAATCTTTAGGGCTTCCAAGGGGGTTTCGCGGGTGGTCTGCACTGTTTCTCACTGTCACCAATCATCAGATAAAAGCTTCCAATCCCAGATGCTGGTCTCGCGATGCTGCAAGTAATGTAATCACTGCCTTTGGGAGGCTTGGGTGGCGGCCTCAATCTCAGAATCTGACGGAAAACTGTAGCAACTTGTAAGGGAGCAGCGCTCTCTAATCCTGCACCGCAAATGATCATATCGATCTGTGTCTCAGTATCACCTGGGCCCCAATCAATCTGATCAAACTGCAACAAGTCATCACCATGTCCTACCCAGTCTGGGCTCATATCCAAACCAACTGATTTGCCCTCAGGGGCATTATCGAACATCAGAAAAGGGTCCCTAGCCGAGCTGAGAAGTGACTGATCAAACCATTGTAACAAATCAATAAAAGTGAGCAAACGGCGCGAAGGCTCATAGGGTGGTACTACCACCATCAGACTGAATGTCCTTCTGCGCTCAATCCACTGGCGGGCACATCTCTGAACGATAAGAGTAGCTCTCTGTCTGTCTGGTACCGCTGTCTCTGTAATAATCCTCTCATGCGTGACTGAATCACGAGGACTGCTCTGGTCATCTTCTTGAAGGATCGGCGCTGAATAAACCCTCGGATGTGAGACTGTGCCAAGACTCCTGCTCTTCTACATCGCTGCTCTAAAATCTCCTTAGCATCATTCTCACGCCAATTCTTCACATAACCTGCCCAAATGGCATCTTCTTTCTCTTCCCTTTCCCTCCTCTGCTTACTCTCTTCCACTCTAGCTTGTTTGTTTCTTTCAAGCTCAACCAAATGTCTCTTTCTTAGGGAAGGTGACGGAAGATCATACGAGTAGGAGGAATGGCGAACTGAAGGATATGTAGTAGATGACGGAGAATATGAATCGTAGGCATGGGAGGGGACTCGCCTCGATTCATGGGAATAAGTGGTGGAAGAAGGGGAATATGGATCGTAGGCTTGACGAGAGACTCGCCTCGATTCATAGGAGGGGTATGCAATGGAAGAGACATGAAGATTTATGTGAGTAAGATGACTCACGAGAGGAATGAACATTGGAATAGCGGGAAGGTGGAGAAACATATGATTCAAAATCGTCTGAATCGTCAGAATCGTAATAACAAGGAAGCGTCATGGGTGTATGCAAACGATTTTCAAGAAAAGGAGAAGAATTGAAAAGTTTGAGAAAACTTTTCAGGCCCCTCTGATACCAATTGATGCAGGACAAAGGGCGCTAGGGTTCGCGCGACCAAAATCCTCTCTCTTTTTTATCAAGTAAAGACAATGTGCATCTTTTTCTCACAAAACTTTCAAAATCAAAATTTAAAGAAAATGAAGATTTTATGAAATAATTCTGATCCAGTTATTATGGCTGAATCAAAATGGATAATATAGCACATTCTTTTGTAGCATTCTGTCGGGAGAGATTAGCATTACCCACCATTTTATTATCCTCACCTCCTTGACTTTGTACTACAGTTTCCCTTCTTATGATGAACACGCTGGTCGACTTCACCTGAAAAGAGTACATGATGACTGGGGCTTCAAGAAATCCAGCAGGGAAGAGCCGGCGGAGGTGGTCGGCGGTTGGCCGGCTGCAGGAATGCAGCAGGGAGGAGTCGGCGGCCCTGGAGCTGCTGTCGTCGGTGGCTGCGAGAGAAGGGAAGAGTCGGAGCAGAGGAAGGCGGCCTGACCTGCTGCAGCAGAGGAAGGCGGCCCTGGAGCTGTTGTTGTGGAGGCTGGAGATACAAGCCGTACTTGGAATCGGCACCAAGGAGGGCTGATGGAGATGATGGCAAAAGAGACCCTTGGAGTCGGCACCAAGGGGAGCCTCCGGAGTCGGATCGGCGGCGTGACCGAAGAGATCGGGAGAAAAGAAGCCGGCGGCTTTTCTTTCCCCAAAATACTCCACCTTTTGGTTGCTGCCCTAAAGCACTTATTTATAATAAACCTCATCAAATCCAACGGTCTAGATCGTCCGGATGGGGGCTGCATCAAAAGCTGAAAATATACTCAAAATATATAAATTAATATATCATTTCGACTCGCGGCGACCCTCCGGACGCAACCGCGGAGTCGGATCGGGGATACGATCAAAGGGCGGGGCCCGTTCCCCATCAAATTCTAATCTTGTCTTCGCTGCCAGGGAGTGTTTGAAGAGAGATTGAAGGTAGATTTCTTTCTTGAAGAGGAGGGCGTGTGAGAAGATTTGATCTGTCGAATCTTGTGGGTTCTAGGATAGGCAAACCAAGTTTCATTCTTGTAATCATTCTTATTATAGTGAATTGTTGGTGCTCTGCCCTGTGATTTTTCCCTCATTATTGTTGAGAGGGTTTTCCACATAAATCTTGTGTTTGCATTGTTGTTGTTGCATTTCTTCTCCTTTGTGTGTTTGTGTGGGTCAATTCCCATCAATTTTCAGCTTGGGTTTTTCCATCATCATCATCATAATCATCATATTCTCTAATCTACAGGTAAACTGGTAAAAAAAAGTGAGTGGCAAACTAGTTGCACCTCTGTGAGTCAAGTTTCTCGTAAGCTCTGATGTTTGAGATGATGGTAGGCGTTGAAAACTATTCAGGCTTCTAAAACAAGTGTATTGTGATAGAGAAAAACAAAGGTGATTGTTAACCGCAACCCGTTATTGGCTAGTCGCACCCCAAAATCTGCTAATTTTTCGCGCCTTTTCGAAATACGTCTTCTACATGCAATTTCAGGAAAAGTGTTCAACACGAAAGTTGTAGATATCGTCGAGATCTACAACTTTCGTGTTGAGCACTTTTCCTGAAATTGCATGTACAAGACGTATTTCTGAAAGACGTATTTCCAAAGTACGCCTTGTACATGCAATTTCAGGAAAAGTGCTCAACACGAAAGTTGTAGATCTCGACGATATCTACAACTTTCGTGTTGAGCACTTTTCCTGAAATTGCATGTACAAGACGTATTTTGAAAAGGCGTGGAAAATAATGAGATTTTGGGGTGCGACTAACAAATAGCTGGTTTGCGGTTAACAATCACCAAAACAAATCCGGGGATTTTAGAAGCTAATATATGTTCGTGAACAATCAAATAAACAGAATACCTTTATAAACTCCTGATCGAACACTGCTTCTGCCTCAAAATCGGGAGCTGGGTTTCCGACCAGCGGTAAGCTCTGTCACGAAGGTAAATAATCAATTAGGAACTGACGAAAGACAGAAGTCCAAATTAACCGCAGAAAAAACATGATTTCGCTACCAAAATTTGGATCATTACAACAAAATCAGAAGGTATCACGTAAAGACTCTTCTTGTGATCAAAAGAAAACACGAATATGAAATCAAAAGAAAACACGAATATGTAATGAGAAGCAACAGAAATGCATACAGCATTGACGCAAAAACATCTCCTAGATGATCTGGGAGCTGAGGCGAGCCTGTGAAAGCGAGGCTGGAAGCTCCTTCTCAGGCCATGAAAGCTCCTGGGAATTACCAGGGTACGATTAAGAGGCTTCGAAGGCGAATAGGAGGAAGCCATCGGAGTAGCGGATTTGGAGGTCAGGGTGCTCTGGCTCGTGGAAACCATGGAAGTAGACAGACACGCCATGGATGGGCAAATCTCTCTCTGGATCCAATGCTGCTCACTACGCTTCTGGATAAGCCAAGAACGAATGTTGGGATAGGGTTTTAAAATGGTGTCGGACCGGCTTTCAGCATCAAACTGCCGGTTGATAATATTATTATATGCAAATAAATGTAAAAATTTAAA